>OY728121.1:1572835471-1574035471 GCA_963277665.1 Viscum album | reverse complement strand
TTTTTTGAATGCTCTTGATACATTAGTTATTTGCCTCTGTAAATTATGCAATGATTGCAACATGTTCTTTTTTTAGGTTTCAAGTTCAAATAGATGAATTTCTTTTATTCTTTATAGTGACTTATGATCATAGATATATGTATAGAGGGAAAGAAACTAAATATCAATGGGTATAACTTCAACTTTTCCATACACCAATGATTTGGAGTCACTTGGGCGGAATTTTGGGTCGTTGTTCGATAGACCCAGAGAGAGTCATGGAGCCTATCCAAAAAAACATCATGTTCTGGTCCACCATATCCTATAAAAGTTTGGAGAATGATTTTTTGAATTCCTCAATCATTCCATTCACATATTCATGATAATAGTACATATCGTTGGACCAGATGTTGTACATGATATAAAACCTCTTCTGCTCAGCTACAGGGACGTTGGTTGTATTGTCTCAAAGAATGGCGCATTGGAATCTGAATTGTTGGATGATATGGGAAATCAAGAATTTGAACACTATTATTTACATGTAATCCCCTAGGGGAATCAATTATTCCCATATAGAGAAGAAATCTATCATTGTAAAAATAAACATTAACCAGTGAGATATTGTTGGTGGATAGAGTCTAATGAAATTGATTCCCCGGGATGAAAATGGTTAAGAATAATTGGTAATAGAAAGGGGATTCAACAATAGATGAATAATGATAGAAAGGATGTCACGTGCATGAAACATCATAGAGAACATAATGAATTCAACGACCACTATTGTCTCAATGTATCCCAATGTTTGAATCGAGTGAGAGGGATTTATCCCTCCCAAATGAGCAGCACAAGTCCTGGAATGAAATTTTGAAATGTCTTAAGGAATCTTGTCTCTATGGATGAAACATAAGATAATTCCTTCAAAACCACATCTGTTATGTGTATTATTATGGTTTGTACCATGCTAGACGGTGAAATGTGCTGTGTTCTGGGATAATCTCTCACATTTTGATCGGTCTATTGGTATTGTAGAAATATTGAGATAAAAGATGAAAGGGGTAATCCAATTGGATGTTCAATCTAGGAAGGAGGTATATTGAGGTCCCAATTTGGTGGAACCATTAGTCAAATTGATTATCTATTGGTTTTCATCATCATATGAAATGATGGGAGCGATGAACCTACACTAGGAAACATAAAGGAATAGATCATTTGTGTTAGGATCTCTGAGAGATGTTTTTAATATATCCAATGAATTGAATCAATCATTCTACTATTTGGGAACATGAGTAATCTATGTTTGAGAAGGGAGTTGGGCCATCAAAGGGAATGTGCACCTATGTAGGGGAACATTCCAATTATTTATGACTATATAGTCAACATTGATTTCCCAGATGACTGATACGGAATCCTATATCACATTCACGTGGGGGAAACCAATCTTGACGTCCAGATGGAGCACATTAATGAGTTCCTCATACCCTACCTCATATTTGGTGAAGCCTTTTGACATCAGGAATGAGTTAGGGAGAGGGGACAACATATGGGTTAAGAAGATTTAAAATTATACTCTACTGATCTTGGGATCATTACACCTAATACAAATTTGACTCTAGGTGGAACCATGAAAAATCATTTTCCAACATGGAATATTCGGGTCCAGTAAATGGATGGCATTTCCTAGGAAATAAAAATCTAGAGGCAATTTATCAATTGTTGGATGGGTATCCAAAATGTTCCCAATACATGGAAATTGAAAGATTTCTATGGAATGAAACTGATCTTTAACAACTAAAAGACCACCAGACAATTACACTAGCCATCCAGTCAGTATTGGGTGATTCATGATATAATTTAGAAGATCCATATGGGACACCATCTATAACTCAAGATTCTATAAATAATTCATCAAATTTTAAAGGAAAAAAACTATCTCGGGGTATGTCTTCTCAATTAGGAGATATTTAACATTAATTTCATGGAGAATATGATTGAGAGTTTATAAACTGTTCAATCCTCCATAATTTTTCATCATTAAGTGAAGGTCACTAAGGGATCACTCTAAAGTGGTCACATAGAGAACCAAAGGCTTCCCAAAGATGGGTGGCATTAATACCAAAGGATATGGTTGATATGTCTGGATTTAATCAAATGAAACATATTAATCATCATTCCATTGGTATATAATTCCATTCTTAATGATCATGTGAATAGTATTAAACATTACAACCATATTTGTGGTGAATAAAATATATATTTTGAATGTGGAAATGATGGAATTTGATCTTCCAGATGTTACTCAGAGGAGGAATTTAATTGATGGATTTAATATGCTCTGTACTGATCCCGAGGAATATATATCGGAAATTGATGCCAAAAAACATCTAAGAGGCTACCCAATATTTAAATTTCAAGGATTTCATTTTCAGAAGCTGGGAGTGAATAAATAAGTACACTTTAAAAAGATCTCTAAGATGGTCTTGATGTTGGTTCAATTTGACCACCATGTTTTCCATTTTCTATTTCTAGATCATATTTTTGAACAATTAGAAGACATGGTTCATGGATCTATAATAATTGGATAATGTATTTTTTATACCAATAGGAATTTCCTAATAGAAGAATATTCATTTCCGTGTAATGAAGTCTATAGAATCATCATACTTAAGGTCATTCTGATCAGATTGTATCTGGAATATCCATCCATGAAAGAGATATATTGTATCAAGACTATGGCATCGATCAATAGTTTAATCACTATTAGGGGAAAATAATCCTTTATTAAATTTATATTGATGTCTAAGAAGTGTATTACTACTCTAATCTATACATTATTCATCCTGATTGGGATGATTTTGGCTATCCAGATGGGATACAAAACATCCTTGATAATGTTGGATTAGGTAATCATGTCCATTTAAACCACTACCACAGTTTAATGAGAAGTGTTCAATTTCCTAGGAGGTTTATTTAACCAGGGACGACACACTTAGAGATAAAAAATGTGGATAATGAACGGAGGGTTTAGTTTGGAAATCTCTTTATTACCCAAGGATAATTCATCATGATGTTACTTTAGGAAATTAGCATTTAGTTTTTGTTCATTCATATGTATGGATGTGCTGATTAATATTGGACTAAAATCATCCTTTGTTCTAAGGTTAACCAGAACCATCCCTTCACTAGTGGAAGTGACCCTCTCTTTGAATGTAGGAGTGTCTTCCTATTACTACCTATCATCTATGGTAGGGGAACTAATAGGAGGAGATGCCTAATTTGAGCTGACTAATTGTGGGAGAACAATGGTTCTATCATGTGCGGTTATGAAATCCTTTATGGGGGAATCCTACTCTGCTAAAACCATGGAGATAGAGGCTGTCTATCCCATTCCATTTTCCATCAAAAGTGAGGTCCATTCTTGATGTCAAATCTATGATGGATGACAACCTGTAGGGTGTCCTTAAATCGAATATTGTTACCCAAATTTAATAATTTAGTAAAACTCATAAAAACTATCTAAAAGTGATGTACATGGAAAGCATTTGTATCAATCCCACAAGTATTGTCCCTACGTTCTAAATTTATTATTGAAATTTAATTTCAAATTGGTTAATTAGTTAGAAAAATAATGAACATAATGCAATGAATGGTTTTGATTTCTATATGAGGGTCATTCCATGTTCTGGGATATTTAGGTTCATGCTCTAGGGATTCAATTGATCATGGATTTATTCATATTTGGTGTCAGAATAGGTTCATATGGGATCCTTTGTATAGGTAACCTGTACAAATCCAATGATTGCTGCATTGGACTGTTCATATACTAAATGAAATCTAAACAATAGGATATCAGAAACCTTATTTAAAAATAAATAACATAGTTTTCATAATGGTAAAACAAAAAATATCCCATCAAATTTGTGAAACATAATAATAATCAACCGAATGTAGAAATGGTCATTCATTACAAAAAATCAGACAATTAGAATAAATAAAATGGGTTATAGTAATCCAAAACATTAAACAAAATTATCAAATCCCAATGAATCACATCCCTCCTATGATCATAGAACACAACATAAAATTACACAACCCACTCATGATTAGCATGATTAGAATGAGTAGAATGAATACCCAAGGAATAATTTCATTGATGAATGATGAAAAAGTAGGGTTTTAAGTCATCCATCAATGTGGTTTATCCTCCATGTGGCATTTCTCAATTTCCTCCCGTCCTGTATCCCACAAAGAAGCAGACGAAGGGTTACATTATAAACATTTTCATCATGTCCTCACCATTAGAATCATTAATTTTATACCCATTGAAACACAAATTTTGTGTAATTAAGTTTCATGAAGTGCGCTATTTCAAATTTTGATCAATGAGATGGGGTCATGATTTTTGTCACACATATTGAATAATTAATTTCATGTCATATAATTGAAATTCAGGTTGTGTAAATGTTAAATTTCCAATTTTAACCACTTCTATACCTCAAAAATCTTTTGTTACATGTATTTTAGATCATAAAATCTCTGGTTTAAATTCCTTTTTCAATGATACATTTTATCTTACCATAAATCATAAAAAATCATATCATTCACATGTTTTAAACAATATTCAATCAAATAAACTAGTAAATTAATTATAATAGCATAAAATATATGTATGAAATATAACTATCTACGGATCTTCTGTTTCTGGTGGTTCATCATGGCTTGGAAGAACATGTGAGTATGACGTACAATTTTATCCTTGGGGAGAACATCTCAATTACAAAAAGGGGTAGTAGAATATGGTATCACCCTATTTGATCCTATTAAAGAATGAATGGTAATATTTTAAAATTGTTTCTAATGAGGGACACAACATCATTTCATCCTAGTGAATAAAATAAAACACCCATATATAGAATCATAGTATACAACTGGTGTATCGGGAAGATGAAAGCATAGTCCATGTCTAGCCATTGGCTGGCTAAAACAGTTACATATTCAACCTTTTTAATTGAATCTTCATGTCCTTTATCATTTAATAGCCTGTATCTAGATAGTGGGTTTTACATGAGTAGATGGGATATTTATCACATTTATGTGTTCATACTCAACCATTGAGGGAGTAATTGAGAAACTTATGGTCTAAGGAGGGAACTATGACACACTGATAAAGGGATGGTCTACCCATCAACGCATTTTAGGAATCATCCTTTGTGAAAAACATAAATTTAATGTTCCCTACTAATACACTAAACTATGTCTTTAACTATATTTTGACACATGGAATATATTCTTTCTTTTCATAACCATCAATCCTTAGGTTAGAGGGCCCCGCATCTGCCATAGCGATTTCCAGCCTATCAAGTTTCCCAGTGTTAATGTTAATGATTATGGAAACTATGTGGGATAGAATGTGGTGGAATTCCACACCATTGAACTATCATGTTTTATAGAGCTTATTACAATTACCCTCTATGATATAGACCTCTTATTAATTAAAATATGAGATGGTGGATTGTCATTATTTTTCTCAAAATACTCAAAATTGGAGTTTTCTATAGCCACTAAATAAATTTTGAACAAGAGGGGGATCCTTAAGGGCTGTGGGAGAACATTATGAATATCATCTGATAGATGAAGAGCCTTACTTATTGATATATTTTTAGTAATGATGAATAGGTGATTTAGAACATCATACAACCATGATCGATGCACATTTCTTCAAATAATGGTGTTATATTTTGAAGGAGTAATGGAGGGAACTGCCATGTAAAATCATGCATTCAGGATGGTGTTGGAAATGTTCTACTACACATCATAAAATATTCCCATAACCTCTATAGGCTATGTTTTAGCTAGATGATTCCAGGAATTATCCACTTGTTTCAAACCATGATGTCGTAACATCTGTTCTATTTGATCAATTATCATGGTTTACTGTGATGAAATGTCCTATTGAGCATATTGAGAGGATTGTTCTAATTTAGCTATGTGGAACAACTATTGTGTTGACATTATAGGATAAATATATGGATAATATAATTGGAATTATAATTCCATTTATTTTTATGACCTAAAAATCCTATTTTAATATATTAACTAAATTTACTCTAGTAATGATTCCATAAATATTCACCATCAGGGACCAGTCAGTGGTCTACCAACACCATTGTATTCATAAACATATATGACGTATCATCCTAAGAGGAATATTATAATAATAGGCTTTATATTGATAAAATTACCAAATATACACGCATTAAATCAATATGGGTACGAGACATAATCATCAAGAATGGGGGAATTTTATTTCAATAGTGTTGTCAGTGCCTACTATTCCAGGATGTAGAAGGTTTCTATGATGCAGAAGTGGTTGTTAGAGAAAGATGGGAAACTGTATCTAGTTCAGAGCATCCTAAACAAGAATGGATGATACCATGGGAATGAGATACTACTCTGGGGTGCAACCAGTCTTCACAATTTTGAGACATATTATAGGAATCCCTCTGCCACTCAATAGAACCCAAAATATCACTATCTGGCTCAAAAAATATTTTTACCACCTATGGCTGGACATTCACCAAATTTTCAAAGAAATTATACAATTTTACCGAATGTAATCCCATGAAAACATAAAATTTCAAGATGGTATTTCAATGGATTCTATGATAGAGGAAATTTGAATGTCGATCAGTGAGCTTGAAATTATGTGGCTTGGTTCACTTTAGAAGTTTCCTAACACCTTGACTGAGGGAACTATAGAAATAACCATGAACCAATGATCCCTTGAAGTAGTAGTTATATTATCTATTTTTGGGATAGTAACATTATGATCTTGTCCTGGATGAGATGATAGAGCCTAAAGGGGGTCTTGAGCCATTCCTTATCACATATGTGGCTCTAGTTGGAAATGTGCTTCATGCTGATTTTGAACTGGGTGAGGCTAAGAATACTGAGGAAGGTGAACCTAGTAATGGTCTCTTCAGTAGGGATCTTCTATCAATAGTTCTCGGGCCTCTAGGGACTCCACCTATATGTTATAAGAAAACACTACCTTGGTGTTTCTTATAGAGATACATGGTTGAGGAATATTTTTTCCCTACATGTCTTGCTATAAGGCTTCCTATAGGCACTAGGATTTTTTTAGATGAATAAAAAAAATCACCTTGTAAATTCTTATTGATGAATTTTGGGACTAATTAATTATTGAACATTTCCATTTTCATTGTTTCTAGTTATTGATGAGTCAGTGGCATATTAAGTGAATATGTAATCCCCTTCCACCGGGTGATGAAGTCTGTGACGTTCTCTTTATGTAGTTTCTTACACTTGCAGAGAATGAAAATGGCCACTTTGAATGTGGTGGAATTTAATATTTGAAGAAACTCCCTACAATTGTCTTCCATACCAGTGATGGATCCTAGGGGTAACTAGTTGTATTACAAAAATGCATACCCTTCCACCATCTAAAAAAACAACAATGGTTGGTGGCCTCTTGTTTCATTGGGGTCCCAAAAATGGGCCGTCACATATAGTTGAAGGGGGGGAAATTATATAGTTGGTCTCCCATCGCAATTAAGTGGGAATTGTATGATTTTATAAATCCAATGGTGCCAGAATGTAATCCTTCAATGCCATGTATGGTTGTTCGTAAGGTTGTGTCACCAAAAATTTCAACTACATGATTTTGAGGAAAGAAATAAGATAATATATCCAATCATCATGGATGGGTGATATGATATTTTTTATGATACCTGACCACTATATCATGGACAGACTCCTCAACAATGTAAGATGGTATGGAGACACATGAAGTGTCTTGATCTGGGTCACATGGTTAGTTATCACACTGCTCTGCTAGGATCGGAAAATAATATCATGTTATATTCCCATAAACCCCCTGCCTTACTCTATCAAGATGTACAAGATTAATAGGTCTGATATGAAGAAGATGGATATGGAAGAAAATTTAGATTCCCCCGACTCCCCAGTGGAGGTGGAATAACATCTTTTGAGGAGTTCCCTAATCAATAAAATACTCATCATATATCTTTTCAGCAACCCTCTTCAAATTTGTGACCTGCTAGAGAATGGAAACAACTACACGAATGACTTGTGTCTTTTATGCAACAAAAGAGTTATCAATTGACTTTGGAGTTTAGTAATCTTTTTTTGTTTGACTTACATGAAATGATTTAGGGGATCCCCTAGGATCAGTATATTTCTTTTAATTCATGTGAAGAAACATGTGTGTGGGTCCTCTAGATACTGTATAGCCCCAAGTGAAGAATTTTCTTTGTTAGACCCTTCTCTAGTGTCCCTATCCTGGGATACCATAGGAACAATCCTAATCACTGTTATGATACCCAGTGGTAAATAATCAATATCACTGGCTAGGTCTAGCTGGAATGGGATAAGATTGATATAGAGTGCATCATTCTATCCCCATATTTAAATCTGTTTGTCCAGATATTCTTCTTCAGTGATTCTATAGATGATAATGAACATCATGATAAATATCTTTTGGAGGGTAGGGGGTAGTTGGGTCACCCCGGGTGATGAGCCATGTGAATCCCTACCAACTCGACATTGTGAATATAAAAATAAATGAAGTCTAAATTCTCTAGGATTCCTGGGTAGACCATCTAACAATCATGGAGGTAAAAATGTATCACCTAGAGGCCCCAAAAGAAGCACAAAACATGGTCCTTAGTGACAGACTTTGGGATATAAATGTTGGAAGCCTCATTTTCCCCAAATACAATTGAAAAATGTTTAATTACCAATGTATTTAATATTATTTATTATTTAGAAGTGTGGAATTACTCTTTGTTATACTAATATTTGATTTTCATTTAGTATTTGATTGGTAGTAATGATATCGATCTGTGTAATGGTTAGTTGGCCAACAGATAATATATCCAGTGAGATGTTTCTTTTTTGTACACTTGGGCATCTCACAAGGGTGGTCCCCACAACATATTTATATCATTATAGGACACGGTGTTCTCTACTACCTCTTGTGTGATGGTAGAATTACTAATTAGAAACTAAAAAGGATAGTAGTCTTATATCCCATTCTATAATAACTATGCTATATTTCAGGTAGAGGTAGTGTGTGCAACTAGAAAAGATATGGATTTATTCATTGTGATCTCTAATATGTAATGGAAATATTCCCCCAAGAGCATGTATCAATAAAGGTATTTAGGGATTCTACGGATCTCACAATCTGGGATAAAAAAATTAACCTTCATTGATACTTTCCCAGACTCTAGTTATGATTAATATGGTGAAAGTTCCAACATTGAAACACATTCCACCTCAAATTATAAAAGGTGTACTAGAAACATAATTACTTGGTGTTTCTTGGATTTTTTTTAATTTACTGGGATCAATTACCTCATCTTTATTAGGATGGTTTGTGTGGGTTTGGAAGTTCACTGGAATGAGAATGAACTCCACGCTAGTTGGTTGTAGCATGTAGAGGACTTCATCTTCAGTCATTTTGGATATAGGTATGGTTTCTATGTGTGTTTTGGTTGGATCATGGGTGAATTTTTATTGAATGGTTTTAGAGCATGGAGGTCCTCCAATTTGATAGATTATGATTCTCAAAGGAACTCAGCATTAGACGGTGGGAACATGAGGCATACCTCCATCATTATTGGTGGTGATCGTACGTAAGGATGTCCATACTGGTATTTCAAATCACATGGATTACTTCTCCATTGGTCCAATGGGACATGGGGTTGGCTTTAGAGATGAAATTCCTCTGGGTGGGTTATGCCTATACATGATTTGGGGGAAACTTTGGGAGGACCTCCATTTTTTCAAATAAATGATGGGGTAATACCTTCACCACGTATGGCTAAGTTATATAGGGGACCATCGCAATGGTGAGTCAATATGAGATGAGTACCTCCACATTGACCAATAATGATGTGGGGAGTATGTTATCTAGAAATATGAACAACATGAATAGGGCCTTCACATAGATGGTCTACAACACAAAGAGGGCCTCCGTGTTGGGAACTATGACTATATGGATGACCTCGATAGTTTTGGTTGATGGTATTGGGGAAGCCTCTTTTTTGAGTGATGTTGGGAACATGGGTATGACCTCTATGTAGATTTTTAGAGCATGAAGGACATCATCTCTTGTTGATTATATCATGGGGATGGCCTCAATACTACATCCATTTTCAACAGACCAGACATTGATATTAGCTAGTGGTGGTAGTGATTGAAAGAGTCAACCCAACTTGTATTTGGGGTGGAAGAGTTATTTATCCCAATCATGCGTGGATGGATCAATGTTCATCTATTATAGGAATCTTGACAGATACACCAATGGTGGAAGGAAGAAATTTTTAATTTTAAGATGATTCCCCATGATCAATAATCTATTGAGCTTGATCCCCACAATGTGATCGGGTTGTTCAGGTTGGTGATGGATATGTAGGTTTATAAATATCATGTTCATCACCTTTAAATTCTTGTCTTTTTTGGAGGTGTCTGATCCTTGTGAGATACCATCATGGTGGATCTCGGGAAGTAGACCTAGCAACGGTGACTCAAGTATCCAAAACATCTTTGAAATAAGGGAGAGGATCACATGAATTCTCTGCGGAGAGGTAGGGGAATGATTCATGTATTGGTGTGGGGAGTAGTGTCTCCCTAGGGAACACATAGAGGCATTAGTCTCAATGAGGAATTGAGGCCTCCAGGACCTGGAAAGCCATATCTATAATATGAATTACTCTCTCCCACATGTAATGGTGTAAAATGATGTACATAACCTTTTTATGGATTTTTTTGGATGGTGAGATGAGGAATGGGAACCTAGTAATTGATGATTTAGGTGAGGTCTTAGTGGAGTTGGATTTTTGTGGGGTTTCTACACTGGCCTTTCTCCTACCCTAGCATATGAGGGCATTGGGATGATGGTTTCCTGTATCATGAGTGTTGAAAATTTAGAGGATTTAGCTTTCAGTATGGATACAAGGATTGAAATTCCCAATTACCCAGTGTTGTCCAATTTTCCATGGTTAGAGAGGAAGTGAAATGTGCAAGCAATATCCGAGAAAGTAATGCCAAATAGTTAACTACCCCAATTACTTGTGAGTTCCATGATGGAACCATAAAATATATGGTGGGTCATATAACCAAATAGCTGGATCTGATGACATGATATTCGATTATTATATAAAAATATTCTAGTCCACCATATTTACGAGAAGAGTACAATGTAGTGGTCACCATTTCAATTTCTAAAACATTCTTTAGGGCCAACATCCGTACATATCGATGTGCATTAGAATCGTTTTTTGATTCCTGCATTCTCGCATTCCAAAGGTGGGCATCATTCATCTCATTCCAAAATTATTATTAACGTATGATTGATATGGGATGATGGGTTGTTTGTTCCAAATTACATTGATTCTCTCTTGGAACTCATCAAATGGTCTAGGTCTCCTTTATAGATTTGGGTTATATTCATGGAAAAAATTCCAGATTCCATATCATGGTGGATGTTGGTTAACTACATTCCCTTTTTCTGGAAATTCCAATAGGTATTGATCGGGAAGAAACCTTTGGTTTGGAGATTTTTTACGTTGGGAATCTAGGGTATGTTTGGATGCATGGAAAATTGTCGTCTATAATCTTTAACATGGTATGGAATCTCATAGAGGAATGTTGAGAAAGGAACACAAGGCATCCCATTTCGATCATCAGGTATCTAATGGTGATGGAATATATCATCCAATCCATTAATATTATTAATCCACGGTTTATTATGAGTTAGTTGATTTAATACGATCATGTCTTCCAAGGATTCCATCTTAGGCATCCCATGTATTTGTTGAGGTAGCAGGCACCATCGTTGTATGTCATCCAATTTTTTCTCTTCATGCATCCCATGTTAATCACGAGGTAAATGTTTTGTGTCATATGTTTAATTCCTTGTTCATATAGAATATGTTTGATCTGAAATCCCCATACATGTGTATCATGAGAGGTGATTACCTCAGAGTTGAGATATCATACCTGAAGGTTGATCTGGGCAATATTAGTGGTCGGTCAAAGGTGGTTCACCCCTAGATGGGGGAGCCTAAGGTTACTATTGGATAGGATTTAACATCATACAATTGACCTATATACCATGGGTAGTGAATAGTGATCAAAAAATACATATTTTGGTACTACAGTTTATGGTCATGTGAAAAATCTAATCCATGTAGTTTAACGTCTGGCTATAAGGATGAAAACACTCCCAACGGAGAATCAACGAGGGATAGTGTTGAGACTATGAATTAATGTTATAATACAAAACAGGTGTTCTAATATTTTGCGTAGGTGTGGGTAGTTTTCAGTGAATATTATCTATTTGTGAAAGGAAAAAAGTTTAAGAGGATTAGGCATGTTCATGGAAGATTACCTAAGGAATCTGAAGGAGTTGTGGAATTCAGATAGGGGGAATGATCTAACCAGAATGTGGAGGCCCGAGAAAAATTATGATATATGAGAATAAAGTGGATGAAGTGGATGGAGTTAATGGATGATTATTGATGTTGGGTCGAGTGTATCTATGGTTGTATGTAGTGTTTGGACCACAGGGAGATTTACCTACGTTTCTATTCTAGTTGGGAATCCAATCCCATGATGTTTGAAAGGGTAATTGGTGATTAAAACCTAGTCAAAATACCATTCGAGGGGACATAATTGGGGATTACTCGATGGACTAACCCACTTAACATGAATGTTTTGGGTTTACACAAAACTGCTACCTATGTGTCTGTTGGAGGCTAGGGCCTACTCCGGGAGGTGGTCCCATGTGGCTGGACATTGGATGTCACAACCACTAATATCCATTGACACTACATGATTAATTAAGGGTGTGAGAAACAAGGTAATTAGTAGACCTGATGATCAATTTGGGAAATGTTCACCATTGAGTGATGGTGTGGGGATTACACTTGGATGATTACATAGGCATATGTCATTCCATGTGGGGAGGATCTAATTCCATGTGTGGTGGACCTCAATATCCTTATGTCATACATGGTGCATCTTATACTTCTTTCACATGGTGTGGGTTCCTTATTTATGGAACATTGCTGGGTTTGGGTGATTCATCCTGGTGTGTATAATTTCAACCCATGATGAGGGATAATGTGTAGTCATATCAAAAAGAGTTCGTGTGGAAGGTCATGTTCATGGAATGATGAAATATTATAGTATTACAACATGTGATGGGGACATTGATGTAGGGATGTTTGGCATCATCCTGTATGGATGTGGGAGACTCACAGCTTACCCCTTTGTCTTACATAAATACAGAATATGAACCCATGGGAGGTGGATTGATTTAGGAATGGAATGATTAAATGGGTTTTAAGAGTGGTTTAACATGATATATACATTAGATTCCTCTAATTGGAATAGAAGGCCTTATCATAACTTTTTTGAGAAGTAAAATATAAATTGTAGTATCTTGCCACACAGGGAATGAAGTGCGTCATTGGAATGGGTGGAATAAGTCACATAGGGGCTTGAGTTTTAGTTGGACAGATCATTTCTAGGTGTGTGTTCATGGGCTCTAAACCATTATAAATAAGTTTCAGTAGAATAGAGGAAGCATATAGAAGCCTAGGGGAAGGGCATCACAAATCATGGGGCCTCACAACGAGGTTCCTCGTGAAGATCGTGTGATTCGTAGAGGTCATGAGTTTCTCAAATGAATTATATTTTCTAAACAATGTTACCATTCCCCTTAATTAATTCTTGGATCATTAATGGAGTGCTTAATGACGGATTAATTCTCCATGAACACTCATGTACCCCTAAGGGAATTCGTCCATCGAAAAGGGTTCCTGTCTCTGTGAAAGGAATCCCCACTATAGATGGAGGTATTAAAGAACAAATGGGAGGGTATTTTATAAATAGATTATACATTGGTTGATCTATTTTCGATCTGGTTCATGATGATTTGTTGCTTCTAGAATTTAGAGTAATTCGAATGTCAAAAGGTTAGGATACCATCATTAAAAAATAGGACTGTAAAGAGTATTTATAGAGAAGTGGATTTTGGAAGATCAGAAGTAGATCACTAGGAATAAATAGGATTCAATAATTCCCATGTCCTCATTATAAACATGAAGGGACTGTGTTTTTCCTTGTGCCATAGTGAAGCGTTTTCAGTCTTATATAAGGGCTTCATCAAGCAGCCTAGGTTCAAGATGGAAATCCCACAGTCATGAGCCCTATAAGCTCTGGCTATTCACAAAATAATGAATAATTTTTGAAGAGTAACCTTTAGGGTGTTTGGGCTACATTGTCTTTTATTTTCTCTCGATTGATCATGTATCCTTTAAATATTCACGTTTTATGTATTTCAGTACAAATAGAAGATGATTGGTCATATTTAGATGAATTTAAACGTAGTAATTTGGGCAACACATATTCTATTTGGCATATGTAACTTTTTTCTGATGATTGAATTTCACCCAATGAATGTGATTTCCTGATTTCACTAACTGAACCATATAATTTATTTGACCATTCTTCTCCAGTTATTCCACCTAATTCAAATCATCATGAACCAGTAGAAATGCATCTCGAGCATGAAATATTCTCAATTATATATATTTTTTCAACCCGAATAAACATACTCTTGATGAAACTCTATTTAAATTTTATTCTCCATCCATCAACAATTATGTCTGGTGAATGTTCTGGGAGTGACATGAATAAAAAATATGATATGTTGGGTAATTGGTAGCTCAGTTCCAAATTCAACACATTTGAGTGATATCCTATGTGGAAGAATTGCTTAATTTTATCAGAAATGGTGTTAAAAGTGGAGGAATAGGCACCAACTATATAAATAATTATAGGTCGTTTAGAATTGGATAGAATAATATGCATCTAATAGTTGAGACCAATAAGGAGTGGAAGATTCTATATCCCCTGACAAGAAATTCAACTCTGGGGAAAATGTCATTAAATTAATCATGGGAAATGACTTTTGGTTATACAATCCAAATGTTCAATCTCGACAGAAGAAATAATAAACTCTTTTTTATTATATATGTAGAAATTCAAAATTATTTTCAATTTCTAATAAAAAAATAATTTTATTTTTACAATATCCATTGTAATAAATTAAATTCAACATCCAATGTAAATTTTTTTACAAATAACATGTATTTTCATTATAAATTATATTAATCAATAATTTCAATGATATTTGATAAAAACAAGGAAATTTTACATTATTGTCACTAGTATTATTGAATACTCATTGAATTTGTCAAATGATATGTGTAATAGTTTGAATGAATAGTGCCAAAAAAAATTCCCCATCAAATATTTCATTGCACTCCCAGGAAATTTTGTAATTTAAATTGTTCTTCAATAAATCATTCATGATCAATGAATTTCATCACCACTAGGAGATCACCAAATCACCAATTTCAAGAGATCTACATGCCTCTTAAGAAAGTTCATCCCATGTCCCCACTCAAATAAAAACATATGTCAAAGTTATATGAGTAATGTCCAAAGATACCAAAGTGGAATAAGATCTCTTATGGAAAGTACAAAAACCTTCACTCTACCCTAGTTACACAAACCCAGATTTCACTTCCCACCATATTGATAAAACTAAAAATCATATCTAATAAATCAAATTTCCCCTTATTCATTTTGGTTCCATATTCCCCTCACAATCATAATATTATATTAGATATGGTCACCTTAGATCCACTTTTACTAGACATGAATTTTTTAAAACAAATGTGAAATGATCTTATTTCTGTGTCCTGAATTATATAATCTCACAATGTACCCCTTTCTCAAATACTAACCATTGGAATCAAATTACCCATTTAATAATAGATTCATAAGATTTATGATAGTACTCCTTTGGGTTGGCTTCCTATAGTGTTCCATGTTACCAAGGATATAAAGGCTCTTAATTGAAATATATATTTTACTTCAACATTGACTTATATTTATCACATAACATAAAAAACCCAGACTATACCCATATAGTTTTAATGTCTTCAGAAACTAGGAAACATAATAAACTACTCTACAATATATCTACTTTGTCTCCCACTTATTTAATCATAACTAGACCCCCTTCTGACATATCTAACTTAATACACTTCTTCATGGGCTGAGGAAAATAAACAAATAAAAGGGTGAGCTCAAATTATTTGTGAGGGTAAACAAGGGATATATCAATCATATAATAATCCTAATAACGTGACATTTAAAAATATTATCCTACATATAAAATATCATAATATCATATCATGGGATAAACAGTAAAATTGAAATTTAATCCCAATAGTCTAAATTTAATACATGAAATTTCATAGAATACCTTCATAATAATAGAAAATAATTTCATATTAGTCAAGGATCATTTCTGATACCATAATAGAAAAAAAAGTCCATTACCAAACGGAGTTCACATCTCATTCCATCCAAGAATTACTGAACCAGATTTAGTTGTCATTGTAGTCATGTCTATCTCCAGAGATATAAATTTTTACACAATTCAATGGAGGGAGATATAGATCCCACCCATATTATAATAAAACCATTCATATATATTCCACAAAAACCTAAAAAATTTCACCATAGAATAACCCATGAAATAAAATGGGTTTTTTAAATATCATGTCATCATAATTAATATAAAACAAATGAATTTCTTAAATAACATTGCATCATAAACACAAACAATTGCTAGTAATAACATGGATAGAAATATAACCGTATTTAAATAATATCAGTTAGATGGAAAATAATTTTGATTAAACACTATAAAATAGTTCAAGGGGAAAATATGATTTGTTTTTCAAAAATGTTTTCATTCCACAAAATGAATCACAATTTTAGAGGAAATAAATTTACGGGAAATAACATTTTTTGATTGTAGGGGATGTATCAATTAAATACTCAATTAATAAAATCATAAAAATAAATTCATGCCTCACATGATTGGGAATCATTATTCTCAAAATTTGATGGAAATGTCAAAAAACTACATCATACCGAAAATGATAAAATAGCAAATTCTTACAGTTTAATAAAAAATTGCCAATGGGTAAAATTGACATTATAAAATTATATAGTAAAATAATTAATATTATATATTTAATATACATGGACATTGATAATAAATATATCATAGTAAATACATATGTATAGAAATTCTCACATAAAAACTATTTTGTGAGATTACCCTTACCTTTTCCTAATATGCTTTGTATGTATTTAAACATAATCTTATTCGATGTACATCCTTTAAATCTCCTCCTAGAAAACTATTTTTAAAATTTCAAGAAGACCATGACCACTATAATGTTTCTATGTATTTTGATATGGGAAATGTGAAGGGTATGTTTATGCTTGAATTCTCAAAATTAAGTGAAGAGTTAACAGGGGAAGTACCCTTTTATAATAGATGTGAGGGGAACATTTGGAAACATCAAAAATGTTAATATATAATCAAATCAAACCACATATAAAAACCATCAAAATTTTCAAATTTATATGATGATATGAAATAGGGTTGTAATCTTATAAATGAATTAATTTTACACAATTGTTTATGTTAATTTTGGCATTATCATTTTAATTAACACTTAGATATTCTATTTAATTTGAAACTAGGGTTTCAAATATTTCTATATTAAAAGTCAGAAATATTTAATTATTTTAATTAAATTAGCCAAAAAATTAATAAATTAGAAAATTTTATAACATATTAAAATTATTCTATATTTTTTATATTGTTTTATTATTTATATTTAATAAATGAAGACCTTATTTTGTAATACAAATATCAATAATGTCAATTTTGACACTATATATTTCATGGAATTTTAAAACTATAAAAATAAGATGTAAAACACGATAAAAATATTTTATGATATCTCTAAGGGGTCAATGTAATATAGAAATTTCATTTTACACAATAATTATACCAAATTATATTTATTAAAATATTTTTAATAACATATATTTGATCTCCTAATTAACAAAATAATTAATATCTCAATTTTTTTATAATTATTAAATATACTTATTTTTCTAATAAAAGACGAAAGTAATATAAAATTATGATGATAAATCCATTATATTTCATAAAAATACTTTTAGTCTAATTTATCTTCTGAAAAACCTGACATTAAAATTTCTCTAACCTTTTAAATCAGGAATGAGACAAATTTATCTTCATATTAAATAAAATAATAAAAATGTCATAATCTATTAAATATGCCTTCAAATGTTGAATTATTCATCCCATGTATGATTATGGTTGATATATAATCGATCAATAAGGTTTTTTGAAGTATTTGGTCATTTTTATGTTTATTAATATTTTAGTACAAATTGTTTTATTGAATTCACATCAATTTATTAATTTTTTCATCATCCAAGTATAAGTCATTAAGGTAATTATTTATTTCCAAAATGTTACATATAAATTAACCTAGTAATTAAAAAAACTATCTTTCAAATGTGTATTAAATATCTAATTTATCTTCTATATTTTCATATATTAAGAAAAATTAAATTATTAAATTTTGTGTGAGTCATATTTCACATTTCCTTAAATAAAATAAAATAAATGTCCTAATCTCATCCTTGTGGGTTCTAATGGATAAAATTTGACCAATTTTTGTTTTTGTGAAAATTATAGTCCTCTAATTTTATTTTGACAATTGTTAAGGTGATTTTATTATATTGTTTGTACCCTTAATCACTCTATTTACTCTTTTACCATGTTAATAAAATCAATCAATGTTAAAATTAATATTTCCCAAAAATAATATAAATATATCTACATAATTTAGACTTTTAGATTCAAAAAATTAAATAAATTTTCTAAAACTCAATCATTGAAGTTGATGTAATTAATTTAAAAATATTTTTTTGTTGAATTGGGGAAATGAGTTTTCGATGTTAAAATTTTAAAAAATATTGAAATGTTTTTACACCTAAATTTAAATTAAAATTAATTCCAATGGCCTACATTGTATTAAATGGTAAAAATATATACTACTTATACTTTTAAACCTATTTATAACATAATATTACCATATCAATTATTTAAATGAAATAACTTTATCTTCAATTAAAATTTTGCATATTTTTACTATTCATCAAAACAATTAAGTTATCATAAAAATATCAAATATTCTTTCAATGTATATTATTATATCCCTTTTTAAAATAAAATGTTTATTTTGTCGTATTAAAATTATTAATAGGACATTATTTTAAATTAGAAGGGGTTCTCCCTTAAAAAGCAGAAATCATCCTTTTAAAATATATTTGTATTTATTCAAGAAATAGGTTTTATTCTTACCCTATGAAAAAAATATCATCAAAATAAATATCAAAATATTTTATTAATTAATTATATATATATATCATTAATTTAAATCACTAATATAAATTTACACAATTTATTAATACAACATAAAATTGATTTACATTTTTCTTAAATAATATGTAGCCAAATAATTCACCATATATTTTTAAAAGAAAGTAATATTTATTCCTTAAAACATAATGGATATGTTATAATGGAAAATATATACTAAGGGAATCTCACAGTTCATTTATACTCAAAATTTCATGAAAATAATGCTATTGAAGAATAAAAATTCTCTTAAGAAAATATATCAATAAAACATCCAGGTGTTAGATTCTACCACCTTTAAAATGATTTTTACCTCAAAATTCATCACATGGAAAAACAAGATGATGATACCTCTCCCTCATCATATCTTCAATTTCCCTTATAGCATCATTAAATTGGTGGCTCTTCTATTTAACATTAGTAATGTTAGTTGTCTTGTTTCATTGAACTATTCGATACGATATAGATTCTATATCAGTTGTTCTTCTTAAGAAAGATCTTGCTCAATCATCAAAACTTCTAAAGGTAGTACATGTGAAATATAAAGTATTTAATTTTAAAAGATGTATTCATTTAACATATTATGAACTTGAGAGATATTCTTTGGAAGTTCAAATAGGTAATCTAAATTTCCAACATGATCTATAATTTCAAAAAGTACTAATATACTGAGGGATCAACTAGACAATTTTTTCAAATCTCATTACTCACTTCAACAGAGATATTCATTGAATCACCTTATCACCCACTTTACACTATACTTATCTTCATCTGTTTTGATCATAAATTTTTTTCAACTCCGACCTGCTCTTTTGTGTTGTTTAATAGATCTGACATTTTCTTCCTTTTCATAAATAGGATCTGCTTTAATATATTTATTTCCTTAACTTCATCACAACAAGTTTGCGTTCTACAATTCTTTATATAGTGGTATTCATAAGTAGCCAACTGAAAAATTATGGGAAAACTATTGTTTTATAAAATACCTACCATTGGTATTTTTTTATCCCAAACACCTTTGAAATCTAAAGGGAATGATGTTAACTTGTCTTCCCTAGTTCAGATTGTCCTCTCAGTCTGACCCGCTATCATAGGATGACAAACTATGTTGAATCATAAGTCCTTATCCAAAGAATGCTGAAGTCTTAACTAGAACATCATGGTAAACCTTATTTCCTAATCAAATATTATGGAAATTGTCAATCCATGGAATATTACCACTTTCTGGACATATATCAGGTAAATCTAATTAAGAGAGAAATCATCTATAATGGAAATGATGTGTATCGAAATCCTAAGGTGATCAACAATAACCCATATCATATTATGGCATTTAGATGTTTTGGAATGTATGAAAATAAATACCATCATCATGTATCCCCATATCCATTCTGGTATAGATAATGGCTGTAACATCTTCGTATTCTTCTATCTCTTAGACTTAAAACGTAGACAAACCTAGAATCTGGAGACAAATTAAGTGACATCTCTTTTAATGTCATTCCACTAGAAAAAATCATTAAGGTCACTATAAATAATTGTGCTTCTAGGGTGAATAGAGAATGAAGAAATATGACCATAATACACTATCTCCTTTAATTCTGGTATGGAAGGAATACAAACCCTACTCCTGAACATTGTTATTTAATAATAATCAAGGTTAAATTTTGGAACATTTTTCACCTTCTTTTTTAACTCTACATATTTCTTTTGTGCATCCTTAATATTAAATTGCATAGTGGATTGAGAATTAATTTGGGAAAGAAGATATTTATCCCCTTACATTAAAATTTCATGATCCTTCCTTTGAAAATGCATGATTATTAGATGTATTGTGATCCTCATCGTAGATATGATAACATGGTTCTTTCATCTCAAAGCATCTTCCATCTTGTTTTCATTCCCAGGGTGTTAATTTATTGTGTAGTTATAATATTTAATCAACTCCATGTATCATTGATGGATCATATTCAGATTATTTTGTGTGATAATATATTTTTAACATTATTTATTTGTTTAAATATCACACCATTCATCATGAAGATAATGCCTCGATATCTTTAACAAGAAGAGTACCACAACTAACTCCAAATCATGTGTTGGATAATTTTTCTCATGGATTTTCAACTCATATGAGTCATAAGCTATCAAAATATCATTTTTCAAGAGAAAACATCCCATCCCCTTCTTGGATTCATCACTATATATTTCCATACTTTCTACAATATGAGTCATAGTGAGAACAAGTGCACTGGGAAACCTACTTTTTAGTTCTTCCAAATTCAATTCACATTCCTCTTTCCCAAAGAACATAACTCTTTATTGAGCCAACATGGGTTGTTTATTAGATAATCATGAATATTATTTCACTAAAAATCGATAATATCCATCCAAAACAAGAAATAATTATCTCTAAGTTACCGTTTTTGGTCTCGGCCAACATTCAAAATCTTCTGTTTTTGATGGACCCACAAATATCCCTTCTCTTGAAATTATGTGACCCATAAATGAATCTATTTGACAAAAAAATTCACCCTTGGTAAATATCTCATAAATCTTGTCCTTTCTCATGGCCTTTTTGTAAAATTATCATGTGGTCTTCATGTTTTTCTTTGCTGTACAAATAGATAAGAATATCACCTATAAAGTCTACCACAAATCAGTCGATATAGTCTCTAAAACTCTATTCATAAGATCCATTAATATATCAGGGGATTAGTAAGACCAAAAGGAATAACTATACATTCATAGGGTTGTTAAATTGTACACAATTTCATCTTTGTTATATCCTCATCTTTGTCCTTTAATTGATGATATCTTGAACGAAGATCAATCTTGGAAAAGTATAGATCACCACATAGTTGGTCAAATAATTCATCTTTATGGGAAAGATGATATTTTTTCTTGATAGTTACCTTGTTATGTTCTTGATAATCAATGCAGAGTCCCATTGATCCTTCTTTCATTCAAACAGAAAAATGGGTTCTCCCCAAGGTGATGCACTAGTGCATATGAATCCGTTATGAAGATTATCTTGGAGTTTCTTCATCAATTCCTTCAACTAAATTGGGTCTTTTCAATATGGTTTCTATCAAATAGACATAGAACCTATTATGAATTCCATTAAAAACTAAACTTAATGCTTTGTTGGATGACCGGAAAATTCCTCCAATTAGATATCATAAAACTTTCATAAAATGGGTGTATTCTTAATCATGAGATTCTCCCCATCCCTTTGAGATAAATAAGCTTAATTTATAGGAATCAAGACCCAGAAGATGGAATAAATTTCTACTGTAAGGTTATATTATTCCATGCATTGATAAATTATCATAGATTGTTTTTGAATAGGGAATGTGAATTCACTTCCATTTAAATTGATATGAGATCCATATATAGAAGGATAATCCATTCCAATAATCACATCCAGTCCTACTATATGAAGGATCACAAGATTGAAAGGAAGATATTACCCAAAAAACATTAACTGGAGAAGAATTATAAACTTTTGAAGAGACTGTTGTGCCATTATGTGGTTTCATAGCTAACTAATATTTTAATTCTTGTGGTTATATAGTGATAACATTTGAATATTATTCAGAAATAAATTAGTTGGTGGATCCATAATCAAAATAAAAATTTTCTACATTATATTGGATGATAATTGTACCTTACAACACTTCATTATCATACTCCACATCCCCGATAGTGGTTGCATGTGACATTCCTTTTCCTATGGCCTTAAGACGTTTTTGATGCAGGTCATCATCAATAACCCTTGGATTTGGGCATTGATTGGAATAATTCCCCATTTCCTTAAATTTTAGAATTTAAGTGCAGGAGATGAATTATGTGCATCCATTTCCTTGTTCACATAATTAGGCATCTTTTTCTCATAACATCAGTATTCAACTTCCTTATGACCAAATTTTCAACACAAAAAACATTTAATATTCCATTTAATAAATTTCCCTCCTTGGTTCTTTCCACACATTTAGAATAAGGGAAAATTCATCTTATTTTTTGTGTTATGTTTATAATTTCATTTGAATTCTATTTTTCTCTTCTTATCAAACCCATATGACTGATCAGTTCCTCCAATATCGATCTAAAATTTTAGAGAACATCAAACAATGTCATTATATCTATTGAAGTCTCTTATAGAAAATTCCCTTCAGATGCATGGTTTTTAACAACTAAAGAATCGATCAATTTTACTCTTATGTTAGATAATAATTCTAGAAGTGTTCTTTGAATGTCATGTAAAATTTTCTACATAGGTACACTTTTATTCATCATCCTTTTTCTTATGTTCAAGGACCTCCTTATCCATATTTTTTCAAATAATACGGGAAAGTACTTATTGAAAAATAAGTTCATGAACTCGTCCTATTCCAATTAGTAAATTTCAACTCATTACCTTGTATTTTTTATAATATTACACCATTGATATGCTTCACCTTCCAAATGATATACTTATAAGATGACTTTATCATATTCAGAACATTATACAACTGAAAATACCTTTTCAGAGTAACTGATCCATTGTTTAGCCACTAATGCATCAGAAGACACAATGAGGGGGACAATCGTTTGGATTTTTCTTAATGAATCATAGCTTGAGAATGATGTGTGTGTATGGATACATGATTTTCCATTGCATGTCTGATAACATATGGTTGCTTTGGGGGGAAATCATTTCATTTCCCATGGCATTCAGTATTTACGTGGTTCCTTTGGGTTCCTACCATTGACTAAAACCAAGAAGCACAGTTTCAGGAAAACTAATCATAAAAGGAAAACCACATAATTCAAGAATATGAATTATATATAGGACACTTTATGTATTAACCTATTTTATTCTTGAACATATGTAAATCGATAGGATATGATTTTAACATATATATAGACATATTCTTAAGGTTCTTACTATGGTTCTATCATCATAGTTTCCTATGGTTAACTATACCTTTATTAAGATACCAACATTAATGGTCCATAATTTCAAAGTAGATTTTACTTCAACATTGAAGAAGATTCTTTACATAACATAAAAAAGACACAGGGGGCTGTATATGATTATTGTCTTTACAAATTGGGGATCATAAAAAACTGGTTCATAAAACATCTACATTTTCATCCACTTATTCATTCATGACTACAGACCTTTGTAACATATATTTCTTTTTACCCTTCTTCATATCCGGGAGAATTGAAACATATGAATGTGTGAGATGAAATTCTCAGTAAGGGTAAACAAGGGAAATATAAATCTTATCATAATCCTAAGAACATAAAATTTTAAAATCTAATCTGACAAATAAATGATCAAAGTATCATCTTGTGGGATAAATCATTAATGTGCAATGTAATCCCAATAGTTAAAACATTTGACCTGAAATTTTGTGGCATACACAAATTATCATAGAAAATCATTTCATATTAGTCAAGGATAATTTAAAAGACCATCATAGTGGACAAAGTATATTACTGAACTAAGTTCAATCCTCATTCCATCCCTATATTACTAAACAAGA
The DNA here is from genome assembly GCA_963277665.1 of Viscum album. NCBI lineage: Eukaryota > Viridiplantae > Streptophyta > Magnoliopsida > Santalales > Viscaceae > Viscum > Viscum album. The sequence continues at coordinate 1,574,010,508 of OY728121.1, read as the reverse complement.
TTTACTTTTCATTCTAGTCATGTCTATCTCATTTGATAAAAATCATTTCCAAATGAATTAGTTGGACATATATCTCCCAAACATCTCAAAATAAAATTATTCATATGTGTTCCAAAAAAACCTAAAAACCTTCAATATAGCATAACCCATGAATTAAATTGGGTTTCTTACACATTATTAAGTTATAATTCATATAAAATTAATGTATTAAATAAATAACATTATATCATAAAGCCTATAAAATAATTGAAATAATGTGGATATAAATATAACACTATTTAAATAATTTCATCTGAGATTCAATTTTTTTAGAAAATAGTTGAAATTAATTCTGGGGGAAAGTATGATTTTTTCCAACACATTTTCATTCATCTAAATGAACCACAATTTTAGAATAAATCATTTTTGTTGGAAATAATATTGTAATATTTTAGGGGATGTATCAATGAAATAAATAATTATGATAGAATAAAAAACCATTCATGCTGTAAAAATCAAGAAATAAATCGTCTTATTCATTTTTATAAAAAATAATGAATGTACCTTATACCGAAAGCAATAAAATATTCCATTCATAACATTTAATAAAATTTTACCTATGGGTAAAATTTACATTAAACAATTATTGAGTGATAGAAATAATATAACATATTTAGGAAACATGGATGTGGATGATAAATATACCCTATGGAATATATACATATAAACAATATCAGATAAAAATGAAAATTTGAGATTGTACCTTACCTTAAGTTTGATATGATTTCTTTATATTTGAACGTCCACTTCTTCAACATGCCTCATCTGAATCACCACATAGAGCACTATAGTTGATCATTGAAGAAGATCAGAAACTCTAAAATGTTTCTTGGGAAGTTGATAAGGGAAATGTGCAGGGTATGGTGGATATTGTTGGATAAAAATGAAGTGAATATTTGATGGTGGAAGTTCCCTTTACTAATTGTGGTGAGTGGCATTTTTGGAAACCTAAAAAATATTAATTTATAATAATGTAAAAACCCACATAAAAACCTCCAAAATGATGTAATTTTAATGAGGAGATGAAATAATATTGTAATATAATCAACCAATAATGTTTAGATAAGGGATTTTGTCAATTTATGAATTATCATTTTAATTAACAATCAGTTATTCTATTTAAATTTTTACTAGGGTTAAAAAATATTTAAATATAAAATGGGTTAAATATTAACTTATTTGAAGTCAATTAGAATTTAATTGAATAATTTAGGACATTAAATACTATATAATAATTATTCTTTATTTATTAAAAATGTTTAATTATTTTTATATAATTTATGAAAACCTTATTTTGACAAAATATCAATTTTGTCAAATTTGACACTATTTACGCCGTGGATTTTTAAAAATATTAATATAAAAAGGGATCCTCGATCCAAATATTTTATTATATCCCTTACTGTTCAATTTAATCTAGAAAACTCAATTGACATAATCATTATACAATATTATATTTAATAAAATATTTTTAATAAAATTTATTTGATCTCTTCATTAATAAAATAATTACTACCTGAATTTTATGTACTTATTTAATATATATATATATATATATATATTCCAAATAAAAATTAAAAATAAAACAATATTCAGAAGAAAAATCCATTATATTTTATAAGTATACTTTTAGTCGAATATATCATCGATTAAACCCAACATTAAAAATGCTATACTCTTTAAAAACATGAATGTGAAAAATTTATTATTATTTTAAATAAAATAATATAATTGTCATAATCTATTCTATAAGACTCCAAATGGTATATATGTTGTCCCTAGGATGATTATGGTCACGATAAAATCCTCCAATATGATTTGGTCAAGTTTTTGTGCCTTTTTATGGTTATAAATATTTTATTAAAAAATGTATTATTGATTACTCATCAATTACATAATTTTTTCTTCATCCAAGTATAGGCCATTAGGGTAATTATTTATTTCCTAAAATTAAAAAATAAATTTTCTTGTAAATAAAAACATGTTATATTTCAAAAGTGTATTAATAATTGAATTTATTGTATGTATTACCGTATATTAAAAATAACATAATTAATAATTTTTGAGTGAGACATATTTTATTTTTCTTTAAATAAAATAAATTAGATGTCCTAATATCATTAATTTAGGTTCTATTGGATAATATTTTGACCCCATTATATTTTAAGGAAAATTATAATCATACAATAATAATAATTCAGGTGTTAGGGTAATTTTATAATAGTATTTTTAACCATAATTACTCGATTGACCCTTTTATCATGTGGATAAAATCTTCCAAAGATACTATTCATATTTTCATATAATAAAATAATTTTATTTACATAAAATTTACCTAATAATTCCAAATATAGAATCCATTATTTAATATTTAAAACAAATAAGTTGCAGTATTAAATTTAAAATTAATCTCGCTGTTGAAATGAGAACACCGGTTTTAAATGTTAAAATATTACAATGTATTGAAATGTTTTTACTTTTTAATTTAATGTAAAATTCATTACAATGACATATATTATATTATGTGCTAAAAAATATATTCATACTTATAATAAATTCAATAATATAATTTGTCCATATAAATTATTTCAATGAAAAAATTTATTTTCAATTAAAATTTGGCATATTTTTATTATTCATCAAAACATGAAAGTTATCATAAAATATATGAGAAATTCAACCAAAGTAAATGTTATATATCCCGATTCAATATAAAATTTCAATTTTGTCATATTAGAATTATTAATGTGTTATAATCATAAAATAAAGGGGTTCCCCACTAAAAGGCTAAAACCATAGTTTTAAAATATATCGATTTTTATACAGAAAATAGTGTTTATTTATACCCTATAAAAAAATACATAATGGATGTATATAAAAATATTTTTTTAACTATTTAATATATATATATTTCATTAATTTCATTCACTAATACTAATTCACATAATTTATTAATATGTCATATAATTGATTTACATTTTTCATAAATAATATGTTACCACAAAATTGACCATATAGTTTTAAAAGTTAGGTATATTAATTACCAATAAAATAATGTCTAGGTTATAATGGTCATAGTATAATAATGGCATCTTCTAGTTCATTTATACTCATGATTGTTTGAAAAGAGTGCTACTATAGACCGAAAATTATTTAAATAAATTATTTATAAAAACATCAAGTGTTACATTCTACACCCCTTAAACGGAATTTCTCCCTCAAAATTCATCATTTAAAAAAAATATTTTAGGATACCACTCCCTCATCATATCCTCATGTTCCCATAAAGCTTCTTCAAAATGGTTATTCCTCCATTAAACTTTAACCAAGACAATGGCCTTGTTTCATAGAATTTTTTTGCTACAATCCATAATCTCGTTTAGTTGTCCCTCATATGAAAGATTATCCTCCATTGGTTGTTCATGTGAAGGATCAGGTATGTATATTCATAGGATATTCTCATGGAACACATAATGAACATGATAATTATTTTTTGGTAGTTCTTATAGTTAATCTACCTTCTCAACATGATCCAGAATTTCAAAAGTTCCAATATACATAGGGCTCTTCTTTCAATTCTTTCAAAATATCATTAATATCTTCCAAGGAGATATTCATAGAAACACCTTATCACCCACATCAAACTCTAGGTATTTTATTTGGTTGTCAACATATCATTTTGGTCGACTCTAAGCTTCTATTATGTGTTGATGAATAGATCTAACCTTTTTCCATTTCATTAATATGAACAAGTGGTAATATATTTCTTTCCCCAACTTCATCCCAGTAAGTTAGAGCTCTATATTTATTTCCATAGATGGAATTATAGGGGGCCATCTAAAAATTGGAGTGAATGCTTTTACGATAAGTATATTATACTAAAGTTAGTTTATGATCCTAACCACCTTTAACATCAATATAGATACCTCTAAACATGTCCTCTAGAGTTTTAATTGTCCTCTCAGACTGAACATATTTCAAAGGATGATAAGAAATGTTGAAACTATACTCTATATCCATAGAAAGATAATTTATTCTCCAGAACATCGAGGTAAACCTATGTCCCCGATCATATACAATTGAAATTGGTACTCCATGCACTCTTACCACTTCGTTTACATATATCCTGGAAATATGATCAAGAATAAAATCCTATCTAATAATAATGAAGTGTTCTAACTTTGTATGGTGATCAACTATAACCCAGATAGAATTATGGACTTCAAATGTTTTGGGAAGTCCGACAATAAATTCCATAGTGATTTTTCTCTTTTCCATTCTAGTATGGGTAATAGTTGTAACATCTCATTAGACTTTTATCTCTCAGCATTATCATACCAACAAACCAAAGATCAAGAGATATATTAAAAGAAATATATTTTCATACCATCCCTCCAAAGAAACTCTTTCAGGTCATTGTACATCTTTGTGCTTCCAGAGTGAATAGATAATGAATAACTATGAGCCTCATCAAATTAATCCTTAATTTATTCTCATATGTGAGGAATAAAAACCCTATACATGAACCTTATTATTTCATCACATTCAATTTTGATCTAAGTAAAATTTCTCACATTATTTTTTAGCTCTACATATTTATTATGTGCCTCTTTAATCAACACTTGTATATATTATTGAGAAATTATTTTATAAATGTATGATTTTTACCCATCCATTAATATTTCATGATCCATCCATTTCATATCCACAAATATTGGATCTTTCATGATCCTAATCATGGATATTCTAGCATGGTCCTTTCTACTCAGAACATCTTCCACCTTGTTTTATGTCCTAGGGTGTTAATTTATTGAGTAGTCATATTCATTAATTAACTCCAACCATATTCTCAGGTGCATATTCAATTAATTTTGTGAGAAAATATACATTAATTTTTTTTTGATAAATATAAATATCACACCTTTCACCATAAAGATGATGACTCCATACCATTAATTAAAAGATTACCACAGTTGAATCCTAATTATTATTAGATTAATTTTTCTCCTAGATTTTGAACTAATGTGTTTCATAAGCTATCACAATATAATTTTTCATGAGACAACATCCCATACACTGCTTGGATGTGTCACTATAGTTCAAAATCCATTCTCCAATACAAGGAAATGTGAGAAGATGTTAACATGCTTACCCTCTTTTTATCATGTTGAAAATTTCTTCACATTCCTCCATTCAAATGAACTTAACTACTTTTCAATTCAATTTGGTGAGTGGATTAGATAATCATGAAGAATAAATCACAAATACTCATTAATATTCATCCAAAACAAGAAAAAATTAGATCTTAGTACTATTTTTGGACTCATCCAGCGTACAAATCTTCTGTTTTTGATGGATCAAAAAATATAACTTCTCATGAGATTATGGAACCCAAAAAATGAAACTTTCTGAAGACCAAATTCAAACGTGGTATATTTCATATAAATATTATTGTTTCTCAGGTTAATTATTTAAATTCTCAAGTGGTCTTCATTTATATCCTTTCTCTTAAAATAGAAAATAATATCATATATAATGTCAACCACAAATTAATAACGATAATATATAAAGACTATATTTATTTGATCCATGAAGACAGTGGGGGAATTATTAATTCAAAAAGGCATAAATATAAGTTAATAGTGTACATACCCTATATGGAGTACCATCTTTATTATATCCTCATTTTTGACCATTAATTGATGTTATCCTGAATGAAGATCAATCATGGAAATGTATTAAGCTCCACGTAGTTGGTCAAATAATTCCTCAATGTGTGGTTGTGGTTGTTTGTTCTCAATAGTGATATTGTTAATTTATTTATTATCAATGCAGAGTATCATTGATCCATAATTATTTATAACAAAAAGAATAGGTGCTCCCCATTGATACACTCTAGGGAGTATGAGTCCCTTGCCATGATTCATCTAGGGTTGTTCCTCAAACTCAATTGGGTCTATTCTATAAGGTGTCATCTAAATAGGAATAGGAACCAGTATGTTTTTTTTGAATAATCAAAATCATTATTTAGTTGAATTATTCTAAATTCCTTTAGACATACATCGGCAAACTCCTGTACGATTAGAGTACTCCTAATCTTGAGTTTCTCCCTAACCATTTGAGGTAAATAACCATCATTTATGGGAATCGAGATATTTAATATGGAAGAAATTTATACTGGAAGATTATATTAATCCTTGCATCGATTGATGATCATAGATTGATTTGGAATATGGAATGTGAATTCCCCTACTAAGAAACTGTTATGAGCTCCATATAGTGAAATTCAATCTAAGCTAAGAATCACATAAAAATGATCTGTAGGAAGGATCACAGGATTTGTAGGAAGAACAATCCCTCAATCTTCAACCATAGAGTGTTTAAAAAAATTTGAGGTGACCATTGTGCCATTTGGAGTTGTAACAAAAAATTATAAAATTTATTATTGAGGTAATATGAAAATACCATCAAATTTTCATAAATAAAATAGTGGTTGGATCCCAAATCAAATAAACTATTTTCTACATTAGAGTGGATTGCATGTTTACCTTTCACTACCTCATTATTGCAAACCACACCACAAATAGTGATTGCATGTGACCTTCCATAGCCTTTGGCGATAATATTTTTTTACATATATCATCATCAATAAACCTGGGATTAGGGAATCGATTAGAATAACTCTCCATTTCCTTACACTTGTAGCATTGAAGTGTTGGAGGTTATTTAAATGTAGCCTTTTAATTTTTCGCAACATTTGATATCTTTTTTCCCATAAAATCATCATTAAAATACTTGATGAAATTCATTTCAACAATTAAAACTTTTACTTGTCCCATTAATAAAATTTTCTCCATGTTTCTTTCCACAGATTGAGCATAATAGAAAACTCATCTCCATTTCAATATGGTCTTTAGGTATTTGTTTGAATTCCATTTTTCTCTTCTTATCAAACCCATATGACCAATTGGTTACTCAAGTCTCCATATCAACCATGAGAGCACATCGAATAATTTCATCATATAAATTGAAGTCCCTTATGACTAATTTCCTTCATATACTTTCATTTATGGCACTAATGAATTGATTAAATTTAATCTCAAGTTGGATAATAATGCTAAAATCATACATTTCTTGGATTCTGAAATTTTCATTGTAAGAACCTACTAATTCATCATTATTTTTCTTAGGTTCATGGAACTACATCTCCATTATTTTTTGAAGAATATGAGAAATGTAATTATTGAAATATATGTTATTGAACTCATACCATTACATGGACTCAATTTCATCACTTTTCCTCATATTCCTAAAAAGATTCCACCATCAATAAACATCATCTTCCAAAATGTATACTGTTATGACGAAATTATCATGTTCAGAACATTTTAAAAGTGAAAATTCCTATTTAGTGGTACTGATCCATTCTCTAGCCACTAATGGATCAAATGTAACACTGAATGAAGGTGGACTCTTCCTCAGGAAGAATTCAATAGAATGTTTCACTATCCTTTGCTCGTTTCGATGTTCGGAATGATTCATTGCTTGAGAATGTAGTCTGAGCATGGATACAATATTTTTCATTCCATCTCCCACAACATTTGGTTGATTAGGGGGACAATCATTTCATTCAATGTCACATTCTACTTTAACATGATTTTTTAGGTTCTAGATATTGACTAAAATAAAGAAAAATAGTGTGAGAAACACTAATCATAATGTGAAAACTACATAATTCTAGAATAAAATTTCAATTTTGGGCACTTTAGGTTTTTTTTATATTATTCATGAACATATATAAAACACTAGTATAGGATTGTAAAAAATACATAGACATATCCTTAGGGTTCATACTAATGTTCTTTCATCTTTGTTTCAAATGGATAACTATATCTTTCCTTTGATACCAACTATAATGGGCCAAATATTACATAAATATTTTACTTCAACATTTAAGAATATTTATTCCAAACATAATAAAAACCACAAAATGACCATATAGTTTTAGTGTCTTTAGAAAGAAGAAAACATAAACAACTGGTTCACAAAACATATGTATTGCCACCTGCTTATTTCTTCATTACTAGACTTGTTTTGGACATATCAAACATAGTACCCTTATTCATGGCCTGTAAAAACGAAAGACATGAAAGGGTGAGATCAAATGACCAGAAAGGGTAATTTTGGTTAATATAAATCATCTCATAATCATAAGAACATAAAATTTTGAAATATTATCCATCTTATAAATGATCATAATATCATGTCATGGGATAAATCAAAATAGTAAAATGTAATCCCAATAGTCATAACATAAGACATGTAATTTTTTGGAATAAAAAAACAATTGTATAAAATCATTTCATTTAGTCCTGGATCATTTCCCAGACCATCATAGTAGACAAAGTCTATTATAGAAAAAAATTCACTCTTTATTCAATCACTGTATTACTGAACTAGATTTACATGCAGTTCTGGTCATGTCTATCTAATGATATATAAATAGTAACCCAATGAATTGAAGGTAAATATTGGTTCCATAATTTCATAATGAAACCATTATTATGTGTGCCAAAAAAACATAAAAACATTCACCATATCATAATCCTTGAAATAACATGTGTTTCTTAAATACCATTCCATCATAATTTGTATAAAACAAATCGATTTAAAAAATATAATTCCATCATAACCACAATCAAATCACAGTAATAAAAAGTATAGAAATATAACACTAATTAAAAAAAGGTCATATTAGATGGAAAATATTTTTTATAAAGAACTTCAAATTAATTCTTAAGGAAAATATAAATTCTTTTTCAATAATTTTTTCCTTACGAAAAATGAAAGACAATTTTAAATGAATTAAATTTTTGTGAAATAACCTTTTAATCATATATGGAATGCTTAAATAAAATAAGGAATTTTGAAATGGTAAAAACTTTTTCATGTAGTAAAATTTGAAAAAGGGAATCTTCTTTTACATTTTCATAAAATGTCAAAAAAGTACCTCATACCAAAAATGGGAAGAGATTCTATTCATACCACATAATAAAAACTCACCAATTTGTAAAACAATCTTTAAAAAATTGTGGAGGGATAATACAAATGTAAAATATTTAGTCAACATGGATTTGGATTTTAAATATACCCTAGTAAATACTTATATATAAAAAATATTAGATAAAAATGAGATTGTGAGGGTATCCCTATCCTTAGCTCTGATATGCTCTGTACGTATCCGAGCATCCTTTTCTCTGACGAGCCTCCACTAAATATCCTCCTAGAGGACTAGAGAAGGACATTGAAGAAGACCAGGACCACCAGAATGTTTCTAGGGAAGTTGAGAAGGAAAATGGATAGGTTATGGTCGTGCTAGAATAATCAAAATGAAGTAAAGTGGTGGGGGGAGGAAATGACCATCAATAATTTAGGTGAGGGAACTTTTGGAAACATCAAAAATATTAATTTATAATAAAATAAAACCCCCCTAAAAACCTCCGAAATGTCAAAATTTCAAAGATGATATGAGATAGGGTTGTGCTATCATGATAATATATATTGTAGGTACGTTTTTATATCAATTTATGTATTATCATTTTAATTGACCCTTAGTAATTCTATTTAAATTTTATGTAGGGTTACAAATATTTCAATATTGAAATGGTGAAAAATTTACGTAATTGAAATAAATTAGACTATAAATTAATAATTTATAATTTTTTTGACCATATCATAATTATTATGATTTTTTAAAAAAATTATTATTTTTATATAATTTAAGAAAACCTTATTTTGTCAAATTTTCAATAGTTCCAATTTTGACACTATTGTTTTCATAGATTTTTTAAAATATAAATTGTAGAAGTGAACCTATATAAAAATATATTATTTTATCCATATGGGGTAAATATAATCTAGAAGGTTCATTTGAAATAATAATTACCTCATATTATATTTATTAAAATATTTTTTATAACATTTATTTGATCTCTTAATTAATAAAATAATTAATACCCCAATTTTTTGTAATCATTTAATATAAATATTTTCTGAATAAATATTCAAATTAATACAATATGATGAAGATAAGTCAATTTTCATTCACAATAATAAATTTAGTCTAGTTTATCTTCTAAAAACAAATACATTAAAATGCTTTATTCTTTAGGAACATTATGGTGTCAAATTTATCTCCACTTTAAATAAAATAATATAAGTGTAATAATATATTCTATATGCCTCCAAATGGTTAATATGTAGACCCATGTACTACTATTGTCGATATATACTTGACCTATAATGTTTGGTCAAGTGTTTGGGAATTTTATGGTTATTAATATTTAAATAATTTTTTTTTTGAGATTTCAGATCAATTAATTAATTTTTTCAACATCCAAGTATAAGTCTTAAAGGTAATTATTTACTTCCTAAATATTTAAAATACATTTTCATGATAAATACAAGCATTTTAAAGTTTTAATGACTATTTATAGTCCAATTTATCTTATATATAACCATATATTTAAAATAATTTAATTATTAATGTTTGAGTGAGACAAATTTCAATTTTCCTTAAAAAATATATTTAATGCCACAATCTCATTAAAGTGAGTTCCAATGGATACAGTTTCAACCAATGTATTTTTCACGGAAAATTCTAATAAACAAATATTTTTTAAAAAGTGTTATGGTAATTTTATAATATTATTTTTACCGTTAATTACTAAATTTACCCTTTGACGGTGTTAATAAAATCTACTTAAGTTACAATTGATATTTCCAAAAAATAAAAAAAAATCTATTTACATATTTTTAACATATTAATTCCATATATGGAATCCAATTTTCAAATTTCAGAAAACATAACCTTAACTAATAAATTTAAAATTTAGCCCATTGTTTAAATGAAAAAATTGGTTTTATAACTAATAATATTGCAAAAGATTAAAATGTTTTTAGATATAAATTTAATTTAAAATTAATTCCAATTAATTATATTATATTAAATTGAAATAATATATTTTATTTGTACTTTCATACCATAAAATAAAAAAATTTAACCAAATAAACTATATCAATAAATTTTTTTTTAATTTAAATTCAGCATATTTTTACCATTCATAAAAACATGAAGGTCATCTGAAAAATATTAGAAATTAATCCAAAGGAAATTTTTATAACCCATTTAAAAAAATTATGTTGTAATATTCAAATTATTAATTTTTCAAAATATTAAATTAAAAAGTGGGTCACCATTAAAAGGTTTAAATCATCCTTTTAAAATATATCAATTTTATACAAAAAATAGGGTGTATTCATACCCTCTGACAAAAATATATATTGGATGAATAAAAAAATATTTTATTATGTGTGATATATATATATATATATTTCATTATTTCCATTCACTAATATTAATTAAAATAATTTATTCAATATGACTTATAATTTATTTACATTTTTCATAAATCATTGGTAGCTAAATAATTCACCCTATATAATTAATAGTCAGTAATATTTATTCTTGTTAGCACAAAAACTAGGATATAAATGTCATTTTATAGTAGGAGCATATCGTGGTTCATTTAAACTCATGATTACGTGGAAATCAAGGTACGAATGAATAAAAATTATTTAATAAAAATATTTCATAAAACATAAGGGTGTTACAAATGATTAATATATATATATAAATTAAATATCATGATTACACAAGTTATATTTACAATTCCACTAGATTATCACCAATCATGATTCCATTAAATATTTATGATGATTTTTTTTCTATAAAAATTACAGACAACAACACCCATCAATGTCTCAATTATTAAAACATTATATTTCTTGAAATCCATCAGACTGGTAAAACAATATTCCCCTACGATGAACAATGTGGGTTTTATTGGTTGAACAAAAATAAAAAAATCAAATTTATAGATAAAAAAAATGTTTTACCTTTTCAACAAACAATGGACATTTAAATAAAATCAGTCTCTTCAGATTTGGAATAACTGAAACACACTTAATGTATTTGGTAATTTCCTCTCCACCCCTTGGTTAATAGCCAAATTTTCCACTATGTTGAATCCTATTGTGGTAAAAAGTAAATAGATATGATGATATAACAATTATGTAGTGAAAATAAAAAATATTTCTTTCCTGATATATATAAAAATAGAAACATTTGAACATTCCCAATTGGTTCCAAAAACATCATTATTATGAGAAGTTCATGTTGATTATTTTTATGAATAAAATAAAATAATTTCTCATAGTAGTCAAAATGGATCATTATATACAATAATTTTTTGTTTTTTTTTTGAAAAAAAAAAGGATTCTTCCATACATATATTCATGTAAAAAATTAAATCTAATGAAATAAAAGATACAATTCCCAGAAATGAGAAATGCTTTTTCATATCATTAAATTAGAATTTCATGCATCCATATGATAGAGTGCAATTATGATAAAAGTTTCACTTATTAATAAATACGAGAAATAAAATAACAAAATTAAGAATAATTATTATTAAATAACTGGTAGAAGGAAAAAATAAAATAAAATAATGAACCATGGGTTGACTCTCATTAAATAGTTACTTTTGAGTCTTTAGATAAAAAAGTCATGAATACACCAGAGGATAAGCAATAACATTATATTAACATAAAAAGTATTCTTATCTCATTATTTTCTGACCATAAATTGTGGTTTTTCATGTCCAATTAACTCCAATAATCTCTTTAGAAGTAGTTATTAAATTGTGAATGAGCCAAAGCACATGCAGAGGAGATTACCAAGATACTGTTTCAATCAGGAATTAAAAATTAAAATACTCTAAAAAAATATTATATTACATATTTTGATAGAAATATTCATGAAAATATATGGGAATTTCATTATAGATACTATAATTATTATAAGACAGTCTTTGAATTTTTAATACATCACACAACTCTAACAATCAACTCTCATCAAAAGATTTAAAATCATTGATGGGGGATTTTATAGCTTAAATAGATTTACAATTTAGTTTTAACAGAAAATGACAATTACTAGGAAAAATTAGTATATATGTAGGCAACCCTATCTGAGATTAATAAGTAGATATGTATTCCCATAATTCTTCTTCAAAATTAAAGACCAGTCCTTTCATGATGTTCTTGTTGATTTACCCAGAATTTGTTTCACATATCTATTGGATATCTGTAACATCCCACATGATTTTGGGTGATGGTTGCTAGTAGTTATATGAAAAAAATAAATTTTTCATTAAATATTATAATTTAATTTTCTTTAAATTTATACCACATTATGTGATGAAAACTGCTAGCACACTAAATTGGGGGAAGACATTCATCTAAATAAAATTGATTATAGTACTAGAATTATTGTTTGAAATCATAACTACATTAACACACTATAAGAAATAGTTCACAAAAACAAATTTTCAATTATTCTCAAAATAATATGGAAACATTCCCATGAAATTTAATACACAAACATTCAAAATTATTCATCTAAAATCCAATTCAATGGAAACTCTTTCTTCATTCCCACATTTCCAAGCCTTTGAAATTTACCATGGAATATGACTAGACATAATCAATTCGTTATCATAGTGTTTTAGTAAAACCTAATTCTAGAACCTTTTCCTTTGACCATTCACCCAAGAGGTGTGCACATTATGGAGAAGAGAAAAAACTCTTCTGAATATGATTAATTTCCCCCATAGGAATAGACCACTTGAGTATCCCACAAGAACATATCATTAAAATAATGGAATCATATCTATTTTATTACTTAATGTATTAAAAAACTAATTAAATTTATTATGTGAATGTTCTTTGGGAATGAATCTTATAACCAAAAAGTTGAAAAAAATTACAAGTCATTATGATTGCTTCATAGATTCAACAAACAATTATTCCTTGGTAAAAGACAAATTTATCACAGTCGGATTAGTATGCTGAATTGTTGTTATGGGATACTGAGAATAGTATATATCTACAACATTATTATCCCCAATTTTATCTTTAGTGTCTAAATCAAACTTTTTTAAACAACAATTCCCACCTATTAATTTGGAGTTTGGATTCCTTTTTAGCTTAACAATATTTAATAGCAAAATTTCTAGTGAATATTATGACTATTGAACCTATCGGATATATACCAAAACTATATAATGAAAATATAACATCAATAAGATATTTATCACTGGAAGAATAATTATTTTCGGAATCATCAAACTGTCTAATGTCATTATAAATCACATGAAAAAAATTCTCTTTTCATTGACCTAAAACTACCCCATAGACCCAATCCCAAGTAACAAACATGACTTATAAATCCGGTTTCATACTACAGGTAGTCATAATTGGTGAATATGTTATTTTTTCCATTAAAATTTTGAATGATTATTGATTTATATCCTCATACCCAAAAGGAATATCAGTGACTAAATGAACAAAAAGTGGCGTAAAAATCATAGAAACGTTTTTGATGAATATATGGTAAAAAATAGAATCCCAAAAGATTAATTTAATTAATTTTACATTTTCATGTAGTGAATGATTTTGAATCACATAAATCAGGGTATTTTCTAAATAAATTACCCTTTTAAAAAATTATATATAAAGAGAAATCATTCATAAATATTAATTTACTTTTCTCAAAATTTAATTAAATGATTTTCTACCTTCACCTATGTAAGGAAGTTTCTAAAATATCTAGGAAAACCACAAAATCAAAAATCATAATAGAAATTTCTTCCCTGACCACTTCAATAGTACTCTCAATCATATAAAAATATATATCCTTCAAACACCTCTAAAATGTGATATGATAACCACATAAGGAAATGGAATAAACCTATAAGATAATTTCCTAAAAGTTCAATTGAAGGTGGGCTTTTTATGGTCCTTTATGGAAATAGGAATTTTATTGTGTCCAGAATATCCATCTAGAATAAAAAAATGTTTGTTTTTAGAAATCATTTCAAAAAATTTATCTTGTAATTTCAATGGAAAAATAAAATTTGTAGTGGTAGAATTAATCATTAAATAAAAAATATAGTCCTTCACCTTGGAATCCTCATGAACATGAAATTGTTCATTTTGGTTATTTCTTACAACTTTGAGACTCCCCTTTAAATTGAAAACATTCGTTGTACATACCCAATGACTTTTAGGTCTAGTGATAACTATTCCACCATTTATTATTTTAATGAATTACTCACTTACTACCTATTATATTTTAAAATTTATTCTTCTTTATGATTCTACTATATACTTATAATGATGTTCAATTATGATATTATGAATTCAGAAAGATTCACATATTCCCTTGATATCAGAAATAAAACAAGAAAAAATATATTAAAATTTATTAGAAGAGAATGAATCTTATCCTATTGACATCACACCATTTTAGAAAAAATAATTATTGATAATGTAAATTTTTCTCCAAATAAATCAATCCTCACTTAATATTATAGAGGTTTGAGCTCCACTATGGGGTAAATATCATGAAGGGGGACATATCGGTTGGAGGGTTCTCTTGTCCTATTAAGGTTACATAAAAAATTATATGTCAAAATAATCTTCTTCATCACTTCTAATTACAAAGAGGATTTCTACAGATGATGGTTCCTCAAATGAGGTCAAAATAAGATCATTAGAAAATTCATCTAAGAGAAATTGGAATTCTCCTTAATATTCATCTTGGGGATTTTTCTAAAGGTAGAGCTAACTCTAATTCATCTTTCTTAGGTAACCCAAGATAATCATTTTTTTGATAAATCATCTTTGGTAATTGTTTTTCTTCCTCATGTATATATTCATCATACTGTCATCTCATTGTATTAAGTGGATCTATGGTGTTTTTTCGTCAATTAAAAAATATTAAATTCCTCCCTATGGTTTGAATAGTTGAAAATTTATTTATTGTTTGAAACATTAATGATATCCAACATAGGGAAAGAAATTGACTTCCATGCATAATATGGGATTTGTGATCATATTCCATGTCACAAATAAGAATTATATTTAAAAAACTATGTTACCCACTCATACATGATAATAATAAACCCCTGTAAATTGGTGGGTAATAGATATATCCAAAGGATTTAAAAAATCAATATCGTATTTTGGATCAACTAGCCTCAATTACTAGAACAATGATATTGGAATGAAATGGTTAAAATCAGAAAGAATACAAAAACAAGCAATCTAGTAAAAGCTATCACTGAAAGGAAAGGAACTGAAAAATCAGTGGATCATGTATTTTTCGAAGAATCCAATTTTGTAGTATTTCCCAACATTCCTATATGAGATTATAGGTAGAAAACACATCCATTGTTTTTTTTGACATGAACAATTTCATTTTGGGAAAATAAATATATGAAGAGCTCTGAATAATAGTTTCATGAAAATGTATATCAATATCCATATTCTATAACATCATCAGAATTCAGAAACCAAATTTACATTCTAGAAATTTTGAATGAATGGAATGGTTGTAGAAATTTTTTAAATGTTGTATTCTTTCTCTAAACTTCATCAAAAAACATCCTATTTATTTTAATTTTCATATCTTATACATATTTCTCTTATTGATATAAATTAGGTAGAATGGTATGTAAGTGAATTTTTGTTAGGATTCCTAAATATCATTATTGGTTGTCTTCAAATGTGTGTCCAAGCGATTATGATGAATTTTCATTGGGATATGATTTGGAATCTGTTGTGACTTCTTCATCAGTTTAGTGAGAACTCATATTGTTGAAAACCATGAAATTATATTTATTAATGGAATCATTGGTTCTAGGTTTCTTATCATTATCACAAACACATATATTTCTTATTTATAATCCAACATGAGACTGTTGGTTCCCAAACCTATCATCATTTGTTACCTATTTAAAGCTTCTCCTATTTCTTTTATATAACTAACACATATGTTTTTGGAACATCCAATTTACCTAATCATCCATTTTTTGAGTCTAAAAATTGTTATATTATTCTAAAATTAATGGGGAAGAGGTGGTTTGAAAACTCCTTTCTCCCAACAGGATAATTTGGTATCATTACTGTATCATAGATTGTAGTTTTTTAGAAAAAATCACCATTGGGTGGTATTCTAGGTCCATATATGATGTATTTATAATTTTTGGAGACCGGGTCCAATAAAATCCATTATTTTTAATGCCTATGAATAGAAAATAATTTTCAATTGATGAAATTACTCCCTAAGACTGCGTTTAGAATTTTTATTGTAGATAGTAGAAG
The DNA here is from genome assembly GCA_963277665.1 of Viscum album. Lineage (NCBI taxonomy): Eukaryota > Viridiplantae > Streptophyta > Magnoliopsida > Santalales > Viscaceae > Viscum > Viscum album. The sequence goes on along the minus strand of OY728121.1, from coordinate 1,573,993,180 downwards.
ATTGTTCATAAACATTATATTTGGTTTTAGTTTCTTTCCAAATAATGTTTCTTCATCAAGAACAATTTTGTTGGGATTATATTACAAATTTTTTAAAATCTATATGATCTCCTTTGATATTTTGTTTCAAAAAAAATCTCTTCTAGATGACTTTTTGAATAATGTTTGATAACATGATGGAATCCTGTTATATATTTTATCCATGATGAATTTAGTTACACCTTGATGGTTTGGGAACACTCTAATAATTCCTTTTATCCTTTGTTATTCCTCATGATAAAACTCACTTATCACAAGTAAAAATTCATTTATTTTATTCATAATTTTATAAATCATCCACCTAGGGAAGAAATTCATGAGAAAGGCATTATAAATATTGTCTCATATATCAATGGTTTCGTTATCCAAATGTTTTAAAAAAACATTCAATTTTCATATAGAAAAAATGTGAAATATTTTAATGTTAATTCCCACTCACATAGTCCAATTTGTTGAAAATATTATACTATTCTAGAATAATCACTTATTAAATATAGTGAATCCTCACTTGGAAGTCTATGGTATGTTGGTAGTATTAAGTGGAGGGATTTCATATTTCCATTATTATTTGATATAGGGGTATGCCTTCTACACAATGGGTTACATGACACTATGAACACTTGAATCTCTATAAACCAAAATCTACCAGTTACTGCATTTCCATGTGGTGGAGGGTTTAAATTATCATTATAACTGTGATCATGAATTTATTTATTGACATTTTTATAATTAGAATTTTACATAAATGATTTATTCCATGTTTTAAAGGAACTCAGGTGTTTTTTAATATTAATGATGAATTCCTCTAGATAATCATATGATGGATGAGTTTTAATTCAATCCCTTTATGAATCTATAATGTTGGGAAAAAAAGATTCATATTATCTTTACCCTTTTTTTTATTTTGATCCCACATGATATTCCTAGATTATTGCACTAAAATTAGGTTATGGGACCAGGTCATCACAAGGTCTAGGATAAATTAATAATATATAAATCATACTTGATACTAGAATAGTGATGAGTAGTTGTCAATTAGAAGTTATGGAATTACGTAGAAGGTTTATTTATTATTACGAAATTATGAAAAAAAAATTAGGAACATAGAATGGGAGGAAATGGTCCTTATGAGGACTATAGAATGAATATTACGGTATATAGACTACTAAAAGTTTCAATAGTATGGGTAAATAAAGGTGAATAAACTTGTTGAAGAACATCAATTGAAAGTGAAAGGGAAATTGGTTGATTTGAAATATTAATTTTATAAGCGTTTCATTTTATGTTTTTTACTCAAACTACTATATTCACTATAGATCCAGGAGCGGATACATTATAAATCTCTTAAATGACAAATTTATATGTGATAGGAGTATCGAACATTTCATCTAATGATGAATTTACTCACTCGATGAGGAAACATGATGATCAACCTTTAAATGTCATTCCCATTTCACAGATTGAATTCGAGATGACATGTTATTAATGAGAACAACACCCAAACAAATCCTACTATGATTGTACATTAAATTTCATAAATAACATTATTTTATATAATAGGACGGGAAACTAAAATTTTAAACACCCTAGTGATGTAAAAATGCATACTTGTAAAGACTCATCCCCCCCACAATAGAAATATCTAATCACCTCAACAAATGTTTTAAATAATTCAAACATTGTGTTATAAAATTATATCAAAATTTGAAATTAAAACTCAATTCATGACCTTACAAGAACCGCTATATAAAAAAAATGTTGTGATACTCTCTCTTCTTCTTTTTCACATATTTTCTTTTTTTGTTTAGTCTATTCATATTATTATCCTCTATTTCAATGTAATCCTTATTTTTTCATCTTTTCCCCTTAATATTTTTCCCCATTTCTTTTTTTAAAAAAAAAATACATCAGCACACTAATTAACTAACTCTAACCTACCTACGTGAAAATGCTACCAACTACATCTAGTGATTTCAAAATTTAGTTTTTCCAGTTGGACAGAAAACTTGAAATTCATCTACATGAATTAAATGGACCATTATTACAAAGAAAAATTTGGAATAAAAATAGTAAATTTGATCTGTTTGTGTATTTTAATTGACAAACTTGATTTCTATCATAGAAAATTTCTATATTTCTGTTTGGGATGATATAAACATTTCCTCACATAGAAAATCCATTACATATAGGAATTTCTATTTTTTATATATAATTTCATTCACAGGAATGTATCAACATATATGTCTCTATTTACATATCAATTTATCATTAAATAATTGTTTTCAATGTAGCCATTTCCTTGTAGGTATTTCCACTACAAAGATGGATGTCTTCATAGGAATTTGAGCATCACATAGCTAATTTGTTTTATGTATCTTTTCGAGGTAGGTGTTTCATCTAATTTAAAAAAATACACTTGTCACTTTATAACTCACATAGTTGAATTTTTACAACTTCTCTAGTTCAGTCACTAAATTCAAATAATCACACACTAGAGAAACTATATCCATAGAAAAATGGTATCCCAGTCAGATACACTTCACTAATCCCATGTGATAAACACCCACAAGTATAATAAATTTAAATACTAACCTCCATTATTAAAAAAGAGCATTTGATGAAAATATGGGGAGATCCATTGACTAGAAATAGGACATATGGGTTCTTTAATATCTTAGTTCAATTTAAATTTGTCATCAGTGGTTCTAGTAGTGTTTCTCATATTAAATGGGGAATATAAATTTGGCAGACACACCACCCACATCAAAAAATTTTGTACCTTCATAAAAATCCTCATAAATGTGTGTTTCAATGTTTATATTGAAATGTAGAGTTATCTTCCTCATCCCATTACTGAAAATTCATCTCTCGAGATGTTTTTTTCAAAATATTCCTCGGAAACAACCTATGTGCAAAATATTCAAATGAAACAAAAATATTATTTAACAATAAAAATTTTCATTTTTTAATCTATAATGAAATACCCAACTAATTGAAAATTATAATCATGATGTAAATTAGATTTTATAATATTCAATGTCATAAATTTAACAGTAGTATTCGGGAATAACGTATAATGGAAAAGGTAATTTTCATTATAAAATTTAATGTATATAAATTTCCAATATATTTTTTACAAAAAATGAAATTATTCAATTATTTTAAAATGTAGATTAAAAACATATCCCATTAGTCCAAAGATATATGGAATAGTGTGAAATAATGGATCCACATAAGAGGTGTTAACAAAAAAACACAATAGCCATAGATGATTTGTTGCTTGAGGTTGGATGCTATTTCAGCTACCAATATAATCTTCATTTTTTTTGTTTTTACTCAAGAATAAGATAGGTGAAATGCATATTATTAATATTTTTTCCATCACAAGAGGATTTACATCAGCTGTGGTATATTCTATCTTCACATAATAAAAATATTAAACCCCCGTTAGATGACTTTTTTGGGATCCTATCATTCAATTTATACCTTCAGATATGATGAATTTCTGTCTTAATCAATGTGTTATTAAACTAGAAAAATGGAATATTTATAGTAGGCCTTGAAAAAATACCTGTAATAATATCATTGCATAACTCCATATTTATGTGATACTTCTATAAATGGAAGGAGTGAAATGTATACCCTCATACTATACAGAAAATTAGTTCTGTATGATAGATGGAAAATTATCATTTATTTATTAAAGTGCCTTCAGAATTACATATGATTTTCCAAGAGTGTGCCTCATTATATATCTAATTTTTGATTCTTGGTTAATGAGATATAAATAATATGAATCTACTAAAACAAATAGTTTATGGATCAGAGATTCCTTTAGGACTATTGGAATGATTGATTCGAAAATTTTAGGTAATGAAGATTCTATAAATAATTTTAGCATAATAATGTTATACACTCTTTGTACATATTTTCCATAATGTTATACTAGAGATGAGAAATTTTTCAAATAATTATCAAATGGATATCCCCCGCAAATTCATGAATCATGTACATAGATTATCCATTTTCCTTATAGGCAACATCATTAACTAGATAATACCACCATGGTTTTTTTTCATGTGGTTTACCAAATAGGGGGTTCACAATAATGTATTTAAATAAGAATTAATTTGTCTGGGGAAATAAATTTGTTGTGACAGACTCTCTCCCAAAATCACAAGAAGAATTGTGCAACATTTGTATTCCCTACTGTTGTGAAACTTGTACAGTGTACTTCATTTGTAGGGAATAGAATAATTTCCTACCATTGGGTCATATACATAGTTTTCTATAATTCTATATAAATCACTATGAGATCACACTATAATTAATGGATGGAATGAAAATGGATAATGGAATACTCTTCGATTAGTATTTATTGATGGATTCTAAACTAAGGAATATGAAAATGGACATGTTTCTATTTTCCTGGGAATTTTTAATCTTTTTTAGCTCTAATATTGGGTTCTCAAGCATGAATATCCAAGGAATAGATCTCTTGGGAAACTATAATAATGAAACATATATGAACTATGTCTTCATTGAACTATTGATAGATTTTAAGTGTGGTAGGAGTCCCCATTGGAATCTTCTAACTATGATGGATATTGTGGTCATCCCATTCATCCCCCTCCATGAGATATTGGATATACTATTTGTTATAAATTAGGGGTGAGACTCTTAATTTTATAGTAGGCGGGGAGGTGTTCCACTGGTTTCTCGAAATTGTTCCTCAAATGGGTTGTCCAATAAGGTTTCATTTCTTAAGGTAAATTGCATGAAGCATTTACAGTTCAAATGGTTCCATTTAAGTGGTACTACCTTTCCAATGTATTCTCCACATAGAGATGGAGGTAAAAGATGTGTTATCTCATCCTTTATGTTGTGGGCGTGTGAATTTTATGAATATTGGATAATAAAACCATTTTATAGATGCGGAATCCAACACCTTGTATTGAGGGCATATCTGGGGAGTGGTTCCTACTACAAGATAACTCATCAATAAAAAACACCCATTAGTAATTTATTCTCAGTAAATTCAGGTTTGAAAAATAATTTTCATTATTAATTAATTGATATTAGGATCTAAATTGTTGTTTAATAATGATTCCAGTCGGTATGGGTATTATACACAAAGAGGAGGCCCTAGATGGTGGAATATGTATTATGCTAATGGAATAACTAACTCAGATGTCTAGGCCAACATGATTTAGGTTTGTTGTGAAAAAAAGAGATAATATAATATTATAAATATCGTATGATAATTTTCAATGGAATTTGAATAGGTACTATGCAATGAGTTCATGTAGAGATACAAAAATCAATTGAGGATTTTGGTGAAGGTATAAATAATAAGGCGTTACACATAGTGGGAGGAAAATATTATTTTCTCCTTACACACAAGTAAGTGTTGGAATGGTAATGGAGGCATGTTCCATGACTCTTGAATTAAATTTTTATAGGATGACAATATGCAGGTTATGACTACAAAAATTAAAGAATGGGCTCAAGTGTCCAAAAACATTAGTGGACAATAAGATTCATATTAGGTCTATAAGGACAAGAAATTATGTTCTATGAATAGTCTGATAGATGTTTGCATGATGGGACCCCTATTATCAAGGTAATTCGTGATTATAAGTTCCCAAAGGGATTTACTAGTTATAGTGTATATGAAAGATATAATTTTTTCTAATGGATTTAATGGATGAAGGGTTAAAAAAGGAAGCACATTCCATTATTATATAGATACAATATCCCAAAAGGGGGTTTCTTCTTGGTCTTTTGGGGTTTTTGACAATGGTGGAATGAATTAAAATCTTTATTTAAAATTGGAATGGATCAAATTGAAAATAAAAATGAAACATCTCCTGTTTTGATTTGATACCATATGAGGGATCATGGTTTCCTATGTGATAGATCATTTTTATAATGGAGAGTTTTCATATTGGGTTTCACGATGTAACACCACAAGCGTTAACGGAACCCTTCTCTTTGAATAATACAATAGTGTGTGTTGTATGCAACTTCGAGTTCTAACGCACCACAACCAATAAAACTAACAGTTATGAATAGTAATACCCACTGTTTGAAATTTTATAATTTTTTTATTTCAAAATGGACTTCATTTTTGGATTCGAAATACTGAAATTAGCTTATGGTGAATGTTTGGTATTTTTCTAAAATAAATCTATTTTTGATGAATAGTGTAAAACACTGAGTTATCATTTAAAACTGAATTTTAATTTAAATAATTATTTACATTATTTAAATTTATTATAGGTCAACATAGATACATAATAATTATATATGTTAAATGTAATTTGTTGAAGTCATTTTATAATATTTGTAGATATATAAAATTTTATCGATCATTTTACCATCTTTTACCCACCTCATAGGAGAATTTACAAATATACATAAAGCATAATTTTACCTCTTATATGAGTTGAATTTAAAAAATCTGAGAGACATGGTTGATATTAGAAATTAAAATTTGGTTTAATAAGATGAAAATAATTTATGGTGAATAGTATCTTTTTAATTTTATTTAGCACAGTTTAAAGTAAATACTGTAATTAAGGGTAAAAGTGACATTATTATTACCCTAACATGTGTCGTAATTCTATTGGATATGTTTAATTCGACCATAAACATCATTAAGAACAAAATATGAACCTATTTGGTCCACATGGATTAGATTAGTACATTTATTACTGTTTAATTCAAATAATAGTTAAAAGTGTTAAATTCAAGTTTTTATAACTAATTTTTTTAATATAGGGTTAAAAACAATATAAATTCGACTATAAATATTCATTAGAAAGATAACAATATTTCACATATAATTGAATTTTATTTATAATTTTTAAATATTATAAAATGTAATTTATTTATGCCACAATGTTGATGCAGTAATTACCTAAGTAATGAAATATTAAAATAATTAATACTATAAATATGAAAATAATTGTAATTTGAGACATTTTAAGAATTACGCTAATTTTATATGTTAGTATTAAATATTAGGTCTAATTAAATAATTTTTTTCGAAGTAATAATGCTGTTATGAATTCAAAAAATAAAAAATACCAAATAGTGTCAAAATTGACTTAAAAGAGTTTTTAAAACAAATAATATATTATTAATTGATATAATATTCCTAAAAATCTAAATATCATCGAAATGACAAAGATAAAGTTATATATATTAATAATGAACCACTTAGACTTTCCTTGTCTTGTAATAGTATGTTTATTAACCATATAATATAAAAATACAACGAGACATGGTAAATGTCAAACTAATTAACTAAGAGTTAAATATAAAAATATGGTTAATATAATGACCCAAACCTATCGAAAACCAATTTTTTGAGAGTATTTCGACCAATTCCAACCTTTTCTTAGAAATAAATTAATTTTTATCCATTGGAAACCGAAGATGATTTTATTATAAAATAATATTTCTATCTGTTCTTAAGGTGCCCCTCACCCTTCTTTTGAAAGATCTCTTCACCATCTCTCTAATTCACAACTTCAATGCCAGTTGGCTCGGAAAAACCCTACCCAAATATCCTCTCAAATTTCCTCCCTTAATCATAGTGGAATTCCTTTTGTCAGAAAGCCAACCTAAGGATCCCTTTTGATCAAATCAAAAGGAAGATTCCGAAGAAGAGGAAAATATCTCACCACCTCTTTCATGTTTTATCTTCTTCCACGTATTCATTCCTTGTGGTTTCCATTATAAAATAATAATTGTAGAATATTATATATACAATGGTGTTATTATAAATTTGGTACAACAATATTCACTATTCTATCCATCCTTTGAATGACATTTCACCAAACGAGAGTACGTACGGCTTACCGTCTCCATGTCGTGGTGTAGTTGTTACTCAATACATTATTATTTTGATGGGTATAATAATAATGTTTAAATGATATAAATAATAAATATAACATGATAATAATTTTTTATATATTGTATACCATCCAATTATATATTATTTTAATATCAAAAGAATGATATTGTCGCTAGTGCGTACCCACCGATTACCGTCAACACGAACACAATGAGATTCATTCCCCATCGTATCCATTACAGACTACTTGTAATTCGATGATTAAAAATAATTTTTAAATACTTAATATAATTATAAATATTATTAAGATACATCTGATCCATAACAAACATTACTTACATAATAAAGCATATAACGGAAAATGAATCAGTTAACCCCAGAAACGACGATAATACTAGCATATATTTAACAAATAAAAATTAAAAGAACATATATGATATCATATTAATGTATATGATTATTGCATAATTTAATATCAATTTTTCACCATTATATATGAGTTTAACCTTCCCTCGACCATGGAAAAGTACAAGGTAAGGTTTAATTCAACAACCTCTTCATTATTCAAGGTTATTTATATGTAATTATCTACTAGGACCTCTTTATCATCCACATCCGTGTTTTCCTAAAAATGTATTCCAAAATCATTTTACTACTTATTATACTATGGTTTGAAGTCATTTATACCCTTATTTTACCTTATATATTTTGAAAGGAATCTATCTGTAATTTTCCAAACAAGTTACTTTATGAACTTTTCGACAAATTTAAGGTAAGAATGTTTTTAACATATACGGTGGGTACGACTATATTCAACCATTATATTATCATCAAAGCATACCTTAAAATCAAATAAGAATATTTTCATAATAAAATTTTTCTTTTATAATTATGTAATTATATATTATTTCAAAAAAAATGAATGAGATATTTATCTCAAACAGTTTTGATTTCATCTATGTCAACATCATTTAATGGATTTTAAACTTGGTTGAAGTTGATTTATTATGATACAAATATTCCATATTGTATTGAAGGTGTTTTGATATGTTTGAATGCGGATGTGCTATTTTTATACCATTCATGGTTTATGGATAAATTATTGACATTTCATATGATAGTTTTAATACAAATGTTTATCACATGTTTAAACCTTTTCATATAAGGAATGAATTGGACATAGTAAGTGACGGATGCAGCCCGCTATAGCTCCTCTATGCATCAGTTGGTCCAATGAGACAATCTAGTGTCTTGGCACAAGGCCTTGATAATATCTTATATGTAGTATTGGCACAAGGCCTTGACTATATGGTTATAAAGTTTTGCATTATGCATTCTATCATTATTAAAGTGGCTATTGTTATTGCATGTGATTATTTGACTAGTCTAATATCCATTGAATAAGTAAATGGCATTATTGGATTTTACATTTTCCGTATTCTTATGAATTTCGTTTTTAAAAGTCTTTTGTTTTAGTTTTATACATTAACTTAAAAGTTTATGGCTATTTATGAATTTTTCTGCTATATTGTTATCCTTAATGAGCATCTGAGCTCACCCATTTTTATGTATTATTTTTCCCATGATATGAAAAACTATATTATGACTGACATACAGGTATAGTCTATTGGATCTCAATGTAGTCTATGGAAATAATGTTGGTTTATTTTTTCAATTTTATGATGTAATGTAAACCTTATGAATGTATCTATTACTTCCAAGGCTACTAAACTAATCAAACCTTCGAGAATTGATCTTTTTTTATCATGACAATGGTACATAATAATGCACCGACTCTGGCCTTCTAGGGTTGGGGTGTCATAGTTGGTATCATGGGATGCTTAGTAAAAACCATAGAATCTAGATTTTGATAAACTCTGATTAGAGAACATTACCAAAATATAAACTTTTGGGTTTAGTATAGAAGAACATCCTAGAATTTTTTTATTGTAGAGATTTTTGGAGTTTTCCAAGTTGTCAGTATAATCTCAGGTTGAGGTGGCTCTAGCACATATGTACCAAGTGGTAAAACCCGAAAACAATGCTATGAAGTAGACTCGAACGGGAACTGTTGCATGACAACAGGCCTTGCTGCACTTTTGGTTACAAATATTTTGGGGGATATGCTTAGGAATGTTCTCATTTTATTTACAAATCATTATGGTTGGATTATGAGTATATTATTCCTCAATGAAAACATTTTTATGATTATGGATTATATCCATAAATTGTTCAGTTTTTGCTATATGTTTTACAAGTTTGGAATAATGTAATTCGATTCATAAACTAATCTAGTTTATGCCATTTTTTAGAAATGCCACCAAGTGGAAGGAATGGAAACCATATCAATGCACATAATCCATGTAGTGATTTCCCTCCTACTCAAAATAATTATAGTAGAGCTAGGAAAGAAACTTGTTTTGATCAGCTTATCACCAAACTAGGGAAACTCACTCTAGTAATGAATAATAACCATACCCATGTGGAGCACCCTGATCAGCAGCGTGGAGGGTCATTGATAGATCGGTTCATGAGGAAACAACCACCAACATTCAATGGGGGTACAAATCCATTAGTAGCTGAGCAATGGATAAATTAAATAGAAAAAATATTTCATGCCTTGGGGAGTAACGAAAGGGAAAATGTTGTCATGAAAGTTTACCATTTCATTAGAGATGCTGATCAATAGTGGTAATTGATTCAAAATGCAAAGGAAGATGATGATGTATAAAATACGAAAGGGAGGGAGTTTAAATAGATTTTCATAGAAAAATACTTTCCTCAAGACTGTCGAGGACATATGGGAAGACAATTTATGAGACTAAGGAAAAAGGAGGATGAGAATTTCGTAAAGTATGAAGCTAACATTACAGTGTTAGCAAGGAATGTTGCCGATTATATATGTAACACAAGAAATAAGATTTAACATTCCTTTTATAGGTTAAAACCATTTCTCCATCGATAATTAGCCCCACAATCCTTCTCTTCTTACCAAGATATTGTCTCATCTACTATCATGACAGAAAAATAATTCTCTATGTCTTACGAATTTAATGCAAAGCATGAGAAGAAGAGATATGTTGAACAATCTGGAAATGGAAATAAGTGGAAGAAGGGAAAATTTAAATATCCATCCTCTAGTTAATGTTGTAAGAAACACATTGGTACTTGTCTAAATGGAATGGGATTCTGTTACAAGTGTTGTGAAAATATCCACCAAGCTTCTGATTGGAAGGAGAATAAAGAGGCTATTATTTTTGAATGCTACAATTGTAGAGAATGGGGAAATCAAGCAAATGAATTTCCTAAGAATTAGTTGAACTTACCTCAGAAAATGCTAAGGGATCAATGAAAAGCTTATGCTATCACTACTGCTGTGGTTGAAGCTCCAAAAGTCATAGTGGTAGGAAATTTAATAGTTTATTCAAGTTTATCCCATGCTTTATTTGATTCTGGGTTATCACATTGTTTCATATCTTCCTAGTTTGATAAGAAAATTAAATATTTCCAATTTGATTCAACTAGGGAGTTTTTAGTAAAAACTCTTAAGGGATATATCATTGCTACAATCTTTTCTGAAGCAGTCCCTATTAGTGAATATAAATGTTCATTATCTAGTGATCTTATCATCATACCCATGATGGAATTTGATATAATCTTCAGTATTGATTTTCTTTCGGACCATGAGGAAAAAATATATTGTATGAAGAATGAGGTTACTATTTTTTAGGAGGATTATAAAGAGCACCATATCATTAGAGAACAATTGTCACCAACTGATTATTATCTAGATCCACCCCCAATAACTCAACTAAATTCAACTATTGGGGAGGAAGAGAATGAAATAACTGTGGGTGAGGAAAAGAATGTACAAATAGAAGATGTACCTATTGTGCAAGTGTATGTTGATGTGTTTGCAGAAGATTTATCATTACATCCTCTAGAATAAGTTATTGAGTTTTCCATTTATTTAATTCCTGGTTCGAGGCCCATATTGAAGACCCTTAATAGAATGTCCACCGTTGAATTAGTGGAAATAAAGAAACAACTAGAAAAAGGGAGTAATAAGGGATTTATTCTCCCTAGTGTTTCTCCATGGGGATCCCCTATCCTTTTTGTTATGAATAATGATGGATCAATGTGGTTGTGAATTAACTAAATGGAGATCAATGTTGTAATAATAAAAAACAATTATCCCCTACCTCTCGTTGATGATTTATTTGAACAACATCATGAAGCTCAATATTTTTCAAAGATTGACATTCAATATGGATACCATAAGTTGTCCCTAAAGAAGGAGGACATTCCAAAGACATCATTTCAAACCAGGTACGAGCATTTCAAGTTTACAGTAATGCCTTTTGGGTTGACTAATTCACCCTCTGTCTTCACGGATCTGATGAATAGGGTTTTCAAGGAATATCTCGATGACTTTGTAGTGGTATTTGTTGATGATATCTTGTAATGCTCCAAATGATATGAAGATCATGAAAATCACTTGCACATTATCCAAAAGACTCATAGATGAAATGAATTATATGGGATGTTTAGAAAATGTGAATTCTGGATTCAAGAGATTTCTTTTCATTGCCATACTGTCTCTAAGGATGCAATATTTGTTGATCCTTTAGAGACCACAGAAATCCAATAATGGCCAGAACCTACGAGTATAACTGAGGTATGCAGTTTTATTGGTTTACCAGGTTATTATAGGTGTTTCACCTAGAATTTTGCCCGATTGGCTAACTTATTAACCAAGCCCACACATAAAGGGGTTAAATATATTTGGACAAAAGGGTGTGAAGAATGTTTTGAAGAACTGAATAGAAGATTAGTCAATGCTCTTATATTGACTCTACCATCAGGGAATGATGGGTTCGTTATTTATAGAGATTCTTTAGAAAAAGGACATAGTTTTATCCTTATGAATAATGATAGGGTTATTTCATATGAATCACGACAGCTAAAAATTCACGAAAAGAACTATCATACTGATGATATTGAGTTATAAGATATAATATTTTCATTGGAGATATAGTGACACTATCAATATGGGGAAAATGTGAGATTTATACTGATCCCAAGAGTTTGAAGTATATTTTCTCACAAAAAGAACTCAACATGAGGCAATGGCGATGGCTTGAACTAATCAAGTTCTATTATTTATCTACACACTGCCACTCGGGGAAGGAAAATAAGGTGGCAGATTCTTTAAGTAGAAAGGATAATGGAGTATTAATCAAGATAAGAGTAGAATAGGATCCTATATACATGGATATAGTAATGATGGATAAGGGAATAACCATGGAAGGTGAAACCTCAATGATTTTTCAAATGGATTCCAAACCATATTTACTGGAAAAGGATAAAATGTTCTCAACCTAATGATGGAGAGTTTCTAAAGAATATTAATGCTTTGAATGATGGGATATTGAATTACTTCGTATATGAAGAATGTATTTTAAAATTTGGGAAGATACATTGTGTTCCCGTAATACCTGATCTAAAAAGATAATTGTTGGATGATGCACATACCTCCAATTACTCTATAAACCCTAGGAACACAAAAATGTATAGATATTTGAAGGAAAATTTTTGGTGGGACAACATGATGAGGGAGATTGCTGATTTTTTTTCAGGATGTATAGTTTGTCAACATGTGAAAGCTGGAAGGAAACAACCTGGGGGAGTCATGAAACCTCTTCCCATACCTGAGTGGAAATGAGATAATATTATGATGGAAATTGTCATGGGACTACCAATGACATCTAGAAGAAATGATACTATATGGGACATTATTTACCGTCTTACCACATCAGTGCATTTACTTGTTATATGATAAAATTTACCACTTGAAAGTTTTCCAAGACTGTCTATTAATGAATTTGTAAGACTTCATGAGGTACTCCTATCGATTTTTTCTGATCGTGATCCCCATTTTACATCCTGATTTTGGAAATGTCTTCTGAAATCCCTGGATGTGAAACTTCATTTGAGCACTGCCTACCACCCCCAAACTGGTGGACATTCATAATGGACTATTAAAACCATAGAAGACGTGTTGATATCAAGATCATTTGACTTTCAAGGTATGTGGGATCATTATTTTTCTCTAATAGAATTTTTCTATAACAATAACTTCCATATGAGTATTCAGATGGCACCATAAGAAGCATTATACAGAATGAGATGTCGCACACCAACCTGTTGGGATGATATTGGTTAAATGAAAACCCATAAGCCCATAACATATGGAGGAAAAAATGGAAAAGGTGGAGGTAATCCAAAACCACATCAATGCAGCTCAAAGTGGGCAGAAGAGCTATGTCTAAAACTGAAGGAAGGATATAGAATTTTAGGTAAGAGATCATGTTTTCTTGATGGAATCTCCATGGAAGGGTGTTATACATTTCGGTAAGAAGGGAAAATTAAGTCTCAGGTAAATCAGACCTTTTGAAATTCTAGAACGAATTGGGGCCATAGCTTACCGTTTGGAAAAGCCGCCAAGTCTTTCCAAAGTTCACGATGCATTCCACATATCACTATTGAGAAAATACATGCCTTACCAAACCCATGTACTCACCTATGAGGAAATTGTATAGGAACCTGATCTGTCTTATTATGAATTTTCTGTCAAAATTCATGATACCAGAGAACAAGTGCTGAAAAACCAAATGATTCTTCTGGTAAAAGATCTATGGAGAACCATAAGACGGAAGAGGCAACGTGGGAACCCGAGGAACATATAATGAATAACCAATCGAGTATTTTTTATGCATTAATATTCAAGAAATTTTGAGGATGGAATTATTTGAACGAGGGGAGAATGTAACACACCATGTTTCCACGGTACGCTTCACTTTGAATAATACAATAGTGTGTGTTGTAGGCAAATTCGACTTCTAACACACCACAACCAATCAAACTAGCTTTTAAGAATAGTACTTCCCACTTTTCAAAAATTTTATAAATTTTAGCTCTCAAAATGGACTTTATTTTTGGATTTATAATATTGAAATTATCATTGGGTGAATTTTTGATATGTTTCTGAAAACATTCAATTTTTGATGAATAGTGAAAAACACGTAGTTATAGTTTAAAACTGAATTTTTATTTTAAAAAAATTATTTTATTTAAATTTATTTTAGGCCAAAATAGATACATAATACCAATATATGTTCAATTTAATTCATTGGAGTCATTTTATAATAAGTTTAGATATATAAAATTCTATCGAACTTTTTACCATCTATTACACACCTCCTAGGAGTATTTGCAAATTTACATAAAACATTATTTTACCGCTTCTGTGAGTTGGCTTTCAAAAATCTGAGTAACATTGTTGATATCAGTAAGTAAAATTTAGTTCAATAAGTTGAAAATAAATTTTTGTGAATAGTAACTTTTTAATTTTTTTACAACAGTTATAATTAAATTGGGTAATTAAGGGTAAAACATATATTATTATTAAGCTAAATGATGTCCTAATTCTATTTATTATGTATAATTAAACAAAAAACAACTTTTGGAGTAAAATATGAACCTCTTTGGTCCAATTGGATTAGATTAGGACATTTATTATTAGTTAATTCAAAGAAGAGTTAAAAGTGTTAAATTCAAGTTTTCATAATTACATAATTTTTAATATAACGATAAACAAAAAATAAATTCAACTATAAATATTAATTAGAATGATAAAAAGATTTATACATAATTGTATTTTATTTATATTTTTTAGACAATAAATAATTTAATTTATTAATGACACAATGATGATGCAGTAATTACCTTATTTATGAAATATTAAAAAAATTAATATTATAAATACCCAAATAAATGTAATTTGAGACTTTATATGTATTCCACAAATTTTATATGTTTATATGACATGGTAGGGTTGATTAAATCAATTTTATTTGAAGTCAAAATGTTGTTATTAATTTAGAAAAAAATACAAAATAGTGTCAAAATTGACATAAAAGTGTTTTTAAAACAAATATTTTATTATTAATTGATATAATATTAATAAAAATCTATGGTTCGGCCAAATGACATAGATAAGGATATATATATTAATAATTAACTACTTGGGCTTCTATTGTATTGTTATAGTATGTTTATTACCTATATAATATAAAAATACAAAGAGACATGGTAATGTCAAACTAAATAACTAAGAGTTAAATCTAAAATATAAGGTCAATATAATGAACCAAACGTATCTAAAACCTATTGGTTTAGTGGAGTTCGTCCCACTATCACCTTATATTTGAAATAAATCAATTTGGATCCATTAGAAACTGATAATTATTTTATTATAAAAGAATATTTCTAACTTTTCCTAAGGTGCCCCTCACCTCCCTTATAAAAGGGAACTTCCCCTTATCTATAAATCAAACATTCAATGCCATTTAGATCGTCAAACCCCTGCCCAAATACCATCTCAAATTTCCACTCATTATACTAGAGGCCATCCATTAGTCAGAAAGCCATCCTAAGGATCCCTTTTGATCAAATCAAATGGAATAACCCAAAGAAGAGTTAAATATCTCACCATGTATTTCAGTTATTCTCATCATCCACATCTTCATTCCTAGTTGTTTCCATTATAAAATAATAACTCTAGTTTCATAATATATACTGTGATGTTATTATAAATATTTTACAACCATATTTACTATTCTTTCTGTCCTTTTAATGAAATTTCACCGTACGTGCATACATACGACTTACCGTCTCCACGTCGTGCTGTAGTTGTTACTCAATACATTATTATTTTGATGGTTATAAAAAAAATTTATAAATGATTTAAATAATAAATAAAACATGATAGTAATTATGCATATATGGTATACCATCCAATTATATATGATTTTAAAATCAAAATATGATATTGTTGCTCGTGCGTGCGTACAGATTATCCTCTACCTGAACACGATGAGATTCATTCCTCATCATACCCATTTATGAATAATAATCCTTTGATGATTAAAAATATTTTTTAATTACATAATATAATTCTGAATATTAATTAGATACATCATATTCATAACAAACATTACTTATGTAATAAAGCAAATAAATAAAAATGAATTAGTTTACACCCAAAACGACGGTAATACTAAAATATCATAAACAAAGCAATATTAAAAGATCATATATGATATCATATTAATGTATATTATTAATTTATAATTTAATAACAATTTTTTTACCATTATAAAAGAGGTTAACCTACCCTCTACTAAGGAATAGTACAAGGTAAGGATTAATTCTACAACCACATCATTATTCAACATTGTTTATATGTAATTATCTACTGGGACCTCATTATCATCCACATCCATGTTTTTCTAAAAATGTATTCCAAAACATTTTTAATAATTACTAGACTATGGGTGTATGTAAAATATACCCTTATTTTACCTTATATGTTTTTAAAAGAATCATTCTGTCGTTTTCCAAACAAATTACTTTTATACCTTTTTGAAAAATTCCTATATGATTGTTTTTTAAACTTCTACAGCGGGTGCGGCTATATTACACCATTATAGCATCGTCAAAGCTTTCCATTACTAGCTTATAATAATATTTTCAAAATAAAATTTTTCTATTATAATTATGTAACTTTAAATTTTTTCAAAATAAAATGAGATATTTATCTAAAAAAAATTTTATTTCATATATGTCATCATCCTTTAATGGTTTTTAAACAAGTATGAAGATGATTTATTATGACACAAATCTTCTATATTGTATTGAAGTTTTTGTGATATGTTTGACTGAGGATGTGTTATTTTTATACCATTCAAGGTTTATGGATAAAGTATTGATATTTCATATTCTATTTTTAATACAAAAGTTTATGTTATGTTTAAACCGTTTCATATGAGGAATGCATTGGACTTAGTAAGTGACGGTTGGAGCCCTCTATAACCACTCAATGCATCAGTTGGTCTCATGATAAAAACTAGTGTCTTGGAATAAGGCCTTGACAAAATCATATTTATAGCCTTGGGACAAGGCCTTGACAATGTGGTTATGAAGTCTGGCATTATGCATTCCATCATTATGAAAGTTGCTATTGATATTGCATGTGATTATTCGACTAGTAGAATATCCATGTGAATAAATAAATTTAATTTTTTGATTTTATCATTTCCATATTTTTGTTGATTTTCAAGTTTAAAAGGATTTTGTTTTTCTTTTATACATTACATTAAATTTTTATTCTTATTTATGAAGGTTTCTGCTATATTGTTATCCTTGCTGATCATCTGAGCTAACCCCTTTCTATGTTTTATTTTTCCCAGGATTCCAAGAAGTGTATTATGACTGACCTATATAGAAATTCTATGGGATCTTAGTGTTGTATATTGAAACAATGTTGTTTTAGTTTTCCATTTTATGATGTAATTTAAACCATATGAATATATATAGTTCTTCAAAGGCTACTAAACTAATCAGTATTTCGAGACTTGATCTTTTGTGATCATTCCAATGATATGTAATAATGAACCGACTCTAAGAATCTAGGGTCAGGGCGTTACACATGATGTTGACTTCAAACTCTGGCCCATTGAGGAAGTTTTCATTGGCTGTCTTCCATAGGACTAGGCCATGAAGCTGATAATCACATGGTTTCCTCACACAATAAACTCCTTTTATTAACCTTGATGAGGTTTTCTCCTATATTCACCTCATATTATTGTCCTCCATAAGGTCATACCAGCCACCCTAGTGTCTAATCATGTTCTTTCATTCTCAGATTATCTATACATTATCAAATCACAATATTTACCCTTGTATCGTTTCCTCCAAGTCCTTGACACCCGAGGATAGCCATTATATTTTCATTGTTGGGTTTTCTAATAGGCCTCACATTTCACGGTTTTTTTTATTTTTATTATATAATTTTTTTATTTTTTCATTATTTACATACAAATTAACATGATGAATTTCTTGAAGTTGAAGGAATTGTATCTCCTCTAATTTAGATTCTCTATGTGTGTCTTGCTATATATTTTTCAATTCATTTTTTTGGAGGTGTGTTGGTTTAAAAGGTGTCATTATTTTACTATATTCACACAATATATGGATATTTGGGAGGAGCCACATTTCTATAATTATTCGGTGGATGATCAAGAAGAGAGTTTGTGGGGAGGAATCAGACTGAAGTATGCAATTGTGCCTTGTGACATGGTCACTAAAAGAAGTGTCACAAAAGAACATTTTCAAACACTGATGTCAGAAAATATAGAGCATCACAAAATTATCCCAACCTCCATTGGGTTAGATCACACTATGTTATGGAATCAGAGTTCACCATACTTGAAAAAATTGATATAATCCACAATGTGGGATGAACCATTAAGGAAGAATCTAATGGGATCAACCTCATTTGACACACCATTAAATTAATTTTTTTGATATACCATTAAAAAAACATCCCATATTCCCCATTCTCTATTTTTCTTCAATTCCTAATTTTCTATATTTTTTTCATCAAGAGAATTATATACTACAAAAGAAATAATTTGTATCAATAATTTTATTATAAAAATCATCGCAGCTTCATATATATGAATCCTTATAGAGAGAATTTATCAAATAAATATATATATTGTATAATTTATATAACCACAAACTCAAAAAAATAATAAAATTACATAAAAATATGATTTCATTTGATAAATAATAGACTGGAGCAATGTAAGTATTTTTGTAGTGGATTCGAATGATATTGTACTAAATTTAGAAGAAAAACCAATTAATAAAAAAATTATTGGTACATAAAATCTGTAGGTGATTGAAATTTCAATTATTTTATTATATTTATTTAGTTTTATATTAATACCTATTCTACTTCTTGTGATTTAATGTTTCAGATTAAAAAATGTATCATTATATTATTATTCATCAATATTTCAAAGTTATTAGATATTGATGTGATTTTATTTAAATTATGGAATTTTAATGATAATTAACCCATTTTTTAATGTATATGGGTTACCAATAATAAATATTTATCATGAAATTTCATTGGTTTTAACAAAGTTTATGATTGGTGTGAGTAGACGATTGTATGAATAAATAATGTTTTTTAGGTTGTGGATGTTTGACTTGTATTATTGACTAATCATTAGTGTATATTTTATAAAATTTTATATATTACATCAATGACATAATGTCGGTTTTATAATTTATATCAATCACCATTATATGTGGATAAAAATGTACTAAACATGAAAAACCTGATACCCAAATACCGTTCTTATTCCAGCCTTGATTATGGGGATATTAATATTGGTTGAGAGATGATTGACCACTAAGAGAGGGGGATGATCGGTAGTATAAGTCCAATATAAAAAATATATCTCCTTAAAATCTTCGTTCCAATATTTCACGATAGTAAAATGATCACATGAAATCTTAAATAAATGTGTTAAAAATGTGATTAAAAATAATAGGGTAATAATGTTATGATCATGACTCAGGGATTTACATGATTTATACATTATTGTTATCAAGTTCCCAATTCCTTGTGTCAAAATGTTGTTATCCCACATTACACGGAAATATTTTTTTATCAATGATTAATGAATTGAAATATTGGGAATGTATATTATCATAAACTTAATGTGTATGGAAAATTATATATAGAAAAAAGAGATCTATGATATGAAGCTCTTTTATGTTTATCATCATCTTTTATACATATCGAGTTCATTTATATTAATGTTTTTCTATATAAATATTGCATAAATCCATGAATAAATAAAATTTATAAATGGTTCAAATTTTAGTTTTTCATGTTGATATTTTTTAAAATAAAATATATATTAAGAATACAAAATCAAGTGGAATAGTTTTGGAAATATTATTCGATATGATATAGTCATATTTTATCCATGACTCTACTATGTCGTATTGAACAACATGTCTAAATCATAAAAGTTATGATATGGTATAATCATGTTGTATGACATACAAATATTTTTGCGAACATAAAATTCAAATTGTCAAGAATATTCAAGAATTGACGTTATAAATTAGAAAATTTCATATGATGGAACATTCAGGATTATTGCATTTTTATAAGGGCTATAAGGAATTTTTAACCACATTAATTAATCATACATTTTGAAACATTTTAGTAAAAAAAATAACCTCTAAGGGAGAATGACATAGTGATATATAAGTATAAAATATCCATCAAATGATTATTCATTTGACCAAAGGCAGGTCCCCTATTGTGTCTCTCGATGATCTCTTCTACTTTCTTATATTTACATTTGAGATAATAAAATATCATGGCTGTAAAAGATGTCTTAACTAAACATAAGGTTATTTAATAGGATTGATTATACATATCAAAGGTTATATTCATTTAGATGCCTCTTAATGGTCAATATAGTGTACTTTATTTAATATAAAATAAGTACCCATCTATAGTGAAAGGTATGTGTTCTTCATTTTATATACATGTATTAATTTTTTGAAATCATAATAATCATAAGAATGGTGTTTTTTATATTCTAATTCATTAAATACATTTTTTAGATCCATAGATACCGATATCGCATATTTGAGGTTTACCATGAATCTTGATTTTCAAAATCATGATTAATGTATTGCTAATTTTTATATAATAGTTCATGTAATATAATGTGGAATATATTTTAAACCGTGCATTTCATTATTATATACCATATTTAGAGAAATGATATTCACATTGAACTATGTTTGGTTTTATTTTATATTATTCCATAAGATAAAATAAGATTATCTTATAAAATATAAGATATCATTTCATGTGTCATAATGTATGTATAATTTAAATATATAGTACTGTATGATTTATTCTATTATACAATTTGATTTCACAAATTTAAAATTTTTATGAAAGAATAAAATAATGAATAATATCAATTCGACAATATTGTTACATATAGTAAAATTTGATTGTAGATAGTTGACGAAAATACTACAACTTATGGTCGACAATATATATCATATAATACAATTGAGGACGTTGATATTTTTTATTGTGAGTCACTAAATATCAAACATAAAATATGATATACTATATAACCATTCATAATTTATGAACTAATTTTTAGCTTTAAATATAAATTAGATTTTTTAATTTTTATAAATATTAATTATTATTGGAATTATATTATTTATAAAATCAATAATAATTATAAGAATGGTATGTTGGGTTATATATTTAATTTATAATATTTATATTAATTATATAATTATAAATTGGTTATAATTAATTATTAAATGTATATAGAAAATTTTTATAAAAAAATACACAATATTGTTAAACATTGATATTTAATAACATTTTTAGATTATATATTATGAACTATAATTTATATATAAAATTATTATAAATTGAAAATTATTATTTTGATTAATATAATATTAATTATTTATGTGTTTTTGATTTAAAAAATAATTATTAATGTAAGGGATTTTATATTTAAAATTATGAATTTTATACAAAAATAAATTTGAAAGATTGAAATTTAAAATATTTCACATTTTAGAAATATGTCTAAACAATATCATCAAGTTATTTTTATATATATGGTCAAGGTTTATATTAAAAAAAATTTTGGATATTTTTAAATGTACATAATATATGAATTATTATTATGTAAAATATCCATATCTCATATATCATTTTTTTTAGAAAAAAATCAATTTAATGTGATTATGAAGTAGAACATGTTGTAAATAAAGATAAAGAGTTTATATTTATTTAATTTGGAATTTTTTTAATGAAATGATAAATTATAAAGTATTTATAAATAATTTTTCTATTAATTTTACTAATCTATAAATATATGAATTGTTCATTTATTTATTTTGTTGTCTTTTTAATTTATAAATATATCAGTTTTATGTTCTGAATTTATGTATAAAGTAGTTTAATATTTTAAAATATGACATCAAATTATCAGATAAGAATTTAAAACTTACATGCATGGTATAAAAATTGCTTAAATTTTGTTATATCATAACTATTTATTTTTTATCATTTTTCAAAAGGGTTATAAATCAATATGTTTTAAAAATATTTTTGGGTGAATAAATATGTATTCCAAACCTAATCATTATAAGAATGAAAGCATAAATGTTAATAACAAGAAATAATATAGGGAGATTATATTCCATTTTAAAAATAAAATGTGTTAGATTTCTTTGAATAAAAACACAGATCAAGGCCTTGACCTCCATCCATCGAGTTTCTTCTAATGTTTTGTACCCCTAGATTATGTTATGTAAGGGAAAAATGTAAATAGATTACCCTATTAGTTAGGTGATTTATTTTTTCTATTTTATTTATGTTATAAATATTGTGGAAACACATAGGAAGAATAATAGAGAAATAATGTTTTGTAAATCCATATAGTTGACCCGAAGGCATAAAATACATCTCTTTAGTTAGAGGAATGAAATAAATAACTCAATTAAAATTTCAATAATTATCATAGACCACTAATGGATCTCATTCATACCAATATAAGGTCATAATTTTACTAGGTCACATTTAATATAAGTTTATAACTAATAAATTTAAAAAATGATATGCATCTAATAAGATATTTTTTATTGATAAATGTAATCATTATAATTACATTTGAAAACAAGACCAATATTAAAAAGAATATTCAAAGTGGTAAAATTTACATAGAATGTTTTAAAATATTTAGAATAGTTCTCCACAATGAGTTAAAATTTTATAAAACAGTGAAATAATATTGAGCAACTATATTTTAAAAATCATCGACAAGAACAGTGTTGTTATTATTAGAAACATAAATGGATTTAACAGAGGTTTTAAAAGAACTATATTCATGATTAATAATGTAAATTTATTCACCACTCATATAATCAATGTGATTTAGTGTGTTTTTGAATTTAGGATACATAATATATCCTATAAGGTCCAATTTTAATAATTTATTTATTTCCTTGTTGAAAATTTTAAAACATCATGGACTATTTCAATAAAATCATTACTTTCTTTCCTCTAAGAATTGATAATAGATAATAATTACATGGGATTTCTAGATTATTAATCTGTATTTATAGATTTGAAGTGTTATATTTTAATGAAAAATAAGATTGGAATTATCATATAGTCATTCTTGACCATTAAAACCTAAAATATTTTTTAGTAATTTTATAAAATAATAATTTATATGGTATTTCCTAGGAAAAATAATGTGGGGTATTGAAACATCCTAGAGACTCCATTTTATGTATCATTGTTATTTAAAGAAATTCAGATCATGATCTATAATGTAGTCATCCATTTTCCATAGTTTGTATTACATTTTTTATTGTACAAAAGGTTCATGAGAATTGATTAATAAGAACATATTAATAATATTTGACTTTATCTAAATTTGAAAAACCTTAATTACAATTGGAATAATACTTAATTTAGATTTAAGGAGATACATAAGTGTTGGAAAGGGAAATATTGAATTTCAATAAATCTGTTTTTTTACATATAGATATTACATGTTATCGTAATGAATAAAATGTATCGAGTAATAAGAATATTTTCTATTTCATCATATATATAGCAGGTATAGAGCATCGTAATGAAGAAATTATTCTAAAAAAAATCGAAATGATAAATTGAAATCAGGCTAGTTAATCTTGTTAAATTCATGAGATATCTAAAGTGTTTAGAATATTGATTAAAAACTTATAAGATTAGAGAGACATTGGTGACGTCAAGATAAAGATAAAATTAAAGGAAACATGTAAATTTGGGTAAATTAGTTGAGAGGGACAATTTTTATCGAATCAAAACATGACTATATATTGGGCGAGTATAAAAGGAAAAAGTACATTGTACATTCTAGCTGAATTATTGTTAATTAGAATTTGATAGAAGGAAGAGCTCAAGATGGAAGAAGTGGTTCCAGAATAGCTTTTTCGTAAAGAAGTAAAACTAGACAAAAGTGAAAGGAGAAGAGACTTGATTTCAATGTATTTATCTGATCATAACATTCATCTGATTATCATATTCCATCGGTTATATTATTTGGAAGTATTATTGTATTGGTTTTTTGTAACTGTTGAAGAATGTTTTCAAAATTGTCTCAACCATATCCTAACTGAGTTTCATTTTTGTAATGAGCAATCGGATTTGAAAAATCATACTGTGAAATCATAATGAGTTTTACTATAATTTTCATGAAGTTATTTCATGATTTTGGGAGTGGAATTGTATAATTACAATAAATTTCATATTTGTGAATGTTGATATTTAATCACCATGAAATGTTTTTTTATAAAAACATTATATTACATAATTTTAGGTAGAATGAGCATACACACTATTTAATTGGTTTCATAGTGCCACTAGAGTGAAAGAGAATATCCTAATCATTTTATTTCACACAAAATTATTATATTATTGTTGATTTTATGGTATATGATCATTTCCAAAACATAATAACGACGTTACTATTTTTTTGGACAGTGTACCTTGTAAATTCTTATGTTCACGTGGTTGTGTGACTGAATTATTCTTAGTTATGAAATTAATATTTAGCTGGATGATAATGTTAATTAATTTTCTATGGAAACATAAATTCAACCCTCTACTTCTTAGTGATACAATTATCCTTATTGGTCACTCACAATTGGTATAATAGGTAAGGTTCCCTTTGTTTTTATTTGTTAATGTTTTGAAAAGTATTTTGTAGAGAATCTGATTTTTGTGAAGTATAATGGAATATTTATCTATTATAGAATGAAAAATAATATCATGAAAGAAATAATTTTTCCTTAACATTGGTCTATTGGTTATGATTTTCTTAAAGATGAAACAAATGGATTTCCACCTGTTGATGATAAATTTAATCTTATATAGGTTGATAAAAATAATATTGAGAATTATGTAAGGGCCAATAATACTTTAATATCATCATTTTCATAAAGTAAATTTCTAACGGTGAAATATTATTCAATATTCAATGTTATATGGGACATGTAGAAAAAGATATATGAATGAAATACAGAAGTAGAGAAGAAAAATATACAAATCTGGTGGCTGAATTACAAAGATTTTAACATGGTTGAGTATGAATCTATTAGGTACTTATTTACTATTGTAATTGAGATTGTCCACACTATCATATTACATGGTGAAAATGTGTATGATTCTACATTTGATTAATAGTCCTGACATTTTGGATATTAATGTTACTTCATTTTCATAGAAATATCTTAAAAATATTCATCTATATTATTTTTTTATAACTCTCATTAATTTTTAAATCAGAAGGAAATAATTTATGAAATTAAAAGAACATTTTATAGAGTAATTACTTTCAAGTCTTACAATAAATATTATTCAATAAAGATTCTTATTAAAGAAGATGCTATCAATTTTGGATCCAAAAATTTGGAATTTAAAAAATTTTATGATATATTATCCTCATTTTATAAAAATTTAAGAAGATGCACACTGAAATATAAAAGTAATCATCCATTTATATTATTAGAATGTGGAGCCATTGCTATCTATCGTGCTAATTTTTCATGAAGAATGAAAGCAGTGGAAAATTATGTAGAAGAAAAAATTCCCATAATATTAATGAAGAAACATGGTGACACATATAATTTATTTCCCATAGGGAACGATAAAAAATTATTCTAATATAAAGAATAAATTTTCTTTTTCTAAAGAGGAATAAGGGGAAGACTTTGATTCGGAATCGAGAAAATCTATTATGTATGTTGATGAGAATAATTTTATGTGAATACTGGATGAAGGGGAATTTGTAAGAAACCATTATAATGAACAAAAAATTCGATGATAATAGCATATTGAAGAATAATTCAATAAATTTACGAGAAAATTGTAATTAAAGAGAAACATGTCATTAAGATCAAAAATGAATGTTCCTAATCAAAAAATAAAGATGATATTCATGATAAGAATGTTATGTTGTTGAAAAACTGATGAAATAAGTTACAATCCTAAGGGTGAAAAGAATAGTAATGATTATCTTAAAGTGAAGATCATGGATAAATAAAATGAGTTGGAACTTTTCCCAAATAAACATTCTAATGTTTAAGAGAGAAATACATGTTTTGAAAACTATATCTCTGATGTTTTGGAATCTTATCATATGGTGAAACAAGATATGAGTAAAAAAATTTACCATCAGTGGTTGATAATAAATCTATTATTGTTTCTAAAAATATGATTAATAGGAATGTTCTGTATTTTTAATAAGGAAAAAAATTTAGGAATTCAAATGTTTTAAAAAATACAGAGTCTAAAAATATTTCAAAATATTCAAAATATGGAAACATTTAAACTAATTTACATTCCAATAAGACAAAAACGAAAAGGGTGGTTCTGATTGAAAATAAAAAGGTTGGTTGTTCAAAAAAGAAAGACAATAATGTTCATGAGAAACATGATCTCAGCTCTGAACAGTATGGAAGCTTCAAAGGAAAATATTATTTTTATGAATTCTAATTGTATATTTGTATATTTAGTAATATGGAAAATATGTATTTCTTTACCCAACAACATTACTATTATTCCCCTGGTTATGTAGGGAAATGTTTGAGGTGGAATCAATCCTCTCAAAAGATGATGTATGAGAAGAAAGTTTGATAAAAACCTAAGAATGTTTATGAGAAAGATAAAAATAGTTTCCAACCATTGGAAATTATATTTGAAATATGTTAACAAACTTGAAAACTAGTAAAATAATGTCTTTTTATGAAACCTGCACAAAAAATGTTTATTAACAATTATCAAAAGCAATAAATAAATAATGTAAATAAATAAGAATAGTTTGTTGTTATTGAAACATATCTGTATTCTATAAAATTAGAATAGTTTTTGATTCCTGGTAGTGGGTGTTCAACTTATATGACATGCTAATTATGTTAATTTAAAAATGGGAATGATCAAAGAAGGAACAATGACATTTGGTAATAATGAATCAATGAAAATAAAAGGTGTTGGTCAAATATTTATTGGGAATGAATAGATGAAATCCATGAAATATTTATATTTTGATGGGATGAATCAAAATTTATATGTGTTATACATCCATGGGTTGAGAGTAAAAATGACATCTTTAGAAAATATGGGTTTTGTGTGAAACATGAGGATGATGGAAGGATGGTAACAATATGCTAATGTGCAAAAGAATATTTAATTTGATTTGGTGAAAACAATAATTCTTTTGTGTGAGTATAGTGTAATAGAATCGATTATGGAATAAAAGGATGGGGCACATGAGTCGGAGACCCATGAACATGTTATCAATGTGAGGGAGTGTTTGTGATATTCTTTATTTTCCAAAAAGACGGTATTTGTGTTACAATATTTTTCAGAAAAAAAGAGATTACAAAATATGTTCATTAGAATGTTGAGATTTGTTAAAAATATACCATTAATCATATTAATTCCAATATTTTTGGTCTAATGTGAAAAAAATAAACAAATTAATATAATTACTTCCTCACTTTATGTGATGAATTTACTCACAACACATTTATTATGATTTTGAAACATAGTTCAGATGATTTAAAAATTCTTAAAAGACTCAGGAGGAATGATGAGATGGAATTTGTGTATTCAGTAAAGAAGTTGAGAACTATTAATTATGGGGAGTATAATAATTATTTTTTTATTACATTGATAATCATGAATTCATAACGTGTATATTTCATCATATATGCCTCAACACAATAGATTTTCTGAAAGGTAAAATGGAATATTTTTAGAAATGAGGACAATTCTATTACTTGAAAATGGCCGTTCTAATTAAAATCCAAGTAAATCAATTAATACTACTGTATATATTCAAAACCAATGATTTCTATACATTTTTTAGTAACATAATCATTTTACGGTGTCCATTAATTTTAATGTATAAAGGTATAATCCTTGTAATATATGATAATAGTGGTTAAGAAATAATATTTCATATCTATGCTCTCGAAGAAATAAGATTCAGAGGATTAAGAAATGAAACTGGGAGAATTTTTTTCTTAGTTGATATGAAATTTATTAGAAAATAGGAGGAGGATAAACATACTAAATGTAGTAAATTAGATGAACAATGTAAGGAATGTATTGATACAAATTCTGATAAGGATAAAGAAAAATGTAATACCCCTCAAGAAGAAGAAGAATCAAACTCATCTATTTCATGTGATGAGGAATAATATCTAAATTTTCATCCCCAAATGATGAATAAAGTTGATTCATAGAATATTATTGGGGATCAACATCAAAAAGTTCAAAAAACAAGAAAAAAATGATATTACACTTATATCGTTCTATTTAAAATTTGATATCAATGATGTTAATGAATCTTTTGAGTATATATAATGGGTTCACCAATTGAATGAGGAGCTTGATTAGATAGAAATGAATGATACATGGGAACTCATCACTAAACTAGATAACAAAAATATTATTATTACAATGTGGGTTTTCAATTCAAGATCAATGAACAATGTGATGTCCTTAGAAACAAGGAATGATTAGTAATAAAATTTTACTTCAAAATTGAAGGTGTTTATTTGGATGAAACTTTTACTTTGGTGTAAATGTTAGAAACAATCATAATTTTCTTTATATTTCTTCACTATGAAGTTAAAAAATATTTCAAATGGATTTAAAGTCTGCATTTCTAAATGGGTATCTTGATGAAGAAATTTACATTAAACAACCTTTCATATTTGTCATATGGAATGATTAATGTTATGTATTTACATTGAATAATTCTATGTATGGGCTGAAACACGCTTCAAAGGAATGGTATTCCAAATGGTCTACGTGATTAAAAAATATGTGTTTTAAAAAAGGAAGAGTTAATATAAATATTTATATCAATAAAACTCTGTATTATTCCCAAAGTATAAATATTTATGTTTATGAAATTTTATTTACTAGGAATGATTAATGATATAGTGTATGATTTTCTAAATAAATGAAAATGATGTTTGAGATGTCCATGCTGGGAGAAAAGAAATATATTATTAAGATAGAAATTTTAAAAATGAAGAAAAAATACATTCTTCCCATGAAATGTATGAAAAGGAATATCTGAATAGGTTCCAAAATGGAGAACTCTAAACAATATTCCACACCAATTTTAGTGGGTACAAAGTTGTTCCCTGGTGGACAAATCAAAAGAGTTGATCAAAAATAATTTCAAAAGCTAATTGGACGTTTGTTATACAATAATTAATTATGAACTAAAATTTTTTATGTTGTCACCATATATGAAATATTTGATACTATTGTTAAATAATAACATTTAATTTATGGAAAATGTATTTTTAGCTACATCAAGGGCCCAAATACATCTCAATCAGATATGATAGCTCAGAAAGTATTGATTTTGTTGGGTATTCTGATGTCTATTGGGCCAGAAATGTTTATGATAGAAGATCCACTTTTAGAGGAGTTTCATTTTGGGTAAAAAAATTATTAATCATAAAATGAAAGAAAATTCAATAACTCTCAGTATGGTTGAATTCGGGTATTATTTGACTAATTAACACATGACCCAACTTATGTGGATGGAGTTTCTGTTAAAATTTTCACTAGTTGAAGTAATGTTATCTATGCTCTAGTGTGAGATAATCAAAGTGAAATAAACCTAAATAGGAATTTGGTACAAAATTTTCATTCAAAAGAGAGTAAAATAAAATATAATTTCATCAATTATCATGTGTAGAATAATTAATTGAAGTTGGAAAATATTCCAATATGGGAACTAGTTGCTAAAATTTTCACATAACCATTACCGAATAAACCATTTTATAAAATGAATTTGGTCATGGGAATAAAATTTCTTTCTAATCATGGTTGATAAATATATTTTTTTCCTCTATTTCATCATACGTTTGTATAGTTTTTTCAAGTGGGAGGATTTTTTTATAAATATATCCATATGGAAGCATGTAAATAGGGGATATTTTGGAATACAATGAATACAACATTGTATGTGTGTGAACTGTTCCAAATGTTTCCTAGATTGGTTATATGAATTTTTTTTTGCATTCTAGTGAAGATGAAAAGTAGATAAATACGGGGAAGAATGTTTTGAAGAATAGTTGAAGAGGATTAATGACAACTTCTTTGGTACTGCATGGTTTTTCAGTCAACAATTCTTGTTCCCTATAATGAGTTTTCTCAGGTAAGCATATAATTTTTGATTAGTAATCCATGGATGAATGATACAAACATCAGTGATTTATTTTTATTGTTTGTGAACAAAATAATAAGGGAAGATTTTTACGACCTATTTAATAAAGATGATTTTATTTTGGTTTTAACTTTTTTAGTTAATGATGATTAATAATTAAATAATGTTAATAATGAAAATAAATCACCTCAATATGTTTTTGGGGAAAATATAACTATCAAGAATATTCAATAAAATTAGACTCATAATAGTTGAAAAATTACATCACATTTTGATGTAATTATTTAGATGCAAATGACCATTAGATTCACTATGAGTCCAGAATGGAAGAAGAGATCATAATGGTAGAGAATTAGAGTATTCATTACTAAGATATAAATGTGGTGATGATTTTTTGATCTTGGAGTTCTATCAAATCATAAGTATTCAATAAAACATGTGATAAAATTGTGATAAATTAATGGTGGAGAAAAAGAGATAGAGATCATATTTGGTATGATCTTAATCATGCAAATCTTATTTAGGATGAGTAGGAATGAATGATGTTTCTAATGGAATGAGATGTTATAAAACATTATGTTTTATGTGAGATGATGCTATATATGATATTAAATGCATACAATTCCAAGAAGGATGTAATGATAAAAGAAGAAGTATGTGTAAGAATAATGTTGATGAATCCATAAATTCCGTGTCTCAACAACATTTTAATTTTTATAGTGGATGCATATTTATTTAAAAGAGTAGAAAGATGATCGTAATGATGAAATGAATGAATTATAATATATCGACGATGATCCATCAAATTCTTTATATCATCGTATTCATTAGAGATATTATTGTTTTTGTTGATAAACCTTTGGTAATATATTTAGAAGAGAAAGAAGATGTTGAAGTTGAAGTAGTTGATATGGGTCCATCTTACTCAATAAGCCTTCATAATCATTGGAGGAAGTAATTTTTGGTAACAATGAATGGAAATGAATAGAAAATATTGTGGTGACCTATGGGTTGAATAAATTCATAGTTTGATAATAAAAAAGTAGTCAACAATTTAAAATTCGTTGATTTACATTGTTTATTGTTCAAATGGTGCAATATAATAGATGAAGAAGAACATATTTATTTACATTTGTCTTTATAGTAATGAAACTAATTGTAAAAAGAATTAAAATCAGAAACCAAGGAGTATGGTTGTGAAACAAAAGTTCTATATAGGGAAATATCGAATATTAATGGTGTTTTTTGTTTACATAATGTTGACACATGTCATCATAATGAAGGAAAAAATTTTGTGAAATTATAACCGTTTTTATTTATTGAAATATGAAGCTAAAAAATTCATTATATTGATGAATTCATACTGATCGAATCAAAATGTAACTTAGATATTAGACTAGAGTTTGTGAAGAATGTCACAAGTCATCTGAAGTGTTAAAAAGTAACTTGATAAAATAAAAAGTGTTGAGAAATGATGACGATGACAAGATGAACAAAAAATTCAAGGAAACATGTAAATTTATGTAATTATATTGAGTGGGAATGTTTTTCATGGCTTCCACCAAAAACGTATATGGGGAGAGTATAAAAGGAGAAGAATAAATTTTACTTTTCTAACATTAATATTGCTCATGAGAATTAGATAGATGTTTTAGTTCTAGAAATATGAAGATGTTCCAGATTGTTTTTTTCATGAAGAATTCATGGAAAAATATAATGAATTGAGAAGAGACAAGATTGAATCATATTAAGTTGATCGTTGTATTTATAGGATTGTGATATTAAATTTTTTATCTTATTAATAAGGATTATATTTTGGGTTTCCCATACTAAATAATTACATGTTCAAAAATGTATCAACCATTTCATGTTAGAGTTACATTTTATTTGAGTAATCATACTTGGATCTTCAGACATGGAAATTAAAATAAGTTTCATTAAAAATTTGAAGATTTTGTTTCCTTCTTATGGGTAAGAATTTGATGAATTTAATTTAATGTTTATGTTTTTAAATTTTTGATAATGAAGATCCCTAACATGTTTAGTTACAGAAGATTTGTATTCCATCATTTTTAATAGAAAGGGCACCCTCACTATTGAATTGATTACATAGTGCTGCAAGAGTGAAATGGAATGTACCAGTCATTGTATTCCACAAAATATTATTGTTTTCTAGTATTTTATGTGGTATTGGATCATTTCAAACACATATAATTTATGAAGATACTGTTACTGTATAGCTAACGTTTTAAATTCTTCAATTCTTTTGGAAGTGTGTTTGAATTGATTTTTGAGGGAAAGTAACCATTCATATGAGGCAATTTTTGTTTTATTATATGAGTAAATATAAATGAAAATATATCACTAATTCACTACTCCCCCTCTATGTCATGTAATATTCCTTACATAGCATAGATTATATTTACCCTTAATGAGTATCAGAGCATACCATTTTAATAGGGTTTTATCTATTTAGTGTATGAACAAGAATATAAATTATGAGTATCCTTGGAGAATTATAGTGTGGTATGTTGATAAAGAAATAATAAAAATTATTTTTAAATAAATTTCATATGTTGATAGTCCTAAAAGACACTAAAAATTCAATTAATGGGATTTTGAAATTATTATGTGATCTATATTTTTTATATTATGAAAATGATTTAAAATAAATAAATTAATATCATGATTTACTATTTTTAGAATATGATCTTGGTTTATGTATTTTTAGGATTAAGTTGGTTATTTTTACGTTTTTTGATAAGATATATTTAGTTAAAACCAATAAAATGTGTCCATGAAAAAGATAAAATCACGAGGATTTATTAAATTATATATTGTGTAGTTCTCATAGAAATTACATCACATTATAGATTTGGGCAAGTGTATTTGACTATTGCATAGATTTAGCTATGTTTAATCATATATTTTCTTCAAAATTATTTTCATTGTGATTACACTATTTTCCATTTCAGTGATTAAAGGGTGTTCACGAAGATTTCATACATCTATTTTTTGGGGAAATTATTGACTAAATGTTATAAAAATTATCTATAAATAATAAATACCATATTCTTTATTATCAATATTGACGTTCATTTACCAAAATAATTACCTAATATGTGTTGATTCACATTTTCTATTTTTTTTCTTTTAATTAATATTTATGAAATTTTTAATCATTTCCTTATGTGAATCCATTTGAAAAAATTCAAAGAATACATTATATACACAGGGGTACTTTGGACATGATGAAAGAATCCCATTTTCACCCCATGTATTCTTAATTATATAATGATTAATTGATTTCATATGGGACGCATATTCATGGATGGCATGATGGTGGGTCTTATATTACTATCCAATGTGTTGTTTGGGATTCAAACCTATAGGTAAAAGTATATAAAACTATTCTATTGTTTCACTTATGTGTGGGCATTGATGGTGTGGATCCTGAATGTGATGTTACCATTAATAATGTTTGTAGAACATTTTTATGTTATCATGATGTTACTCTTTCATAGACCTTGTTGATTATGTAATGTTTCCACACTCTTTAAATTTATGAATTATTATTTGGAAGCACTTCTTCTATGACTCATGATATTTGAACTATAATTTTTTTGGGAATGATTCTAATTATATGTCAATGTTCCATGATAATACTGATATGATAATCTCATTCACAAATATTATCATCAATTTTCACTGCCTATGTTTAACCTTTCTGAGCATCTGAGCTCACCATTTTATTATATTTCTATTTCTGTTGGGAATGAATATGAGTATAACATATGAAAATACAAGAAGTAGTATATTGTGGGACAATTAGGTAAAAATATTTATAGGTATTTTGAAATAATTCACTTATAAATATTTTCCTCACAGACTCAAAAAAATTCATTTTGGGGATTCTCACGTTATATTTTTAAATTTAATGTATAAATATTTAAATTTATATAATATAAATATTTTTTAAATATTTTTTTACTATAGTTAGTATCACAGTATGTTTTATTTATTTTTTAGTATTCTATTGGTATTTTTATTTATTGGGATAAGATAACCTTAGAAAAAACCCTTCGAGTAAGTCAAAGTATAGGATAACAAGATAATGTTTTAATAAATTATTGATTATCTGGTAATTCAATAAATAAAACCCCATTAAAGATAATGGTAACCTGATGAAACTGTAGAATAGATGTACATTGGGGTAATAATCTTGGAAAAAAGATGGTTGAGTATTAACTCGATATTAAATTTGGTGTCGGATGTGTGGACATAAGAATTCCTGTATGGATAAACACTCATTTGGTATATTCTTTACATAAACAAATTATATTATAATTCATTGTGTGGGATTTACTATATAATAAGTTTCAATAATTTTAGATAATCATACCTAAAGAAATAATGATTTAACCAAGAGTGAAAGATGTTAAACAGATTGAATGATTAATAATATCGAATAATTTTATATTTTTAGGTTTAATTTATTAGGTAATTAACATAAAATAATTCTATTATGATATATATTTTTCATTAATAATAATTAAATCCTTAGAATTTTTGTAATTGAAGAATTCAAATGTAAAAATTTGAACAATGGATACAACAAAAAATGTATAGATTATGGTATTGATAAAAATAATTATATAAATGCTTCAATGGGAAATATTATGATTATACCAATATATATATCAATAGTCACAATTAAAAAATTAATTTTAGAAGAGTCCCCAATCACCCCCAAATGATGTAAGAATAGTTTTCATAAATGTTCATCTGATAATGATTATGAGATTAACCATCCAGGATTCATGTATCAATGAGAGGGGGATGGGGTGAATCAATGATATTTTTTTCTTTTATGTTTACATACTAATTATAAAACATTGTCATCCTATCAAAAAATTTTCCCATATTTAAAACAATTTTACCACAAATCCAAAGGAACCGAAGAATTTAAAAGGTTCTCCATTCAACAATTGTATCTAGTCATTGGTATGGTTCACAAATAATTCAATACCACAGAATCTAATAGAAAACAATACTTTTCTATATAATATAATGAGTAGTATATGCCCTTACACTCAGGTGGATTTATGTTCAAAATAGTAGTGCATGTTCTTCAAGTAACACATAATGATGTAATACAATTTGTGTGTATTTATATCTATTTTCACAAATGTGATATTTCGAAAAACAATTATGGACATTCCTTTCTAGAAGCTGGTAAGAACATCGTAGAATTCATAATGATATCCAGTCTAATTTCCCAATCTGATTTCAATGTACGATATCTAGTTATGTATGATTGATATTTTTTCATATTGTTAGATTAATGAAACTACTTTTGAAAACCTTTTTAGTGACCTAAAAAAATTACATAAATCATTTTCAAACCTTCCCGATTCTTATCTGAACAACATTTATCATCGATGTACAATGATTCACCACATTTTGTGAGTGCTTCGTATATTAACTACATATTCCCTGTACCGCCGCCGCTTTGAGGATGGTTGATGCCTCAGGTAATAGGTCTATTACATGTTAACTTTTCATTCATTTTCTACATATCCCCACAAACATCATCCACAAACTATCCAACCAATCTGTCTCTTTCGATGATATGATCAACCACCATCAAAATCCACTTTTGTGGAATCTTCCTTATGAGAACACTTCTCATTCGTAGAACTATCCTTCATGAAATACAACATAATTTTCAAATTTATTCTCATTATGATGATATTTTATTATAATCCTTGATATATCAATAAATATCTTATTAGGGCTATTTATATTTGTAAATAATATCTCAAAATATTTATAATATAATTTAGCCAAAACACGATGTATTACAACCTTCATCGTGATCTGCTATGCTTTCTGCAAAGAACCTTACTCCATTTCGGTGGATAATGTCATCCACAAACCAAAACCATTTTTGGCAACCTACATAACCACCACATTTTTCATACAACGAGCCTCCTCCAAACTGTTGGACTCCAATGAAAAGAAAGAATCCTGAGAATTGTTTTTCTATACGTAGTCTGCATTGCATGCTTTATGGTCCAATAACATTTCAATGCATAAATATTTTTTTTAAATTTTCAATCATCATTCTATGTACATCCTATGTGGTCTGTCAACTATTCATCATAGTCCATAAAATTCATTGCATGAAATCCTTCCATTTCCATAAAATTACTCCAGATAATAAGACCCTAAAATTTAGAAAACATTTTGAAACAATTACACCTTATAAATATGTTTAGACAATACCATCCATATTTATTTGGGTTCATATGCTTTTATCATGAACCTTATATATCATTATTTTTAACCATTGATGAATCATCTGTATCAGAATTACATTTAGAAAAAAAAAAGTATTGTAACATCTTTGATTTCAAAAAAAACATTAATTCTAGTCAATCATGGATACAATTGGAAATATATTTTCCCACCATTTTCTTCATAATGATGGAATAAGACATTTTCCAAACAATCTATGATATTTTTGAAATAAAAAAACCCAATCATCATCATATTGTCCAATTTTATTACAATGTTAAATGATTTATTCTTTTTAGCTATTATAGACAATACTCTTGAAAATCAAACATTTTTACTTTAAAATAACTTCTCCATCCCACATGGTACAATTTTTTTTTACATAAAGAATATTAAACAATATTAATTTAGAAATACATGGTAATATGAACCTAGTGGACTGTCATAATGAAACTAGTATTTGTTTTATTTGTGGAAAAGGATGTTATATATCATTAAATTTTACATAATAATTGAAGATTTTATTTGATATGGTGAAAGGATAAATAGTTTTTTAGAAATTACCACTAAAGATTAATGTCATATCTTAGGAAAATATGGAAATTATTTAAGACAATTAGAAAATCTGATCCCTAATTGGGATGATTGGTACTACAAACATACTAAATGATGTAATTACTAGGTAACCAAATATATTGAAGTTTGTTTTAAATTTAAAGTGGAGTGAGGAACACTAATCATCCACTAAAGAATTAATAGTTTTGAATTTTTATCTTGATTAACCAACTAAATTATATATTGAAGGCTTGATAATGACATCAAATATCTACTTTGTTAACTAGAAGTTGAATTAGAAAATAAAATATAGTATAATAATTATTCTACCACAAATATAAAATTTATCTTTAACATATATTTTTATTAACATGTTTTTTATACAATTCTATTATCAACTAATTTGTTAAATTTTTTGCAGTACATAAAATAGAGTGGATCTATTGACATAGGGGCCATGATTATTTCCATGATAATAAAATCACATAATAATATGTAACCATATAAACATATTAATAAATGTACGTATATAAACATCAAATGAAAAATTACTCCCTTAATATTGGGATATTTAGAAAACACACTGGATGAAAAACCCAACAATATATACAATATAATTTTTAGAATATATCATTTATCAGGTTATAAAAATTATTGTGACGATGAAACCCCATAAGAAAATAAACCTCAAGTACAGAATATATTATTTTAATACCATAATATTTCATTAGCATGTAGTAATTAATATTTTTTATGATGTATTATATTTGGGGGGGATGTGAAGAATCAAAATTTAATAATAAATAATTATTTGTTTAATTTTTTATTTAAACAATACACTTAAACAAAAAACAATAATATGATAATATAATAATTTGATCAAAAAAAATAATTTCTATTAAATTTATCGGTGTAAATAGATGTAACAAATATATGAATTATAGGATAGAAGAAATGAAATAAATGGAATTTAGTAGCCGAAGTCTCTCATATATAGCGTAGTTCACTGAGATATTGATTGTGGTAGCTTCCATAGGATTTTCTCATCACCAATAAGTATCCAAACTCAACTAATTATGGTATGAGTGAAATTTTATGTGAATTAAATTGATGAATGAAAAAATTTCCATGTAATATAAATAAGTGGAGTCAAAACACTCAACTACCACCAGAATTTATCTTTTACTCAAATCATAGGAAGAGATATTGAGGGGAAACATATATATAAATTGGAATGATATAAACTTTTAATTATTAATATAATAATTTATTTATAATGTTTATTATATTAGTTTTTCCATTATACATTTATATAATGGTATTTGCATTTAGTAATGAATTGATAACATTAAGGATAAATTTATAATCTAAAAAAATTAAAGAATAAATTATTTTTGTACCTTTTTTAAAGAAACTAAATATATTATATATACTATTTATATGAATAATATAACACCAATACAATTAGAAATTTAGAGGAACTCAAAATTATATCCACTATTTTTTAATAATTTATTTTAGATAAAAAAAAATTCATTTTATTTTCACGTTTAAAACATATATATAAAATTTTAATTTTATAATATGACCAATATTCATTAACCTTTTAATTTAAAATATAAATATTATCTTATAATATTTCTTAGATTCTTCTAAAATAGGACTCTTAGAAAATAGTTAAAAAATATTGTTATTAAAAAAATTGAAATTTTTATGACATTATCACAAGATAATAATGAATAAGAAATTTAGAAAACATTGATGATTTATATTATGAAAAAATTAATCCATTTTAAAATATATGATCGAATTGATAAATATGATAATTAATATTATAAGGAAATATGTAATATTTTCTAGTAAATCCATATTTTATTATCCTTTCATAATATTTTATTAAGATTTAGTTTTTGCATGCTATGAAAGATTCATAAAATAAATTTGTTTTAGGAAAAAATAATTTATATCATAATAATAATGTATATTTATAACTATATCGAATCCTTTCATTTAATTAATATAAATCATTTTTTTAAAAGAATTAATACATTTTATATATGGTAATGATGAAATAGTGTTTTATCATGATTAAATATTTTTTATAACAAATTTTATTTAAAAAATTTAATTCATTTATAAAATATTTAACAAGGAAAATATTATTTTTATGCATTAAAAATAAATATCTTACATAAAAAATTGTTTCTACTATAACATCAATTTTTTTTAAGAGTAATGGAATTAAAAACAAGTATACAACATGCTCTAATAAGAATCATTTATGGATTTTTTATGTTATATCAACCCAACTAATATTATGGTTCATTTTTTGGGCCAAAATAAAATATTAACAAGGGATCTATTTAAATAAGTTGATTATATTTACAAAATGTCATTATGATCACTTATAAATGATGCCTCTCACAACCAATTCAAGGCCACCCTAAAAAATTAGTGTCCTATTTGAAGAATAAAATATTGATTACATTGAGGAATCATGTTCCATTTCTATGAGCCTCTGGTCAATAGACACTATCTTTTGTCCACCATTCCCAAGGAGTCTTCTTAGGGATATCCCATATCCTCATCATGATTAATTTATTTATTAACACAATTTATTTTATTATATAATTTCCCAAATATAATTTTCTCATCCCCATATAATAACATCTATATTTCTTATATATATTATTTTATAATTATAAATTAATAAGTGTTTATTACATTTATCTTTTTGTATAAATAATATGAAACTTTCATTTGGGTGTTGTATAGACCACCTACATCATGAAGTGACAACTTATATTTTTTACTAAGGACCATCATGACTTATTACAATGATTTAATTGATGAATAAATGAGAAACATATAATACATTAATGATTAAGAAAAGATAAATTATAATTGAACCCTTTTCGATATCATTATTTTTGAAATTAAATCATCAACCATATGTTTTTCATACTATATCCCCTATGAAGTACCATATATAATTTTTCATTTTGTTCCTTCAATATTTATGAAAATAAAAAAAATTATTAATTTTAATTTTAAAATCATACAAATAATATCAATATGACTATTTTGTAATGATATTTTTCTAAAATTATCCACATTTGTAATCATAATCACCAATTAATTATTGTATTTTAATATTTGGTCAAGTAAAAACACTTACTTGAATATTTCTATAAAATAATTTCATAGAAAAATATTAGATCATTATTAATGATAATATATGACCAAAATTAGAAATGTTTTATTTTTATTTTTTTATATATAATGGTTCATTTAATATTAAACTCATAATTGATTTACCAGCATCCACTGGTTAAAAATAAGTGAACATTGTTCATCACCAATATTATTTTCAAAACCAATCCCACAGGGCCCAGACAAGACTACCTCAAGCCCACATTCTATAGGCCAAGAGTTGACGAGTAGAACCTGAAGTCTTTTCCTGAATAGGGAAGGCATTTAATTAAAGATCTGTACACACTCAAAAAGGGAAACTGAAGTAAACAACCATCATAATTAAGTTATAACCATGAGAGTAATGTACATCCACAAGTACAATAGTAAACTGAAAATAGTTAGCTGGAATAAATGCTCTAGAAACCGATATGAATGTAAACAGCTGTCACATATGCCATGGAGCTCTACCTAGATGGTAGTAGCTATTAGTGTGAAGTTTAAGAATAGGATCTTGACACCTCCCATTGCACCCAGCTCCACCATGTCCCATACCTCCAAAGTCTGCCTCAGAGCATCAATTGTCTTCACGAGACACACACGTGCGGGGAAAGCTCATGAAGGGGATTGTATAACATTACCCAGTAGGGATCCTAGGACCCCGGATGGTCTCTTAGTAATCCACCTAAGAAATCACCCCAAGAAATAACACAAATGTAATATCACAAGAACGATATAAATCATGAAACCAAAAGAAAAAGAGACAACTCACTATAATATTATAACATCACAGTTTCATAGTGAGAGATGTATAGTAATAAAGCCCTATCATCCTATCCATAGTAAGTACACCACTGAACCGTATAGGTCACTGTATGCTGACTGGTATTGGTCGCTATATGCGGACCCATTTTGGTAACTAGTGCTAACCCATATTGGTCTCTAGATATTGACCTGCATTTGTCGCTGGTGATAAACCTTGTTGGTCACTAGTGCTGACCCGTATTGGTCCGGGGTATTTACCTGTATTGGTCACTGGTACAGAGGTATGAATGACTAGTCATATACCTAGATTATCCAACTCTGGAGTTTGTGATGCTGACCTGTATTGGTCGCTCTTCTTCATTATGTCACAGCCAGCTACTAGATTCCCGCACGATGCTCGCATGATCTTCTGAAGAATATTATTCTCAACACTTAGTTCATATTTATAAATGTACGATGTCTTATATAAATCATACACATTTCCCATCCTCTTCATAAGGGTCCCAACGTGACAGACAAAGCATCGATCTGACGCCCAGTCTGTAAGATATATGCAATTTTGTTAAATGGGCCGAGTAAGATTCATGTCGGATCTATCCCAGGATGCATGTAAAACTCCATAAAAACTTATTTAGAGTATCTCCAATGAGATGACTTTTCATAAAGGTAATTATGATATAGACGGTGTGTCGATCGGACTCTTGATCTGTCACTTATTGGCATTTTAGTGCTGAGGGCCTGATTGAATTTAGAGTCGATTCAACCCATACATCGTCAAAATTTATGCAAAAAACTCGTGGAATGTAGAAAAGGATTTTCTCGCTCCACGGATCCCATTTCCATAGAGAGTTTGTCAAACGGACATCCAGTTCGCATGTTACGGTAGCGTAAGAGTTTCTGGGAAAGACATGGGTCCATGTCCTATCTGACTCGTTTTGACCAACCTTGTTTGGGCTGACCTCACCCATTCTGGGTCCGACCTAGTGTCGCCGCGTCAGTAGAGTTTCCACAGGGCTCTGACTATTCTTCTAATCTCTATTTCTATTCTCGTTATTGCCTACAGTCCTCCTAGAACGCTACCTTCACTACATGGCCCTCGATTACACTTTTCTGACAACTTCATTATTCGTCCACGAAGAACACATCAAGAACATGTTCGGCGGAAGGGCTGGACCTTGTTCGGATTGGCCCGCTCCCTCGATGTTAGAATTATAACATTTGGGTGAAACAAAAATCATCATAATATTTGATAAAACCCCAACATGAATCCCCATGATATCCTCCCATAAAATCGAATGAGTCATAGATCAAACTGTTAGTTGGTTTATTTTTGTTCTTCATATTAATCAAAAATGAAGGGAGAAAT
The DNA here is from genome assembly GCA_963277665.1 of Viscum album. Taxonomy (NCBI): domain Eukaryota; kingdom Viridiplantae; phylum Streptophyta; class Magnoliopsida; order Santalales; family Viscaceae; genus Viscum; species Viscum album. Next base: position 1,573,949,862 of record OY728121.1, on the reverse strand, counting down.
TTCATTTAATTGTATAAAAATTTTAAACACCCTAAATGGTTGAGACATCTGTTGATGATGATCTATGGAACCTACTTCGACTTTGTCGTCGATTCATGATTCATTGGCGCTCATCACCGCTCGTTGAATCGGGTGCCATCATACAGGTGGAGGTTCCTACGAAATTACACCATAGATTCCTTGTTTGAATAAGTAGTTCCAAAACCCCACCTGAACTCCATTTTTGTAGGAGGGGAATGGTGATTAACACATTATGGAATAAATGAGGTTCATTTGTTGACATAATTAATGTGCCTCATTAATTGACATAATTAAAATTCCTCATTAGTTGACATAAGTGGTGGTTACACAACCAATGTGTAACCATGTAATTAACACCACATTAAATAGGGTGTTCCACCTCTATGGTCCCCAACAACAACACTCAAAAGGTGGTATGAAAAATAAAGGAAACAAAATAAAAATTAATGTTATTTTAATATATCATTAAAATTTGACAAAACAATCTTTTTCTCCCATCCAAATTCGTTCAAAGTGAAGCTTCCTTTAAGAGAATCTTGTCACTATAGATTCTATGGTAACCATTGAATTTTAATCCAAGAACCAGTACAAATGTTTAAAAATTATTCCTATGGGATTACTGAATGTACCAGAAATAAATATCATAAATTCATTCCAGGCACACCGGGCCTCGAAATCACACGCCGTTAATTTTTGCAGACTCGTAAAAATCCAAAATATTTTTTTTAAATCAGGGAATTTTTTGGTCATTAAATTATCCCCAACTTGGATATTTACATCCCTGAAATCCAAACATGGATAGACAAATAAATAGGGGTATTTGGAATCATATGAGCCTCTCTCTCCCATGTTCTCTCTTAGAGATTATTGTTTGCCTATAAACTCACATAAGAGGAATTGACCACACACGAAGGACCTACTACTGTCATTCCTCTATCTGCACTGGGAACTCTGCCAAGGACTCCCATCATCAATTTCCAGCTCGCCATGGTCGATGACATGAGATGTGTCATGCACATATCTCCTCAACTGGGATATTTGGAAGACATCGTGCACCTTCACAAACTATAGTGGAAGTTACAAGCTGTATTCCACCTCACCAATCCTCCAACATATCAGGAAAGGTCTGATAATCCTTGGTGAGAGTTTTATACCTCGACCATATCTTCATTCTCCCCATTGACAGGAGAATCCCAAGAATACATAGCCCCCCTCCTGGAACTCATGTGGTCTCTGTCGCATATCAGCATAGGACTTCTGTTAGCTCGGTATTGTCATCGTCCGCTATCAGATGACTTTCAACTTATCAATGGTAGGTTGTACCTTATCTATCCCCACGAGTGCAGGCTCTCCTAGATCCGTCCAGCATAAGGGTGATCTGCATGGCCATCCATATAATATCTCAAAATGGGACATACCGATGTTGTAATGATTGTTGTTGTTGTAAGGGAATTCCACCAAGGTTAGGTGGTTCTACTAATTGTGACCAAAATCTAGGACACATGAACGAAGCTTGTCCTCCATGGTGTGGATGGTCTGCTCATTCTTACCATCTATATGTGGGTGAGCAGATGTGCTCAAACAATGCTAAGTCCTGATAGCCTCCTACAATCCATTCCCCAACAGGGATTTAAAGAATGTTTCACGATCTAAGACTATCATTGAATGAACCCTTTGAATTTATATGATCTCCTGAACATAGAGACGTCCCATGATCTCTACCAAACCATTCTCTCGAATTGAATGTAAGTGGGCAGACATGTTGAGTCGGTCAACGATCACCCAGATGATATCATTCTCTCGGGACGTATGTGGTAACCCAATCACGAAGTCCATCGATATCCCTTACAACATACAAAATGGTATCTTGAGGTGTTGGGTCAAGCCTGTGGGTACATGGTACTCAGGCTTCACTTTCTAGCAAGTGATTCTTCTAGAAAAAATACTCCTCCAAATATTTCATCATCTCAGAACACCATTACTAACATTGGAGGTTCTGATACATCTTTATCACACCTAAATGTATTACCATGGGGGATTTATGGAACTCCCTCAACACCTCCTCTCATAGCGGCACATGTACAACTGTACGTCCTCTGAAAATTATAATGTTCTACCCACCATCAGAATATATCTAAGGTTCATACCCTGAGGATACCTAAGAACATCTAGTGTTGTAGTTTTTATCCCCGAGTTATGCCTCCCTGACTCGCTGATGGAGTGGAGGAGAAACGACCACCAACTGGAGGTATACTGTCCCATATCTATCCACATAGGATTGCTGAAACAAGGAAAACCGCTCTTATGATTTTTTCAGTAGTTGGGAACTTGATATCAATCTATTTTCAACTAATACTATGTTCCACTTCCTTGTAGTATAGACTATCTCAATCTCATAGCCGTGGAAAAATTCAATACAACCCTGCTATCTCATATTCAGATCTTTCTGTTAGAAGATATATTTTAGCATATTGTGGTCTGAGTAAATAATGAACCATTCGTCAATCATGTATTATGACAATATCTTCTGTGTGAATACAACTACTTCCAAATACAATTAGTGTGTCACATAATTCTTCTCATGAGGCCTTAACTTTCGTGAGCCATAAGAAATCACTGCATCATCCTACGTCCAGATGCAACCATGTCCTGTCCATGATGCATCACATTAAACCATGTAGTCAGTGCCCTCCTCCAGTAACCTCAGTATCTGAGCACTATTCATGATATGCCTTATCTATTGGAATCTCTGGTGGCATGTCTCTAACCACAGTTTGGGTTAACCCTTCTTTTTTAGGGATTGTCATAGGTGCTACTACTCTTGAGAAATTGGGTATGATCCTCTGATAGTTTCCTTCTAATCCAAGGAAGCTCCGCACATCAATAACACTCCTTTGTGGCACCCAAGCATGTACTACCTCTATCATTACTTGATCAACTGAAAAATCATCCTCTTAGATGATGTGTCACAAGATGTTGACCTTTCATATCCAGAAATAAAACACATCGAGAGATTCCAATTTAACTAGTGCTCCCAGAGTGTGTCCAGAACTATCATCAAGTGTACAACGTATTCTTCCTATAATCATTAGTACATCAAGATGTCGTCGAGTAAGAACACCAAAAATGAGAGGGAGTAATGGCTAAAATATCTCGTTCATGAGCCCAATGAACTCTACGGGAGCTCTGGTCCTTCCGGAAGGAATCACCAAGAAGTCGTAATGGCCATAACAACATCTGAAAGTTGTGTTCGGAACATCCATGTACCGTACAATGAGCTCATGATAGCATGATCTGAGAACTATCTTTGAGAATCACTTATCTCATTTCAACTATTCAAACATATCTTCAATCCTTGAAAAAGGATACTTGTTCTTCACGGGTACTTGGATTAGGTGTTGGAAGTCCACGCATAACCTCAAACATCTGTCTGCCTTCTTGGAAAACAACACTAGGGATTCCCATGGAGAAACAATGGTCCAAACAAATCCCTTACTATTTATGTCCTCCAGCAATACCCTCATCTCCTAGTTCTATGTAGGGTCCATCCGATATGATGGTGTAGATATTAGTGTTTTTGTTGAGTATAATTCATTGCTGAAGACTACAACTCTACGAGGTGGTAGTCCTGGGAAATCATCTGGAAAGAAGTCCTCAAACTCATCCACCATCATTGGGAACAATGGATTAAACACATCCACTGTGTCAAAGGTCATGCAAGCTAGATGATATGTAATTGGCTACACCCACCTAAGTGCAAGTCCATCTCAAGCTTCCCTATTTTTTTCCCACCAACAATAGAAAACTGGCCTCCATCTCTACCCGTACATAACACTGTATGTCTCAAGCAGTCAATCTGTGTGTGAACTACTGATAGCAATTCCATGAAATGAATGATTTCGTATGGCCTCAATTCCACTACTATAAGAACCCATCAAAAACTCTCTCCTTGGAGAGTAAAATAACATTGACATCACCAGTTTTTCACCAGTGAATCTTCTCTTGTAGGAGTATCTAAATGCATAGGATGAGGTAAAATATCAATAAGAATATCCAAGTCCCAAACTAAGTCTGCGACATGGAAATAATTACTTGCACCTATGTCGATAAGCACTGCAGCTAAAGTAGAGAAGATGTAGATCATACCTCTTATTATCTCAAGGACGTTGGGATCATGAGTGTCTATTGGATGCAGCTAGGAATTTCCTCATCCACCTGCTCCCTGAGCACATGGTGGACCGCTTGGGGGTGGTGGTGGTAGTTCATGGTGACCCCAACCACCTCCCGCTGTACGTACTGATCCCCTTCCTCGTCTTCCACATGTCTGACACTCATTCTCCTACGGCTGCCACTGCCTTAGTGTCCCCTCCACCATATGCAGTTCTTCATCATAGGGAGTTAGACAATCATGAGCTTAGTGACCCAGTCTCATAAAGGAAAAAAAGATCATGCCTCGCTGGTGGATCCCTCAGACTCTTGTGCCACTCTCCACTGACTGTGTCTCCCTAGGACTCCCTTTGTAAGGTCAAGCCCACATGGGATTCTACATCATCTATCTACAGCCATCTACAGATGACTCTACTACCTGTTGTCCAGTAGGAGCTCTCACTATCGGTGTCTACGTGGCAAGAAATATCTCTATCATCAAATCTTGCTCTAGAACCCCATCCTATGTTGGGATGCCGAGAGAGACTTTCGCAGCTCTGAGCTCTCATCTAATCCCCTACCCAGAGGTCTAGGCCCTAAAGTAAGGGCCTCATACCATGTTGGTGGAGTATTGGTAGAGGTCTGTAAATCTCATAGAGTACTGAGACACAGTCTAGCTACTCTGTTGTAGATACAACAACCCCTGAATACGCACAGAGCGTAGTGTCTCTAGCAAGAACTCCTATATGAAAATTCTCTCTAAATCTGGATAGGTGAGGGTCATATCCTCATTCACTAGGAGCATCGACCTCCACTATCATTCTTTTGATCCTTGTAAAAGGATAGCACCCAAAATCACCATTTTCTCAGCGTGTTTCTCTACAATGAGAAAGACCCAAGAAACAGCCTCATGCCTATCCTTTGCTACATTTAGATCTATTTTCCTCAAAACCTCAGAGGCCTCTGTCTCAAGAACTCATACAACGTGCTCATCCAGTGTACATGATCCACTGGTAGAATCTTATTCTCAACAGGTGGTGGTGCTGCTGGTACACCACCCCAATGTTTCATCACTGTGAGTGGTCCATGTACCATCACATCGACGCTCAGTTGACCAATGTCACGATCTATTACCGGAATCCTAACTGGGTGTCTCTATGGAGGCATCCTGTAAGAAATAGATGTACGATGGTAAATAAGTTATAACTAGTTATATTACTCTATAAAATCAAGAAATATTTTCAAAACACTAGTAACCGGTTCTTTCATGTCTCGAGTTGGAAAAACAAAAATCAGGTACCTGGTGTATGGATAAATTGGTCACCACACCAAAACTAGACTTCCTGAAGTAAAAAATGAACTCTAGACACATTACACCATTGTATCAATAAAATTTAAATCTTAGTTGTCAAGTAGAACCAACAACACATTAATACATCTTTTCCAGGACCCGTCCAACGGGGACCAGTCGTGACTACCTCAAACCCGCCTTACATTGGGCAGGGGTTGTCACTAGTAGGTAATGGAATTTTATGAAGAGGGAAGGCATTGCCTTAGATATATGTACACACTCAAAAATGGTAACTTAAGTAAATAACCAAAAAAATTAAGTTATAGCCACGCGAGTAAAGTACAATGACATGTTCAATTGTAAACTAACAACAGTGTGCGGGAATAGAAGCCATTGAAACTAAAAATAATGTAAACAACTGTCACATCTACCCTAGAGCTCTACCAGTAAGGTAGTAGATATAAGTCTGAAGTCGAAGAAGAGGATCTTGACTGCTCTAGTTTCACCTATCTCCCCAATGTCCCAGACCTCCTAAATCTGCCTCAGGGCATCTGTAGTCTGCACCAGACACACACATGTGGGCATAGCCCATGCAAGGGTTACTATAACAATATTTAGTAGGGACCTCGAGACCCCAAAATGTCTCTTAGTAATCCAAAAAATAATAATCACATGAAATAACACAAAGGTAATATCACAAGAATGATCTAAATCATAAAGCTCAATGAAAAAGAGACAGCTTACTCTAATGATATAACATCAGGGTTATTGGCATATAGATGAGAAGTCGTAAATCCAGATCATTATATCTGTAGTAACTCTACTTCTGACCCATATAGGTCACTGTGTGATGAACCATAGTGGTCAGTAGATGCTGAACAGTATTGGTCACCGGTACTGACCCATATTAGTCGCTGGTGCTGAAATTTATTGGTCACTATTGATGACCCGTATTGGACGCCAGTATAGAGGTAGGGTTGACTACTCATACAACTAGATCATCTAACTCTGGGCTTTCTGATGCTGACCTGTATTGGTCACTCTTCTTCTTCATGTCACAGTCAGCCACTAGAGTCCTGCATAAAGCTCTTCTGTTCTCTAGAAGACTCTTCTCTTCAAGCCTTCAGTTATATTTCAACCTATATAAATTTTTGAAAAACACAGACCCAAGGGACAGACCCGTCATAGGGGTTCTAATAGGACATATGGTTCATCTCTCAGACGCCTTGTATGTGAGATATGAGGCACTTTTGTAAAAATGCCCCGTTTGGATTCTATTATAATCCAAGCTAGGAAACACATAAAACAATTTCAAAACTCATTTATAGTATCTTAAATGGATCACCTTGTCACAAGGTTCCTTATACAATAATCATCGCATCGATCGGATGCCCGGTCTGAAAGTTATTAGCATTTTAGTACCGAGGTCCTGATTGCATAGATAGCCGATCGAACCCAGCCATACTCCAAAATTATCCAAAACCCTCATGGATTATATCAAATTGACCATCTCACTACATGGATCCCATCATTGTAGATGGTTCATCAAATGGACGTTCATTTAGCTAGTTACAGCAGCTTAAGTGTTTCTAGGCCCGAGTGGGGCCCAGGTCTGGTCCAATCCGGCCCAAACTGACCCAATCTGGTTCCGACCTCACCCACTCCAAACTGGCCAAGGCCAGCCCGGTAGGGCGAGCCTGTAGTGGGGTCGACACATTGGGTCATGGACCGACCCAGACCGCTCGTTGGCGTGACCCACGATGCGGTCGCACAGTCACCTGCTCCCGAACGGCATGAGGAGTCGTTCAGATTTACTAAGTGTGGCATTATGTGTTTCCTACTTGTCACCCTTGGGGCCTGCATGATGTGGGTACCTATCGACTCACCACTGCTTCATGATGCATCTCTTCTTCAATGCATCGCACAATGGTGCGCTTCCTCCACCTCCGCGGCCAGCGGGCTACCGACCACCTCTTTGGCCACCACGGTGTCGAGCGGCGCTGCTCTCCTCCATGACTGTCGAGTGCCAAGCACAATCTCCCCTATCAATTCCGGTTTTCGATGTCTCCATGATAGTTCCATCATGACATAGCTTCCATGGGGCACCAATGATGATCCAGAGCTCCATTTTTCCCCATATTCTACTACGGGCTTCCTGGAATGTTGTCTTCACAGCGTTGCCTACAGTTTCACATTGCTGGAAACTTCATGATTCGCCCATAAATAATTGATCAAGAACAAGTTATACAGAGTGTTTGAGACTTTTTTAGATTGGCTTGCACCCTCTTTGTTAGCGTTATAACATATCGATGAAACAAAAATCATCATATGATTTGATAAAGCCCCAACACGAATCCATGCAACAACCTCTCATAAATAAGAATGAGTCGCAGATCAACGCGTTAGTTGGTTGATCCGAGTTCTTCATATTAATCGTGAATGAGGATAAAAAGTCATTTAATTGAATAAAAAATTTAAACTCCCTGCCTGGATGAGATGTCTGCTAACGACAATCTAGAAAACCTACTTTATCGATGTCATCAGTTTGTGTTCCATTGGCCCTCATCACCACTCACTAAATCTAGTCTTGTCCTCTAGCTGGATGTTGCTGCAGAATTATGCCAGAGATTCCTCGCTTGAAGAAGACATTCAAAAACTCTACCATGATCTCCATTTAAATTGGAGGGGGAATGATGAGTTACGCGTTGAGGAATTAATGAGTTTCAATGATTGATGTAATAAACGTACCCCATTAATTGAAGTAATTAAAGGGCCTTATTAATTGATATAAGGGGTGGTTATGTAACTAAAGTGTAACCATGCAATTAACACCCTATATATAAAGGTCTGACCAACACCATGGTCCCTGCCACTACCACTTAACAGGTGATGGGAAAAAGAAATAGAAATAAAATAACAATTTATGTGAATTTATTATTATTTTTAAAAGTCACTAAAAATATATTTTTCTCAATAGACATTGCGGTTGAAGTGAAGCATCCCTTAAAATAATCTAGGTGTTTCCGATTCAACGGTGCAATAAAATTTTTTATCAGATCACATGTTAAAAAGATAGAAAATGTTGCCCGCACGTTTACAGAACATGCCTAGAAAAAGGTTCAGAAATTCATTCTGGGAAAAATGGGCATCAGAATCACTTACTATCAATTTCCACAGACTCATAAATATCACAAATAATATAAAAAAATTAATGGAATTTTTAGTTTTTTAAAATTATCATTCAATATAAAAAGTATATATCTAAAAGAATGAAATTATAAAACATGAAAATTTTATAAAAGAAAATATACATTATCTTCTATGATAACTGAATGATAACAATTTTCAAATAATAAAGAAAAAAATTGGACAAAAAACATGTATTAAATGATCAAGCTTTCTCTAAATAGAAATTGAAAATAAATAACAAATATCTAAAATAAATATATAGATATTAATTTTAAATCATTTTTATAAATGGATATGGATATGAATAAGATTCATACATATTCTATAATTCCCCAACCCTAGTTTCCCATGGTTGGTGCATTATTTTTCTACATTTGCATGATCACAAGAAAATAAAATCATGATGGACCAATCAGTTTTGTTACATTGGAAATTGAAGATACCAACATATGTTTTACATTATATATTGAAATGAAAAACCACAAATTATCCCATTTGAAAACACTAATATTCCTCAAACTATCCCTACATGTCAATAATAATATACTTCTTTGCATCCTGGGTAAAAATGGATCATTAAAAGGGGGTGTTCATATATGCCCAGCAAGGATAAACAATATAACGTAAGCTATCATAAATAAGAATAAAACTTTAATGAAATGTATAAAATAGTAAAAAAACCATTTTGAACATCATCTACAGCATAATATGGAGTGAAATAAATCAAATAATTCCTTTTTAACATTCACGATGATATTATACAAGTTGATAAATCACATGTAATATCAATAACTAATCTCATAATGAGGGAATGGCTAATGTCATTCCTCATAACCATACCATCGTAGCCTCGTTCTAAGACTATAAATAAACATACTATTATGTCCGCGTTCCATGAAACTAGTTTGAATCCTGAGACCTATTGATGCATTTAGGGGAGATAGTGGCACCACCCGTCACATAGTAAGTCTAATGTATTACAGTTATGAAAGGGGTTGAACATAACCAAAACATTCATATTAAAAATAACATAAAAATGTTAATACATTAATCATTAACCAATAATGGTATAGAAATGTCACATCTACAATAAAATATATCATAAAACAACCAATACAAAATCAATAATTGTATCATAAAAAATCAAATTCAATTCAGCATAAAATCCCACAAAGGATGTTGATGTAGATAAAACTGAATTTAATATATTTATTAAAAATCATAATGATAAATATCACTATCTAAATTGAAATCATTTAAAATCCACACAATTATAAAAGAAAAAAATTATTTTGAAAATAAACTTTTAATCTTATAAGGAATGAATTAAATTTTTAAGGCATTATAATAGTGAAAAATATCCTATGGCGGTGAATATGTTAAAAATACATTATTTATTCAATTTTTCAAAAAGGTTATAAAGCACATCATCTACAAAATGACAGAAATATTATAAAAATGTTTTATAAAAATTCAATCATGTGTATAAATTAATTTATATATTAGATTAAAATATTTTGAATTTCATTTTATGAAACATGGACATTGATGATAATGATGTCCCAGTATATACATAATTTTAAACAACCGCCAAAAAAATTATATTGTGAAATGAACCCACAGCTTATACTTTCTTTTAGTAGAGGATGCATTAACCTCATTTATAATGGTTAGATCATGTTATTATATTATACCAGGACCATATCCATATTTATGATATCATATATGATCATCTTATATAAATTTGTCAATAATAAATTAGTATTACCATGGTATCAGGTGTTAACTGCTTCGTTTTCCCATTAATGTTTTTTCATGTAAGTTATGTTTTATTGAAATTAGATGTAATTTATTCATACAAAAAATGAAATGAAATTAATTATTATTATTATATGCTTATCATATTTTTTCTTTAATAAGTCATTATTGGATAATGTGGATAATGAATGTTAATGGGTTGTGCGGATGATAGGTCGTACGTACACATGAGTGACAATATCATTCAATCGATGGTTAAATGGAATGGAATTGGATTGTATAATAATAATATAGAATCATTATCATGTTATATTCATTATTTTTATACATTATATTCATCATTACTTCCAACCTAATAATGTTTTTTAATAACAAATTACTCTATGGTGTGAAGACGGTAAGCGGTATGTTTACACACATGGTTATATTTTAATTCGTAGGATGAATAAAATGTGGAATATAGTTGTCCCATGATTAAAATAACATCTCATTACATGAATAATACTGGATTTTTATTAATATCGTATGGAAAAAAACAATAAATAAAAATTAGAATAAGAAATAGTCATTCAAAAAGGTTATAAAACAATTACCCCTTTTCGGGTATATCCTTTTATTTGTGGAAAAAGACACCATATGATGGCATTATTACCAAATAATGGCATGTAGGATGTATTTGTATAATATCATAGAGTATTTTGGTTTTTTATGGATGATAAATATTTTATTAGAGATGTGAATTATATAGAATGAGCAGTTCCCTTTTATAAGATAGTTGAGGGCTACTTTTGGATGATATTAAAATATTATTTTGTTAGAAATTGAATTTTAGGATTCAAGTAGCTATGAAAGTTATTTATTGGGATTATAATATGATTATGGGTCTAAATATCTTCAAAAAAATGAATTTTAGTCATGTTCTGGTCAAAAAAATATCCCTATGTTTTGGCTTTAACCCTTTGTTAAATAATTTAACCATTATAGTGATTACTTGTGTTTTTACACTATAAGGTTAATATAGTTACTATAAAATGTAAAAAATACTCAAATAAGATACTTTATTACATCATTAACACTATATATGTTACTTGGATGGATGATATATTTTTATGATTTTTATAAAATTTAATGAAAAATTATTTCTGTTAATTTTTGTACTATTCAATATTGGGATTAAAATAATGTAAAAATCCCGATAACATCAAATAAATACTCCAAATATGTTACTAACATATATATTTTATTTTAAATAAAAAACAATGTCACTAATTATGTCAAATTATATTTATCTTATTATTTTTAATATAATTTATTTTATATTTCTATTAACAAAATAAATTCTACTTCACTATTATTTCATCTATAATGGTAATTATTTATTCTCTAAAAAATATAAATAAATTTATATGAGGTAGGTAAATATTATTAAATTCAAAATAATATTCATAATCAATTTTATCTATTTGATATCTCTATATTAATATTATTATATATATAACAAATGAGAGTGTGACATTTTGTCACCTTCATTAACTTTAAAAATATCTAATCCATATACAAGGAAAGGGGTCCATTAAATGATTCAATTTCGAATAAAGGTAATAAAGTTCAAATTTAGTCATAAAATTGTATTTCAAATAACATAAGGTAAATTTATAATACTAATTTTACCTTTATTTACCTGATTTACCCTTAACTGCGGTAATGTAAAATTACTAAAGTAACTATTCATGCGATAAAAAAAAGTAAATGTATCTATTAACATAATTTGGACCCACTGACTTGAAATATGGAATAAAATTTTCAAAATTTAAAATACATTGGATTAAGTAGTTCATTTAAAATTTATCCCCATTGACAAAAATGATAAAATGGAGTTTTCAAAAGTAAAAGCATCAAAATATTGAAATTTGTTTATATCTAATTTTAATGAAAAAATAGTTGTAATGAACTAAATTAAAAAGAATGATAAAAACATATTCTAATTATACTTTTAAATATACTAAAAGGATAATATATCAATGTAAATAAATTAGATGAAAATATAGTTTTGAATTAAAATATAGTATTTTCACAATACACGGAAATAAGAAATTTATCAGAAAAAAAAAACTAAATTTTTTCCAAACTAAATTTTTATGCCATTTTTATAAAGAAGAAGTTTATTTTTTCAAATTTAATATATTAAAGTGTCAAATATAGAATTTAAAAATGGTTCTCAATCGAAATGTGGAAAATAGTATTTTCCAAAATAACATCTCTTATTTGAACAGTTTAATGTTTCTTATATCATATCAAATAAGAACATGAGATTATTTTTAAAATTATATAAAATTATAAATTTAATTAATAACATTAAAAACATTTTTTTTCAAACTACTAGTCGTGGTCTGCTCGAACTTGGTGTTTCTTGCCATGCAAGCTTTTTAATTTTTCATAAAGAAGCATATTATGGAAGCATGAGGTTTTATATTCTTCCTTCCATCAAATAATTTCCTCTATGAAATTTCTAGAATACAACTTCCTAAAAATAGTAAGGTAGTAACTCATTATATGTTCTTTAGGATTCCACATTTACTATTCCAATTTAGGGTTTCTCTGATGATCCTTTAAAGGATGATTCATTCAATTTATCAAAACTTTATTATAAGTTATCATGAATCATGATATGATATTTACAATAAGATAGAACGAGTTCCATTTATATTTCCTAGGAGGTGAAACATGAATTGGGTTTGGAATTTATACCATAACATTGACACTTGGAACACATCATTGAAATTGGGGAGTAATGGAAGCATTGCCAAACAGTATGCAACAACTCTATTTCATTCCAAATTTTCAAATTTTTTTATATACCTATGACATTATTTACCCATCTTACCAAATAGTATAACACAATTCTTGGGAGATACCATAATGAAAACATGATCCCACACACGAAAGTCCAGATCCTTCCTTTTGTTAATTATATTTCTCTTTTTCCCACCGTGATGTTTTTTGATATTATTCTAAATAGTATTTACCTTTCCCATGGTTTCATCAACATGTTCTGGGCCTATGTGTTTTCTGTCACCAACATTACCACAACAAGTATGTGTATGACATATTTTTCCATATAACAATTATTTTGATGCAATCTAAATACATGAATAAAATTTATTGTTACATGATAATTCTACTTGAGGTAAATACTAATCCCACATAACATTAAATTAACATAACAATGACATCAAATTGTGTTTTAAATTTGAATAGTCTTGCTTTTAATTATCCATCACATTGTGCTTCAGAAGACTTTTCTAGAATTGTGATGTGAAATGAGGATCATGGTCAGAAACAATTGATAGTGGTAATACATTATGTCTCACAAAATAATTAATATATATTCTTGATACTGTTCATTTGGTAAATTGTTTCTTATAGTAAGATAATATGGTTGTTTTTAAGATGATAAAAAATAACACACATTGCAACTTTTCATCTGAGAGTCTTTTGTAGATCCATTAAATATTACAACGTAATATCATCACATTTCCACATAGAAATAAGTGGAGGTTCAATAAATCCTCTATGACGTCGTCTTCCAGCCTTCAGTTATTGAAAATTGAAAAATCTTCACACTTAATCATATTTCTCACTCTTCATATTCTCGCACAAAAAACATTCGCCAAAATATCTACACATTGTAGTCCCACCAGGGTGTATAGATAAATTAGAGCTATGTGCATCATCCAATAAATCACTTTTTATCTCACGTATATCCAGAATAGAAATCCTATTCCTAAATTTTAATGTTCCATCCACATATAAGAATTCAATAAACCTCCCATAATTCAAAAAATTAATTGTCATTTGAAACACTTCATCATAATACTGAGAAAATTTTATCATTTCATGTAATGATAGTTTGTAATACAATTGAAAAGTATTGATTTTTGACCTTCCATTACAATCCCCATATCTGTATTCACTAGATCTAAGGACCAATTATCCCTTTAAATTATTATTTGGTTTAGAGCTCCATTATCCCTTTTACTCAAAGCATCTTCCACTTTATTTTCCTTCCATGGGTGGTAGTGTATTGTGGATTCATAATCCATGAGTTTCTCATGATATCTTCGTTGTCTCATGTTGCATTCCTTCTATGAGAAAATATATTTCAAACTTTTTGGATTAATATATATCTCCCATCATTTACTATAGATATAGTGTCTCTATATCATCATATAAAATATTACAGCTTCTAACATAAGATCATTAGTTAGATTGTTTTGTTCATGAAATTTTTATTTTCATGGTTAATAAGCAATAACCAAATCATTCAGCATCTGGAAAAAACCAATTTATTTCGATGATGCATCACTATAAATCACAAATCCAACATTCCTATATTGCAATTCCAGGATTTGATCATTTACTAGTATTCTCTTTAATTTTGGAAAAAATTCATCACACTATTTTGGCCAAAAGAACTTAACCCCTTTATTTGTTCTCATGGTTAATTTGTTTTCCAATTGGGTGGAATTTTGGATGAATCATTAACAGTAACCTTAGAATACAACAAAACTATAAAATTCAGTTATAAATGTGGGTTCTAGGAATTCATAGATTTCTATTACCTTGCCAAGATTAAGAGTTATTACATCATTTAAGGCAATATGGCCGAGAAAAGAAATTTTTGAATGCCAGAATTCATTGTTTCTAAACATCACATATATTTCATTTCATTTTACACTCTTCAGAACCATCCACAATTGGTTCTCATGATCTTAATATATTTTAGGGTATACCAAGATATCATTAATAAATACTACAAAAAAATCATTCATATATTCCATGAACACTCAATTCACTATATCCATTAAAATAGAGGGCGCACTAATCAAAAAAAATTGCATTACTATAAATTCGTAATTACCATACCACATTCAGAATTCAACTGTTATAATATCTTCCATTTTTACAAAGAATTGATGATATCTAGAATTAAGGTCAATATATGATAAATATTAAACTCCATGACGTAAATAATATAAATAAATAATGTGAGGATAATGTTATTTGTTCTTTATTTTAATAGAATATATAATTTTCTACATGAAATGAAAATCCACATTGATTCATCTTTTTCATATCAATAGGAAACTGGGCTCCCTATAGAGAAAAACTAGGGTGAATAAATATCATATTTCTCAAATCCTATAGTTGATTATTCATTTCTAAAAAATCAATCGTGGCCATTATATTGGGATTTTTTGATATTATACTTGAATTAGGTATTAAATCAAAAGTAAACTCATCATCCCACTCGGGATGATGTCTCGATAAATACTCTAGAAATACATCAACATATTATAATACATTATATTCAACCTCTATTTTCAAATTTCATTCTTTATCCCTAAATTCAATTTCCTCTTCCTATGAAAAATATCATTCATAATGCTATATATGGTAGTATTAGATAGTAATATTATGATAAAGTATTTTCTCTAAGGATAAGGGATTCTATAACATTCTCACTAATCACAACACACATCTTCTTGAAATAAATATTTGCACCATATTTTGATAGCTAGTGCATAAGGAGAATTATATCAAAGTCGGCCACATGTATGATGATAATGTCCTTAAATAAAAATAGTTCATATTCCATAATAGGAACTGTGTGATGCAAAAATGTTTCAATTAAACTTCCCTTAGGGGTTTGGATTGAAAAAACATGGTTAATTTGAATGATAAATATATTAATTTTTAAGAATACAAGTAATATAAAATGGAATTAATAGATCATTAATCAAATAAATATTTTGATAAATTTGAGGAAATGATTAATGTACCTACCACCATATCATTAAGAAATTCAACCTCGTCAGTTGTGATCACAAATTCTTAGTCTTTCTCCCCTACCCATTTATGTGGAATGATTTCTTAACTCTTATGAAAATCATTTTCATAATTTACCATCTCTTCCCAATTATTACATAGAACATTGATAGTTTTATTCTTACCGATAAGATCACGAGTTTGGTGGAATTTTTCTTCACACTTGAACCAATTTTCATCCCCTCTTATAATGCAGTAAGGAGTTTCTTCATATGATTATTATAGGTTAGAAATTCAACTTTTCCCTATTCCCCTATTTCCTTTTCCATAGTGTCCAGTGGCCTTGTTATTCTATTTTTTCCCATTAAATTCATAAATCATAGAGAAATAATTTTGTTATCTTGATAGCACATTAGACTATATCATTGAATGAGGAGAAATATTGTGAGACCAATGACCATATAGGAAATAATTTTATCCCATAATATTATCGATCGATATTACATCATGGATTAAAAATTTAGTTTGAAACATTCATTTCTAACCTTCTTATTTTAGCTTCATACTTTGAAAAATATCATCCTCCTTCGGCCTCAGAATCAGAAACTGCCTCTCCATATCTACTCATTTACTATGATGAATGTGTTTTTCTAGGATGTTTTCTTTAAATTCCGTCCATTCCATATTTTCATCCTTGTAATTATCCTTAATTTTTTTATTTAATGACCACCATTTATTAGCATATATTTATAGATTACAGACAATGAGAACAATACTTTCCCCTTTATTACTCCCAATGACAAGAAATATTTTCTCTATGGAACTTATCCAGTGAATAGATACGATAGAATTCGTATTACCATTGAATTTTTGGGTTGTTTCCACAAGAATCAGTCTAAAATTGATCCTTCATTTTGTTGATAAAGAATCTTCAAACAGGTCAGGTTATTATTCACAACCTAATTTTCTATCATAGTATAGTTATACATTATTCCATAATAGTTGTATCACCAGCACCACTATCATTATCTTTCATAGTATATAAATTCCTACCTAGATTATGTGTGTTGGTATGGTTTATATTCCTTAAACAAGGAATCATTTCTGAATAATGGAATACCCAAGATTCGGTTATGAATATTAATGCATAATTATAAACGAGAAAAAAAAATTGAATTATTTATCCATATATAATACATAATTATAAAAATTGTTTCATTTAGGTCATATTTACTCATAAAATCATTCATAATGATTTGAAATGATAATTTTTATTATCATAAGAATTTCCCCCATGATTGTCAAACAAGGAATGTAGTAATGCTCATTGTCGTGTACTAGGTTAACCTCAGACAATCCTATAAAAAATTGTGGGAGTTATTACACTTAGATACCTTTTTTTCAATTAACATCCACATATAGTATCCAAAATGTGCTATATTTCATAGGAATACTCACATAAGTTCTACATTAAAATAATTTTATGATATTTTATATATTTATCCATAGTGTCTATCTTAGGTGTAATGTTCCATAATCATGTTTTTCATAAATCTAGCTGACAAGGTCTGAAAAAAACGTTTTATATCAACTATAATTCCATAAACCTAGTCACCCAGAGTCTGTGAATTATTTTATTGCATTCGAATGATGATAAGAAACTCAAATACCAATGGATCTATCAGTTTTGTAGATTTGGGAATACTTGATACATGAATATGTTTTATATTACATTAAAAACTAAAAAACACCATGTTATACACTTTAAAATTTATTGTATCCCTTATATTATCCCAGTAGTTCAATCATAATATAATTCTTCACATCCTGGGGAAAATGGAACATGATAAAGGGGTGATCTTAGATCCTCATTACGGATAAACAATATAGAAAAAGTTTCCATAAATATGAATAATATATTAAGGAAATTAATAAAAATGAAACAAAAGCCATTTAATCATAATCTATACCATAATATGGAAATAAAATAATCAAATAATTCCATTAAAACATTTACATGGTTATTCAATTAGTCGAATAATCACGTGTAAAATCAAAAATTAATCTAATAATGAGGAAATGCATAATGTCGGACATCATAACTGTAGTGTCAATTCCTAATGCCAAGACTATAAATAACCATATCATTAAGGCCTTATGACAAGACACTAGATTTTCTAATGAGACCTACAAAGGCATAGAGGGTCTATAGAAAGACCCACCCATCACTTTCTATGTCCTATTCAATCCCCTTTTGAAATTGGAAAAACATAACATAAAAAATCATATTAAAACTAGAATAAGAAATGTTAATACATAAACCATTTACCATGAATGGAATCAAAATTTCACATATATAGTTAAAAATTTCATAAAACCATTAATAGAATATGGATGATTGTATAATAATAAATCAACCTCATTTATGCATAAAATCCAATAATGTATGTTGATTAAGATGAAAATAGTCTAATATATTCATTATAACTCTTTGAGAAAATTAGCCAATTTTTACTATGAATTCAATTATAATTGGAAAAAATTTTAAATAAAATGTTTCTTTTGAAAATATCATTTTAATATTGTACTCAAATCATTAAAATCATAAGGATTAATAATTTCATACATAGTCACTTGTGTCGTATAATTTAAACAAAATTTTTTCCTTATTTTTTCAAAATTGTTATAAAGTACCTCGTTTTGAAAATGACGGAATGATTCCTTAAAAATGATTTATAAAAATAAGACATGCGAAAAAATGAGTTTAAAAAATTTTCAACAATATATTGAATATCATTTTTAGAAACATAGACTAGGATGATAAAAATATCTTAATAGATATGTATGTATAAACAGCGTCGAATAAACATGAGATTATGAAATTAATGCTTAACATGTATATTAATTTTTTCAAGGGTTTTATATCCACTTTTTTAATGGTTAAATAATTTTATTAAACTATTCTAGGACCATATACATTTTTATGATATCATATATTTTCCTCTTATATCATATTGTTAATAATATTTATGTATTACAACAGTTTCTGGTGTTAACTGCTTCATTTTATCATTCTTATTTTGTCAAGTTAGTAATGATTGTTATGTATATGATGTATTTTAATTGTATACATAATTAAATTCAATTATTAATTATTATTTTTACATTTCATATAAATTTTATAATCATTCTTTAATGGTTAACATGGAGAATTAATCTAATCGTGTCGTGTAGACGATAGGTCATATGTAGGCACAAGCGATGGTATCTGTCCCTTGATGGCTATATGGATTGTAATTAGATGATATTTTAATAATAAATAAACACTATCATTCTATATTCACTATTTTCATCCATTATACCCATTATTATACCCATCAACATAATTTAGTGTTGACAAAAAATTACACCAAGTCATGGAGATGGTAGTTCAACGTTCGAATGCATCAATATATTGATATTTTTATAATGGATAAAATGAGGAATATAGTTGTCCAATGAATATAATAATATATCAGTATATTTATGATACATTATTTATTTCTTTGGAAATGAATAGACATAGAATGAGTATGAAGAAAAATAAATGGACATTAAAAGGGTTGATAAAATTATTACTGCTTTTTCGGGTATCTCATTATGATTTTCACAAAAGGACTACATAAGATGGATTTATACCCAATGTATGGCATCTATTTTGTGGTAAGAGAATTTTTTAAAATAAATGGTCAGGGTTTGGCTGAGAATAAAATTCTTTAGAGGTGTCAACTATGGAGCATGAAAATGTCCCTTTTATAAGATAAGTTAAGGTATCTTTTGGAAGATCTTAAAATATTAATTTATTATAAACTGATTTTTCTATTTCAAATAACTAAAATGTGATTTATTTAGAATCCAAGATTTTTATGCGTCCAAATATAATCAATAAATAAATTTTATATACATTTAGGTCAAAAATTAATCTTCTCTTTTGGCTTTAACCCTTAGTTAAATAAATTGACCTTTACTATGACAACTTTTCTTTTTTAAACTATAGGGATAATATAGTTAAAATAAAATTAAAAAGAAACCCCAATTGGATAATTTATGATATAATTAACATTATACTAGTTAGTTGGTTGAACATGATATTTTCATGAATTTTATAACATTTATTAAAATATTTTTTTGTGGTATCATTTTTTTAATTTTGATATAATTCAATATTTGAATTAAAAAACCATCTTGATAACTTTGAGCTAAAATATAAAATTTATTTCTAACATATATATTTTATATAAAATATTTTTATTTAATTAATTAAGTTAAATTTTAATTAATTTAATATTTTTAATATCATTTATTTGATATTTTGATTAATAAAATAATTTCTACTTCACTATTTTGTCTACATTAATAGTAATTATATAATCTCTAAAAATTATAAATAAATTTCTATGAGGTAGGTAATAATTTTATCATTTCATATACTATTTATAATATATGATATATCTTTTATATAAGTCGATTTAAATTATTACACTTATAATAAATGAGACTATGACATTATGAAACATTCATAAATTTTAATAATATTTACTTCATATTAATGTAAAAGGGTCCATTACATTAATCGATTTTGAATCATGGATGATATGTTCAGATTTTAGTCAGTCAATAATATTTTTATAGGTCTAATGAAAATTTTATAATATTATTTTTTGCATTTAATTACCAGGTTTACCCTAATACATAGTGCTAAAAATAAATAAAAGTTATTATTCCCAATATCCAAAAATTAAAAGTATCCTATTAACATAATTTGGAAAATTTTCTTCCAAATATAGAATAAATTTTTAAAAATTTAAAACAGATTAGTTTTAGATATTAATTTAAAATTAATCCCCATTCACCAAATGAGAAAACCAGTTTTTTGAAATGTATAAACAATCAAAAGAATTGGTACTATTTATATATAATTTTACTGGTAATATAGTTCCAATTAACTAAATTATATTAAATGATAATATCATAATCTAATTATAAATTTAAGCCAATTTAAATGAAAATATAACATTATAAATAAATTTTATTAAAAAACATTGAATCAAAATACTGTATTTTCACTCTTTATTAAAATGTGAATGTTATGAAAACCCCAAAAAAAATTAACAACTAAATTTTTATGTCTCCATTATAAATAAGAAGTTTTTTTTACAAATGGAATATTTAAATGGGTCAAATATTTAATTTAAAAATGGTTCCACATTAAAATGTGGTAAAACATTATTTTATTTAAAATACATCATTTATTTGAAAATTTTAATTTGTTCTTAAATCATTACCAAGATAAAATCATATGAATATTAAAATTACATAATATTAAAAATGTGTTTACTACTATTAATAACAACATTTTTTAATGGCTAGTCATGGTGTGCTCGAAATCAAAGTTGCATGCAGCACAACCAACAGAATTATTAAAAAAGAAGCATATTGTGGAAGCTTCTAGTTTACATATTCTATTAATATATTTATGTTTTTTATACATGATATAATATTTCATTGATGATGTAGATAAACAATGTAATGTTATTTTGTTTTAATTTGTAATTCGTTGAGATATACATCTTTTTATTAATATTATATTCCATGGATTGGTGAATCTAATAGGAAAAAAATATTTTTGTAATGAAAACCTTATATTTCGTTATTTATCGTGTCTATATCCATGTTGTTTCTCTCAATGGGTTTTGAATCAAAAATATTACAAATGTTTTATAGTTTTATTGGTGAGAAATATAATTTCTAGATGAATTTTTTAGAATTTGATCCATGAAATTATTAATTTTTTTGGATTACTAAGTAGTGAGTTTATATTAATATATATACACATCTGAAATATTCATATCCTATTTTATTCTAATTTCATTTCAATTAATATGATACATATGTCAAAATGGGATTCTTATTAAAATGTTACTCAAATAATAATTGTTTCAAATCCAATATTATTTTCAAATGAATAATCATTGGAAAGATAATCCTTCCCAGGAATTATATTATTTTTAAAAGAGATAAATATTTTTATTGATAAAATTGTGTTTTACATGTGACCTTTAAATTTCAATTATTCTTGACTCATATTTTACCAAAAGTACTTTTTGTTAGTGAAATCGAGTATTTCTATTATTTTCCATATGGAACCTTTATTCACATATAAATACACATTAGATGATTTTGGGAATTCATTTATTCGTCCATAAATAATTAATTAAAGTTTTTATGTACTAAATCATCTTCTTTAAATAGTTTATTTACATTTTTATCATTTTTTGTGTGTTTTGTTTTCATAAATGTGTGGAAGGAAGCACTTTGTTGCATTTTTTGTGTGAAAATATCTTTTTTGGCCATTTTAATTGTATATGATGTTCTAAATTTATTTTTATAATGACCACCATAGTTTGAAAAACAAAGAAAAGCGGGTGGGGGATTGAATCATTTGGTATCTTTTTTTTTATTTTCTGTTAAAATTAATCCTTTTAATATGATGGTTTTTTCATTAATATTTCACTTTATAAAACTCAATCGTGTGTTTTAATAAATCATAAAAATATAAATCATAGAAAAAAATTATAAGGTTCACCCAGAATATGCGTGACAACATCCTTTCGATGTATACTCCCATCCATCAATGTAAATTCACATGAATATGAAGTGAATAAATTTTTTTCCAACCCCCATGAGTCATTATTATATCCAGATAAAACATATACTGTATTCCATTTGATACATATATTTAATATTAAACCATTCTTAAAATATATAAGAAATGTTTTCTATTAGCTAATTGAATTTTTATCTGGAAATTATCCAACTGACGTACTTCATCTGATATGCCTCAATATGGTCTCCCATGAGTCTGTCTAGTATTGTTCCATCCAGTGCACCTAAAGACACATCACCATAAACAAATGGATCATTAAAATTCATTAATGAGTAATGCCTCTATAGGATAAGAATATTTCTGATGAATATATGACTATAGTCTCTATCAAGGCATTCTTAATTATAATATTTTTTCATTGGTTGGAAAATATGTTTTTTTAAATATCACCAAATATACTCTCTATCTATTACCTCTTCTTGATAACATTTTTTTAAAAATTTAATCTTTATCACACATGATTTAATTCGGTTTCAAACCACACATGCTACATGAACATCATTATATAGGCCTTGAATTTGTAGAAAAGAAATGAACTAGAAATACTTTCCCCTTACTCAAATATAGATTTGAATCATCCTAATCTGTATAACATTTCTAAGAAGCTTCTTATGTATTATAGAACAATCAAGATGATTTTTAAAAACAAATAATTCAGAATGCACTATGATGAAATAAATATTTAGATAAAAAGAAATTATTAAAACATTATTAACCTTGAAATGTAAATCAAAATACAAATGAAAAATATATCATTAATATATTTAGAGTCTAGTCAATATTTTGAGATGACTATCAGAACATCATTCAAAAAAATATTATCAGATTAATCCACCAAAAATTTCTCTACATTATGAATTATCTAATTTATATATAATGGTATTTGGATATTCATATACTAATATATTCATTCTGATAAAAAGATAACATTCATGGAATAGTTCTATTCACAACATTTTTTGTTTGATGCACTTACAAATATTCATATGAATTGCCAGGTGCTCTTATCCACATCTTACTACATATCATATTTATATGGATACTGTATTGGAAATATATTTATCTTTATTGTTTTTTATATATTCAATCCAAATAAAAATAAATATATTTTTCTAATTCTCATCTTTATGATGGAACATTGTACTATAAGATTTAAATTATTCAAAACGCATACTGATGCATGTTATACATAATGGGAAATGAAACATTGAACCTATTAATCTGATGATCAATATAAGGATCTTTAAATGCACATAATAACATGGAGATGAAAAATATATCTTATGAAACAATGTTTTATTTAACATTATCTGATAGACTCAAATAAATAACTATTATAAAACCCCCTTAATTTATTATTGTACAACATACATATTTAATGGGAATCTTCACTCAATTTAGTTTTTAATCCATTCATATTTGAAAAAAATATGATAAATTTTTTACCACCACAAAAAATTTGACTTCTCAAAATTTATGGGCTCCCCCTGTTGTACATAATTCAATTATTATAAAGTTATATGAAAAACTAAAAATGTATAACATGTATATTCTTAATTTTCTGAATAGGTTTATTGGGAAAAAACCATCTAAATTCCTTGGAAACTATCTATAAATTGTAAAAAAAAACATTCTTATCCTCCTTTAGTAATTCATAAAAAACACTTGAAAGAACAATTAAAAATAGTTACTACCTTATAAACCTAAAAATTCAATATAATATATACTGTAAAAAATAACACATTACATAAACATCCAAATAGATCATAAATATCACAAATTTTATTTTTAAAAGTCATTGAAAATAATAATATAATTTTTAGAAACTCTTTTATCATGTTTTTATGAAACAAATAACATTTTCATTTATAATTTCCAGATAGTATAGTACTGGATAATGTTTTTTTGAGTGGATTCCACCCCTATATGATATGAAATTTTTATCCCTAGTATGATAAACTCCCGCTAAATATTATATTATCACCATTTTTATTATAAAAACTTCTATTTTTAAAAATATTATTTATTTATATATTTAAAATGTTGTACATTTTTCTCTCTTTTACTACATAAACCATATTATTGCATGGGATACATTCTTTACGATCATTTCAAAGTCCTTTAAAGATAGAGGAAACATATATTCAACATTATTTTCTCAAATCATTATCTTTGAATAAATTTTTCGAAGAGATACAAAACATATTACATTTCGGAAATATATAGAATAATAACATAAGAACTCATTACATATTCTTTTATAAGAGGAAACAAAATATCAATGTAAATTATTCTGGAATTTCATAGGAGGTTCATGTTTTTAAAAATGATAGTTTTATTATCATAATGAATATTAAATGGTTTACAATCATAAACCCTCAAACCATTTATGTGAACATTCATCCACATATTTTATGTACAATCATATATGGTTGAAACATATTCTTATTTTTATACATTAAATGTAATAGAATTTTTTTAACAATGACATCTGAAAAAATATTTTACAATGTAGAATTTATGTCCTAAAATGGATTTTAATTCAATATAATTATTAACCTATCCATTAAATGAGAACCCAATAATGTTATTAAAATTAGTTTTTATACATTAGTGCATAATTTAATATTACCTTTACATATGTATGAATTATATTAACTTCTATTATATGGGATTCATCTGGATGACTCTGATATTGTTTTGCATAAAGTAAAAACATATACAATGTATGGTCTAGAAGTAGTATGACAATTTCTTCTACCTATGAAATATGAGAATTCCTTTTGATTTAAAATTTTCATAGGTTTTTCTTTACTCATATTCAATCAAACTTATATTGGATTAGAATTTTTTTTATATTTCATTCAAAAAATTTCAATAACTATTTTGAATAATTTTTTGGGTGAAAGAAAATGGGACACCATCTTTTAAAATTTCTAATAACTAATAGATTGTAAATTCTCCAAAAATTGAAATTTCAAACATCTTCATTTTATCATCAAATTCGTCATCTAATTTGTCCCATCATCAGGTAAAAACTCTATCATCAACATAAACAATTATAGTTATGGTTCATATGGTCCTCACATAAACATGAAATTTATTATCAACCTTTCTATTATAAATGTTCAAATATTTTGGGGATGTTTTTATGTTTTAAATACAATGCATGGAGGGACTATTTTTACCCATACACATATTTTATTATATAACAAAACATGGTTACATAATTATTAATTATGAACCAATAAGGATTTTTAATATCTACATCATGTTAAATTTCTCCAATTGAATTTTTTTTCATTATATCGACTTTGTAGAAATTTTAACAATGACATTCATTGATGACCATGAATATTATTTTTGATTATTTCCTCGCAATAGGAGAAAGGGTTTATACAAAATAAAATACTTCTATAGGTGAGTATCTATTAAAAAAATTACTTTAATTTTTAAATATATTTTCCCATGTTCATTATGTATGACTTGAAACACACACTTTCTTCCGATAATATTTTATCGAGCTCGTCATGGGACAATGTACATGGGTTTATTTTTCTCAATTTTATTCATATCACCATTCATAGAATTTATCCACTAAATATGTTCAAATTTTTTTGAAAATAATGTAAGCTCATCATATGAGATAAGTGATCTATGAATCACTAATCTCTATTTCCTTCTTTTCATAACATGAACATTTTAATTTCCAATTATGTTGTATGCTTTTTTTTATTTATAAGTTATGAAGAAAAAGATATTATATTCACATTTAAAATTATTCGTAAAAATAATGTGATGAATAATCCTACACATTTTTGGGAACATAGCTAGAATCTATTTTCTTATGTTGATTATAATTAATCAATATACCAACAACAACATTTTCCTTATCTTGTTTAAAATTTTCTATTCAGGATATATTCTTTTAAATATCTTACACATCTTATGTATTAACCAATTTTTTCCAAATTTTATTCCAATAAATTTATCTTCTTCAATTGGATAAATATTATATTACAATTTATTTATTCTATTTTTCATATAGAATTCCAATATATAGATTTTGTATCATTCTTATTATAAGACACAAAAAATAGACTATTTCATAGTTAGAATTTTTTTAAAACATATCAAAGGGATCCATTTTATTTTCATGATATATAAAACCTAATTTTGGAACCAAACAAATTGAACAAATATAATCTATATAGAATAATTTGGGAATTTTGTATTCCATGAGCCTACTACATCCCATTTCATCTAATGTTTTTTTCCTTTATTTTACCCCATTTACATATGGAGTGTATGGAGAACTATATTGGTTCATGGTTCCATGATTATAATCACAATAATAAATAAAGATACTTGTATAATAATAAACATCATATATCTATAGAATCAATATATTAACACATATTTAATTCTCAACACCCCTTCTAAACCATATAAAAATATCTTCTACCTCTAATTTACATTACATTAAATTTTTTAGTTCATAAATGTCAAGTAAAAAAATAATGTAATAAATTAAAAATGAAATAAATAAATAAAAAATAATTTTTTTGATGTAGTCTCATCAGCCTAAATATATCATATTTTTTTGATCAAAAGAGTTTTGGTGAATTGTATTTAATAATTTTAAATATCTTACTAACCATCCTCAGATTTAGTAATGATGTATAAAACATCATCATCAATTTTAATTTGTATTATTTTTAATAGTCCGAATTCCATAGAAACAATTTTTTTACTTTTATATCAATGATTTATTTATCTTCGATGACACAATCTAATTTAATCCTTAGAACTAAATTAAATTTAATAAAAATGATCTCTAATTTTAATGTATTACATGAGGTTCATTCTCCCTTACTCGCTCCTCTTAGGTTATTCAATCATTTGATGATAGAATAATATATTATGAAGATAAATTTAAAATCATGATCTCAGTGTTAGTTAACACCCAACATTCCATTCTTAATAACATAAATAAATAAAAAATCTGTTAACCTCAATTTAAGAAGATTAATCTCAGAAGTTTCTAATATTATGAATTTTGAGAGAAAATTATTTTAAAAACTAACCTCTATATATTTAGTTTATTCTTTATCATTATAGAAAATTATATATCCAATCAAATTTAGGGAATAATAACTATCAAGAATCATTTGTTTATTCATTTTTATCTCTTCAACAAGTCTCAAAAATAAAATATTCTTCCTTAATTTTAGTCGATACAGCTTACTTTGTTCCCTAGAATAATAACTGTGTCGTAGATGATCTGTCATAAATTATTTATTATAGTACCCTAGATGGTCATACATTCCAAAAAAATCATACAAATAGTATAATTGGTTTTTCTTTTGAATGTTTTTATCATTTGATATCATTAATTTTCATTATTCCTATATGTTATTAAAGATTATATATTTTCTCCAATGATTTCAAGCACTTCAGTTATGCATATTCTGTGTGGGATACCTATTTTTATAAAAAATATACACTATTTTAAAAAATTTACTAGAACATAATAACAAAAAATGGAAAGGTGTTCCTCTCAATAAAATTGTTATGTCCCTATAATATGTTTTTTGAGTTTCAACAAGAATTCCAACATTTTATTTACTAGGATGTGGGATTCCATATCATTGGATCTAGTTTTTATTTTTTGTAGATGTGATCTATTTATCACATCACATCTCAACAAAATATTTCCAGACATTGGTTTGATAACAACCCACATACTGATTTAACAACATTGTTTTCATATTTATTATTATTAGTTAATGAAATAGTTAAATTCATTATAAATATGTCAACTGGGAAATAGTTTTATTAAACTTATTTAATATAAGGATATATTTAAATGTTTATTATTAACTTTATTTAATTTAATTTTAAATAAAATAACAAAATATTTGGAATCAAAAATTCCAAATTATCATAGGGTGAAGTGTTTATAATTTTCAAAAAAGAATAATTCTTCAGTTAATTGTGAAAAATAGATTATTTTTTAAAAATATAAAATATTTTTAATAAATTTAATATATGTTTTATATTGATACATTCCATCAACGTGAATTATTTTAAATAATAATTATATTTTGTTTTAGAATATGTTTATTTTTGGGTTTAAATTTGTGATTTTGTAAACAATTTTAATGTACATATTATTTCTCTTTTTTAATTAATAAAAATAACTTAATGGGGAATATCTAAATGATCAATATATTATACATCACTAAATATTTATTATTTTAATAAATTATTATTATTGGTTTTATAGTTAATAAAAAAAATTCTTAAAAAATACATTTCTTGGAAATCCTCTTTTTCACCACAATAACATGTTTTGTTCTAAATTTTATTTTTACAATTTATTTAATTAAATTTGGTAAAATTAATTTCATATATTTAATAAAAATATCAATATTAGGTAATAATTTCATTTTAATTTATATGTATAAAAAACGATAGCATTGTGAAAAATTGATATATTCTAGTAAAGGTAAAATAAAGAAATAGATTATGTTTTAAAGGTAAAAGTTTATAATACCAATAAAATACAGAATTTAATTGGTGGTTATATTGATTATACACTTCAAATAGACATTATATCCTTAATTACCATTCAAATTCATTGGAATTAAAGCCACCCAAATGTGGATATATTTTTTTGATAAATAATATTTTTTTAATCACTTATTATCACCCCACATCAATTATAAATACCACTACTCATCATCCCCATTCTCATTGAAATCCATTATTCTCTTAAATTATAAAACTTTTTTCCCTCCCACACTCCCCACATTCTAGCGATTATTTTCATACTGAAATTCCAATTCCATGTTCATTAAGGGAACTTTCAATGAGGTGATATTGAAGTTGTCAATTTCTCAAACCACTGATCATAATTTTCTTTCTGCTTCTAACATATCCTCAACTCATTCATCCATCAATAAATTATGAACATAGCAATATTTTAATAAAATTATGTTATTTTACTAATTTAATAACTTTTATCCATTACGTATATCATCTTTTCCTATTTAATGAAACGAAATCATAGTCTAAATTATTGAAGTTATCCTCGATTAAGGGTAATTATTATTATTTTACGTTACCAACATAAAGGATTGTCATTAAACGTCAGTTAGGGACAATTAAGGTAATAATAAGTATTATATAACTTATTTCATGCCATGTAACTAATATATATATATTTATATAGATAAAATTAAATAAAACCAAACATGTTTGTTATGGTATTAAGAACCGTCATAATAAACTAATCATTTTTCATTACACATTTATCAAATGAATCCTTGTTATGTTATAAAAAATGAAATGTGGGACCACATATAATAATTAATGACAATTAATACTGTTTCATTCATCATTGACAGTATTATTTCAATTTGACTTGAAAATCCATAATTATATAAAATTGAACAGACCATGAAACAATGAAATGAATGCACCAAAAACAATTAATGTAATTAAATATTATTAATTAAAGGATTTAATATTTTATAAATGGATTATTTAAGGTATTAAAAATATAAATATTGACATTTAATAAATGTATATCATTACTTAAACAATTATACAAGAGTTGTGATTTTTTTAAATGTTGTCATACCTGGGGAAAGGGAATTCATAACTCATTTTCCATTATTTAGCTTAAAGTTATACTTATGGATTATGTCATTCTAAGATTATTGGTGAAATGACTTTGGAATATATCATTTATTATTTCAAATTTTTATAATTAAAATGAATAAAAAATAAATTAATTTTATTAATTATTCCTTCAATGATATGATATTCGTGAAGAAATTTCCATTAAATGAGATCTTTTAGAGGTTCTTTTTACAATAGTAAAAAAGTAATGTTATTTACATAAATGTAATGATCAAAATTTACTACAATAATATTTTTATAAAATATTGATTCTTACATTAAATGATTATATAGTTACATTAAATTATTTTGTTTCTGTTTAATTTCCTCAATTTTCCAAAATGAGTTTTTACAAAAAGGCAATGTTTATTTCTTCAAATTGGGTGTAATGATATAATTTATCATAATTTATTATTATTTTATAGTTCATGGGAGTAATTTATAATGATATGTGCTTCTATTATAAAAAAATTATTTTTGGTTCTGTGAAAATCCAAGGAAATGTTGTATCATTGTTAACCAATGATGGGTGGTTCCCCGATAATCCAAGGATTAGTTGTTACATTATTACATCCAATGAAATAGGTCCTCTAGAGATAGAGGATGACCATAATAATTATTACCATCATATGTATTATATATAAAAGTATGTATCGTGTTACCTAATTTACTATTTTAATCATTCTTATGTATTTATTTGAAAATATTTTTACATTCAAAAGTAAGATAATGATATTTTTAAAAATATGTCTTGTTTTTCGAGGTAAAAATGTATTTTTAAGATATTGTTTTTTTTTCACTGTACTAGACGTTTAGTTACATTATATACATTAATTATATTTTATTTTAAACCCATATTCATTTTTTTACAGAATTTAATAGGTAATATAGACAAGGGTGATATCTAGGAGAAAATTTTAATGATTAGTCAGGTAGAGAAAACATAGTTTCTTTTAAAGGAATTTCTTTTTAAATAAATAGATACAGCGTATATATGTACACATGTAATGAATGGGGTTACCATGTATGATTTAGATATAATTATCTAACAAAATATAATGAATATATCCATAGGATTGTTATAATGTGAATTATGGATTAAAATAACATTAATATATACTCCTTATGATCGGGTCCGTATAGTTGTCATAATAGAGAGATATAGATAACATTATGGGTTGGTATATTGTTAATTTCATAAATATAAATTATTTTCAATTTATGTACATGTTTAAATTATTTAGATTTTAAATACTTCTATGTTTCTTTATCTTTCATATGTTTGTTCAGAATTGTTCTCCATAGAGGAAATAGGTATGTTGTGGGGGGGGGAAATATATAGGAAAATATCCTTAAAATCATAATCCTAAGATTATATTAGTCGGAAAAATATCACTTTTTAATAGTGATGGATAAAATAAAAAAATATATAAATTTTATTCGTATCCCTGAATGGGATCATCCAGATCATCCATAGAGTAATATGTTAGAATTGGAGAATTTTATTAAGAAATGTCCTCATGATTTTTGTGGGTAATATTTTCCAATGCAATCCAAAGGATGTATAAATGCCCTAGAATAGATATTTGAAGTCATTGGATGTTCAAAATTCCAAAACAAGACCCAAACTATTAAACATTATAATGGTAAATCTAGTTGATAATGGTTTATGGTTTAGAATACAAGAGATAAATATGGTATCTATGTTATAGAAATGGATAATTTTAAGAGATATTTTGAAAAAATTATTTTCATTAGTCTGTTTAAATCATTATAGGGATAAAATACAAGAACTGAGGTAGAAATATTATTTTTCTATTGAAAGAACCCAGTTTTTTCTATAAAAGGCTTTGGAATATTATTTATGTCATTCCAAAGCTGGGCGTTCAGACAGTGTCCAATTCTGAGGCCCGGTGTGCCCGTAATTAATTTTATAAAAATGTTAAGTTTTTTTATATTACACACGCATGGTTAACTAAATAAAATGTGATATATCATAGGCGGTTGATCGGATCGGAAATCCATGACCATGGTTGGGTCCAGAACGCGGTGTTTACCTTTGGTGTGACATAAAATGAGTCGGTGTGGGACGTTTGGGCCCCTCGCTAGTTAGCAGTATGTTAACTCGATAAATTAAATTAAATTATTCATCTATCAGTTCCAACCTGAGAAAATCCTAAACGGTTCCTCGGATAGGAAAAATGAGGGCACCGTTGAGTCCGGAGTGTGCCGTTTACCCTAGGAGGGGTGTAAACGTTTCAGGCCTGGGACTGCTATGAGAGATGTCACCCAGTGGAAAAATGGTCATTTCGAAATGACCACTTAGTGATTTTTGTCACTGTTGATCCTTTCAAATAAATTTTAAACAAGGTCTCACAATGGAAATCAAAGACTTCCGTTGAGTTGGAAATGGGTTGTTTTCCCTAGGAATGATATATAATAGGTGGGCGTACAGGTTACAGAATTCGCGCCCGTTGAGATAGTTTCAGTAAATTTTTATAAATTCGCTTGGGAGGAGACAACCCATTTCTCCCTCCCTCCCTATCTATATCTCTCTCTTGTGTTCTTCGGATTTCTTCATTGTTCTTCGATAGATCGAGGAGCGATCCCCACCAGAGCTTTGGTGGATCATAGTGAGAGTGTCATGGACGCGTCACCAACGACGAACGAGCGATCAGAGGTAGGATTTCTGATAAATTTATGCACCCTCGTCAATTTCTGGTGTTTCATTCAATTTCATTGTTTATTCTCTTCAATTATTGAAATTGGACGATGGCCGAATGAACAAGGCCATCATCTGAGCCCCGTTGTAAAACATGTTCTTGAGCGTTCTTCATCCAAAACATCGGATACTCTAAATATAGTCGGATCGACAAATGAAGACAAGCGCTGTGAAGGCGTCGTCCTAAGGAACCCGAACCCGCGTTTAGTATTGAAATCGGGCCACCGGAGCGGTGGCAATGTCCATTGGAATTCCCGACTCCTGAAAGGGCGGTGACCGGAGGATGGGTATCGGTTAGTGGGTGCGGCTGGGGGTTCGAATGAGGCGGCAGTGACGAGATGGAGTTGTGGGATCTGGTGGGTGCGGAAGAGCGGACGACGGGTGCGTGCAGAGGTCGCGGATTGTCAAGTGGCTGGAGGTCAAGCTAGAGATGGAAGACCAGGCCGGTGTAGTGCAGAGAGCCGAAGGCAGCGGTGGAGCTCGACGGCAGCGTGCGTGGAGCCGAAGGCAGTGACGGAGTGCCGGGCTTCTAGAGGGTCCGGCGGTGTGAGGCGGCGTCGACTGGGGTGGCGTGGGGTTCCGAGCCATGTCGGTGGGGTGCAACGGTGTCGGGGTATCGTGGAGGCGAGCTGTGGAAGGTAGAGGAGCCGAGGGACTGGGCGCCTGCCCATCACGATCAGCGGGGAGGAACGAGGCGACAACCTCGCGGGCAGCAGAAGGAAACCATGACCCGCCCTTTACGGGTCCTGTTGGGAGACGGAGACCGACTGAAACACTAGTCGGTTGTAGAAAACCGGACCCTCTTGGGTCCAGTGGTTTCATGCGGGCTGCAGCCAGTAGGCCGCAGCGTGACTGGCTGGACCCGGGGTTGGGTCGTGGGCTGGCGGTTCGGATCGGGCTGACCACGGTGAACCGGCCCGGGTAGGCCCCCCTTGCATTCGGGGGGCCGTATCTCATAAACTGTGCATCCGTTTGACGCGCCCTCTGTGGCTATGTGACTGTGTCAAAAATGAGGGCCTTTTAAAGTATATTTCAGGGTTTTTAGGTTCTGTGTCCAATGGCGGGTAACCCAAGAACATTAATTTAGTAATATTAAATTATTATTAAAGTTTGCAACGGACGGGCTTGGCGACCCGGATGTCCGTCTGATGCGCCCTCAGAGGTGCTGTGGCCCCAGAGCAAAGAAGGTCCTTCCAAGGTTGGTTTGGAACCATTGCGGGTCATTTTCGTTGCTCGGTGGCACGAAACGCAATGTTAGAGATTAATTAATAAATTAATGAATTAATTAATTGTTACGTCGGACCTATCTCCTATTTCGGATGTCCGATTGATGTGTCGTCACCGGCATCATGACCCCAGTCCTCATGCGGACATTTTGAGATGCTTTCTGAAGCGTTCTTGTTGGAGAAAAGGTGTGTTCCCTACAGTGCCTAGTCCACACGTTTTACGGTGAAACACCACTTTTTCACCTGACCCCCATTTATGGTGTTTGAGTACTCATTTCTGAGTGTTTCTCCGTAGGGATTGCAACGGCGCAATCCGCCCACCTAAATTCAGGCTCGAGGTGTGGGACTAATGAGGCCCTATTTGCGTATAATGCGGGGAATTGCAGCTTCTGCATTTGGAGTCTGTTTTAGGCATCGTCAGTTGCGTTGTGACCCTGACATCAAGGCGAATTGACCGGGCTGGTTTCAGGCGTTGAAACCGGAGTTTGTCCATGGGCCCCATGATCAGTCCATAGAGTTGTGGGTAGCATACTGTGGCTTTTTCATATGGCATCTGTTAGGGGCGTATGGATAGTTTTTTCGGCATGTTTTTCCTAGGGCATCGTGATGGCGTAGTCCGCCCAACCTTTTTCGGGATCATGGTGTGGGTCCCAACCAGTGTGGCTATGGTGAATAGTATCTCTTTCACAGGTTGTCCATTTTGGTCCATTGAGTAGTCAATATCCTCTGTTTTTTCAAGGGGATCATAGTGGCATGATCTGTTTGTTTAGTTTCGGGATCTTGGAGTGGGCCCCACACGGGCTGGCTACACTGAATAGTACGATATTCACCGGTTGGCCGTTTCGGTAGAGTAAATAGTTTATCATGCATGTTTTTCTGTGAGGATTGAAATGATGTGATCATATTGGGCATGTGGATCCTTCTTTGAGATCGTATTAAATGTGGAAACATGAAAGGGACTTGGTCGGAGGTACCATTGACGGTCTCCGAACCAACGCACGGTAGTGGTGCTAGTGATACCTAGTGATGGAATGGGCATTGAGCCTCTGCTATGTGTTTTGGTCTGGAGTTGGTTGGTTGCGTGATACCCACTCTGTGTTCTATTGACTAGAGTGGTAAAATCCAGTAGGGGTGGCCAGAGCAGTTTTGGGTTTACCCTCCAGCATGGCTGGGTAGTGGGTCGCATGTCGACATGTTCTGGGTCTACCCTCCAGTAGATACTGGGCAGGGGGTTGCCTGTCGACGTGTTCTGGGTCTACCCTCTAGTAGTGATGGGTAGTGGGTCACCTGTTGACGTGTTCCGGGTCTACCCTCCAGCAGGGCTGGGCAGTGGGTCACCTATCGACTTGTTCCGGGTTTACCCTCTAGCAGGGCTGGGTAGTGGGTCACCTATTGACTTATTCCAGGTGTACCCTCCAACAGGGCTGGGTAGTGGGTCACTTGATGATGTATTAGTGTTTACCCTCCAACAGGGTTGTGCATTGGGTCAACGGTTGGAATTTTGGACATGGGCCTTCTTATGAGGCTAATCGGTGACTTTTCTCCGTGACAACCAGAGCGGGACCCTTGGTTGTACGGGTCAGTGATGTGAAAGCTTTGATGTGAACTTAAGACATACGAGGACGAGGGGAGCTTTTCCCACCGAGATGCATCCTTGCGACATGACCTAAAAGTCGTGCAGGCGAGGCAGTGCCGCCCAAAGCGCATAACATCGAGGTGTATCAATTAAGACCATTTTCCATGTACCTCCTAGGATGACGTGCAGGACGTTTGGGTTTAGGGTTTGATATCCCTAGAACTGTTGGTGACTCTTATTAGGATGAGCTTAGAGATACAGACCCCCTTACACACTTGTTCAGGTTTCTTGTTGAGAATATATATAAACACCCTACTTTAGTTCACACTCATTGGGTTTGGTTAATCTCCTTTTATGAGGGGTGAAGACGCACAGGGTATGCCATGTCCTTTCCGTGTCTAGTTCCTCTTATATTTTATGAGTCTACTTCCTTTCAGTTGTTGGGTTGAGTTGCACTATCTCTCCTTTGTACTCTTGCAATTTTATTTGTTCTGTCTACTGCTCACCGTTTAGTAACACCTTGTTTCTCCCTAGAGATTCTGGGGCATCCTACTGAGTATCTTTATACTCACCCCTACATGGGCTTTGCCTGCACTTGGTGTGCCCTTGCAGACAACAAATAGGTCAATCGAGAATACGGAGGAGTGTAGATGACACATGAGCTTGGGCCGCATTCAATGGTCATAGTAGGACTTTTAGGCGAAAGGCTCACCAGTGGTTTACTTTTGTTTTACCTATTTCTAGGTTGAGGCACCTTTCTGGTTGGTCGCGTTCTTTTCCCCCTTTTCCAATTTAGTTTACTTGTCACTACTTTCCAGCACTTTACTTGTACTGGTTAGAGGTCGATGCATGTATGTTGGTTTCCCTTTTCGTAGTAGTGTCATATCTTGCTTTATTTTCTCTACAATTTTTCATTGAGTTAGCTTCATGGGTGTGTACAATTTCATAGGCAAAGGCCTCCCCTGGTTCGTTGTGCCTTCGTCGCTTGTTGCCTTCCCCTGGCCTACGGAGGCGAGATTGGGGTAGTTGTGGCTCTAGCCCCGATATAGGTTCAGTCGTGACAAAGTTGTATCAGTGGTGGTTTATTCCATGGGGTGTTGTTCGAATGTCCCTAAAAATGAATTGGTTAAGTTTGTGGAAATAGTGACAACGTGTCTCGAGAGAAGCACTTAGGTTCGGGAGTCCAGTGATGATGCGGGGACCGACGTATCCATTTACTAGGACCCTGATAACCCGCTTGTCGACTCGGCACACTAAGACACTTGTTTTAGGGAATTTAGTTCATGCATCATATAGGATCATGTTTTTAACTGTCCTTCTTATGTCTGCTCCCCATCATTTTTTATATATATATTCTCATTTGACCACGATACTCTTTGATTAGATTCAAGATGTCTCCATGATGATAACCAGCCATGATACTAGCTCTGGTTCATGATGATGATTATGGGAGCGATGAGGCCTCAGTTTAAGATCCATCATATGATTACCCTTTTCTCCAGGAGGATAGGTACTAGCACCTCCACCTTTGGAGTAGCGGATAATATCGGTAGCGAGGGACGATGACGACGGCAGGCTGGGCGTGCTATGTGAGTTCTAGCGTGAGAGACCACTGAGGTTCCACGATGATCCATACCTTGGCTAGGGCCAGTGTTTCACCTCTCTAAGTTTGTTCGGACACTGATATGTTGGATGGTGGCCTTGACAGCAAGTTTTCCCACTGAGCGGTTTAGCGCCAGTAGAGCCAGCATTACTCAGATACACGATCAGTTGGTACACTCGTGGGACGAAATCTAGAAGCTATTTCTTGAGGAGTACTACCCCTCTTACTTACTCTTTTTATGGTTTCTGGAGCTGCTGGAGCTTCATCGGGGAGTGATGGCAATGGCTGAGTGTGCGGCAAGTTTCGCAGACCGTGCACCATTTTACCCGGACTTAGTCCACGATGGAATCTTCCGAGCACAGAAGTTTGGGCAGGGTCTCCATTGAAAGATTCGTGTTTTCATAGTGGCCTTGGGAATTTCAACTTATGCCAGGGTGCTAGAGTAGGAGATTGCGACAGAGAACTTCATGTTGTGTGCTACAGTTGGTGGTGGCACCAGGCACGATAGAGTTGTGACATCTGCCACAGCTAGTGGGCGTCAGCAGACAGAACCTTGAAGCTGGTGGAATTCCGATAACCAGACGTAGGGGCGTGGTCATACACCACAGTGGCACCAGAGGGCACTAGGGAAGCCTAGATATTGTCGGTGTTATTCTTGCAATGGGAGAGGTCACTTGGCACGGGACTACCTGACCAGACACGCTGAGAATATCGGGCAGACAGCGGGTACACCACCACGACGGAGGCACTGCCGTGATCGGAGTAGTGCCCAGAGAGGTGGTGTAAGAAGATGAGCGGGAATAGCTGTATGTTCGGGACGACATTACGTGGTCTTCCCATCACCACAAGGTGGTCCACGTCAGGCTCCGGAATCTGACAGTCGGGACCACGAACAACCAAAAGATTTGGATGTCAATGACTCTGCAGAGCTTGAGGTGGTAAGAGGTATGCTTTACGACTGTTCTACTTTTTTCTGAATAATTGTTCAACTCTGTGGGTGAAATTCTTTTCTCCCTGCTCCATGCTTGAGTTGTTACAAGGGTGACATGGGGTGTCGATGTATCCCTCTGTTAGTTGAATAAAAGGCATGAAACCTTTTTATTTAGTCGATGGTGGTGCCTCCTTCGCTTTTCAAACGTGTAATAGAGTCTTAGTCCTGGGACATTGACAATGAAATCTTGCATGACCAGATATCCTTGGGTGTTCCACCATATGGATTTTCTAAATGAGGGAATCACCAGGCTTTGTCCCAGGTCCAAACGGTGATTTCAGTCGCAGCGTGTGATGTAGAGGTACGACCAGGGAGGTGAGTTACCCCCGAGGTTCTTCAAGCCATTTGAGACCGTGCGATGGGATGGTGAGGTCCCCAACACCTTTACCTAAACCCAAAGCCCGGTTTGGGAGCATAATGTCTCCCACGTTTATCACCTTAGATGAAATTTGTGTGAACCTATACACGTAATCGGCCAGGGAAGACCCTACACGAACAGATCAAATTTTTTGGTCCCTGCGCGGTGACGTAGAACTGTGAAAGAGTTCTTCTGCTTACAGTAGAGCCAGGTGTGGGCTTAGTACCCCGAGTTGTTTCCCACATTTTTCTTTTTGGGGAAGAAAAGCATGAAGGATGGAGTGATGTAAGAACCTGGTTTTTTGTGTAAAATACTTTGGAAAATTCTTGATGTTATTCCAAAGTAGGGAATTCAGACGGCATGCAATTTCTAGGCCCATTGTGCCCGGAATTAATTTTATAAAAATGTAATGTGTGTTTATATTATGAAGAAGTGGATAACTAAAGAAAATGTGATATCTCATAGATGGTTGATCGGATCGAAAATCCGAGATCATGGTTTGGTCTAGAATGCAGTGTTTACCCTAGGAGCTATATAAAATGAGTCGGCGCGGGACTTTTGGGCCCCTTTTTCGTTATCACTATCTGAAATGGATTAATTAAATTAAATTATTCATTTAATAGACCTAACCCATGTAAATCCTAAATTGATTCTTGTATGGGAAAACCGAGGGTTCTGTTGAGTCCGGAGTGTTCCGTTTACCCTAAGCGGGGTGTAAAAGTTGCGGGCATGGGCCTACTATGAGAGATGTCACCCAGGGGAAAAATGGACATTTTTAAATGACCACTTAGTGGTTTTTATAACTGATGTTTCCTAAAAATAACATTTAAACGAAGCCTCAGAATGGAAATTTGAGACATCCGTTGAGTTTGAAATGGGGTGTTTTTCCTAGGTGTGATATAAAATAGCTGGGCGTATAGGTTGCGGAATCTGCGCCAGTTGAGAGAGTTTCAGTGAATTTTTATAAATTCGCTTGAATGGAGACAACCAATTTCTCTCACTCTCTCTCTCTCTCTCATGTTCTTCAGGGTTCTTCACCAATCTTCGATGGATCGAGGAGTAATCTCTGCTGGTGCTTTGGTGGATATGAGTGGGAGTGTCATGGAAGCGTCGCCAATGACAAACGAGTGATCCGAGGTAGGGTTTCGGCTAAATTTCCGCACCCTCGTCAATTTATGGTGTTTCTTTCAATTTAAATGTTTATTCTCTACAATTATTGAATTATTATTATGGCTGAATGATCACGACCATCGTCCGAGCACCGTTTTAAAACCCATTGTTGAGCATTATTCATCCCAAACATCGGACGTGCCAAATCTCTTCGGATCGACGAACGGAGGAAAGCGCTGCGAAGGCCTCATCCTGAAAAACCCAAAGTCACGTTTGGTTTTGAAATAGGGCCACCTGAGTGGAAAAAATGACCATAAGAAGTCCCGGATATGGCAATGGCAGTGGCCGGAGAATGTGCGTCGTGTAACGGGTGCAGCTGGGGGTTCGGACGAGGCAGCGACGACAAGCCGGGAGAAGTCGGAGTTGCGGGGGCCTGTGGGTGCGGCCGAGCGGCCAGTAGCTGCGTGCGGTGGCTGCAGTGTGTCGAGTGGTTGGAGGTAAATCCGGAGATGGGTGATCATTTTGGCAACATGTAGAGAGCCGAAAGCTGCGGCGGATCCTGGTGGCGTCGTGCGGGGAGCCGGAGGCAGCGACTAAGCGACAGGCTTCAAACGGGGTCGGCGGTGTGAGGTGGCACCGACCGGGGTAGCACGGGGTTCCGAGCCAAGCCGGCAGGGTGTGATAGCGTCAGGTAAGCGTGGCGGTGGGCTGCGAAAGGCTGATGAGCTAAGGGAGCATGGCGCCACCCTGTCGCGATCAGCGGGGAGGAACCGATGAGGCGACCATGGGGGCTGCGGAAGGAAACTAGGACCCGCCCATTGCGGGTTGTGTTGGGAAATGGAGACCGGCCAAAAGGAAGGTCAGTTGAGGAAAAACAGACCCACTCTGGTCCGGTGGTTTGAGGCGGGAATGACCCGCAGCTGGGCAGTGGGCCGGTGGGTCAGACCGGGCCGTCCGGGGTTAACCAGCCTGGTTAGGCCCCCTTGTGTTCATGGGGCCGTATCTCCTAAACGGTGCGTCCGTTTGACGTGCTGTTTGCGGCTATGGGACCGTGTCGACGAGGCGGACCATTTAATGTAAGTTTTGTGGTTTTTTTGGTTATGTGTCCGATGGTGGGTAGCATGATAACTTTAATTTAGTAATATTAAATTATTATTAAAGTTTGCAACGGATGGGCTTCGCGAGCCGGATGTCGGTCTGACGCACCGTCAGAGGTGATGTGGCCCCGTAGATGAGATGGTCCTTCCAAAGTTGGTTTGGAACCTATGCGGGTTGGTTTCGTTGCTCGGCGGCATGAAACACAATGTGAGAGATTAATTTATTAATTAATTAATTAATTAATTAATTGCTGCGTCGGACCTAACTTCTGCTTGAGATGTCCGATTGATGCGCTGCAAGTGGTAGCGTGACCCCAGTCCTCGTCCGTACATTTTGAGATGCTTTCTGAAGTGTTTTGGATGGAGAAAAGGTGTGGGCCCCATAGTTCCTAGTCCCCACGTTTTACGGTGGAACACCAATTTTTCACCTGACACCCGTTTGCGGTGATTGAGTATACATTTCTGCGTTTTTTCTGAGGGGATTGCAACGGTGAAATCCACCCGCGTAAATTCGGGCCCGAGGTGTGGGCCCCATGGGGCCCCATTTGCGTATAATGCGGGGAATTTCATCATCTGCATATAGAGTCTTTTTAGGCACCGTCAGTGGCGTTGTGACCCTGACATTGTGGCGAATTTACTGGGGTGGTTTCTTGCGTTGAAACCGGAGTTTGGGCGTGGGCCCCACGGGCCATCCTTAGACATGTGGGCAGCATACTGCGACTTTTTCATCTGGCATTTTTCTGGGGAGAATGGATAGTCATTTTGCAAAAAATTTACGAGGGCATCACGATGGCGCAGTCCATCCA
The DNA here is from genome assembly GCA_963277665.1 of Viscum album. Lineage (NCBI taxonomy): Eukaryota > Viridiplantae > Streptophyta > Magnoliopsida > Santalales > Viscaceae > Viscum > Viscum album. The sequence goes on along the minus strand of OY728121.1, from coordinate 1,573,907,744 downwards.
ACCGTTTTTGGGATCATGGGGTGGGTCCCACCCGGGCTGGCTATGGTGAATAATACCGTTTTCACCAGGTGACTGTTTTGGTTGAATGTGTAGTCAATTTCGTGTGTTTTTCTAAAGGGATCACAGTGGTGTGATCCGTTTGTTCAGTTTTGGGATCTTGGTGTGGGCCCCACATGGGTTGGCTATAGTGAATAGTACCATATTCACATGTTGGCAGTTTCGGGCAAGTAAATAGTCTATCTTGTGTGTTTTTTCCACGAGGATTGCAACGGTGTGATCCGTTTGGGCCTGTAGATCCTCGTTTCAGATCGTATTAAATGTGGAAACATGAAAGGGAATTGGTCAGAGGTAACTTTGACGCACTCTGAACCTATGCACGGTATCAGTGCTAGTGACACCCAGTGATGTCACGGACGCTAAACCTCTACTATGTGTTTTATTCTAGATTTGGATGGTTGCATGATACCCACTCCGTGTTCTGTTGGCCAGAGTTGTACCATCTAGTAGGGGAGGCCAGACTAGTTTCGGGTTTACCCTCCACCATGGCTGGGCAGTGGGTCGCCTTTCGAGGTGTTCTGGGTCTATCCTCCAGCAGAACATGGCAGTGGTTTACCTATCGACATGTTCTAGGTCTACCCTCTAGTAGGGATGGGCAGTTGGTCACCTATCGATGTGTTCCCGTTATACCCTCTAGCAGGGCTACGTAGTGGGTCGCCTGTCGACTTGTTCCGGGTTTACCCTCCAGCAGTGCTGGGCAGTGGGTCCCCTATCGAATTATTCCAGGTCTACCATCCAGTAGGGCTGCGCAGTGGGTTTCTTGATGATGTATCAGGGTTTACCCTCCAGCAGGGTTGGGAAGTGGGTCACCCGTTGGTATTTCAGTCTCAGGACATCTTATGAGGATAGTCGGTGACTTTTCTCCTTGATTACCAGAGCGGGACCCTTGGTTGTATGGGTCAGTGATGTGATAGCTTTTACGTGACCTTAGGACATATGAGGACGAGGGGCACTTTTCCCACCAAGACGCTTCCTTGCGACGCGGCCTAAAAGCCGTGCGGGCGAGACAGTGCCGCCCAAAGCGGATAATATCGAGGTGCGGTAATTGATCCCCTTTGACTTGTACCTCATAGGTTGTCGTGCGGGACGTTTGGGTTTAGTGTTGGATATCCCTTGATCTTTTGGCGACTGTTCCTAGGCTGTGCATGGATATAGAGATCCAGTTACACACTTGTTTGGGTTTCTTATTAAGCATATATATAAACACCCTACTTTTGTTCTCAGTCATTTGGTTTGGATACTCTCCTTCTTGGAGGGGCGAAGACGCGCGGGGTATGCCATGTGCTCTCCATGTCTAGTTCCTCTTGGATTGGATGAGTCTACTTCCTTTTGGTAGTTGGGTTGAGCTACACTCTCTCTATCTTTTGTACTCTTTCACAATTCATTGTTCTGTCTAATGCTAACCATGTTGTACCACCTTGTTGCTCCTCAAGATTTCAGGGCATCCTTCTGAGTATCTTTGTACTCACCCCTGCTTTCATTTTTCTTGCACTTGGTGTGCCCTTGTAGAGGACAGACTGGTCGATCGAGACTATAGAGGAGTGTAGATGACACAGGAGCTTGGGCCGTGTTCAGTGGTCGTAGTAGAAATTTTAGGAAAAAGGCTCACTAGTGGTTTACTTTTGTTTTACCTGTTGCTAGGTTGTGGCACCTCTCTGGTTCAGCACGTGTTTTTCCACTTTTTCCTTTTTAGTTTACTTTTCAGTACTTTTCAGCACTTTTCTTGTACTGGTTATAGGTCGATGCATGTATGTTGGTTTCCCTTTTTGTAGAAGTGTCATATATTTCTTTCCATTCTTTGTACTTTTGCATTGAGTTAGCTACATGGGTATGTACAGTTTCATAGGCAATGTCCTCCCCTAGTTTTTTGTGCCTTCAGCGCTGGTTGCCAGCCCCTGGCCTGTGGAGGCAAGATTGGGGTAGTTGTGGCTCCAGCCCCGGTACGAGTCGGGTCGTGACATTTATGATGGCATATAGATCCAAATTTATAAGACTAACAAGGTACATAAAATATTTTAATAAGGGCACTGATATTAAAATTAATATATTTTGATTTGGTTTGAACGAAAGTTTTTCATTATATTTTTCTACACATGATTCTAAAATATATGAAAAATTATAAAATTTTCAAAAAAATGATGGGGGTTTTCTAATATGTATTTTCCAAATGATTAAAATAATAAAAGAAGCGTCTTTTGAAGTAATTAGGTATGTATTCATCAATGAAATTTACAGGTAAGAAAATTAAATTCTCTCCCACTGAAATGTGTTGTATAAAGTACCCAATGGAAAAAACTCCCAATACACAAGAAATGATATATATATAGAGATTCTAGTGATGTTTCTCTTGACTATAAGAAAAATGAGAAGACTTATAATAAAAATATCATGGTATGATTATTTAATATTAATGAAAAGTGACTTTATGCTAATGTGTTTACAATGTTAGTCACTCAAAGGGGGAATGAACATTTTCAGAATTTAAAATTTGTAAGAATGACATTTTCTTCTACAACTATTGATGTGGGGATGTCAAATGAATTTGTTACATGTATTTTACATGTGTATTCAAATTATTCCCAGTACTTGTGTGATTATTTATAATTTCATTCCTTAATTACTGCGATCTTTTTAGAATAATAAGAATATTTGACAATTAATAAATAATTTAATTTACAGTTAAAGCGTAGTGTGTATGTATTATGGAAACTAATATTTATAGGAATATTCCAATTATTATCAGTAAAATGTTGTTTATTACAAATATAGTTGAACAACATTTTTTCGGGTTTTAAATTTTTTTGGGAATTAAATGGATTTTACTTTATCATGGTAATATATATTTTAGTGGTAAGATTTTATTCGCCAATTATTTAATACTAATAACTACCTACCAAGATGCAGTGAAATTGAATAGAAAATGAAATTTATAGTTATATAGAAAATGTCAATGAATAAATAGACCTTTTTATAGTAGTGATGTTCTAGTAGTGAATGGAAACATAGATTGTATTATTGAATAATTACATGATTTTATTTCTGTCTTGGATGTTGAGTTTACTATTTACCTAGTCCCTGATGATCAGCCAATTTCAAAGTCCATATGAAATTACACAAGTACAAATTTTTTTACTAAATATTATATTAAATGAGTTTTTAGGTAATTCATTTATTAGACCTAGAACATAACCAAGGCTGCTATGGTTTTATGTTAAATAGAAATATGTCTGAATAAAATTTTAATTTATTATATATATTTTATTAACCCCAATATTGTGAAAAAAACCATTTTACTCACGTCAATGATTTTTGTGATTAGGTTAAGGTAGTGAAACACTTTTTAGGGACTAATCTCAGCATAGGGTACAATTATTTAAAATCCAATAAGTAAGATAGTCCAACGACTACATTTTATAAAAGATTTTTCCATTTTGATTTTGTAGTTGTTTCCCTGTGGATTGAAAAATTACCCAACCATTTTTATGGATCTTATGAATTGAGTATTCAATGAATGTTCAGATACGAATTTGGTTGTTTTTATAGATGTAGTTTTTGTTTATAAAAAATGTTACGTGGACCATGAAAACATATAAGTATTTCTCTGAAATCCCATAAATAAAACAGTTTATATAGAGAATTTAGAAAATGAGTTTTTTCGTTACAAAATATTTATTTTCTTGTGAAACATATAATTAAACATGCAATTACTATTGATCCCTCTAAAACCAAAGTGTCTGATTAATCAACAAGACTAAAAAATGCTACTAATATTCAATGAATCATTTATTTATTTATCTATTACATGTGTTTTGTTGTGAAATTTTCAGGCATATATAGCCAAATAAAAATGTTAATAGGACAATGATTAAAAATATTTATGAAAAAATATTGTAATTATTTTTTGATAGAACTGAAAATGAGTTAAATAAATAATATAGTCTTGGAACTACCCTCTATAAATGGTTATTTTTTTATCATAAGTTTTCTTAATTTAGGGAAAATGGATTCATTATGATGCCAATAGATCTAGAAATTTCTTTTGATGCATGGGAATTAAAATATCATGAGAAATATTATTCTAAAAATGATTTGGAATTAATTTAGGTGGTTTTTTCTTTAAATATTTTGATTCATAATTTGTATTGTATCATATTTGAAATATATACTAACTATTAAATTTTAATGTGTATATTTACTTTGAATGAATTGAAAATGTTGTATGGAATATGGTTTGTTCTAATTAAGAATTATGATTCATGATCGATTACTATCCTAGAAATGAAAAAAGTGGATAATGCCTTGAGATGAAATCACCATCCATCATTAACCATGATATATTTGGAACATTATAATTTTGATAATGTCATTATGAATTTTTCTTATATGTTTTGGAAGTAAGGAAATCATCTTTTTGTTTTAGGGGTTACTGGAATCTTTTATGTCATAAATAATTAATAAATATCGTAAGTAATACCATCAGTTATTAAAAAACACAGACATGGATAAAATGGGTATGTTTCCCAAATTTAATGTTGATAATAAATTTGTTTTCAAATTGGGGAAGATATTTTTGGTAGCCTATAAATCTCATTTGAAGAGGGAGTTGTTAAATGAATCTTTTAGATCCCAATTTTCCTGTAATCCAAGAAACACTATGATATACAAATATGATCAAGAGTATTAATGGTGGGATGGAATGAAGAGAGATATTTTTGACATTACAAAGTAATTTTTAACATGATAATATGTTAATGAAGAATATATATTATATAAAGGTATTATTCATCACTTTATAGATATATATTGCTAGTGGAGAATTATACCCACAAATTTCATTGAAAGGGAACCGATGACTTCCCAGGTTAATAAAGCAATTTGGGTTATTTTTTATTAACTAAATGATCCTGCACATTTTCATCCCCTTCATGATTATTTATCTGTAGATCCAGTATATCAGTTATTTATTAAGAAGATATTCGGGTTACATAGAGTTCTTGTATACATTTTATCTAACCCTGATCCCTTGTTCAATTGTAATATTTTAAATTCCATTTGATTTCCTTGGTATTCAAATCAAATTACAATACATCATTTTATTCTTAGTCTTCTAGATGACTAAAAATGTATACTTAAGACAATGGAATGTTGGATAGGTGTTTTTACAATTGAATTCCATTGAATTGTGGATCAATATCATTCATTAGTTGAGTTTTTATATAATAAAATTTATTATTATAGTATAAAATTGAAAAAATATTATGTATTGTATTGAAAGTGGTTTGGAAATCCCATATTTTGGGATAAATTTGGTTAATAAAAATATATTACACTAGAATTAGAGGAAATGGCTGAGATGTTAAAATTGATTTAGAAACATATGAGTAGTTTTCAATGAGGGAATAAATATTATGAGAATAACAAGATGAAATACATTTCATTCAATATAGCTGATCATATATTTGTTAAAATATATCCTTGTAAAAGTGGTAAGAATTTTGGTAAGAATGAAAAAAAATTCCATATATTATTGGAAAATATAAAATATTGGAGAATATTGTATTAGTTTTTTTTTTCTAGTAAAATTTCCTCTATGTTGATCCCATAAACATCATGTTTTTCAAGATTGGACATTATGAAAATATAGGCCAGATCCAAATCATCTTCTAATACCCATTGTAGTTCAGTTGAAAAATAACCAATCTTATGACGAAATGATTATTTTGAATTTCTTACTATACATTTCATGTATTGTGGAATACAGTAATTCACTATGTTAATGTTTTTTATAGAAACCAAACTATTGAATACGTCACATGGGATTCCAAAAATTATCTGTGGGAAATGCATCCCCACTTTATTAGTAAGTGTAGAAAATTTAGAGGACAGAATATCCAAAAGGGTGTGGAATAATGTAACAACCTAGATAATGATATATATTTTTTCATATTTACTAATATTCATTTATTAAATGTTAAATTATTTTTAAATATGTTAATATTGAATTTTTTTTATTAAACTCATTACATATATAGTTATATTTAAATGGTTAATTTTCAAATTTAGGAATTTTATTTTTTATAAAATAATTTAATTTGGTATTCATCATGCACAAATTATCATTACACTAATATTTAGAATTTTTCTAAAAAAGTTTAATTTTTTAGTGAATAGAGATAAATACCGATTTTTCTAAAAATATCATTTCATTTCTATAAATTAATCAATTTCATAGATGTATTATGTTTTGAAATTTAATTATTATTAAATAAGTATAGTTTAATTATATTTAATCCTCTTAAATTATTTTTAACCCACATTATATTGTATATTTTTAATGTTATTTTTTTGGTTATTAAAGTGATATTTTTCAGAAAACTGTTTTAATGTACATTTTGATTCTCGTTTTTAATTAATTATAACAACATATGCTGGGGAAATTTAATAATTATAAATATTAATTATTTAGGATAATATTTTTATTTATTTTTATTCAATTATTAGTATTACTCATATATTTAATATAAAAATATCATTTTCCCGAAAATAAAACTTCATGAAAACCCACAATTTCATCACATCTCTGGGTTTTGATTAGATTTTAATATTCCCATTTTTATTAATTGATATTTTAAAAATGGATTCCATATTTGGAATTATAATTTATTAATTAGTTAATAATTTCATTTGAATTTTTTTTTCATAATAAAAGTTCCATGAAAAAAATATATTTACCAAAATATTTGTAAAATTATGGTAGGGGTTTTAGTTATATATTAAAATAGTAAAATACCTAAATACTACAATTTAAATATTTTTTATATGTTTATATAGCATAAAAGTCATTAAAACAATAATTATCAATAAATATTTTTGGAATTAATTCCCCCAATTGTGTTTGTATTTAAATATAAAATATTCATTATTTAATCATCTGAAACCACTTGTCCCCATGTATATCTATAACTCTTTATCGTGCCCTTTCTCCTAAAAAGACATGAATTTTTTCAATTATCGTACAAACCATCTACTACCCACTATCACCACATCAATGTGAAACAAGTATCTTCAAATTAACAATTACACATTGTTTAAGGGATGCTTTAAAAAGTTGACATTCAATAGGTAAATATCTCAACCATATCTCAAATGTTCCTTTCTACTTCTACCTTTTCCTCACCTCATTCATCCTTTATAGTATAATAGTTACAATATTATGAATACACTATAATTTTATTTCAATAATTTAATATATTTTATCCATTCCATTTTTCATATCCTTTTATTCTATGAACAGAAATCACTACCTAAATTATGGAGGTTAACCGTATTCCTGGACAATGAATATTCATTTTCCATTAATGCTTTCATAGGTGGTCATAAGACTAATGGTATTCATAAATCATATTATAAGATGTATATTATAACATAATTCCTCTCTTGAAATTAATATATTGACAAAATATTAAATATAATAATACATGTCCTTGTTGATAGAAAACCCCCCCAAAATAAACAAAACATTTATCATTAACATTTTATCAAATGATTCATCTTCATGTTAAAAAAATTATATATGTGACCATTTATGATTTTATATGTGAATTAACACCATTTTATTTAACTTCTAGTATATACTTTTCTTTTTAAAAGAAATTCTATAATTATAGGTAAATGAACCGTCCAAGAAATAATGAAATGAACATTACCTAAACAGTGAAAAAAAGAAAAATTATTAATTAATAGGTGATAAGATGTCATAAATGTGTCATATAAGGTATTTTGAGAATGAATATAATTATAAAATAAATTATTACCATATTTCAACCATTTTAAATGAAATTTGAACATGTTTTATGGAAGTATAACATGAGGTCCTTGAATTCTTAACAAAATTTCAATTCACTTGGTCTGACTTCTACTTCATGATTATGTCATTCAAAGCATATGTTAGAAATTTTTTTTAATATATTATGTTTTATTTCAAATTTTATATGTGGATTTCTATTAAATGCATATAATATATAAATTTTATCAATTACCACTTAAATGATATGATATTTGTATGGGAATTTATTTTATAAAACAAAATTTAAGGTTTATTTATAAAAAAATCAAAAGGAATGTATTTTACATATATATAATGATTGACATTTCCTTATTAAACCCAATGATTTTGTGTTAAGTAACCTCATAAATAAATTCAAATCACTTAATAGGATACATTACACATAAAATTCTTTCAAATTATAAGTCATTTAAAATCCAATAGAGGACACAAATGAATAACTATATAGATGAATGATTTAAATAAGAGGCTATTTCAGTTAAGTGAGGAACATATACCAATTAAATTGGTACTTGAACCTTAGGAATAGTAATTTTACCCTTAGTAATAGTAATGTGACCATTTCAATGACAAAGTCACCTATGAAATTTTAAATAAAATTACGGTGATTTATAAATGAATTTATCAACTATTTATGTCATGGAACATGAAAATTAATTCATTTAAAATGATAAAATTATTGTTCATTTACAATTTTATAATTAATAATTTATTTAAAATAAAATATATTTACAAAAAATAGACTCATAAATTAATATATTGCGGTCTTATGATTCTATGATAATATTATATGCCATAAATTAATTATTCAAAGTGTCACAAAACCAGTTATAATTTTGAAATCGGTATTTTGTTGAATAAATGATGAAATTAAAGAAAAAATAATAATCATATTATTGAAAATATATAAAAAAATGTGTTCAATTTTAAATTAATCTTATAAAAATTATATAACAATGATTTTCTTGTAATTTTCTTAAATACATCATTTTTCATATGAATAGTAAAAATAATGGTTTCACATAAATGGGGTAACATAAATTACATAATTCATGATGTATTGGTGATAAAATCAATTATAGAACATAAATTTAGGCTATAAAATAAATAAATTGGATAATTATTTGTTAAAATACAATAAACTCAATTTCCGAACATAAAATGTATTTTTTAAAACCTAAAGTCAATAGTGGTTTCATAAAATATTAATTTTTTTCATTCAAAATTACATTTCAATAAATTAATGAAATAGATTTATAAAGGGGTTATAAATTCATAAAACTGTTATATAATATAAATATATGAATTATATTTTCATAAAATAACTATTTCAAGTCTTACTATTAATTAAATATTTCACACTAAAAATACCCTTATTCTCAAGTATAAATAACACATATTCATTCCCTTCCAGAACGTTTCAATCCCCCCTTAAGAAAGACAATTATAATATAATATACTACCTATTCATCCACTTATAAGTCATATAACCTTTCTGTATCCCTCAAAATCCCATCACTAATGGGTTTTTAGCAAGAAATGTGTAATTTTCCATTAAATCCTCATTCATTTCTTCTTCCCATTATTATTTTCCCTTATAATATCAAATCAATATACTCAAAAAATAATTAAGCACTATGATTACATGATATTATTGATTATAACCTTCTTGATGTATTATATGCATACACATATAAATTTTGTATGCATTTTTCCAACTATTACGACAATGTCTTATCAGAGGTCAGTAAACCACCTTTAGAAACATTGCAAGAAATTATTATTAGAACCAAATTTATGGATAAAAAATATTGATTATATATAATATATAAATATTTAATTAAATTAATTTTATTAATATATAATTAATTACCCAAATTTATTAATCAAATGATGAAAAATAGAGAAATTGAGGGAAACAAGATATTTTTAACAACAACATGATATCAAACCCCTTCAAATTAATCATCATAGTTAATAAATATAATCTAATAATTATAATTGAAAAATAGTTGTATATTTTAAACTAAATAACCGCTGCATTACTGTTTTTATCAATATAATTTTAATATTTAGGAGGTGTAAAAGCAACGTAATTAGGCAAGAATAAATCAGAGAGACATCATAACATTTCCCATTTCATTAAGACCAATATAGTATTTCTCACCTAATAATTATTAGATGGTTTATATACTTCCCATTATATATATTTTTTTCATTTTTAAATATCTTTATTTTATGTATCCATTTTCTTGTATAATTTATATGATTATTTTATAAGCCACACACCATTTTACAGAATATTTTTATTTTAAATGTCATTTGAACGATTGAATTATTGATAAATATGTTTTCTCAAATCAATATGGATTTTGATAAGGAATATATTTCCTGGATTAAATCAGTGTATTAATAATTATTTAGAGTTTTATTGATGGGAATGTATCATTATATCCCCTCTAATCATCGAATGGTATTAGGAGACAACACAATTGGGGAAAAACTATTCATGTTTGTTTCCAAATAGAATCATATGAGTATCAACCCATAAAAATAAAATGTCATGAAATTAAGATAGTTCATGTTACACCTACATGACACCAAAATAATAATCATTTTATTTATTAACTATTTTATTGTTATAGTCCATGAGGTTTTCACTGTGATAGAATCTATGAATGCATTTTCATTTCCAATTTATTAATGGCTTATATTTTCTCGTTATTCACCATGCTATATTGATTATATCAAAGTATTTATGCTTCAGTTATTATTAATTAATGGTTCTTCTATGTGTAACATATACTTCGAATTTCTGTCACCTGCTTAATTTTTTTTTCCATCCTTGGGTTATGAAGATGAGTTTTTGAATACGTGACAATACATAATTTATATTCTTTTTGATGAACTATTTTATATTTTATAATTTAATAAGGGAACCATGTATGTATCTAGTTTTATCAATACTACTATACTGATAACTCCTCTGTGATAATGTCTATTTTGTCTATGCCATTATAGAAAAATGACCACTGAAATTGGGTTACTGTGATTGAGGTTATCACAGTTGGTGTCATAGGATGTTTAGTAGAATCCTTGTGAACTATATTAAGAAAAAAATTTCTAAAGACAATAAAAATATGATAGTATTTTAGTATAAGAATAGAATAACATTATAAAATTTTGGTAAGGTAGAGATTATGTGGGTCTTACTAGTAATGAATCCATATATTGATACTATATGTGGGAGTTTTTTAGAACTTATTTATATAGGGGTAACAATGATGAAATGGTGTCATGGGCCTGAGTCGGGGTAACCAAGTACACGATGATTGAGCTTATTATGCACCTGGTTTGATACTCATGGGGGTATTCTTAATATTATTCAAATTATCTTGACAAAAATATATTAAGAATTTAAATGAAAATATGTCCCCATAGAGACATGTTTATGATTATGAGATTAGATATGTGATATATTTTAAAGTGTATTTTTAGTTAAAAATTATGAAAGATTATTCATAACCTAATTTACTCTACACCATTGTTTATAAATGGATCCTAATTTTAGAAATGTAATGAATAACCAAAGAAAATGTTGGGATTCCCCTTATGAGAATATCAGCACAGATATTATTGGAGCAGATAAGATCATTAACATATTATTAAATCTTACTCCAATTTAAATGAATAATAATACAACAACTATGTTTGTCTATTTCATGGGATTGAAGCCCCCATATATTCATTGGAGTTCTAATACAGAGGTAACTGAGCAGCAAATCATATCCCTTGAAATCATATTTGTGGCATTAAGATGAAATGAAAAAGACATGGTCATACTAGAAGTTTATTTTCTTGACAGGTGATACTGATCAATGGTGTTATTTGATGATGAATACTAAGGAGGAAGATGAAATAAAATACATGTAATATAGTACTATTAAAGAATCATTCTTCAATAAATAATTCACTTAAGAATAACAAAATGAAATCAATATAAAATTATTTATATTAAATAATTAAGATGAAGATATTGTTTTGGAGTATGAGGATACCTTCAAAATACTAGGATGATATTCTTTTTATTTAATACATGATTTGGTTGACAATAATTATCATTTTATTTTGGTTATTTAACCATTCCTTTAAAGGGAACTGGCTTCTCAAATATTTTCATCATATGTTGTAATAATATTAATTTCTATAAAAATAGATAAGTAATTTTATAGATTCTATTTGTTCATAGGAAATAATGATAAGAAGATGTGGTCTGATAAACATAGAAGAGGTGAAGAATTAATGAAGATTAAGGTAATGACTCAATTTCCATTATGTGAAATATATAGAAAGAATCATCCTATGAAAATTATGAAATGAATAAGATTTTTTTATATATGAGGTGAAAAGGATCATCTAGATAATCAATGAAAATTAAAACAACATATAAATGATGTTAAATTCTTCAAATTCAGTAAAATGGGGAATTATACAAATAAATGCCCCCATTTTTTGATAAATATACCATAGAAGAGGCTGCAGGGATATGTTAAAGATTATTTGATAACCACAACTAATTTATTAGTACCTAATGTTGTAGTGGAATCTATATTAATTATATCTTAAAATTTATCCAATTTATTATTCGGTTCCATATTATTTCAGTATTTTAAATCTACCCAGTTTTCCAAGAAAGCTAAATATTTTCCCTTTTATTTGAAAAAGGTGTTATCAGTAAAATCTAATAAGGGATGTCTCATTAACACAATACATTTTCAGGAAATCCACTTTATGAAAACTAAACGTTTTTTAATTTTTGACGTTATCAAAATTCCCCTGACCTACATTGTTTTAATCCTTGATATCGAATGACATTCAAAATATTAGGTGAAAGTTTTTTTCAAGAAGAAGGAAATTATTATATAAGATAATGATTTTGAATCCCTTATCTTTGGAGTTTAAAATTCATCATCTAATTCTTATCTAGATCCACCCCCAATAGCTCTTATGAATGAAATTTTTATGGAGGAAGGGAAAACATTTAATAATTTGGAATGTAATATTCAAATTGATGTTGTGCCAATTTTGAATGAATATACAGATAAATTTACATAGGAATTACCAGGGATCCCCTCAAAGTGTAAATCTGAATTTACTATTGATCAAATCCATGATTCAAGAACAATATCAATGAATTATTGAAGAATGTCCACAGTGGAATTAGCGTAGATGAAGAAACAACTACTATATTTGTGTAATATGTGATTTATTCACCATCGTATTTCTCAATGGGGATCCCCTATTGTCATTTTTATGAAGAAATAAGGATCCTTGTCTCTGTGCACTAACTATAGAGTAATCAATGAAATTAAAATAAATACAATGTATCATATACCTCTAATTTATTATTTATTTGATCAATTACATAGAGATCAATATTTTTTTAATGCTTGACCTTCCTTTTGAATATCATCAATAACATTAGAGGAAGGATGATATTTCTAATACATCCTTTCAATTCATTTATGTACATTATGAATTTATAGAAATTCAATTTGTATTGACTATTGCACAATCTATTTTCAAAGACCATTTTAATAGAGTATTCAAAGAAAATATTGATAATTTTGGTGAGGTATTTATCAAGAATAACATTATGTACTCTAACATCTATGTGGAAAATTATAATAAATTTCATATTGTTCAAAAGACTCTTAGAAGAATGTATTTATTTAGTAAGTGTAGCATGTGGTAAATATGGCTCCAAAACGTCAATTTTATTCTTTTTATTATATCTATAAATTCAATGAAAGTTGATTGTGCAAAGAAAAAGGAAATCAATTATTTTCCTATGGAAAAAAACATAACCAAGGAACATAGTTTTATTGTTTTAATAGGTTACTACTAATGTGTTGTTCTGAATTCTGACTGATTGTCTAACCCACTAAGAACGATCACACATAAATGGGATAAGTTCATATAGAAACAATAATATCCAAAATGCTTTTAATAATTGATTATATGATTGGTAAATTCACCAATTGTTTCTCTTCCATTTGTAAATGATTGATTTTTGATATATAGGGCAGTATTAGAGAATGTAGTTGGATGATTTCTAATGAAAAACGATAAAGCTATTACTTATACATTGATGTAGTTTAAGACAGTTGGAAAACAATTATCCAACTCATGATCTTGATTTATAATTGATAATATTTAATATAAATATATAAAGACACTATCTTTATAGTGAATGATGTCAAATATATATAGATCACTACAGATTCAAATACATATTTACAAATAAAGAACTCAACATATATAAAAATAGATGGATCATGTTACAAAAAGATATGATTGTTCAATACAATACCACCTTTGGATGTAAAATAAGGTATCATATGAATTTTCCATGAAATATCAGAGACTTATATCTTAATCAAGGACTAAGAGAGATCATATGTTAATGTATTTAGTAAAATGGATATGGGAATTGTTTAAGGAAAGGGGAACCATCATTCTATATTTAAAATGCTTTCAAATCCATATTTTCTATAGAATAAAAAATCACTCAATATGATGATGAGAATCGTTAATAGAGAATTAATGTCCTTAAAGATGGATGTCTAGCATACATCCTGCATGATGATGGGTTTTTTAAAATTGAAAAGAGGTTATGTGATCCATCTGTACGTGAGATAAAAAGGGAAATATTATAGGATGATCATAGCTCAAATTTCAATATACACCAAGGAAGTACCATGATGTATATATAAGAAAGGGAAATGTTTTGTTGGAAAATATGAAGTGAGAAAATTCTAACTAAATGTTAAGGTATATCGTTTTTCAGTTGGTGAAGGTAAATATACAACATCCTAGAGGAGTCATGAAACCTATAACTATTCTTATGTAGATGTGGGATGAAATTATTATGGGATTTGTCATGGGACTACCATGGAAACCTATAAGGATTAGTGAAATATGGGATATTTTTTATCTTCTTACAAAATTATCACATTTACATGCAATAATATAATATTTACCTCCTAAGAGCATGGATAGAAGTTTTATTAACAATGTCTAAAGAATTCATGGTTCACCTAAATCAATCTTCTCTAATGGATATTCACATTATAAATTTATATTCTTGATTATTATTTATAAATATAGAGTTACTAAACTTCATATTAGTACATCTTATCACAATAAAATTGACAAAAAAAGAAGGAAGGACTATTAATTCACTGGATGAAATGACTAGTTATTTATCACTATACATTAAATATATATTGGATTCGTATTTATCATTGGGGGGATTTACCTTCAATAATAGTTTTAATCTATTAACATAATTGTTCTATATGATGCATTATATAGATTGTAATGTTGATCTCTAACATGTTTGGATGAGGGTGGTGAATGGAATCTTATAGGCCCATAACTTGTAGAATAGACAATGAAAAAGTTGATTAATATTTTGAATAATATTAAAGAATATAATATTATGAATAATATTTATGCTAGAAACCCAAGAAATTTTTTTTAATTCATTTTGATAGATCATGACATTCTGAATATATCTCAATGGAAGTGTGCCTTAGGGTTTTATTAGAGAGGGATACTGATCCCCTCATACATTAGACCATTTGAAATTCATGAAAGAATTAAGGATATAGATTACCATTTAGCAATTCTCGTAAGCCTTTCCAAAGTTCATGATGTGTTTCTCATGTATTTTTGGTTGATGTACATGCCCGAACAAACACATGTACTCAGTAGTGATGAAATAGAAATAGAACCTGATTTGTCTTTCTCTAAAAAGACTTTTAAGATTCTTGACATAAGAGAGAATGCATTGATAAATAGGGCCTCTCTACTTGTAATTGTTATTTGTAGAAATAATAAAATGGAAGAAACAACATGGGAACTAGAGGATGTTATGAAGAACTACCACCCACACCATCATTGAGGGAAATATTCCTTAAAAACTCAAATATGAAATTTATAGAGGGATGAATATAATATCCCATGATTTTATGGTTTTTTCACTGATATAAATTATATACATTTTGAATATTACATTGAAATTGAAATTATTTCATTGTATAAAACATATAAAATCACATAGGGATACAAAACAAACTCTATAATGAAAAATGAATGAATTAAGAGGTTAGTTCTAGGAATTAAAGAACACATGTAATGCCCCGACCCCAATTACCCAGAGTCGGTGCATTATTTCATAACATTGGCATGGTCACAAATTATAATGTCTTGAAAAACTGATTAGTTTAGTATCCTTGGAAGTAATAGATACATTAATAAGGTTTACATTATATCATAAAATGAAAAACTACAACAAATTGTTTCCATAGACCACACTCATATCCCCTCAAACTATCCCTGCAGGTCAGTCATAAAAATATTTCATCACATTATATGAAAAATAAAACATAGAATGGGGTGAGCTCAGATTCTTAGGAAGGATATAAATATAGCGAAATCATTCATAAATAAGCATAAACATTTAAAGAAACCTATAATTCTAAAACAATGGCCTTTTAACATGAACTTATGCATAATATGGAAAAGGTAAAATAAAATAATGCCATTTACATACTCACATGGATATTATAGTAGTCGAATGATCACATGAAATATCAATAGCCACTTTCATAAAGATGGAATACATAATGCCAGACTTCATAACCACATAGTGAAGGCCTTGTGCCAAGACATAAAATAAGATTTTGTCAAGGCCTTGTGCGAAGACACTAGTTTTTCTCATTAGACATACCGATATATCGATGAGCTATAACAGGATCCACGCATCATATACTAAGTCCTATGCATTCCTCATATGAAAAGGTTTAAACATAACATAAAAATTTGTATTAAAACTAGAATATGAAATGTCAATAATTTATCCATAAACCATGAATGGTATAAAAATAACACATCCACAGTCAAAACTATCACAAAACCATCAATACAATATTGATGTTTTGTATCATCATATATCAACTTAAAATAAACTTAAAATCCTTTCAAGGATGTTGACATAGATGAAATGAAATCATTTTTAGGGAAATATCTCTTTCTATTTTGAAATCATTTAAAATTCATATAATTATAAAAGAAAACATTTATTTTGTAAATATTCTTTTAATATTGTAAGGGATGCTTTGATGCTCTTATAAAGGTGGAAAATAGTCGCACCCACCGTATAAGTAAATGAAAAGACATTCTTACCGTAATTTTGTCGAAAAGGTTATAATGGAACATGTTTGGAAAACGACGGAAAGATTCCTTTATATAAATATTATAAAAAGTTAAAAAATTGTATAAATGACTTTATCCCATAGTCTATAAAATATTAATATGTTTTGAAATATATTTTTAGGAAACATGGATGTGGATGATAAAGAGGTCCCATTAGATACTTATGGAAAAACAACCTTGGATAATAAATAGATTGTGAAATTAACCCTTACCTATTAGTTTTCCATTGTCAAGGGTAGGTTAACCACCTATATAATGGTGAAATAATTGTTATTAAATTATACATGAATCATATACATTTATATGACTTCATTTATGATCTTTTAACATTTCTTTTTTAATAATATCTTATTATTATCATTGTTTCAGGTGTTAATAGATTCATTTTCCTTTATTTTCAATGTTATGTGAGTAATATTTGTTATGTATGGGATGTATCATATTCAGATCTATAATGATATCATGTTTCCTAACATTATTTTTAATAATCTAATGAAAATTAGTCTTGAATGGATAATATGGGAAATGAATCTCATCGCGTTCGTAGAGACGATAATCCGTAGGCATGCACGAGCGACACTATCATTCTTTTGATATTAAAATAATATATAATTGAATGGTATATCATATATACTTAATCATTATCATGTAATTTTTTTATTCACATCAATTAAACATCATTATTATACCCATCCAAATATTAATGTATTGAATAACAATTACCCCACGACGTGGAGACGATAAACCGTACGTACGCACGTATGGTGACATGTCATTCAAAGGATGGATAGAATAATGAATTTTTTTGTACCATATTTATAATAACATCACGTTATATATATGATACAAGAGTTATTATTTTATAATGGACACAACAATGAAAATGGAAGTGGAAGAATAAAGGGACTCGAAAGAGGTGATGAAATATTTACCTATTCTTCGGGTTCGTTCTTTTGATTTGATCAAGAGGTCTCCTTTGGATGGATTTATTACTAAAGTAAGTCCTCTGAGATGAAGGTAGGATAGTTGAGAGTGTATTTGGGTAGGGTTTTTTCGAGCCAAATGGCTTTGAAGATGTGAATTAAAGAGAAAGGGGAGTTCCCTTTTATAAGAGGGGTGAGGGGCACCTTAGGAAAAGAAAAAAATGTTATTTTATAATAAAATAATTTTAAGTTTATAATTGCACAAAAATGAATTATTTAAAGTATATGGTTTGTATGGGTCGAATACCAATAATCCCATATTTTTTAGATAGGTTTGGGTCACTATATTAACTTTATCGTTTAGACTTTACTCTTTTATAAATAGTTTGACATTTACCATGTCACTTTTTATTTTTATATTATATTGTTAATAAACATACTATATACTTCCAAGAGAACCCCATGATGTTCATTAATGATAATCATATCATTATATAAGTCCTTCGGATGAACTTTATATTTTTATGAATAGAATATATATTAATAATATAATATTTGTTATAAAAACTTTTTTATGTCAATTTTGACACTATTTGGTATTTTGTTTTTCCAAAATTAATAACATCATTATTACGTCGAAAAAAATTTATCTAACCAACCCTAAAATTTTATATTATCCTATAAAATTAGTTTATTTCATAAAAATTCTTAATTTTTTTTATTTGGATATTTATAATATCAATTATTTTAATATATCATTAATTACTTAATTACTGCATCATCATTGTTTCATAAATAAATTAAATTACGTTATGTATAAAAAATATAAATAAAATATAATTATGTATGAAATATTTTTATCTTTCTAATTAATATTTATAGTTCTATTTATCTTATTTATAACCATATATTTAAAATGTTTTAGTTATTAAGCTATGATTTTAACTTTTTTAACACTTCTTTAAATAAAATAATAATAAGCATCCTAATCTAATCCAAGTGGCCCAAAGAGGTTCCTATTTTATTATTAAGGTTGTTTTATTCTAATTATGTTTGTCAAATATAATTAGTAAATGTTTTTGGGTAATAATAATATCATTTATACCCATAAATACTCGATTCACTTTTAACCGTGGTGAATAAAAATAAAAAAATTACTATTCACCAAAAAATTTTATTGTCTTATTGAACGAAAGTTTTTATAATGATATAAACCATGTCTCTTGGATTTTTGAAATTCCACTCACATAAGTGGTAAATTTATGTTTTATGTGAATTTGCAAATTTTCCTCGGAAGTGGGTAAAAGACGGTGAAAAGTTCAATAAAAATTTTATATATCTAAAATTATTATAAACCTAATCCAATAAACTACATTGAACATATATAGGTATTATGTATCGATTTTTACCTAAAATAAATTAAATAAAATGAATACAAATTTAAATAAAAATTCGGTTTTAAACTATAATTCAGTGTTTTTCACTATTCATCAAAAATTGAATGTTTTCAAAAAAATACCAAAAATTAACCCTATGCTAATTAAGATATTCTGAATAAAAAAATGATGTCAATATTGAATGATACAATTTATAAAATGTCAAAAGTGGGTATTAATATTCATAACGGCTAGTTTGATTGGTTTTGGTGTGTTAGAACTCGAAGTTGCGTAAAACATATTCTACTATATTATTCAAAGAGAAGCATACCATGGAAGCTAGGGATGTTAAAATCTACCCTCCTTAAAATAATTTCATCCTCAATATTTCTCGAATATTACTGCTGTTGTCGCCCAAAATACGGCCCGAAAGAAAGGAAAAAGATAGCTGGCGCGCTGCCTCGTGAAGCACAGCCGCGAAGCCCCGCCGCGAAGCACCCACGCGAAGCGCCCCGACCCTCGCGGCCTCGCGAAGCTCCGGAGGCGGTAATGCTCCGCGAACCCATTTGACGTTCGCGAGCCACCGCGAAGCTCTTGAGGCGGTAATGCTCCGCGAACCCATCTGATGTTCGCGAGCTGTCGCGAAGCCCCATAGGCGGCAATGCTCCGCGAACACATTTGACGTTCGCGAGCCGCCACGATGCTCCGGAGGCAGTAATGCTCCGCGAACGACGTTGAAGTTCGCGAGCGCGCCGCGAAGCACCGAAGGCAGCGCGAGAGCCCTACTTCGCGGCGCCCCTTCCCTATAAATACTGGACTCCACCTGAGTCCCAGGAACGGACAATCCGACCTCTCGGCTTCTCCTCTCCCGAATCGCGAAGCACTATTTTCCCCAGGAATCATGAGCTCCGTGAGGTATTTCTACTTCGCGAGAAGACTCTGCTTTGTCTCGTTTTGAGCCCCACTTCTGAGAGGGATGCCCTTCACGAAGCTCAAGGGCGTTCGCGAAGGAAGGGGATTCCCAAGGGAACCCGAGAAGCCGCAGAGCGTTTATGCTTCGCGAATCACCCAACCCATGCTTGTGATGCCTATGCCAAGGTAGGATCACTATACATCGCGAAGGACACTGCTTCGCAGGACCCTGCTTCGCGAGGCACCCCTTCCTCGCGAGGCAGTGCTCCGCAAATACTCTTCCACTTCGCGAAGAACCTTCCACTCACACCTATGTCCCATGCTAAGTCCAAGGCACTCCACTTCGCAAAGTACACTCCTCTACTTAGCGATTCCTCTTCCCGTGCGACCCTCCAGTTTTGCACGATGTGATTTAAAAGTCCGATGGACAATGCCACCCGTAGCGTTGCTTCGCCTAATGCTTCTTCGCATAGGCATGCTAACGGGTATTGCTTCTTCGCATAGCCACACTAACGTGGACCCCTCGATGGTTCGTTCCATGACCCCCCTTAACCATGGACTTACCGGTACCTTCCCTTCCCCAAGGACCAGAGGGTACCGGTTATGTAAGTCCTAGGGGTGTGGAGTGAACCCACCTCGTCCGAGCTACTGGACGTTAAACTGCCAAGCACCACGTCCTCAACACATGATGTTAAACTGTGATCCGACCTCGTGCCCCTCGCGAAGGGTCCCCCCAGCTCAAACATTTTTTACACCACTCGTGTCCACGGGAATGGAACTCTTCCTCACATGGAATGATATCCTCCTTGTCGGAGTGGCGTATGTTCGTAAGAGAAGGGCGACCCTAGCCCCCTCAACGGATGGTTGCACTCTGCATCTCCGTACTTCCCCACTACCAAGGTCAGTGGAGGGCGTGATAGGGAACGAGGCACCTCCCATCGTCGGACCAAGGTCCATCTTTCCCGCGCTCTGTCGCGCCATGGGCCTCCATCCTGGAGTAAGTCCCAACACCATGGGCCGCTCAACGCGTAAGCCCCTCTTCGCTTCTCACGGACGCACCCTTCGCGACGTGATCGTCAGGTCGTTGCAACCTCTTGTTTCTCACACCGAGCATGACTCACGTGGGCTTAGAGCAAGCACTGACCCTGACCCCGAATATCCTTATGAACTACGAGGTCTTTGATCCATGTCAAGGCATGGTACGTAGGAAGCCTCCATGAGGTTCAAGCCCACCCGTCGTTTATTCACGTCAGGGTTCACTACCGTCCTGCATGACGTTAAACTGTATTCCATCAATCCTCCGAACTACGAGGACATTGATCCATGTCACGGCATGGTATGTAGGAAGCCTTCACGAGGATCAAGCCCACCAATAGTGGACCCCCGTGTCTACTTTCACGTCGGTTCACCGACAAACCCATCATTTGAACTACGAGGTCTTTGATCCATTTCAAGGCATGGTACATATGAAACCTCTATGAGGTTCAAGCCCACCCATCATCCATTCACTTCGGGTCCCATTCTGGTCCAGTGGTAAGCCATTGCGACCCATCCCGTTTGAACTACGAGGTCTTTGATCCATGTCAAGGCATGGTACGTAGGAAGCCTCCACGAGGTTCAAGCCCACCCATCATCCATTCACATCGGGTCCCATTCTGGTCCAGTGGTAAGCCATTGTGACCCATCCCATTTGAACTACGAGGTCTTTGATCCATGTCAAGGCATGGTACGTAGGAAGCCTCCATGAGGTTCAATCCCACCCACCCGTCATTTCACGTCGGGTCTCACCCCGGTCCAGCATGACGTTAAACTGCATTCCGGTCCAATGGTAAGCTGTTGCGACCCTTTCCCACCTGAACTATGAGGTCTTTGATCTATGTCAAGGCATGGTACGTAGGAAGACTCCATGAGGTTCAAGCCACATTGCTCGGTCGTTCATTCACGACGAGTTTCGCCCTCGTCCAGTATGACGTTAAACTGCATGCCCCCTTTTGTCCCGCATGACATGAAACTGTACACCCAATTCTAGTCCGACGACAAGCCGTTGTGAGTAACCCGAACTACGTGGTCACTGATCCATGTCAAGGCATGGTATGTAGGAAGCCTTCCCAAGGTTCAAGCCCACCACCCATCGGACCAAGGTCCACTTTCACGTCGATTCACCGACAAAGCCCCATCTGAACTACGATGACTTTGATCAATGTCAAGGCATGGTACATAGGAAACCTTCCCAAGGTTCAATCCCACCACTAGTGGACCCACGGGTCTACTCTCACGTCGGTACTCTGACGATGCTCATCGGGCCAAGTTCCACCTTCACGTCAGTTCATCGACGTCATCCCGAACTACGTGGACTTTGATTCCCTACCACAGGGATACGTAGGAAGCCTCGTCAAGGCTCAAGAACAACATCACTGTCGCCCCTGCGATGGTCCCATTTCACTCTCCTTCCACTCCATTCATCAACCCACCACCTGTTCCGATTCTCGCCCGGACCGTCTTATCCTGGTGAGACCCTGTCGGTACGTTCTTCTTCACAGTCGCCCATGGGCTGGCCCCGGTATCGATATCCCTTCAAGGAGGATCCCTCAATCCGATCTATCCTAGCTAATGCTCTGGTTGGGTTGATCCGTCTCCTCTGGACGTTAAACTTGCGGCATACCCTGTGTTGAGAACGGGAAGCTGAGGAAAATCTCAGATATGTGTCTACGACATATAATTCCTCGTGCTCGATGTGGGATGCATCGGGCTTCCACGCCCTCGAGAAGCCTTGTGGTCAAGGATAACAGACAAACATGCCATGTACCCCAGCATCCAGACACGCTACTGATGCCTCAACGTGACTACTCCCCTGACTGAAGGTTGCTGCCCTGACTGGACCCTTTGGAATGTCCCGACAGAAGCAGTGTAATTAACCAGCGTCCATGGAAACATGGAACTGGGAAGAGTTTCACGAACTACGTATTAAATCTATAAGGGAGACCCAGACTAGGTGATGAGTTCTGAGGAGGAATCCGCAGGAGGAAGAACCGACATCCCATCATCCCGTTTCGATCAAGGAGCAGACGTCCCTGAATAAGGAGCGAATGCCGCCCGCCTTTGGAAAGCGGGAATGCGGGGCAACAGAAGCGCCGCGTGTCCTCCCCCATGGACGGACGGGCGTGCGCCCCAGCGAAAGCATCAGAAACAGAAATGGTGAACCCGACGTGAAATTCTTCTCCTCAATATGGAGATTAGTAGCGTTCGAGACACCAGTAGATTGACGTGTCACCGGATCCAGATATCTGGTGCCTGGTCCCGCCAAGTAAATAGCGGGCCTGTCGTGAAACTCATCGGAAGTCGGGGCAGTAGAACTTGGGGCACTCCGTTCTGCAGCGTGTTGGCGTGGATCCTTCTCACAGACATGGAGAATGGAAGAACGCTGGGGCACCGACGGTCAATCCTTTTCCTCTCAGTACTGATGAGTTGATCCCTTCGTTTCTCAGGAACCAGGTTGCTGTTACAGAGACGCGATCACCGTCCGCTCCTCGCCCACGCAGGGGCAGGGGCAACACCGCGACAGCCACCCCACGTAATGCCGCTACCGCCACGATGGCCGCTGCATCGCGGAATACAGGGAGCCCACGTCCCCTTTCCTCATCAGAGGTCATCCAGCGAAGGGTGATCAACAACCCCGTGCGCAGGTACGAGGAAGAAGGGGTCATCCCAACCCGGGATATGGCCTTCCTGGACCTGGAGGCCTCCAGGCCCCGCCGTCAATGCCGCCCTAACAGGCCGTGCAGGAAGCCTCTTCTCCCCACCCCAACATTCAACCGTTTCGGGAGCTTTTCCCCGGAACGCCTTGATGACTCCTCGTCTTACACTGAAGCGGCGGGCGCCGTTCGGCTTAGCCCGCTCAGGGTCCCAAACCGAGGGCTCCAGGCGAGAGCTCCTGCCCGGCCGCGTCAGCGCCACCGTCCGGCCCCGCAGGAAGAGCAGGCAGGCTACGTCCCTGCACCACCTGCGCCAGCCTGCCTGACCCGACATCAGCGTCGGGCCCGGGCTGAGGACACTCGCCTAGGCGCGTCAACGTCGACAGCTACAGTGACCCGAGCCACCGCCGATGTGTATCATGAAGCCCCCGCATACACTGAGCAGGGGCACTCCATCACCTAACCAGGGTTGAGACCCCAACTGCCCCACAGGCAGGCTGGGTTGACTCTCCGGGTTGCAGGCCCAAGTGGTGATCTCCACGAGCAAACCCACGGTAATGTCACCCCGTATGGAGGTCCTCCCCGTACGACTACTCCACAGAGCGTGGGCCTTCCCCGCTCCGAGGTTCATCATGGAGTCATGCCTCGTGCTACCCCCATCCTACAGGAAGACCTGCCCCGCGACAATGACGCTCAGCATGGAATCATTTCCCGCACGCACTCTACTGGGTATGGAGTCCATCCTCCTGCCCCTGACCACCAACCTGAAGGCACCGTCCATCCGGTCCCTCTCCAACGTGGGGGACCTCCCTACGTCCTCTCTAAAACCGGCGAAGGTCCTCCTCGCCCTAGCAACTCGAGGAGTGAAGGTCAACCTCGCTCCACCCGCAGTGACCATGGAGGTCCTCCCCATGCTCCTGCCAATTCCAACAGAGGCCCCGCCCACATGGGTACTGTTCATGGAGGACCTCCCCATGTACCCTTAGACATTTGCCCCGGTGCCCCTCGCACCCCGGCTATCTGGAGTGGGGGCCCTCTCTGCCACGGCACCAGCGCCGCCCCGAGGCTGCCTAATAGGGTTCAACCCTATCCCGAAGAGCCACCCCGGGGCAGAAGAGCGGGTCGTCGCTACCACAAGAATAATCCTGGGAAGGCCCAGGTGGACATCAAACTTGCCCGCTTCTCCGACTCGGAAGCGGAATGCGATTCAGCGATGGAACCTTCTCCCCGTTCCTCCGTATCAAGGACTGGGGTAGGAACGAGACGCGTTAGCCTCATTCTCCCAGAATTTGAGGTCCACCGGATTCCCATCTCTCTCCGCAGGTACTTCCAGGAGGAAGAAATCCTGGTAATTCCGCAGGTCTCGACCACGCAATCACCGCCTCTATCACAAGAGGAGCCCTCTAACTCTACTAGAGATCACGTAGAGTTATTTTGGGGGCCAACGACGGTAGAGATATGACTCGACCTGTCACCGGTAGCCGCGGCTCCTATTCCGGAAGCTGCGATGATCAGCCCGTCGTATCGTGACATTGTGGCCAAGTCACCTCACTCTTCGGAGGATGGCCCGGAATTCGGCGGCCAGTCAACTCATTTTCTGTATTCTCCACCGCTGAGCTTATTATCCAAGAGGTCCGCCTCGGTACCGCTACCGGTCCCTCAGCCGCCCCCGGTTGACGAGTGGGGCAACACAGGGCCAGACCTTGAGTCCGAGCCTAGGAGCTTCTGGAGTATCCTTGCAGCGGATTACTTCCCGGAGAAGTTCTGGCCGACGGCGGCACTGAATTTCCGCATACCAGAGTCTCTTACCCCTGAAAACGTGGGGTGCTTTGGTCGACCCTGTGGGCGACACACTTCCGCCTCCGTTGCGAACGGGTGGTGTACCCCAGAAGTCGTGAGCACTTCGAAGAAATCGGCGAGCAGTGCCGCCTGATCGATGTCGTCGCACTTCTTGTGGCCCAGCACCCTGAGTCGCCAGGCCACCAAAGCTCCCTTCAACGAAAATGTGTTCAGAGTCTTAAAGCACTCCGCATAATCGTCAGGGAAGCCACCCCCCATGTGCAAGTCCGTGGTTGGGGACAATATGCCGCTCTCCTCTTCGACCCTATCCGACGGCAGCCCGATTCGCTATGCGACATCGAGGATATGCCCCCAAGAGGGGTCGCAGTCCACATGGCCGATGTTGTGGATAAGGAAGATGAGCTTGAGTTCCTTGATGGAGACTTACCATCCGAGGGCGTTCTGCCACTGCTCGACCCGTCAGGGAGAGTTACCCGTCATCAGAGGAACCTGCTAGGTCTCCCCGTACCCACCGAGTCGCTGGTACTCGGTCGAAGCACTGGCAAGGGTAAGGAGCATGTCGGAACAGTCAAGCACTCCGACCCATCCGCCTTTGTGTAGAAAATAGACGAAGATCCCGAGAAGGCCACGTTACGCCAACATCTTGCTGAGCAGAAAAGGGTGGTTGACGAACTCTTGGTTGAACGCGCCGCAGAGCGACGACCCGACTATGGTTATCCCGGGCCGGGGCAGTAGGGGCAGGAACAATTTCCCCCCGGTGAGATGCCTACGGACCACCGTGATCATGCCACTGGCGCAGACAGGGCGGAAGACGAAACATACGGAAAGAGGTCACGAGACGCCTCACCAAACCCCCCCCCCCCGAGCGACGAGACAATCTGAAGAATCCAACCCGGGTTCCCCCTGTCGCCCCACAGGTCGTCCAGCCAGTTGACCCATGAGTGGCCGAAGCCTTCTACCGTGTTAAAGAACCTGGCAATGCACTTGTGGTTAGGGATCCCCCTCAAGACATGGACCCCCACCCGGAGGACCTTATTGCGGCACTCACAGCCCGCCTCGAGGCGTTGGAAACGCAACAGGTGGCGGTCCCACCGGATGGCAAGCCTTATCCTGTGTGGGTGGATGATATGCCCGCGCCTCCGGGTTTTGGTAACCACACTTCCTCGCCCATTAACAGGATAGGGGACCCGCCCTAGCACATGGCTCATTTTTCTTCCAGGTGTGGCCCCATTCTGGGGACCCCGGCTCAGCAAGAAGCCGCCAAGCTCCGATGTTTCGTACAGACATTGGAAGGTCCGGAATTTTTCTGGTACAGCCAGCTCCCTATCGGATCGGTGACCGGTTGGGAAGATCATCTCCGACAGTTCTTATACCAGTTCAGCTCCACCACGCGAAAGACCAACATTGCAGACCTCTTCATGTGCATGCCAAAGTCTGATGAGCGAGTCGCAGACTTCATCACCCGGTGGAAGGGACTTACGTACTCCCTCGATATGCCACTGACTCAGGAGAAATTACTGATTATGTGTGTGCGGAACGTCAAGACAGAGCTGGTACCATCCTTGATTACCCAGAACTACCATGGAGGGTTCAGAGATTTCTCGGACAAGGCTCAACGCCTCGAGGAAGCCCTGCAACAGGCCAGTCAGGCACGTTTGTTGCCCCCTATGATCCCAGTCAGGAGGACCGCCAGGGCTGAACCCGCCGTGGTGGCTCAAATAGAAGCCCCGAGGCAGCTGGAATTGCTACCGGTGGCACCACCCCCGCAACCCCGTAGAGGTCCTCCACCTCAAGCACAGGCTCCCGCCCAGCAGCGTCCGCCTCAGAACCGACAGGTTCCCCCGCGCAACGCGCCACCTCCACCTATGCGAGACAATCAGGCACCGCCTCCTCGGCAGGCCTCTCCGGACCCTCGTCAGGACCAGGCCCCCATGGCCCCCTATCCGGAAAGAAGGTACCAGACCTATTCGTTCAACGAAAATCAGGTCCCTGGATACTTCCGAAGTGCTCTAGAACAAGGGATTGTGCGTCTTCCTGAGTGCAGAAGGCCAGCAGAGGCGCATCTCACCGATCACCCCAACTACTGCCCTTATCATCGAATCCTGGGGCACACCCTCAAGAGATGATATGTGTTTAAAGACTGGCTTCAGGACCAGGTCAACAACAACATAGTCAAGTTGGGCCCAGCAGCAGCGCAAGTGGCAGGTGTCTTTGGAGGATCAGTGATCGGCAGCGACAGTGAAGGTGAGTGGCAGCAGGTCCCTAGCCGCGGATCCCAGAAATATGACGACTGGATGGCTCGAAAAACCGTCATCCATGCCCAGGGTATCATGCGGGCGCACCTAAAGTAGTCAGAACCTTCAGAAAAAGTAGCCGGAGCCTCCGCATCGTCTTCACAGTCGACCTCTACCCAAAAGGGAAAGCAGCGGCGACGCAAGAAGAAGCAACGTGCACCGCCAGTGCCGTCGTCATCCCCCACTCTCGGCGACTTTATGCGCCCTGAAATGGGGTTCCCTCCCAGAATCCGCCCAGCGGTGGATGACTCCTCGAGCGACAGCCAAGGGTACTCTTCGGTTAACACCGTGGAGATGGTAAAGCCCTATATGAACCCCGACGAGGGGGAATGCCAGGCAGACCTCCCCAACGTTTCCTGCCGACGTCAACGTCAGCGGAATCGCAATCGCGCTGGTCATCGAGGCACATCAGCAGGCACCTGTGGCCAAGCGGTGCATGCTACCGAGACCAGGCAGCATGCTCAGCGCAGATCTCAGCACGTGCAAACCCATCCAACACCCTCGGCTCTACCACCACCGTCGTTTGTGCTACTGGATCGGGGGGAGCCGCCTCGTTCGTATCACAGCCAGTCTTGCCCGGCTACAGGCCAGCCTCCGCTGTCCAATCTTAGCCCGGCGACTACTCTTCAGGCTTCTACTGGTAGACAGCAAGATGTACCCAGTACTAGTCACTCGCCGGTTCAGCCAGCTGGACCCGCTGTGCATCCAAATGCCGAACGACCTCCTATAAGCAGAGGTTCACGTTTGGCACGAAAGTACGATGTTCTGAAGCACCTGGACGACATTCCGGCGAGGCTCTCCATCCTTGCTTCTCTTTTCCTGTCATCTGAAATGCGCGAGGCACTTGCCGAGGCCCTAAGGAGCCCCCTCCAGTTCTAGACGGAAGTAGAAGCTGCGGAAGCCTTCCATACCGAGATGATTGAAAACGCCGAATGTCAGGCAGTTATCTCATTCTCCGGTGAAGATGAGGACCCTCCTATATAGGGGCACATTCGCCCACTTTATATCACTGGCCACTTCAACGGTGTGGAAGTCCGCCGCTGCCTCATTGACACAGGTTCTGGAATCAATCTAATTCCGACCCGGATGCTGCGAAAGCTGGGTCTGTCCGAAGGTGATTTAACTCCCTCTGACCTCAGGATCCAGGGGTACGACAGGACAGAGCAAACCCCGGTCGGCAAGATCCACCTGAAGACTCAGTTCGGTGGATTAATTGCCAGCACCGAGTTCATGGTTGTTTCTCAGGACACCGCCTACAACGCATTGATGGGTAGGACATGGCTCCATCTGCATGCAGCGGTCCACTCGTCATATCACTAGTGCCTCAAGTACTCGCTCAACGGTCGAGTAGGCATGCTCCAAGGAGACGTGTCCCCTTTCGCTTCTTGTGAGGCCCGCTATCTGGATGCGGGTTATTACAAAAGTAAGGACAAGAAAATCCGGGTAAGCGAGGATGAGCCCGCCCCGATCACAAGTGATCCCTGGGAAAGCATGGATGACGCCTACATCCTCCCGATCCACCGGTTGGAGGCCACGATCCCCGACATGGGACAATGTTTCGTTGTTTCAGGTACACAAGGAAGGCATGTTCCCGTGTCCAAGCGACAATGTAAAATCACCGCGTAACCCTACATCAACCATGCTCAAGTCATCCCGGAACCCCCTACCCCTATACGGTACCGGGACGTCAAGCTCATGACAACGGCGGTGCGCCATATGTGTCTCTTCCACCAGGCTGGAATTAACCGACTCAGGCCGACACGTCACCACTACTTTGATATCATCAAACGTGGCCCTTTAGGCCGAAGGCCGGATGGGATAGGGTCGACTGCCTTCATTGCTATGGTCTCAATGGCAAGCGAGTCTCTTGATGTGATGACCGTTGCTGCCCAAGCCGGCACCAGCTGCCCCTCGGATTTTGATAGCCCAGAAGCCCCCCCGCCCCATCGTGGGAAGTCCCCCCACGGGTGGGGGGGAAGACTTGGAGGATGCTCCCCCAGCCTTTGAAGAAGGCGTCTCTACCACGGTTGATGAACTGGTACAGATGAACCTTGGTAGCGAGGCAGATCCGAGACCCACATTGATCAGTGCAGCCATGTCCCTCGAGGAGCGGCAGCAGTACGTAGACTTCCTCAAACAGCACCGTGATGTGTTTGTCTGGAGTTACGATGAGATGCCAGGGCTGGATCCCCAAGTGGTCGTCCACCGTATGGGCCTCCCGGCAAAACATCATGGGTTTAAGCAGCCTCCCAGGAAGATGCACCCTTCCCATGGTGTCATGGGTGAGGCTGAAGTTGATAAGCTAATCATAGCCAACTTCGTTAAGGAGGTCCAGTACCCCAAGTGGCTTGCCAACATTGTTCTAGTCAGGAAGAAGAATGGGCATATCAGAGTCTGTATCGACTTCCGCGATCTTAATCGCCACTGCCCAAAGGATGACTTCCCACTCCCAATGACGGAGCTGTTGATTGATTCCACGGCCGGGTTCCAAGCCCTCTCTTTCATGGATGGGTATTCAGGGTATAACCACATCCGGATGGCCCCCGAAGACGAGGAGTCCACTGCATTCAGGGCTCCCCAGTGTACCTTTTTCTTCCAGGTAATGCCATTCAGTTTGAAAAATGCAGGTGCCACTTACCAGAGGGCCATGCATCGCATATTCAAACCGATCCTCGAGAAATTGGTGGAATGCTATGTGGTTGAACTTGTAGTCAAATCATTCCAGTGCTAGGACCATCTCAGAGACCTTGAGAAAGTGTTGGGCTTCCTCCGTTCTCGTCACCTGAAGATGAACCCGCTGAAGTGTGCTATTGGGGTCACCTCCGGGAAGTTTCTGGGCTTTGTTGTCAGATACCGAGGTATCGAGATCGACCTAGAGAAGATCAAGGCCATCAGCCAAATGCCTCCCCCGAGAAACATTCGGGAGCTTCGAGGCCTTCAAGGCCACTTAGCCTATATACGCCGATTCATTGCGAATCTGGCCGGCAAGAGTAATCCCTTTTCCCGGCTCATGAAGAAGGGTGCCACCTATGAATGGGATGAGGAGTGTCGGACCGCCTTCGAGGAAATCAAGCAGTATCTGCTCCAACCTCCGGTCTTGATGCCCCCCATCTCCAGAAAGCCGCTGGTCCTTTACGTGACCGCCCTGGAGAGGTCCCTCGGTGCACTGCTCGCCCAGAAGAACAACGAGGGTACTGAGAATAGTCTCTACTATCTCAGTCGCATGCTTCTCTATACAGAGGTCAGATAATCCCCTATCGAAAAGAGATGCCTTGCGCTCGTCTTCGCCGTGCAGAAGTTACGACATTACCTACATCACCACGAAGTGAAATTGGTCTCCCGGGTAGACCCACTGAAGTACATCCTGAGCCGTCCCATGCTGACTGGCCGACTAGCACGGTGGGTGGTGATTCTCCAGCAGTTTGATATCAGGTTTGTACCTTAGAAGGCCATTAAGGGAAAGGCATTGGCAGACTTTTTAGCTGCCCATCCAACCTCCGAGGATCAATCCCTGGACCTGGATTTCCATGATGAGACGATCCTCTCAATCGATCATTCTTCCCCATGTTGGAAAATGAATTTCGACGGCGCCTCCCGGAGCCCCACCGGTAGGAGGCTCAACGATCCCAAGCTCAACAGAGTGGGCCTGGGTATTGTCTTCATTACCCAGGTGCAAGCCGTCCTGCCATACACGTTCCTGTTGTCAGAAGTTCGTACGAACAATGAGGCAGAGTACTAGGCTCTCATCACCGGCCTCGAGTTGGCCCTTGAGATCCATGTTCCACATCTACATGTGAAGGGAGATTCCGAGCTGGTAATCAAACAGGTTAATGGCGACTACGTCGTCAGGAAGCCAGAGCTTGCACCATTGCTGGAGTACACCCTCCTCCTAATGGCCCAGTTCTCTTCTCGACCAGAGGTTACCCATGTCCCACGGTCGCAGAATGTCCAAGCGGACGCCCTGGCTGGCTTAGCCGCGTCACTCGCAGAACCCGAGCAAGATGATTTGGTCATACACGTGGCCCACCGGAGAGTCATTTCCCCCGTCACCCAAGAGGACCGTGATAGCCTGCGGGTAAATCATCTCACCGCTGGACCCTCCATATCGGGAGTCCCGTGTTCGTCAGACGCAGTGGTTGAAACCACCCCCGACTGGAGAGCACCTTTTGTCGATTATCTCCAAAATGGTCAGCTCCCGGACGACCGGGCCGAACGCGAGCGAATCCGACGCCGCGCGCTGCAATTTACCCTCTGGAGTGGACCCAGTCTGGAACAGATCCTTTATAACCGGAGTTTCGATGGTGTCCTTCTCTGTTGCCTCCAAGGAGGGGAGATACCTCAAGTTATGCATGAGGTTCACGCCGGTTCCTGTGGCGCCCATCAAGCTGGGCCGAAATTGTCCCATCAAATCCGAAGGTTGGGGTACTTTTGGCCCTCTATGATCCATGATTGTATTGGATACGCCAAGAGATGCCACACATTCCAAGTACACGCCAACTTCTTGCATCGGCCGCTGGAGCCCCTCCACCCCAACAAGTACCCCTGGCCATTTGCGGTATGGGGACTTGATGTAGTGGGACCGTATCCACCGGCAACAGCCCGCCAGTGCAGGTTCATCCTGACTGCTATAGATTTCTTCTCCAAGTGGGCAGAAGCAGTTCCGCTCAAAGAGGTCAAGGCCCGTTCCATCGTTGACTTTGTGAGCTCCAACATTATCCACCAGTTTGGAGTCCCTCACACCGTCCTCATCGATAACGGCACCAACTTACGAGCAGATGAATTGAAGAAATTGTACGCTAAGTATGAAATCCGGTCGAACTATACCTCCCGCTACCACACGCAGGCGAATGGACAGATCGAGGCGTTCAACAAGACCCTCTCTAACATTCTGCAGATGATGGTTGGTCAGAACAAGAAGAGTTGGCCGGACAATCTCCCCAACGCCCTCTGGGCTTACCGGACGACGACTCGCAACTCTAACCAGGTGACCCCATATTCCCTGGTGTATGGAGCTGAGGCCATCCTACCCATTTAGATCCAGCTTCTGTCGCTACACACTGCAGTTTATGATCACCAGACATCAGATGAGGTAGCCGAGATCCGTCTAGCTTAATTAGAGGCACTGGACGAGAACCGGCTTCGTGCCCTGCACAATCTGGAAAGGCATCAGGACAAGATAGCGAGAGCCTTCGACAAGAAGGTTCGCCTCCGCTCTTTTCTACAGGGTGACCTGGTACGGGCCCTTCGAGCGCCAATGATTCCCGGTAGGAAACCGCCCAAGTTAGAACCCAAATGGGAAGGGCCTTATATCATCCATAAGGTTTACCCCAATGGAGCATACACCTTGGTGACCACAGATAGAGAGCGTATAACCCCTCCCACCGTTTCCAAGTTCCTCAAGTGGTACTTTTCCAAGGGAAAAAAAGGTCCAGCATGACCCTAAACTGCGTGAAGGTCCTGTACGACCTTAAACTGTAAAATGGTCCCGCACGACCTTAAACTGCATCTCCGTCCTGCAAGACGATAAACTGTGAAACGGTCCCGCATGACCTTAAACTGGACACTATAGTCCAAAATGACTCTAAACCGTAAAGTCTTGCACAACCATAAACTGTGTCATCGTCCCGCGGGACGTTAAACTGCAAGCCGGTCAGGCCTTCCTAACCGAGGCTCAGCCTCAGGCCCCTTGGCCTCCTTGGGCCCCTGGCCCCGTCTCCACCGCGGTTTGGCCCCATGCGCCCCTTTTTTCCCCGACTTACCCTCTTACGGGATTGTATGGTATGGTGTAGGACTACGTCCTCATTCACGTCGGATTACTTGTTCTACCGTACATATCCCCAAATGAGGTGCTTCTCATCATCCCAGATGACGTTAAACTGCACTTCTAGAACTACGTGTGGCTTGATTCTCATCCTTATGAGATACGTAGGAACGCTCGGACACCTCGTCTTGAGCCCAACCCCAAGCTTTTCCCTTCCACTACCCCCCCTCGGAATAGTTTTTTGGAGGATCTCTGTGTAACAGGGAGTAGGCTTTCTTGGCCCCTCTTATGCAACCCCGCTCGCACAAAGATTGTAAGGGTCGCACCATGCGCCCACTTCTCGTTCTTCTATCCTCCCATGACCTCACCGCATGACGCTAAACTGCATGGCCTTAAAGAACTACGTATGGCTTGATTTTCTCATCCTTATGAGATACGTAGGAACGCCCGGACACTTCGTCCGTTGGCCCAGCCCAAAAGCCAAGATCTTCCCCTCGGGTCAAGACATGGCAGGGTGCACACTTTTCCCCCGACCCACATCGAGCAAGCCTCGACCGGGCTGCACATTCTCCCTGGAGGTGTTTTCCCCTTTCGTGGATGGATACAACTATGCTCCACCCACTCCTTGACTGGGATTCCGTCATTCTTCACACCCAGAGGGACCCCCAAGAACGGCCTGGATACAATGCCCAAGGACTCTCCTACCGATACGGGCCAACACCCCCGAGGGTTTTCAAGCAACAAGCCGATACAAGTCCCGCGTTGCGAATTTGGTCAGCGGTCGACGCTCATTTGTTGCCCCCATATGGGTCACCATAAGAACACTGTGTTTCGAACATGGTCAATAGTGTCCTGGATTTTCGGGTCCACCCCGAGATGTCCCAGTCATTAAGAACAGTGATACATTCTGCCCCATCCCGAGGTGACAAACTTCCCCCAGGTGGTGCTAGCGATCCGGGCCACGACCCAGGATTCCTCATAAGGGTGTACGGTGTGATGTGGGACTATGGCCACATTCACATCGGGATCATGTACCATGCCGTACGCCCTCCCTTTACAAGGCCCAGCCTCAGGCCCCTTGGCCTTCTCGGGTCCCCGACCCTCGTCCTTATGTAAGACATTAAACTGCAGACCAGTCAGGCCTTTCTGACTGATAACTTTCCCTTTTCTCCGGGCCACGACCCAAGATTCCTCATAAGGGTGTACGGTGTGATGTGGGACTATGTCCTCATTCACGTCGGGATCATGTACCATGTCGTACACCCTCCCTTTACGAGGCCCAGCCTCAGGCCCCTTGGCCTTCTCGGGTCCCCGACCCTCGTCCTCATGTAAGACGTTAAACTGCAAACCAGTCAGGCATTCCTGACTGAAGCCTGACCTTAGGCCCCTTGGCCTTTCCGGGCAATGGCCCAGGTCCCCTCTTACCCAGGGTGTATGGTGTGATGTGGGACTATGTCCTCATTCACGTCAGCTTCTTCACCATACCGCACACCTCCCTTGTTTCGGGGTATATTTCTCCCCTTCTCGTCCAGTATGACGTTAAACTACATATAGAGAACTACGTGTGGCTTGATTCCCATTCTCATGGGATACGTAGGACCACCTGAATGTCCAAAATTCGGGTCCAGCCCCATCTCTCGGGAATCATTATCCCATCCTGGCCCCTTGGCCTATCCTTCCTCCATGAGAGGATCATATGGTGGGGTGTGGGATTATGTCCTCATTCACGACGGTCCCGTAATGACCACGCCATGCTCCCCCCCCCCCTACCGAGCTGTTTCGTCGATCCCTTTCTCGGTGGTTCACCAATGTGATTTAGAGTACTCTGGTTTATTACCTGGAATGCCAAGCTTTACTCGGACACGTCCGCACCCGCTTTCCAGGCATTGTGTATCCCCGCATCAGGGCTTTCATCATATTTCAAACCCGGAGGGACATCCAAGAACGGCCTGGATACTACGCCCAAGGGATTTCCTACCGATACGGGCCAACTCCCCCCAGGGTTTCGGACAACAAATCGATAAAATCCTGCGTTGCGAATATGGTCAGCAGTCGATTCTCGTTTTTTGTTCCCACCTCAGGCTAACGTGATACGGACTCTGTGTTTCCATCATGCTTAATATTTTTCCTCTATCGCCACGCCAACCCATTAAGCCCAAATGTCGGGTACACGATTCACACCCTTCATCACTTCATCATGTCCAAGTAGTGTCTCAGAATTCTTGGTACTTTTCCTCCGTGCATGTCTGCACGTTGGGAGAACAAGTTGCATCAATGGTTTCCTTCGAAACTCTCCGCCAACTCCCCTTTGATGGACGCCCCAAGTATTGCGATGAGGATACCCCCCTTGTTTCCCACACTGAGTTTATCTCATGTGGGCTTAGGGATTGGGTTGATATCTGTGCTTACTCGGAAGTTGTCACCATCCATGGTCCGAGCTCTAAGACCATAAACTAAGACTCTCATCTGGAACTACGTTCAAGACCCCTTGGCTTTGGGTCCAACTTGAGTTCAACAAGTTCACCTCTCTCGGGTCCTACCATTGGGACACCCGCCACGGGACCGTGTGGTGTACTGTAGGACCACGTCCTAATTCACGTCGGGTTTGCAATAGCTACACCACGCATACCACGTTCTGAGAGTTGGACCTCCTATTCTTTGTCCTGCATGACATTAAAAGGCACCATTCAGAACTACATGTAGCTTGATTCCCATCCTCATGGGATACGTAGGACCACCTGAATGTCTAAGATTCGGGTCCAGCCCCACCTCTTAGTGATCTCCTGATCTCCCGGTCACCTAGGCCACTTGATCTATCCCTCTCTAGAAGGGGGATGTGTGGGTATGATACAAGGTTTTGGGCACCATGCCCCCTTCCCCCGGGAACCTTCCATCTCTCGATTACCCTAAAAGTTGAGTCCCTTGACTCATTTCAGTGGTTCACCCATGTATTAAGAGCACTCTAGTCTAGGACCAAGAGTGTTAGATTCAACTTGATCAAGTTCCTTCCACTTGTCAAGCTTCGTTTTCCCCTCTATTCGGACTTCCATCACCCTTCACACCTTGAGGGTCCCCCAAGAATGTCCGGGATACAATGCCCAAGGGCTCTCCTACCGATACGGGCCAACGCCCCTGAGGGTTTTGGACAACAAATTGATAAAATCCCGCGTTGCGAATATGGTCAGCGGTCGATGCTCGTTTGTTATTCCTCATTTCAGGCTAACGCGACAGGATGCGGTGTTGCGAACATGGTCAGCAGTAGTCCTCTATCGTCACGCTAGCCCCTTCAGTCCTTGAATGTTGGTTGCATGATTCACATCATTTTCCACCCCATCATGCCCAGGTGGAATCTCGACACTTTTGGCGCTATCCCTCAGTGCACCTTTGCATGCTAGGGGGACAAAGCGGCAATCTGGCGTCCTTTGGGGCTCCCATGGTCCGACCTCTAAGACCATAAACTAAGATCCATTCGGTACTATGTTCAACTTTATTCCCATCCTCATGGGATACGTAGGACCGCCCAGACGCCCTATATCCGGGTACAACCCATTTAGGAAGCCAGTCTCTCTCCCTATTTCACCTCTGTGTAGGCCCCTCGGCCTAAGGTTTCCCTCTCTGGATGGCGTACAATTTGATGAGGGATCATGTCTCTGTCAATTGTGTTTTATAACACTGCACACATTTCCCGCCTAGCATCGTCTCTGCTACGTCTGCGCTGCATGACAATAAAATGCATGCTTGGTCCTACCATACGACCCTAAACTGTGACATTATCGTCCTGTACGCACGACGAAAAACGGCACCGCATTGTGGTGACCTCGTTGTATAGGACATCACGTTGGGTATTGGTCACGTTCCATGCCATTTTTCAACGCCCGTAACAGATTGATCCTTGTGGTGACATCACAGCCTACTATTCTAGGCCTATCGCTTCACAAAAAAAAACCATTCACCTTAAAGAACAAACAAGATACATCAAATTCCGCTTCTTTTAGTGCAAGGGCCATGCCCACACTTCTCTTTTCCCCTGACACTGGTATCCTACTATGTCATTTCCAGAACTATGTATGGATTGATTCTCATCCTTATGAGATACGTAGGAGCGCCTGGGCACTTCCCCGCGGGCCCAGCCTAACCATTGTGTTCAGTCCCTCGACTCGAGCATTTCCCCAGAGAATGCATGGTAAGTAGGGCTTAGGACCTCCTTCACATCGGGTTTTGATGCCATGCGTCCCCTGCTCCCTTTACCCGTTTATGGTCTAAGGTCCATCAAGAACTACGTAAGGCTTGATTCTCATCCCTATGAGATACGTAGGAGCGCCCTTGCACTTCCCCACGGGCCCAGTCTAACTTTCATGGTCCGAATTATACGACCCTAAAATAAGATCTCCCCAAGGGAAAGAAATTTTCTCCCACTCTCTAATACGTTTCGTTGTTGTATTCAGATGTGTTTTGACAAAGAGCCCGAAGTGATGGATTTTCACAGGGACATTCCCCTCGTCCCACGACCAAGCTTCGTGAACTCGCTATTTGGATCCTCATCCTCTTCCACATCCAAAAGGACCCTCAGACGACGTGGATACTAAGATTAAGGGATCTCCATGAATGCTGGACCTAAGGGCCCTTCAATCGTTTCGGGCCAACGCCCCCACGGATATTGGACAAAAAATAGATTAAATCCCGCGTTGCGAATATGGTCATCGGTCGATGCTCATTTGTTGTCCCCATTTCGGGCTAACGCAGTAAGGGTAACGTTTCTCCTCTAAGGTTAACGGTTGTCCCTTATTATCACGCCATCCCCACAGTGTTCCGAATCTTGGGTATCGTGATTCACACTTCCCATTTTCATCTGTTTGGACTGATTTTAACACCCCTGGAGTTGCCCCGTTAATGCATAAGAGCACGTCGAAGAAACGGTAATTCGGCTATCCTGGAAGTTCTTCCTCTGATCAAGCCATCCCCCATCTTTCGGGAATCTGGACTGGCTTGGGGAATTGTCTTCAAACATCCCGCAAGCATTGTAGGGATGTAACAAGGAAATTCAACAGTGTAAATCGTGTGTGCTATGGCATTCAAAACAAAGGTAAAATTTGGAAGCACAAAAGTACCAATAAAAGGGTTTTGGGTTTGTTACAATACTCGGGGTTTGACTTCCCCCATGGACGGGTTGACCCTGTCAAAAGAGCATTGCAGCTCCGCCACCCGTTGACTTGCGGCATCCAAGGCTTGCTGCCGCTGAACTAGCTCCTACTCCTCCTCCGCAGTGGCGGGGCGCAGTTCGTCAGTCCTGGCGTTGGCCCTCTCCACATCAGCTTGAACGGCAGCCATCTTTTCAGAGGTCTGCCTCATGTGCTCTTTTGCCTCTGCCAGCTGGGCCTTCAACCGTGAGACCAGCTCAGTTTGTGCATAAAGAGAGGCTGAAAGATCATCTGCTCGGGCCTGCATCTGTTGAACCTCGCCTTCAGCCTCCTGGAGCTTCTTAATGCTGGCCGCCTTCCTCTGCTGCCAGCCCACGCTGAGCCCACGATCATGCTCCCGGATCTTCTCAGCCATAAGATCTCGGATGAGTGCATGAGGACATTGGGCACCCACTCCCCCAGCGTGCAGTTCGTGCAACCGTGAGCGAAGCCTATCCATTTCGGCCAGCCATTGTGCTTGGGGAGTGTCCTTGATAAAGCGTGCGATCAGCTTCCACGACCGGCGGCGAACTATGCTACTATCTTCCTCGTCAGAGGCCGTTTCGTCCCAGTCTGCTTGATTGGCAGGCTCATACGCGGGATACGCCCACAAGAAATCCACGGCAGGATCAACATCTGGTGTCGAATCCAGTGCGACACCTGGCGCCGAAGCAGGCGCGATAGAGCTGGGACCGACCGATTGATCCTCTTCCTCGGAGTCCACCTCAATGATTTCGGGTACGGCCTTGTTGGTGGACCCGCCAGTGATGATGTGCGTCGCAGCTTGAGGAGATGGAGGGACTATTTCCACCATCACTGGCATGCCCCTAGGAGGGATGCCACAAGACATCCTGACCAGCCTTGCCGCAGCAGCCCACGCCAGTCGAAGAACTGCACGACAAAGAGGGACATAAACGTTAGTTGGCATGGCCTATATGTGACAACGAGGAGACCGGTGGAGGAGACTTACGAAGATCGACCTCTGAGCGCTGCTCTTGAGCCGGTACTGATGGGACCCCGAGACGAGGCCCCCCGTATACTGTTGGAAGGTCTGGAGATTCCAGAGGAGCCACCTCGGACGCCCTAGTCCCACCAAACGCAGAACTGGACGCAGCCATAGGCGCGGGTTCTGAAGGTCCCGCATCATCACCCGCCAAGGAGCGAGAACGAGTCCTACAAACAAGTTCCTGCTGCATGGCTCAAACATTGGTGAGAAGTCCATAGGGATCCAAGAACAGATCGTAAGGAGAGAAGTTTGGAATGCTACCTTGAGAGCCTCTGCGAAATCATCAGATTATGAGCCTCGGTCTCTGACCTCGCCCTCCTCCAGCGGGCTCCCTCCTCCAGCCTCATCCTCCCGAGAGGAGTCCTCTGATTCCTCCGGCAAGGGGAAGCGCTCCCTCAGATCGGCAGCCGATAACTGTGGGGGGACCGTCTGATTCAACAGTACCCTCACCCGGTCTGTCATTGGGTGAGGGACACCACTGGAGTGGATATAATCCTCCAGCTCTTTCAGGTACTGTTCTGCCTCCGCCGGAGATTCCATGAATCCAGCCCGAACTGGGCCTATACCCGGTAGTTCCATCCCGAGGCGATTCGGGTGGGCCCATATCTCGGATGGGCTGAGGAATTGCCGGTTAACATCCCAAATGTCCCAAGTCTCTGGGAAGACGACATCCTCTTCCATGTCAATGTGACGTAGGTACTTCCCCAGAGCCTGAGTGGATATCCTACGGAATCCCCTCGGTGGCCGCCCCTCCGGATGACCCTGCTCTCCCGGAATCACCGGATCCACCGCTGCTGCCATACCCTTGGCCGGTGCGGGTCTCGCCACCATGGAAGCCCCACTACCGCGTGCATCCCTAGCTGCCCTACGACCCCAACCTCGAGATAGAGGAGGCCCACCGTCACCAACCCGGATCGTTGGCTGCTTCAACATCTCCCCTAGGTAAGCAGCACCCCAACTGATGGCGTACTCCTTCACTAATCCGAAGGCGGCAGTGGATGGAGGCAATGTGATCCGCATCTTTCCATCTTCACGTGTGAACATGAGCCACATCTGACTCATCACACATGGGTGCTCCTCGTGACGCACCCCCCAGTAGACCTGTGGGGTCAGCCGCTGGAGGCACTGAAACTGCCTCGCAAACCGATACGGAGTGTACGGTTCACAGAGCGGCTCACGATCTATTCGTGCCACCAAAACTCCACCTCGGAAGGCCAGGAGGTAAGCCCAATGTTCTTCCATTCCCCGTCCATCATCAGTAAGCATCCTCATCGGCAATGGGAAGGGATGAAAGTTGAACTCGTCCGCCCTCCACACCCTATTCAGCACCATCGGAACAGCCAGTTTGAACGGGAAGCTCTCGACCACGTTCAGGATGGAGGGGCGAAAGTTTTATCTCGGCGGCGAAATGGGGTTTGGATATTCGTAAATCCCCCTGATATGCGCTGCGATCCACCCATACAGGAGGTGGAAGTGCCCGCATATCCTTGGCAGCTTCGTGCCCTCGCTAATATGCCGCAGCATTCTGTACAGTCTGGTGAGCATCAGGATCCCCAGGTTGATCCGCTGCCCCATGGCCAACATCGACGCCATGATAAACGAGCTGGGTCATACCCCCAGGCTTGTATCTCTCACCGGTAGGATACAACCACAAATGAGAGCCGCGATGAACGCCACCAGCCTGACTATCGGCTGTTGTTCAGTGCTGACACTGAAACCCCAAGTTTTCCATTGGCTGTTCTCCATGACCCGCCAATACGAGTGCCCTTTGCCCCGTTGGGCCGCCCTTGGACATGTTCGAGGCCTCGGAGGGAACTCTCGATTCTCTGGGAAATTCAGGAAGAATTTGAACCACCTCCTGAAGTGGACGTCCCTCACTGCCTCCTTGTCCTCTCCAGGGACAAGCGCCATCAGCGCCGATGCCAGTCACGGCATTTGCTCCGCATCCCCCCACACACTGGAAACAGGGAGGAACTCGTCATACATGGCCCCCAAGATTGGGACCCCAGAAATATGGTGGACATCCCAAAGGCTGATGCCAACCTCCCCGTGATGCAGGTGAAAAGTGTTGGTCCTAGATGACCATCTACTCAGCAACTCCGACATTAGCTGCTTCGGTTGGTAAATGTGGAATTGGGAGGCCCATGCCACCTCATACAACATCACTCTCCTCAGCTCGGCCCAAAACTCCTCGCATGATCTGCCTACCCAGTAGGCCCAGGCCCAGTCATCGTTAAAGTTGCCACCCTGGCGCAAGTCCCACTCATCGGACCATCCCTTTTTTGAATCCTGCAAGGCCGCCTTCAGCATGGTACGGTAGAGAGGAGGGGACGTCTCCGGTTTTAATGGCCTCCCGTCGATGTCGTTCACATGGTTGTAGAGACAGTCAGCGGTAACGGGTGTGAAGTACTCCTGCGCATGACCATCGGCCGCCCTGAACCATTGGTGCCGGCACGGTGTGCTACTGAACCAGCAAGCTGGTTCATCACTACTCGCCTCATGGATGAAGACGTCATCCCTCAGCCCGAAGCCGTACAACGGCAATTTCTGGCACTGCGGATAATCTTTCTTACCCTCCGAGAGCAGATCTGTCAAAGAAGTGTGGTCCGAGTGGCTTCGGATCATCTCCCCCAAGCCTGGACGGTTGGCCATCTCATCTCGACGAGCAGCATCTGCAAGGACCCCCAAGACAGCTTCTTGATGGGCCATTTTAACACTTGCCCTCAAAAAAGGATTCTTTCGGATGGATCGCGAAGCTCGACCACGAAGCTCGGCCGCGAAGCCGGATCGCGAAGATCGGTCGCGAGACCAAGCCGCGAAGTCTGGCCAAGGCAGACAAGCAGAGGTTCGCTTGGCGCGAATGTAGAGTTGGAGACCCGCGGTTCGCCACGAAGCTCGATTCGCGGAGGGCTGTCGCGGACTACGCGGAGCTTCGCGAAGTCGAGATCACAAAAAGACAAGGAAGGCACGTGAAGACAAAAGAGGGCGGTCCCCCTATTTATAGGCGGCAACCCCGGAGCATCGCGGCGTGCCTCACCCGCGTGAAGCATCGCGGCGCGTCCGGATCCACGGCCCCAGCGAGCATCGCAGGGCCCCTTCGCGATGCTGCATCGCGAACCACCGACAATTTTGGAGATTTTCCCTCAGACTTCGACCCTTCGCCCTCCGCGGCTCCAAGTCTGAGGGGGGGCATTTGTTGGCGGCAAAAATACGGCTCAAAAGAAAGGAAAAAGAGAGCTGGCGCGCTGCCTCG
This sequence comes from Viscum album, assembly GCA_963277665.1. Lineage (NCBI taxonomy): Eukaryota > Viridiplantae > Streptophyta > Magnoliopsida > Santalales > Viscaceae > Viscum > Viscum album. Next base: position 1,573,864,365 of record OY728121.1, on the reverse strand, counting down.
CGAAGCATAGCCGTGAAGCCCCGCCGCGAAGCACCCACGCGAAGCACCCCGACCCTCGCGACCTTGAGAAGATCCGGAGGCGGTAATGCTCCGCGAACCCATTTGACGTTCGCGAGCCACCGCGAAGCTCCTGAGGCGGTAATGCTCCGCGAACCCATCTGACGTTCGTGAGCCGCCGCGAAGCCCCAGAGGCAGTAATGCTCCGCGAACACATTTGACGTTCACGAGCCGCCGTGAAGCTCCGGAGGCGGTAATGCTCCGCGGACGACGTTGACGTTCGCGAGCGCGCCGCGAAGCACCGGAGGCGGCGCGCGATCCCTGCTTCGCGGCGCCCCTTCCCTATAAATACTGGACTCCCCCTGAGTCCCGGGAACGGACAATCCGACCTTTCGGCTTCTCCTCTCCTGAATCGCGAAGCAAACTTTGCCCTGGGAATCATGATCTCCTCGAGGTATTTCTACTTCGCGAGATGACTCTTATTTGTCTTGTTTTGAGCCCCTCTTCAGAGAGGGATGCCCTTCGCGAAGGTCAAGGGAGTTCGCGAAGGAAGGGGATTCCCAAGGGAACCCGGGTAGCCGTGGAGCGTTTATTCTTCGCGAAACACCCAACCCATGCTAGTGATCCCTATGCCAAGGCAGGATCACTATACATCGCGAAGCACACTACTTCACAGGACCCTGCTTCGCGAGGCACCCCTTCCTCACGAGGCAGTGCTCCGCGAACACTGTTCCACTTCGCGAAGCACCTTCCACTCACACCTATGCCCCATGCTAAGGCCAAGGCACTCCACTTCGCAAAGAACACTCCTCTGCTTAGCGATTTCTCTTCCCGTGCGACCCTCCAGGTTTGCACGTTGTGATTTCAAAGTCCCATGAACAATGCCACCCGTAGCGTTGCTTCGCCTAATGCTTCTTCTCATAGGCACGCTAATGGCTATTTCTTCTTCGCATAGCCACGCTAATGTGGACCCCTCGATGGTTCGATCCACGACCCTCCTTAACCATGGCCTTACCGGTACCTTCCCTTCCCCCAGGACCAGAGGGTACCGGTTATGTAAGTCCTAGGGGTGTGGAGTGAACCCACCTCGTCCGAGATGCAGGATGTTAAACTGCCATGCACCACGTCCTCAACACATGACGTTAAACTATGATCTGACCTCGTGCCCCTCGCAAAGGATCCCCCCAGCTCGATCATTTTTTACACCACTCGTCTCCACGGGAATGGAACTCTTCCTCACATGGAATGAGATACTCCTTGTCGGAGTGGCGTATGTTCGTAAGAGAAGGGCGACCCTAGCCCCCTCAATGGATGGTTGCACTCTGCATCTCCGTACTTCCCCACTACCAAGGTTAGTGGAGGGCGTGATAGGGAACAAGGAACCTCCCATCGTCGGACCAAGGTCCATCTTTCCTGCACTCTGTCACGCCATGGGCCTTCATCCTGGAGTAAGTCCCAACACCATGGGCCGCTCAACGCGTAATCCCCTCTTCGCTTCTCATGGACGCACCCTTCGCGACGTGATCATCAGGTCCTTGCAACCTCTTGTTTCTCACACCGAGCATGACTCACGTGGGCTTAGAGATAGCACCGACCTTGACCCCGAATATCCTTATGAACTACGAGGTCTTTGATCCATGTCAAGGCATGGTACGTAGGAAGCCTCCATGAGGTTCAAGCCCACCCGTGGTTTATTCACGTTAGGTTTCACTACTGTCCCGCATGACGTTAAACTGTATTCCATCAATCCTCTGAACTACGAGGAATTTGATCCATGTCAAGGCATGGTACGTAGGAAGCCTTCACGAGGTTCAAGCCCACCAATAGTGGACCCCCCGGGTCTACTTTCACGTCGGTTCACCGACAAACCCATCATTTGAACTACGAGGTCTTTGATCCATGTCAAGGCATGGTACGTAGGAAGCCTCCACGAGGTTCAAGCCCCCCCATCATCCATTCACGTCGGGTCCCATTCTGGTCCAGTGGAAAGCCATTGTGACCCATCCCATTTGAACTACGAGGTCTTTGATCCATGTCAAGGCATGGTATGTTGGAAGCCCCCATGAGGTTCAAGCCCACCCATCATCCATTCATGTCGGGTCCCATTCTGGTCCAGTGGTAATCCATTGCGACCCATCCCATTTGAACTACGAGGTCTTTGATCCATGTCAAGGCATGGTACGTAGGAAGCCTCCACGAGGTTCAAGCCCACCCACCAATCATTTCACGTCGGGTCTCACCCCGGTCCAGCATGACGTTAAACTGCATTCTGGTCCAATGGTAAGCTGTTGCGACCCTTTACCACCTGAACTACGAGGTCTTTGATCCATGTCAAGGCATGGTATGTCGGAAGCCTCCATGAGGTTCAAGCCACATTGCTCGGTTGTTCATTCATGACGAGTTTCGCCCTCGTCCAGCATGACGTTAAACTGCATGCCTCCTTTTGTCCCGCATGACATTAAACTATACACCCAATTCTAGATCGATGGGAAGCCGTTGTGACTAACCCGAACTACGAGGTCTTTGATCCATGTCAAGGCATGGTACGTAGAAAGCCTTCCCAAGGTTCAAGCCCACCACCCATCGGACCAAGGTCCACTTTCACGTCGATTCACCGACAAAGCCCCATCTGAACTACGATGAATTTGATCCATGTCAAGGCATGGTATGTAGGAAACCTTCCCAAGGTTCAAGCCCAACACTAGTGGACCCACAGGTCTACTCTCACGTCGGTACTCTGACGATGCTCATCGGGACAAGGTCCACCTTCACGTCAGTTGATCGACGTCATCCCGAACTATGCGGACTTTGATTCCCTGCCACAGGGATACGTAGGAAGCCTCATCAAGGCTCAATCCCAACTTCACTGTCGCCCCTGCGATGGTCCCATTTCACTCTCCTTCCACTCCATTCATCAACCCACCACCCGTTCTGATTCTCGCCCAGACCGTCTTATCTAGGTGAGACCATTTAGGTACATTCTTCTTCACAGTCGCCCATGGGCTGGCCCTGGTATCGATATCCCTTCAAGGAGGATCCCTCAATCCGATCTATCCTAGATAATGCTCTGGTTGGGTTGATCTGTCTCCGCTGGACGTTAAACTTGCGTCATACCCTGTGTTGAGCACAGGAAGCTGAGGAAAACCTCAGATATATGTCTAAGACATATAATTCCCCGCGCTCGATGTGGGATGCCTCGGGCTTCCACGCCCTCGAGAAGCCTTGTGGTCAAGGATAACAGACAGACATGCCAGGTACCCCAGCATCCAGAAACGCTACTGATGCCTCAACGTGACTACTCCCCTGACTGAAGGTTGCTGCCCTGACTGGAGCCTTTGGAATGTCCCGAAAGAAGCAGTGTAATTAACCGGCGTCCATGGAAACATGGCAATGGGAAGAGTTTCACGAACTACGTATTAAATCTATATGGGAGACCTGGACTAGGTGATGAGTTCTGAGGAGGAATTCGCAGGAGGAAGAACCGACATCCCCTCATCCCGTTTCGATCAAGGAGAAGACGTCCCTGAATAAGGAGCGAATGCCGCCCGCCTTTGGAAAGTGGGAATGCGGGGAAACATAAGCGCCGCGTGTCCTCCCCCATGGATGGACGGGCGCGCGCCCCGACGAAAGCGTCGGAAAAAACTGCATAAAAATACCAGGGTGGTTTTTCATCATAGGATCCTCGGGTTCCCACGTTTCATCTTCAATCTTATTGTTTCTCCATAGAGCTTTTACCAGACGAGTCGTCCGGTTTCTTAGCACTTGATCTCTTTTATCAAGATCCTTGACAGGCTCTTCGCAGTAAGACAGATCAGGTTCCAGGTCTAATTCCTCATAGGTGAGTACATGCGTTGGGTCAGAAATGTATTTTCAAAACAGAAATACATGGAACACATTGTAGAATTTGGAGAGAGATAGCGGCATTGCCAAATGGTAATCTAAATCCCCACTTCAATCTATAATTTCAAAAGGTACAATGTACATGGGTCTCAATTAACCCTTCTTACTGAAATGTATAACACCCTTCTATTGAGATACCTTTATGAAAACATGGTCTTCAACTTGAAATCCCAAATCCTTCATTCGGTTTTCAGCATAGCTCTTATGCCTTCTTTTAGATTCCATGATGTGGTTTTGGATTACCTTCACCTTTTCCATTGTTTCCTCCTCATGTTTTGGGCCTATGAGTTTTCTTTCACCAAAATCATCCCAACAGGTTGGTGTGCGACATCTCTTTCCATATAATGCTTCATATGGTGCCATTTGAATACTTTAATGGAAACTCTTATTATATGAAAATTCTACCAAAGTTAAATATTGATCCCACATACCTTGAAAGTCAAATGAGCGTGATCTGAAAATGTCTTTTATGTTTTTAATAGTCCGTTCTAATTTTCCATCACTTTGAGGGTGGTAGAGAGTGCTCAAATGAAGTTCAGTATCAAGGGATTTCTGAAGACTTTTCAAGAATCTTGACTTAAAACGGGGATCACGATCAGAAACAATCGATAAGGGTACTCCATGAAGTCTTACAAATTTATTAATATATATATTATTGCTAATCGTTCATGTGTTAAAGCTTCTCTTATAGAAAGAAAATGTGATGACTTGGAATGATGACCCAAAATGGACCATATTGCATCATTCCTTCTAGGTGTCTTTGATAGTCCCATGAAGAATTATATCAAAATATTATCCAATTTCCACTCAGGTATGGGAAGAGGTTTCATGACTCCTATAGGTTTTTTCCTTCTAGCTCTCACTTGTTGAAAAACCATACATCTTGACACAAAATCAGCAATTTACCTCTTCATGTTGTCCAACCAAAAATGGTCCTTCAAATATCTATACATCATAGTGCTACTAGGGTGTATAGGGAAATTCATAATATGATAATCATCCAATAATTGAATTTTTATATCAGGTATATCCAGAACACAATGTCTCTTCCCAAATTTCAGAATTCCATCTTCATACACAAAGTCACTCAAACTCACATCATTCACAACTTTAGTATTCTTTTTTAACTCTTCATCACTGGTCTTAAAACACATTATCCTTTCATGTAAATATGCTATTGAAAACATTTGAGAAAGCATTGATTTTTGACCTTCAATGGTCATTCCCATATCCATCATTAATAGATCCATGAATATAGGATCCTTTTCAATTGTCATCTTATTCAAAACTACATGATCCTTTCTTCTCAAAGAATCTTCCACCTTATTTTCATTCCCAGGGGGGTAGTTTATAGTGAAATCATAATCCGTGAGTAGTTCATCCCATCACCTTTGCCTGATGTTGAGTTCTTTTTGTGACAAAATATATACTTCAAACACTTTTGATCAGTATATATCTCACATTTTTCACCATAGAGATAGTGTCTCCGAATATTAAAAGAAAATATTATAGCTTCTTACTCAAGATCATGAGTAGGATAGTTTTTCTCATTACGTTTTATCTATCATGATGGATAGGAAATTACCCTATCATTCTGCATAAAGTCACAACCATGTACTTTCATTGAAGCATCACTATAAATAACCAACCCATCATTACCCGATGGTAGAGTCAATATATGAGAGTAAAATAATCATATATTTATTTCTTCAAATCATTCTTCACAATATTTTGTCCAAAAAAATTATCCCCCTTTCCATGTGGGATTTTTTTATGGGTTAGACAACGGGGAAAATTTCTGGACGAAACGTCGATAATAACCTTCTAAACCAATAAAACTGCATACCTCAGTTATTCTCATCGGTGCTGGCCATTTTTGGATTGCCTTGGACTTTGAAGGATCAAAAGAGATTCAATACTTATAGACAATATTGTCAAGAAAAGAAATCTCTTAAAGCCACAATTCACACTTTCTAAACATCCCCTAAATCCATGTCTTTTAAGAGTCTTCAGAATTATGCACAAGTGATTTTCATGATCTTCATTTCATTTAGAGTATACCAAGATATCATCAATAAGTACCACTACAAAATCATCAAGATATTCCTTGAAAACTATATTCATTTGATCCATGAAGATAGAGGGTGCATTAGTCAATCCAAAAGGCATTACTGTAAACATGTAATGATCGTACCTGGTTTGAAATGTTGTCTTTAGAATTTCTACCATCCTCAAACAAAAATGATGGTATCCATGTCGAAGTTCAATAATTTAAAATTATTTTGATCCATGATGTTGGTCAAATAAATCATGAATGTGAGGTAGGGGATTATTGTTCGTTATTGTTATAGCATTTATCTCCCTGTAGTCTATGCACAATCTCATAGATCCATCTTTCTTCTTAACAAAAATGAAAGGGTATCCCCATGGAGAAACACTAGGGTGAATAAATACATTATTACTCAATTCCTCTAGATGTTTCTTTTGTACCGCTAATTCCATAGTGGTCATTATATAAGGGGTATTCGATATGGTCCTTGAACCAAGAATTAAATCAATGGAATACTCAATTTCTCGTTCTGGTAGATGCTTAGGTAAATGCACAAGAAAAACATCAACACACTATCGCACAACAGGTACATCATTTTTTGAACATTCTTTTCCTCACCCACAATTGTTTCATTATATTCCTCCCCAATAATTGAATTTAGTTGGGAAACTAGGGTTTGATCTAGATAAGAAATAGGTGGTGAAAATTCTGCTCTAAAGATAAGGTGTTCATTATCATCATCATAAAAAAAATTAACCTTCTTCTTATTACAATAAATCTTCACATAACTGTATAAAATCAAATCCATACAATAGACTATATAAATTTTAATCATGTGTATGAAAATGATATCAGGAGATAAAGAACATTTATATTCTCTAATGGGAACTGATTCTTAAAACATTGTTGTGATGATACTTCCCTTATGAGTTTTGACTGACAACTCCCTTGTTAAATCAAATTGTAAATATCTAATTTTCTTAGCAAACTAGTAAGATATGAAACAATTAGATGATCCAGAATTAAATAAAGAATTTTCTAATCTTGAGGAAACCATTAAATTACTTTCCACCATGTCTTTTGGAGCTTCAACCTCATTAGTAGTGATAATATAATCTTATACATGATCCCTTGTCCTTTTCTAATGTAATTTACCATGACGCTTAGGACATTTATTAGCATAATTCCCCCTTTCTATACAATTGTAGAATTCAACAGCAACAACCTCGTTCTTCCCCTTGTAATCACGAGCTTGGAGTCATTTTTCACCATACTTGTAAGATACTCCCAATACCTTCAGGAAAGTACCATGGAGTTCCTTAGAAAATTTAATGTAGGATGGATATTCAACATTTTCCTTCTTCCCACTATTTCCATTTCAAATGTTTTCAGAAGATCTCTTCTTCTGTTTCTTTTCATTAAAGTCCTAAGACTTATAGAAGTCATTTTCTATCTTGATAGCACATGAGACAATATCTTCATACGACAATATGGATTGTGAGACTAATGCTCGACGGAGAAATTTTTTTAACCCATTAATGAAATGATCAATATTACATCTTGGGTTACATATATAATATGTAGAATTCATTGCTAACCTTGTAATGTTATCTTCATACTTTGTCACATTCTGAACATTATTTTGCCTCAGACCTGAAATTGCCTTTTCATATCTGCTCGATGGTCACGAGGAAATTATTTTTCTATGAAATACTCTTAAAACTCCCTCCATTCCATATTTGATACGTAATCATCTTCCTTTGTGTTTTGAATCAATGAAAACCATTGATCAGCATCTCCAATGACGCAATAAACTTCCATAACAAATTTTCCCTTTCGCTACTCCCCAAGGAATGGAATATTTTTTCTAAGGAATTTATCTATTGATTGGATACTAGTATTTTTTTACTCCAATTGAATGTTAGTGGTTGTTTCTTCATGAAGAGATCTATCATTGATCATCCATGCTACAGATCAGGGTGCTCTATATGGGTATGTTTTTTACTCATAACCTGAGTGAGTTGTCCCAATATAGTTATAAGTTGATCAGTACTAGTTGTATCACTAGCTCGACTATAATTATCTTGAGTAGGAGGGAAATCCCTACATGGAGTGCGTGCATTGATATGTTTTCTATTCCTTCCACTAGGTGCCATTTCAAAACAATGTCATAAACAATATTTGATTATGATTTCAAATACATAATTCCAATCATGTAAAATAATTAAAATAAATTTAACAGTTTATGGATATAATCCATTATCATAAAAAATGTTTTCTTTGAGAAGTATATACTAATAAACCCTTCATAATGGTTTGTAAAGAAAATGATAATTATCATATGAATATCCCCCGGAAGTGTCGTAACCAAGATTGAAGCAAGGCCCATTGTCGTGCACCAATTCTCGTTCGATTCTATCTCAAAGCGGTGTTTTTAGGTTTTACCCCTATGTACAACTCTACCAGAGACACCTCGACGTGCTCGTCTCCAGATAGGGATGTATTTCTCGGAAAACTCACAAAATCTCTACAATAAAAAAATTCTAGGAAGTTCTTCTATACTAATCCTCAAAGTCTATCATAGGGTAATGTGCTGTAATCCGAGTTTATAAAAATCTAGATTCCTTGGTTTGCCCCAAACTTCCTCTAATACCAACTGTAATGCCCCTACCTCATTTACCCAGAGTTAGTGCATTATTACATAACATTGGAATGATAAAAAAAGATCAAGTCTCAAAAGACCGATTAGTATAGTACCCTTGGAAGTACTAGATATATTTATAAGGTTTATATTACATAATAAAATGAAAAACTACAAAAAATTTGTTTCCATAGAAAACACTCATATACCCTCAGACTATCCCAACAGATCAGGCATAAAATAAATCTTCACATCCTGGGAAAAATAAATCATAGAATGGGGTGAGCTCATAATCTCAGTTGAAATAACAATATAGTGGAATCTTTCATAAATAAGAATAAACATTTAAGGCATGTGTATGACTAAAAAAATCCATTTAAACATGAACTTCAACATAATATGGAAAAGATAAAATCGAATAATTCCATTTACTTACTCACATGGATATTATGCTATTCGTATAATCACATTCAATATCAACAGCCACATTCATAATGATAAAATGAATAATCCCAGACTTCATAACCACATAGTCTAGGCATTATGCTAAGAATAAAAATATGATTTTGTCATGGCCTTCTTCCAAGACACTAGATTGTCTCATGAGACCTGCCGATGCATCGAGGAGCTATAACGGGCTCCACCCATCACATACTAAGTCCAATGAATTCCTCATATGAAATGTTTTAAACATAACATAAACATTCGTATTAAAACTAGGATAAGAAATTTCAATACATTATCCATAAACCATAAATGGTATAAAAATAAGACATCCACAGTCAATCATATCACAAAACCTTCATTACAATATGGGAGTTTTGTATCATAATAAATCAACTTCAAATAAACATACAATCCATTATAGGATTTTGACATAGATTAAATCAAAACCTTTTTAGAGAAATATCTCCTTCTATATTGATATCATTTAAAATTAATATAATTATAAAAGAAAACTTTTTTTGGGAATATTCTTATAAGATTGTAAGGGATGCTTTGATGATGTTATAATGGAGGAAAATAGCCACACCCGCCATAACAGTTAAACAAAGGAATTCTTACCTTAATTTTGTCGAAAAGGTTATAAAGGACCTTGTTTGGAAAACTGCGGAATGATTCCATTATAAACTTCTTATAAAAAGTAAAAAATGGGTATAAATGACACTAACAGATATTCTATAAAATAATAAGAATGTTTTAAAATAAATTTTTAAGAAACATGGATGTGGATGATCAAGAGGTCCCATTAGATACTTACGTAAAAACAACCTCGGATAATAAAGGGATTGTGAAATTAACCCTTAACTTGTACCTTTCCTTGGATGAGGGTTGGTTAATCTCCATTATATTGGTGAAATAATTGTTATTAAATTATATAAGAATAATATACATTAATATGATATCATATATGATCTTTTAACATTTCTTTTTTAATAATATCTTAGTATTATCATTGTTTCGGGTGTTAACAGATTCATTTTCCATTATATTCATTGTTATGTGAGTCATATTTTTATGGATGGGATGTATATTATTTAGATCCAGAATAATATCATGTTTTTAAACATTATTTTTAATCATCTACTGAAAATTAGTATTGAATGGATACGATGGGGAATGAATCTCATCACATTCGTGGAGACGATAATCCGTACGTACGCACGAGCGACAATATAACTCTTTTGATATTAAAATATTATATAAATTGATGTTATATCATATATAAATAATCATTATCATGTTATTTTTATTATATACTACAATTAAACATAATTATTAAACCCATCCAAATAATAATGTATTGAATAACAATTACACCACGACGTGGAGACGGTAAGTCATACGTACGCACGTATGGTGACATGTCATTCAAAGGGAGGATAGAATAATGAATTTGGTTGTACCATATTTATTATAACAACAAAGTTTATATATGATACACGAGTTATTATTTTAGAATGGAATCCACAAGGAAAAAGGAAGTGGAATATTAAAGGGACTTGAAAGAGGTGATGAAGTATTAACCTCTTCTAAGGTTTATTCCTTTTGTTTTGATCAAAAATGCTCTTTATGATGGCCTTATGAATAAATTAAGGCCACTAGGATAAATTTAGGATAGTTTAGAGGGTATTTTTGTAGGGGTTTTCTGAACCAAATGTCTTTGAAAGTGTGAATTAGAGAGAAGGAAGAGTGCCCTTTTATAAGAGGGGTGAGGGGAACCATAGGAAAAGAAAGAAATATTATTTTATAATAAAATCATTTTAGGATTATAATGGCACAAAAATGAATTATTTAAGTCATAGGTGGAGATGGGTCGAAAACAACTCAACTAATAGGTTTTAGATAGGTTTGGGTCACTGTATTAACTTTATCTTTTATATTTAACTCTTAGTTTAATAGTTTGACAGTTACCATTTATCTTTGCATTTTTATATTATATGGTTTATAAACATACAATATACTTCCAAGAGAACCACAAGTGGTTCATTAATGATAAACCTATCATTATATAAGTCATATTTTCTAATACTTAGATTTTTAGGAATAGAATAACAATTAAAAATATAATATTTGTTTTAAAACTCTTTTATGTCAATTTTGTCACTATTTGTTATTTGGTTGTTTCTAAGTTCATAAAAACATTATTACTTCGAAAAACAATCATCTAACCAACCCTAAAATGTCATATTAACCTATAAATTTAGTTTAATTATTAAAAAATCTGAAATATCATTTATTTGGATATTTATACTATCAATTATTTTCATATTTCAATAATTAAGTAATTACTACATCATCATTGTGTCGTAAATAAATTAGATTATTTAATGTCTAAAAAATATAAATAAAATAGAATTATGTAGGATTAAATTTTATATTTTTAATGAATATTTATAGTTGAATTTGTCTTATGTATAACCGTATATTATAAATTTTGTAGTTATTAAACTTTGATTTTAAATCTTTTAACTCTTCTTGAAATAAAATAATAATAAGTGTCCAAATATAATACTCGTGGTCCAAAGTGGTTCATATTTTAGTCCTAAAGTTGATTTTTGGTAGAATTATACTTATCCAATAGAATTAAGACCTGTTTTAGGGTAATTATAATATAATTTTTACCCTTAAATACCATATTTACTTTTAACCCTGGTAAATAAAAAAAAGTTATTATTAAAAGAAAACTATTTTCATCTTATTGAAACACATTTTTATTACTAATATCAACTGGGTCTATCGAATTTTTGAAACATCACTCACAGATGAGGTAAAATTAAGTTTTATATGAATTTTCAAATTCTCCTAAAAGGTTGGTAAATGACAGTGAAAAGTTAAATAAAATTTTTATATACATAAATTTATTATAAACTGACACCATTAAATTGTATTGAACTTATATAGTTATTATGTATCTATTATTACCTAAAATAAATTTAAATAAATTTATAATTATTTAAAAAAAAATTTCGTTTTAAAGTATAATTCAGTGTTTTTCACAATTCATCAAAAATTGAATGTATTCAAGAAAAATACAAAAAAATCACCCTAAGCTAATTTCAATATTCCAAATCAAAATTGAATTCCATTTGGAAAGATATAATTTATAAAATTTCAAAATTTGGGTATTACTATTCATAACAGCTAGTTAGATTGGTTGTTGAATATTAGAACTCGAAGTTACGTACAACAAACGCTATTGTATTATTAAAAGTGAAGTGTACCGTAGAAGCTTGGGGTGTTACAATCTCCCCTCCAAATAATTTCTTCCTTGAAATTTCTAGAATATTACTGCATAAAAAGACTTAGGTGGGTTTTCATCATAATTTCATCGGGTTCCCACACTGCTTCTTCTATCTTATGGTTTCTCCATTATATATTTACCAGACGAGTCATCCATTTTCTCAGCACTTGTTCTCTTGTATCATGAACCTTGACAGGATCTTCACAATAAGACAGATCGTGTTCCAGTTCTAATTCATCATAGGTGAGTACTGGCATTCGTTCAGGCATGTAGTTTCTCAATAGTGATACATGGAACACATTGTGAACTTTGGAGAGACCTGGCCGCATTTCCAAATGGTAATCTACAGCCTCAATTTGTTCAATAATTTAGAAAGGTTCGATGTACATGGGACTGAATTTACCCTTCTTACCAAAACGTATAACACCCTTCCATTTATATTCCTTCAAGAAAACATGATTTCCAACATGAAATTCCAAATCCTTCCTTTAGTTGTCAGCATAGATCTTCTGCCTACTTTGAGATAACTTGATGTGGTTTTGGATTACCTTCACCTTTTCCATAATTTCCTCCATAAGTTCTGGGCGTACAAGTTTTCTTTCACCAACATCATCCCAACATATTGGGGTGAGATATCACATTCCGTATAATGCTTCATGTGGTGCCATCTGAATACTTGAATGGAAGCTATTGATATAGGAAAATTCTATCTAAGGTAAAAATTGATCTCACGTACCTTGAATGTCATGTGAGCATAATCTCAACATGTCTTATAAGGTATCAATAGTCCATTCTGATTTTCCATCAGTTTGCGGGTGGTAGGCAGTGCTCAAATGAAGATCAGTATCGAGGGATTTCTGAATACTATTCTCTAATCATGATGTAAAATAGGGATCACAATCAGAAACAATCGATAAGGTTACTCCATGAAGTCATACAACTTCATTAATATATATTCTTGCTAATAGTTCAAGTGGTAAATCTTCTCTTATAGCATGAAAATGTGAAGACTTGGTATGATGATCCACTATGACCCCTATTGAATCGTTTATTCTTGGAGTCACTGGTTGTCCCATGAAAAAGTCCATCATAATATTATCGCACTTCCACTCAGTTATAGGAAGAGTTTGCATGAATCCTCTAGGCGGATGCCTTCCGGCTTTCACTTATTGATAAACCATACATCTTAAAACAAAATCACTAATCTCCCTCTTCATGTTGTCCCACATAAATTTTTCCTTCACATATCTATATATATTAGTGCTACCAGGGTGTATAGAAAAATTATAACTATGAGAATCATCCAACACTTCCCATTTTAGATCAGGTATATCAGGAACATAATGTCTCTTCACAAATATCAAAATTCCATCTTCATACACAAAGTTACTAAATCTCCAATCATTCACCTCTTTAATATTCTCATGAAACTCTTCACCACCGGTCTGAGAACTCTTTATCTATTACAGTAAATATGGTTTGGAAACCATTGGAAAAAGAATTGATGTTTCACCTTCAATGGTTATTCCATTATCCATATTTTCTGGATCCATGAATATAGGATCCTTTTCAACTCTCATATTGTTCACAACTCCATGATTTTGTCTACTCAAAGAATCATCCACCTTATTTTCCTTCCTCGGGTGGCAGTGTATAGTGCAATCATAATCATTGAGCAGTTCAATCCATCTCCTTTTCCTAACGTGGAGTTCTTTTTTAGAGAAAATATACATCAAACTCTTGTGATTGGTATATATCTCACATTATTCAACATAGATATAGTATCTATAAATCTTTATCAAAACGATTATATCTTCTAACTCAAGATCATGAGTATGATAGTTTTGTTCATGAATTTTTAGCTATCTTGATGCATTGGCAATAACCCTATCATTCTGTATAAGGACACAACCGAGCCCTTCCTTTGATGTATCACTATAAATAACAAACCCATCATTCCTCGATGGAAGAGTCAATAAAGGAGCATTGAATGATCTTCTATTAAGTTTGTAAAAACTTTCTTCATAGACTTTTGTCCAAAAAAAATTAACCCCATTTTTTTGTTCATTGTTAATGGGTTATCCAACCAGGAAAAATTCTGGATAAAACTTCGATAATTACCAGATAATTTAATAAATCTGTGTACCTCAATTATACTCATCAATGCTGGCCATTCATGGATTTCCTTTTTCATTGAAGGATAAATGGAGATTCCATCCTTAGAGACAATATGGCCAATAAAATAAATCTCATGAATCCAGAATTCACACTTGCTAAAGTTCAAATATAATTCATGTCTACTAAGAGTCTTCAATATAATGCGAATGTGATTGTCATGATATTCATAACTTTTGGAAGATACCAAGATATTTTCAATAAATAACACTACAAAATCATCGAGATATTCCGTGAAAACACTATTCATTAGATCCATGATGACAGGGGTTCATTAGTTAATCCAAAAGGCATTACTATAAACTTGTACTTCCCATACATGGTTCGAAATGCTGTCTTCGGGATGTCTTCCTTCTTCATGCACATCTGATGGTATCCAAATAGAAGGTAAATCTTTGAAAAGTATTGGACTCCACGAAGATAGTCAAATAAATAATCATTGCGAGGTAGGGGATACTTGCTCTTTAATGTTATAGCATTTAACTCCTTGTATTAAATGCACAATCTCATAGATACAACATTCTTCTTAACAAAAAGGTAGGGTCTCCCCATGGATAAACACTAGGGTGAATAAATAACTTATTACTTAATTTATCTATTCGTTTCGTCAGTTCCACTAATTCCACAGTGGCCATTCTATAAGGGGTCTTCGATATGGGCCTTGAACCATGAATTAAATCAATGGAAAACTCAATTTATCATTCTAGAGGATGTCCAGGTAAATCCACTTGAAATACATCATCCTAATCTTACACAATAGGTACAACCTATATTTGAACATTATTTTCTTCACCCACTATTATTTAACTCTCTTCCTCCCCAATAATTGAATTTAGTTAAGCTAATGTGGGTGGATCTAGATAAGAATTAGTTGGTGATGATTATGCACTATAGATAAGGTGTTCTTTATCATCATAATAAAAATTGTAAGCTACTTCTTCTTACAATTAATCATCACATCATTGTCTGAAATACAATCTATACTGAGGATTATATAAAATTCAATCAAGGGTATGTTTATGAGATAAGCTGATAAAGAACATTTATATGTTCTAATGGGAACTGACTAACAAAAGATTGTTGCGATGATAATTCCATAAGGTGTTTTTACTGAAAACACTCTTGTAAAATCAAATTGGAAATATCTAGTTTTCTTAGAAAATGGGAAGATATGAAACAATGAGATGATCTAGAATAAAATAAATCATTTTCTAAACAAGAGGAAACCATTATGTTAACATCCACCATGTCTTTCGAAGCGTCAACCTCAACAGTAGTGATATCATAAGATTGGACTTGATACCTTGTCCTTTTTTGAGGTAAGTTCCCCTGATGATTAAGAAATTCATTGGCACAATTACCCCTTTTTCGTAAATTGTATAATTCAAAATCAATAGCCACTTTCTTCCCCTTACAGTCACGAGTTTGGTGGATTTTTTCACCACACTTGTAATAGACTCCCATTTCTTTCAGGCTAGTACCATGGTGTTTCTTCCCACATTTACTACAGCATGGATATTCAACTTTTCCCTTCTTCCCGTTATTTACATTTAGAGAGTTCTCATTAGATATCTTCTTCTCTTTCTTTTTTTAAAGTCATAATACTTAGAGAATTCTTTTTCTGTCTTGATTGCACATGGGACAATATCTTTGTACGACTTGAAGGATTGTTAGAATAATGCTCTATTGATAAATGGTTTTAACCCATCAATGAAACAATCAATCTTACTTCTTGGGTTAGGTATATAATCTTCTTCATTCCTCGATAACCTTTTAAAGTTAGCTTCATACATTGTGAGATTCTCATCCTCCTTTTTCCTCAGACTCAGAAATTGCTTTTCCATAGCTGCTCGATGGTCGTGAGGAACATATTTTTTTAAGAAATTATTTTAAAACTCCCTCCATTCCATATTTGATACTAAATCATCTTCCTTTTTATTTTGAATCAATGACCACTATTGATCAGTATCTCTATATAGGCGGTAAACTGCCATGAAATTTTTTTCCCTTTCGCTACTCCCTAAGGCGTGGAATTTTTTTCTATGAAATTTATCCATTGCTCGGCTACTAGTGGATTTGTACTCCCATTGAATTTTGGTGGGTTTTTCCACATGAAGCGATCTAACATTGATCCTCCATGTTGTGGATCAGGGTGCTCCACATGGGTAAGGTTATTATTCATAAAATTAGTGAGTTGTCCCAATATAGTGATATGCTGATCAGCACCAGTTGTATCACCAGCTCTATTATAATTATCTTGAATAGGAGGGAAATACCTACATGGATTGTGTGAATTGATATGGTTTTTATTCCTTCCACTAGGTGACATTTCTAAATAAGATTAGTTAATGAATCGAAGTACATAATCCCAAACTTGTAAAACACTTAACATAAATTGGAAATATTATGGATATAATCCATAATCATAAAAAATGATTTATTTGAGAATTTATATACTTATAAACCCATAATAATGGTTTGTAAAAAAATGAGAATTATCCTAACCATATCCCTCGGGAGTGTCGTAACCCATAGTGCAGCAAGGCTCGTTGTCGTACACTAGTTCCTATTCGACTCTAGCTCAAAGCGATGTTTTCAGGATTTTCCCCATAGGTACATATGTTCCATAGTCGCCTCTACATACTCGTATCGAGACAGAGATGTATTTATTGGAAAAATAACAAAATATCTACCAGACCAAAATTATAGGAAGTTCATCTATACTAATCCACAAATTCTATCTTAGGGTAATGTGCTCTAATCAGAGTTTATCTAAATCTAGATTCCAAGGTTTGTACTAAACATTATCTGATACCAACTGTAATGCCCTGATCCCAGTTACCTAGTATCGGTGAATTATTACATAACATTGGCATGATCGGAAAAGATCAAGTCTTGAATGACCGATTAGTTTAGTAGCCTTAGAAGTACTGGATTCTTTCACAAGGATTAGATTACATCATTAAATGAAAAACTACAACATCATTGTTTCCATAGACCACAATCCTATCCCCTCAAACTATCCCTACATGTCAGTCATAAAATAATTCTTTATATCCTAGGAAAAATAAAACATAGAAAGTGGTGATCACAGATGCTCAATACGTATAACAATAAAGTGGAAACATTCATAAGTAAGCATAACCATTTAAGGAAATGTACAAAAATAAAACAAAAGCATTTTAAATTTGATCATCAACATAATATGGAAAAGATGAAATCAAATAATTCTATTTACTTACTCACATAGATATTATACTAGTCGAAGAATCACATTAAATATCAATAGCCACTTTCATAATTATGTAATGCATAATGCCAGACTTCATAACCGCATAGTAAAAGCCTTGTCCCAAGACTAGAAATAATATTTTTTCAAGGCCTTGTGATAAGACACTACTTTGTCTCATGAGACCTGCCGATGCATTAAGGAGATATAGTGGGCTCCACCCATCACATACTATGTCCAATGCATTCCTCATATGAAAAGGTATAAACATAATATAAACATTTGTATTAAAACCAACTTACGAAATGTCAATACTTTATCTATAAACCATGAATGGTAAAAAAATAATACATCTCTAGTAAAACAAATCACAAAACCATCAATACAATATGAAATATTTTTATCATAATAAATCAACTTCAAATAAACATTTAATCCATCAAAGGATGTTGACATAGATGAAATACAAAACCTTTTTTTTGAGAAATATCTCATTCCATTTTGAAATCATTTAAAATTCAAATAATTATAAATGAAAACATTTCTTTTTGAAATATTATTATAATCTAGTAAGGGAAGCTTTGATGTTGTTATAATAGCAGAAAATAGCCGCACCTGCTGTATATGATAAAAAAAGACATTCTTACCTAAATTTTGTCGAAAAGGTTATAAAGTACCTTGTATGGGAAATGACAGAAATATTGTTTTATAATGTTCTTATAAAAATTCAAAAAATGTTATAAATGAATTTAAACCATATTATATACAATATTAATAATTTTTTGAAATATATTTTTAAGAAACATGGATTTTGACGATAAAGAGGTCCCAGTAGATACTTACGTAAAAACTACCTCGGATAATAAAGATATTTTTCAATTAACCATTACCTTGTACTTTTCCTTGGACACGGGTAGGTTAATATCTAGAATAATGGTGAACTAATTGTTATTAAATTATACAATAATAATATACATTAATATGTTATCATATATGATCTTTTAATATTGCATTGTTAATAATATCTTAGTATTATCGTTGTTACGGGTGTTAACATATTTGTTTTCCATTATATTCTTTGTTAGGTGATTCATATTTGGTATGGATGGGATGTGTCATATTAATATCCATAATTTTATCAAGTCTTTAAATATTATTTTTAATCATCTAATGAAAATTATTCTTGAATGGATACAGTGGAGAATGAATCTCATCACGTACGTGGAGCGGTAATTCGTACATATACACATGCTACAATATCATTATTTTGATGTTAAAATAATATATAATTGGATGGTATATCATATATTTAGAATCATTATCATTTTATTTTTATTATTTTCATCAATCGCACATCATTATTATACACATCCAAATAATAATGTATTGAAAAACACTTACACCACGACGTGGAGACGGTAAGCCGCACATATGCACGTATGGTGACACATCTCTCAAAAGAAGTATAGAATAATGAATTTCGTTATTCCATATATATAATAACATCACATAATATAGAATATACTAGAGTTATTATTTAATAATGGAAACAAAAAATAAAAAGGAAGTGGAAGAAGAAAGGGACTTGAAAGATGTCATGAAATATTTACCTCTTCTTCGGGGTTTTCCTTTTGATTTGATCAAAAGGGCCCGTTAAGTTACCTTTATCACTAATAAAAGGCCTCTAGGATGAAGGGAGGAATGTTGAGAGTGTATTTGGGTGGGGTTTGGATGAGCCAAATGTCTTTGATGGTGTGAATTAGAGAGAAGGGGGAGTTCCCTTTTATAAGATGGGTGAGGAGCACCATTGGAAAAGCTAGAAATATTAATTTATAATAATATCAATTTCGATTTTATATGTTCTAAAAAATGAATTATTTAAATTATAAGGTTGGTATGGGTCGAATAACCCTCAAAAAATAGGTTCTAGACCGTTTTGGGTCACTATATTATCTTTATCTTTTAGATATAACTCTTAGTTAAATTGTTTGACATTTACCATGTCTCTTTGTATTTTTATATTATATGGTTAATAAATTTAATATACATCCAAAAGAACCCCAAGTGGTTCATTAATGATAAAACTATTATTATATAAGTCCTCTATCCTGAACTTATATTTTTAGGAATTGAATATTAATTAATAATATAATATTTGTTGTAAAAACACTTTTATGTCAATTTTGATACTTTTTGGTATTCTATTTTTTCTAAATTCATTACAGCATTATTACTTCTAAAAAAATTCATTTAACTAGCCATAAAATGTCATATTAACATTCAAAATTATTTTAATTCATAAAAAGTCACAAATAACAATTATTTTAATATTTATAATATCAATTATTTTGATATTTCATTAATTAGTTAATTAAAACATCATCATTGTGTCATTAATAAATTACATTCATTAATTTCTAAAAAATATATGTCAAATACCATGACGTAAGAAATTATTATATCATTATAATGAAGATTTGTAGTCTAATTTATCTTATGTATAATCCAATATAAAAAATGTCTGAGTTGTTAAACTTTGATTTTAACTCCTTTAACACTTCTTTAAATAAAATAATAATAAGTGTCTTAATCTAATACAAGTGTACCAAAGAGGTTCATATTTAATTCCTATGGTTTTTTGGGTCGAATTATACTTATCCAATATAATTAAGACATGTTTTAGGGTAATAATAATATCAATTTTACCCTTAAATACCTTATTTTCATTTAACTGTGGTAAATACAAGTAAAAAGATTCTATTCCCCAAAATTATTTTCATCTTATTGAACAAAATTTATCTTACTTATATAAACTGTTTCTCTCAATGTTTTTAAATTCTAGTCACAGAAGCGGTAAGATTATGTTTTATGTGTATTTGAAAATTCTCTTAGGAGGTGGGTAAAAGATGGTGAAAAGTTCAATAAAACTTTTATATATCTAAAATTATTATAAACTGACTCCATTAAATTACATTGAACATATATAGGTATTATGTATATATTTTAACCTATAATATCTTTAAATAAAATACATAATTATTTAAATAAAGATTCAGTTTAAAACTATAACTCAGTGTTTTCACTATTCAAAATTGATTGTTTTTAGAAAAATACAAAAAATTCACCATAATCTAATTTCGATATTTCGAATCCAAAAATGATGTCTATTTTGAAAGATAAATTTTTTAAAATTTCCAAAAGTGGTTATTACTATTTATAATGGCTAGTTTTATTAGTTGTGGTGTGTTAGAACTCGAAGTTGCGTGCAACACACGCTATTGTATTATTCAAAGAGAAGCATTTCGTGGATGTTTGGGGTGTTACAACACATTCCAATGAAATAGTATCTTGAAATCTAGGAACAGTAATGAGACCCTTAGGAATATTAATTTTTCCATTATAATAATAAACTCCAAAATAAAATTATAAAGAAAATTTAGGTCTTTTATGAATAAAAATATGACATATTTATATCATGAAATTAGTAAATTAATGTTTTAAAAATTATAAATTAAGTTTTTATTTAATATTTTATAATTAATTTTAAATTTTAATATAAAATTCATTTACGTAAAATAGATTCTCATGATTATATTTTTGGTCATATAATTATAAAATAATTTTATATGACCATAATTAATTTTTTGGTTTCTCAAAATGTAGTTATAATTATTGAATATGTTTTTTTTCAAATAAATTATTATATTACATAATAACAAAATAAATCATATTAAAAAATAATTCTAAAAACACTGGATTCTTATTTTAAATCATCACATCTAATTTATCCCTGGGTGATTTTCTGGTAATTTTTTGATGTATTTCAATTTTCTTATGAATAATAGAAATACAGTTTTCAAAAAATAGGTGTAACATAAATTACTTCTTTCCTGATGTATTAGTGAAATATTCAATTATAGAACATAAATTGCTTTATTAATATATTTCATTTAAAATAATATTAATTAAAATACAATAATCCCAATATCCTATCATTAAAATTATTTTTCCAAACCTAAAGACAAATGTTGTTCCTTAGAATAATAATTTTTCATTCTTTCTACTTTCCCTTGGAATAAATTTCTAAATTAGAATTATATTGGATTTTTAGGGTCTTAAAAAATTATATCATATTAAAATATGATTTATAATTTTAAAAAACTCATTATTATAGTTCTCATATTTGATATAATGTTTTATTTAATATTTCATACCAATAATCCCCATCTTCTAAATTATCAATAACCCCTCTCCCAATCCTTCGTAAATCCACTCAATACCCAATTTACAAAACCAAATTTAATCCAAAATCAAACTTCATAATAATATTATAATTCTTATTGTTGTTGTGGTGTCATCCAACTTCTATCACTAAGGGATTTTTAGTTTCGTTCAAGAGAATCCACACCAAGAAAATAATACGTTTCCATTAAATCCACCCTCATTTCTTCTTCTACTTACCTTTTCCCCAATTAAATTAAAGACTATATAATTAAAAATTAATTAGTATTTATATATACCTTATGTTAATTATTTCTATCAAATTCATTTACGATATATATGAAATATATAATTTTTTAACTCTCCTTTCTCACTCTTACGATAACGTCACATCCAATGTCGGTTAACCACCTATGAAGAAATTTCCAAAAATGATTTTAAATAAAATCTTAATTTAATTATAGTGTAGATTATATATTATATGTATATATGAAATTAAATTTATTCTAGGATTATGGAATTAATTAAACTAATGTATTATTAATATTTAACAAAATATAGAAATCGGGGAAAATTGTGAAAGATTTATGAAAAACATGATATCAAAATGAATAAATTTTATAGAAAAAATTAATAAATATAAATTAATAATTATAATTGAAAATTATTTTTATAAATTACTATAATTTAATTCTATATTACCATTTTAATAAATATTTTATTGGTATTCAGGTGGCATAAAAGTGTTGTAATTACGTAGGTATGAAGGGATGAGTCTGCGTCTCAATTCTTATTTAATCTAGAAATAATTGATATTGAGAACATGATAAATTTTATTTGGTTTATATACTTCCCCTTTTAGTTAATTTTTCATTTAGAATTATATTTATATTAAATATGAAAATTCTTGAATCATGGATATGATTATTGTCTTATCTGTACAGCATTTTTCATACCACTCTTATTTTGAATATAATTTCAAATGGGGAAATATTGATGAATATTTATCCAATACTCAATAATGTCATTGATAATGAAAAATTGGCCTTTTTGACCTTCAGTGAAAGGGGTTTTTTTATCCCCTTGATGCATTGACATGTCTCATGAGAAAAAACAATTGGTGATAAACCCTTTAGGTATGTTTCCAAATACAATTAGATGGGTATCCACCCATCGACTTAAAACACATTGATGGAATTATTGTTCATTTTCAAGATACTTGACGTAAAAATAATCTGAATTTTTTTATTCAGTATATGTTAATTATATTCCTTTGTATTTTCTCTATGAAAAAATATATGGATTAATTATCATTCTCAAATTATTAATTGAGTGTGTTTTTATTTGTTCACAATGCCTCATTTAATATGTAAAATTTTTTATGAGTCACTTATCATTGATTAATTGTTCCTCTAAATGTGTCCCATAATAATAATTTGAGCACAATAAGTTTAATTTTTTTTCCATCCCCTAGTTTTGGTTATTAGATATTTTAATTAGTGAAAATATGATGTTTCTTTTTTTTGTTATGTATGAGGATTAAGATCAACTATATTAAGGGAAACATGGATGTATCTAAATTTTTAAAGAGTATTAAACTTACAATTCATTGGTGATGTGATCTCCTCATTTCAATCGTAATAAAATGACGACCGAATCTGTGTTACTAGTGTGAGGGTTGTTTCGTTAAGTCCTTCATGTCAACCTAATATTCTGAATCATACTTTCAACTTTATATGGTTTCTTAGGTTGAATTTATTTTGAAATTCACATGAACATTTATTAAAAACAATTTATTTCTTAATGGAAGGATTATGTTCATGAGATAGTGTTTTATTATGATTGATATCATGATTTATATTTATGTCATGGTTTGTTGGATTTTTTTTATGATGATAGGTGGCTAAATTATAAACCAATGACATGTGCTTCTATGATAAACAATGTATGGGTGGTTATGTTAATAAACAATTATTGGTGGTTCCTTGAAAAACAAAAGACTTGAGGAGATGTTATGTCCTCTAACACATTAGGTTCATAAGAGATTGAGGTTGAAAATATTATCTTATTCTATTTTGATGTGTAATATGGAAAATGATTGGAAAACATAAGAACATACATATTTTATTCATTTTTATAAGTTTTCATGAAAATCATATGATTTTAAAATGGTAATATAATGATCATTTTGAAACGAGGATTCCATTTTTGAGGTAAAATTGTATGTTTGGATGAAAATATTTTTATAGGTTTTCAATGGACTAACAGTTCCCTTTCACTATGTCTCTTATTGATCTTTCATTATAATACCATGTTATAAAATATGTTTCTTATGATTTAAGGGGAAAAGCGATATAAGAATGATATATAGATGAAAATTGTGAATATTTTTCATCAAGGAAAAACATGTACTATTTTTGATGATTTTTTTGGGGAAAATGTATACTATGTATGTTTATTGACTTGTAATGTATCAGTTTGACATTTATGAGTTAATTAAAACATTCAAAAAAAATATAAAAACAAATAATAACTTTTTTAAAAATTTAAGTTATATTTTTAAATCAATGGACACAATAATAGTTAACGATTGGTCATTATTGTTTCCAAAAATTGATGGTTTTTACACTCAAATGGATTTTTCTGTTTTTTTACAAAAATTTATCTTGATTCCTGGGTTGAGATATTCTAGTAGAATTATATAATTATTCATTTAAATTTTAATCTTTCTTAAAATAATAACATATGTTATTATAGTATTTTAAATCTCATGCAGTTTTTATTTCGGATTACAAACTGTATCTTATATAGAAATTTTTTTATTATTAATATACTCCACAATTTTATTTGTATTTATCAACTTCCATCTTGAGGTTATCAATACCAGGAATTTACATATCATTCTTTTTAGGTAAAGTCATTTACATTTATTCTTCTTCTCATTTTACTTCCTCTATATTGTAATATCTATATTCCGTTTTTTATTTTAACGTGACATGTTATAAATTATTATCTCAATATATATTACCTATGGGTTTCTTCACATTATTATTTTCCACAGTTTTATGAATTTAATTCTATCTTTACATTTTAACATAAGGATATGAACTTATCTATAATTTCATTATACGAATAACTTATATAAGATGAGTTGTACAAATCTTTAACATTTAACATAATTATTCTACTCCTTCCCATTATTTTTTCATTCTTATAGTGGATTTTTTTATCATTCATTTATGTTTTTGAATTCTTCTATGACCATGGTTTTTCATCAGAATCATCATTGTATTGTCAGTTTTTCCTATTCAAAAATTAATATAAAAATGTCTAGTTCCACCACACAGTAATAACTTATGTTGGACTTCTCCCCTATACATTCCCCTATATTTATACTAATTTTTACTCAGTAGATATATGATACAATTAGTTTCTTATAATAAACATACTTATATTCATATTCATGAATTTCTAATAAATCCTACACTTGTTAAAAAAAATAAGTTTCATTATAAATGGAATATGAATTTCAATCTTATCATTAATTATGAATATTTATTCATTCCTCATATAATAAGTAATAAAAATGGTATTAAATTCATGAAGTGATAAATCATATTTATCTTATAATGTACAGATTTTAGGCTAATGTTGGTCTGGAATCCTTATGATGATAATTTTTAACAATTCTATAATCTTCATATTCATCTTTAAGTCTATTTATATTGCTTAAAATTTCACTATATCTTTTGAAGTGCACGTTAAAATATTATTTTTCTTCAACTATATTTTATTTCAAAATGTTTTTCTAGATGTATATTTATTCTTATTTCACGTTTAAATTTACCTCAAATACACTATCATGTTAATCCCATGCTTCCGTAAATATCAGGAAACCCATAACACTGTATTTGTTTTCTTAATATTGACATAATATTAATATATAATGATTTCCTATAAACATAAACCTTTAATTTGTCAAGAAATATCATATGACAATCTTTTACTATGGGTGGAACCCCTCTTTTAGCTTCTTTAACTAAAAAATTCCAATAGAAAAAAGAAATGGAATCATTCTATTAATAAATTTATAAAAATATTATCCACCAAAGCTAGGAATAACTATCACATTCACTAGGATATTCTTAACAATGATAATTAATGTATGGATCTTATAGGGTATACTTGGATTGTATAATAATATTTCATGATCTAATTATAGTTAAAACCATAGTAAATGGTATCGGAGTGTTAGATTATATATGAAATTAAACAATTTATTCTCTCTATTAATTGACATATTAAACTTATTAGTGTTTACTATACATTTGATCATTACTGAACTCAACCATACATCTTATGAAATAGTAGGAATATATATAAAAACCAAACAAGTGTTACATAGTTTCCCCCCACTGTGGATGACTACATCGTTTCCATGATGAACCCCATATGTGAATTGAAATCAAATATAATTTAGTGTGTATAAAATTTCATCCATCTCTAGTTATAATCTTATTATATTCTGATAATAAATTATTCATACTCCAATTAGGGATAAGTCTTTTTTATGATAATTTTCTAAAATTATTATTAAAAAATATTTCCTATAATCTCATTGAATGAGCATCCAAAAATTATCCTTCTAATATAATCTTTCTACAATTCATTCATATGTTGCAATCTGACATTATCTGCTACAATTTTATCTTGTGCACCTCAAAAATATCACCTGAAAATGATGTTCTGTTAAAATTTATAGATGAGTAATCTCTCATTGTTGTTTAACTGTGTAATATATACATATTCATGGTTATCTTATTACATGAACCTCAATATATTACATTCTTCTTCAACCAAATGCAATATTGGTTCAAAACTCACAATAGTTTACATTCTCTACATTTCTTCTCTCAGTCTGGTATCTCTATCCATTAAATCTTCTAAAACATATCTCTGTATTCCTCATGTGTTAATTTTATTCCACCATCCATTTTAAACATGATCAAATTTATATAATAATTCACCTAAGAGAAAATTTGGGAAATTGATAATGTTTTCCCAACAAATAGAATCATTTATTTAAAAACACCATCTCAAGTTAACATTTCTATGATTCTTACACTATATTCTATAATTTTAATTATTTTTTTACAGTCTTTATTTATTAAACATTATGAGATCATTGTTAAAATATGTGTTCGTATACTCATTAAAACATTTGTAATAAAAAAAATATTAACAAAACGTTTCATTAAAATCTTAAAACCATAATAGTCAAAAAAGTTATTAATTTATAAATTATCTCACCAAACTCCATCATAAAATTTATTTTCTATTTACACAATTACGAAATTATTCATCTAATTACTTCTAACAAATATTGTAACGACTCAGGTATTTATAGAATAATACATTTTCATATCAATTATTATTTCTGAATAAGACATAAATTTTATTCTAAAGAGTACACTTTTCTTGATATTGTATGCAACACACAACAATGGGTTAATTTGAAATCATGCATTGCACACAACATTGAGTTATTCCCAAAATAATAATATATTATTATTATTTTAAATGATATTTAAGGCCTAACCATTGTAATGGAATGAATGAATATAAGTAACTATAATAAGATTATTAAATGTAATTTCACTTATAAATTATATTTAAGAGTCTCAAAATAATAATTAATCAGATTTCAAGTATGAAATCATTAATATTATTAAAACATCATTTTACCACCTTTTTATGATTATCCATATTTAAATTTATTTATTTTAGTTTTATAGATTTTATTTGATAGAATAATATTCATCATTATAATTAGGACATAAAAATTTACAATAGATGAAATTTTCGTATATTTCTGATAAATTTCATCTTTTAATGAATTGAGAAAAATACTAAATTTTGATTCCAATTTTCCATTTAATTTGATTTATTTATATAGTTATATTGTAAATTTATTTTGTTTTAATGTATAATTGGATAATATTTTTATCATTTTATCCAATTTTGGTCAGTTGAAGTAATTTTACGTTGAAATTGTACAAAAACACATGTATATCTTTTGGTAGTTATTTGCTTCTTAAAACACAATTTTATCGTTTTGACAGCTTGAATTAACTTTAAATTAATTTCTCCAACATCTGTTTTTTGAATTTCATGATATGGTTTCCATATTTTGAATTGGGAGGTCAAAATTGTGTAAATGGGTAATTTTTATTTGAAGACATTATGAATAGTAACATATGTAAATATTTTATTTACCCTAGTATAAGAGTAAATCCATAAAATAAGTGTAAAAAATAATATTATAATAATATTAAATTATCATAGATCTTCTTGTAACCCAATTGGATGAGATTGTTTCGACCATGGGAATCATTGGGTGGATTTTAGGACCCCATGGAGCACCATGTATTTGAAAATTACATTTAATTTATTTTAAGTTAAAGCTTAGGAGAATATAACCTAAACATTTAGTTCTTAGTAAAAAAAATTATATGTAGTTATAGAAGAGATATATATGACTATAAATATTAATTTTAAATATAGAAATATTTCTTACATAATAGTATTTTATTTATAATATTGAGACATTAAATAAAAAAATTTAATTATGACACAATGAAAATGCAGTGATTTCATTATTAACTAAGGATTCAAATAAATAACATTGTAAATGTTAAAATAAATGTAATTTGGTTATTTTGATATCATTCACATATTTTCAAGATGATAGTTACATTTTATATTCATATAAATACAGTTTTTTCTAATCAGTCAAGTTGTTATGGATATTTAAAAAATCATGATATGAATAGTGCAAAATTGACATAATTAATATTTTTAAATATAAAATATCTTGTTAAATATTAATAAATGAAAAAAATAAATATTTTTTGAAAAATTAGTTTTCATAAGTATAAAATTTTATTATTGACTCATTAATTGGATATTTTCCATGTTTTAGTGAATATTTTGATTGTCAAATTGTTAAATGCTTGATAAAATAGTTAGAGTAATAAAGAGATAAGTAAAGAAGATTGGGATTAAAAATAACCAAAACCTATCTAATTCTTATTAGATAATTTTATTTATAACAATAGACATATTATATTATAATTTAATGAGTTTTGGAAATTTTTTAACTGAAAATAATTTTATAATAAAATAATACATTCAATCTTTCCTAAAGAGCCCTTCTTCCCCACTATAAAAGGCCTTCTCCAATAACCCATTACTCACACCTATAAATCCTCTTCGGTCATCCCACATATGCCCCAAATAATCTCCTAACATCCTTATCTTAATCTTAGAATCCTTACTTTTGGAATATTATAATTCAATAAATCCTTTTGGCTCAACGCCATGGGGGTTACCCGATTTAGATGTAACGTCTTCTATCAAGTTTTTTTCTTTTCATTATCCACTCCCTAATATATTCTTATTAATTTATTTCATAACACCAAAAGTTTACTAAATATACTATGATTTTATTATTATATTTAATCTAAAAAAAATATACACACCTCCATCTAATGGATTAAGATGATTCAGTTTCTATGGACAACGAACTACTGCCTAACAAAACAATGATTGTTCAATTATCTTAGACCGCCTCTCATAGTGAACATTATGATTGAACTATATTTATATTTGTAATATATCATATTTATATTATCTATATTCTTCTTTATATTCCATTTGTGTAATGAATTTATGGTTTCCATAATGATTAAATATGAGAATTTCATTTGAGGAAGTGCGGACTACCGCCCCTTCAAGGTGATATGACTCGTTCATTATATACATAGAATGTATAATGATATAATTAATTAAAATATATAACAAAAATAAAATATGATATTATTTTGTAATTATAATATACCAATGTACCTTTTAGTTTTCATTCCTTTAAAAATTTAAAAGAAATGAGTTTAGAGTTCATTCGAACATACAGCTTGTCATCTCAATGAACGATGCATTTCATTTTCATATATCCAATTGTTAAGGAATATTAAAAATAAAAATATATGGGATATAAAAATAATATATATTATATATAAATCATGAATACAATTATGGAGAAAATGGGTTTTTGACCACATGGAGAACTTGTTATTATTTGATGTTCATTTTATAATCTTGCACCGAACATCGACAAAGATACCGATATGAACATGAATTATTATATGATTGTCATTGAAAATTAAAAATTAATATAAGAAGGAATAATAAACATAAAAAAGGTTATTAATGAATGATAATTAACTTATGTTTATTATTCTGGGAGATAAAGAAAGAACATGACGAGTCAAACATAGGGTAAGGAAACTTCATAACCCAATTTGAATTATTTGGGTTAATCATCAGGTTTTGATTAGGTCATGCTATGATTATGTAAGAAATATGTTTTGATTTCCTATATTGTTTTTTTACATTTATTAGTTGTTCCTAGAGGGTATACAAATAATTGAACTATTGTATTTACAAAATGATCATTGTAAGGGGACTTTTCACCCTCATCTTTTAGTCAAAGTCTTCATTTATGATTATGTCATTTTAATTACATTTTATTATGATTAAATATGTTCTTATATATAATTATTTTATTTCCATGTTATGAGAGACCCTTTTTTCTCTCATGAAACCATTTTTTGATTTTTTTTTTGTGGTTGTTCAGCTGTAGAATTTTGGTAATGGAATTCCTAAACTCAATTTCCTCTTATTGGGTTTTACGCCTACATTGTTCATTATATTATGACAAGATTAAGTGTGGAATCACTATTTCTGTATTTATGTGGTAATTTATCTATTTTTCTGGGATATAATATTTCTACAAGTAATCACCACATTGGTAAATTCTTACATCATTGAAACAGTCTATGTAAAAAAATACATCTCAATATCCTTTCATTAAGGCATATCTTGATATTGTGCACCTTATTTACTATTTAAGGTGCATATACAACCCATTTTGACTGGTTATATCATGTGTTACTATATTATTGTGATATTTAAACTGTTTTTTGATGTTATTAATTAATTAAATTTATTCATGTAAGGGTCTCTATACCTAAAACACTATTTTACATTTTTTTATGTTTTATAATTATAAATATTTCTCATTAAGGTCCTTGTTTTCAAAAAAAATTTAATGATTTATTTATGTGGAAAGTAATGTTTTTAAATTGTAATTCATTTAAAATTTTAAACATGGTATGGGCCACTTTGTATAAAAAATGTTCTTTTTAAATCTTTTAAATGTGTCTTTTAAATTAGAATGATTATGTCAATTTCATGAACTGATATCTTGTGATTGTAATATTGAAATTCTATCTTTCCCATATGATTGTTTTATATAATAAAATTATATTATTGTTCATGGGAATTGTTTATGTATTCTGATGGTTTCATTACCAACCGAGGGAAGGTAAGACCAATATATCACTCCAATGCGTTGGGTAATGTGACAAAGGTAAACGTTAATGTTTCTTCTATGAGATGTTGGTAATATACAGTTATAGGTATTCCAAACATAACTCCCTACATAGTTGTGAAAGATAAAAATGTAAGTACGATACAGATTCCATATTTTAACATTATGATTTTTGATTAATATGTGTCATTCATAAATCTTATGATTTCTTTAGGTATATAAAAGAGATTATGTTTTGTTTGTATTTATGGACTATTATTTTATTTCATTATTTTATAACCCTTACCATGAATTTTATGCCTATCACATTTTTTTGAAATGTTTTTCATATGGTATAAGGAATGGTATGGGAATTGAAGTATTGAAGAATATTTATATCAAGAAAAAATCACTTGTTTTAT
Source organism: Viscum album (assembly GCA_963277665.1). Classification (NCBI taxonomy): domain Eukaryota; kingdom Viridiplantae; phylum Streptophyta; class Magnoliopsida; order Santalales; family Viscaceae; genus Viscum; species Viscum album. The sequence goes on along the minus strand of OY728121.1, from coordinate 1,573,832,555 downwards.
TTAAGGAGTATTATTATTGAGAAAATTTTCGATATAGTTGAAATGTCTACTTTGTAATTTTTGAGATGTAATCTGACAGTTACGACGTAATTCTCTAAAAATCAAATCCTAAAAATTTCCACATTGTGAATTCTTGACATAAATGATTATTATGTAATGTTTAAGGTTGAGACCTTAGAATTTGTATCAATGGTTTGTTTTGAAATATTTAGAGTTTATGGGTATATTTAAGAATATGTTACAGAACCATACTGGTTAGTCAATTAGAATTATAAATAGTTATTTTAGAAAAATTGTATGAGTTTAAGATAAAATGAATATGTATATAATAGTATTTTTACCCCTCATAATATATTATATTATTATTTTTTAGATATAATTGAATTGACCATTTTGATTTTAGTAAATGGATGGATCTAATTTTCACCAAAGTAACAATAGATGTGATGAAAACTATGACATATTTTTTAATAAGAAATAGAATGAAATGAGAGGTTCAATGATAACTCTTATGGTTATTCTCAACCAACTATATGGAGTCATGATTGAATACATGAACCTTGGTAATTTTAATAAGGCATCGTATATGCGAGAAAAAAAATCCCTATTGTATTTCAGGTAATAACCATAAAGGTAAGTATGTTAAAATTATTATGTGCCAACGATTTCGAAACAAAAAATTGTGAAAATTAATCAAAGGCATGGAATTATTCTATAGTTATGGTAATGAAAGTAATAAAGCAATAACCTTCCTTGAAAAAATGAATCATATTGTTGACAACAGGAAATGGAAAAATGTTTATTTTGAGGGATCAATTGATTTTTTTAAAATGTGGTGTGCATGGTCATTAGAGAAATAGATGTCCTATGAAGAAGGATTTGGAATGAGAGCATCTACACCGTACAAATATATGCATACCAATACATAATTTCATTCAAATTGATGATGAAGAACCTGACAATGACCAATGAAAGGTATGTGTTATTTGTCAGCTAATGTTTTGACATTTTTGAATCATAGGATACGATTCATGATTTTATTTGTAGGTAATATGCATTATTTAAAAAGTTGGGAAATAATGGTTAATGGGTCATGAAGAATGTTGATTGAGTCAGAAGTCTATATAAAGAGATTCCATATTTATGGTATATATTAGGATGATAAAATGCTTAAAATTATTAAGGCACTTTTGATTATGGGATTATATTGGAGGGATTTTTATATAATGTGATACCCTAATGTTTGATATGTGAAAATGATATTAATGAATTTATTTTAATTTCCTTTTTGGATATAGTTGTAAAAAAACATTTGGGTTTATATAATCCTTGTATTTGAGGCAATTAATGGTTTTCACTTTCTGGGATGAAAATGCGATGTATGAGATACAATTTTTTGTTAAAATATGTTATGACTATTTTTGAGGAATTTATCTTATTTTTTGAAATTTTATAAAATTATTTATTTTTTGGAAAAGGGAAAAATGTAGACCATGTGACAACCCTCCATGTCGGAAAAATCTACGGGAATCAAAGGCATAACCAAAGTGCGATTGTGATTTATCACCAACCACTGGACTATGGGAAGTCCCTGGTTAGTATTACTTATTCTTTTATTTAAGGAAATTTATGTATCAAGAATAAGTCATTTTTGGGAAGTTATGTACTATCAATTGAATATACTTAGTAAAAGAAAATGATTTGGTGATTATGTGATAGAGGTTATTTTGGAATATATATTCTCTTTGGTAAACACTATATACTTAAGGAAAATAAAATACTATTGGATCTCAATTGTGGAGTAATGGTTGAAATTATACATTAGAGGAATATATGATTTTATTATGGACATATATCAATTTGGGGGTATTTATGGAAATGATTAACCTATAAATGAGAATATGGGATTTGGTTAATTACTTTTCATATGTGACTTTTAGAGGGGACAATTTATTTGGAGATAAAAATTAAGGTTATTGTGGAAGAATATTTGATCATGTCCTTCTAAAATTTTGGTTTCAAACTTATTTGTATTATTTTGATTAATTCTTAAGGATTTTTTTCTATTGAATGGTATTTGTTGAGTTTTGGGGTATTTCCTGTTCAATTTGTGAGATTAAAACTAGTATTTGTTTTTATAAAAGATTTTAATTTTTGGGGAGTAGCTGATTATGTACTAACTATTTTGGTTTGGGATAATATCTAAAGGTAGGGGAAATATATCATTCATCATTTTTTGGATCATGTTATTTATTAGAAGTTGATTCTAGTGATTTATGTGTGACCAAGTCATCTTGAATACTCATCGTTTGGAGAAAAGATGTGTTTTTTGGTAGAAAATTATAAAAGGAATAAACTCTACATGAAAAGTAAATATATTTCATTATAATCATAGTCAATATAGTCAATAAATTATCCAATATTATCATAGGGAACATAATACAAACTAATTTTTCAATTTTATTTTCTTACTAGGGAATCAAAGACAATTTAACATATCAAATGTTGGTGGTTTTCTGGTGATTAACTTTCTTTTGGTCATGTTTTCTATTACACTCTATCCGAACATGACACTTAGTTTCACCCCCATATCCATGTTTTCCTCGAATCGTATTATGTGTTATATTAAATGACCTTTTAAAATATATTTATTCCATATAAATTGGTAGTTTTATCAACTATTTTTTCAATGTGTGACTTTTAATTGAGTTCCCAACCCCGATATTTAATTTGCGAGGACACAATTTCAAAAAGAGGGGAATGATTTAACAACCCAGGTATTTATAAAATAATATATTTTCATATTTATTAATATTTATGATTAATATATTAATTTTTTTAAATAAGAAACTTTGTTTTATTGCGTACTCAACACGAAACAATGAGTTTCATTGAAATATATTGTTTCACACTACATTGAGTTATTCTAAAACAATAATATAATAATATTTTTATTTTTAATAATAGCCAAATCCATTAACTTTTATTAAAATAAATGAATATAACATAATATTCTATTATAATTAAATGTATTTACCCTTAAAAAATATGTTTTATAGGGTTAAAATAAGAATTAATCGGTTTTTAAGCTTGAAAAACACTAATATTGTCAAAATGTCATTTTACATACTTTTGAGGAAAAACCCATTTTAATTTTTGTTTTCCTCACTTTTAAATCTTCTATTGGAAAAAAATAATATTTTTATCTAGAATTGGGACATCAAAATTTACATCAGATGAAATTTTGGTATTTTTATGATAATTTTCATCATTTAATGAATAATAAAAAATACTGAATTTTAATTCAAAACAACTCTTTGATCTAATTTATTTATATTTTTAGGTAGTCATTTAAGTTTTTTTTAATGTTAAATTGGATTATATTGTTATCATTTACAAAAAATTTGGTCATTGGAAGTAATTTACCATTGAAATTTGAAAAAAAGTCCTGTCAATCTTTTATTACTTTTTACTTCATAAAAACACTCTTTTTGGTTTTGACAACGGTAATTAATTATAAATTAAGTTATGAAGCTTCTATATTTGGAATTTGAAAAAATGGATTCCATATTTATAATAAGGAGGTCCAAATTGTGTCAATAGGAAACTTTTATTTTTAATCATTATGAATAGTAATTTAAAAAAAATATTTTATTTACCATGGATAAACGGTAAATCTGGTAAATAAGGGTAAAAATTATATTATAATAATATTGAATTACACTGACACATTTCTTAACCCTATTGGATTAGTTTTATCTGACTATGGAAATCCATGGGATGATTTTAGGTTCCCATGGAGCCACTTGTGTAGGAAAATGACATTTAATTAATTTTAATTTTAATGTATTTAAAATATAAGAGAAACATATATCATTTATTAAAAGAATATTTTTATGGAGTAATATAAGTGATATATTATACTATAAATATAAATTTTAACGATGAAAATATTTATTACATCATGGAATTTTATTTGTAATTTTTAGACATTATATAAATAAATTTCATTATGACACACTGATGATGCATGGATATCTTCATAAATAAAGAATTCAAATAAATGATATTATAAATGTTATAAGAAATTTAATTTTTTTATTTCTTCATCTAATTTTATTTTATTTTATATTTACATGTTATATTTGTATTAACGGTGTTTTGTCAAATCAATAATGTCATGCTGAATGGTTAGAAAGTCATGATATGAATACTGTCAAAATTGACATAATTCATATTTTAAAATATTATATATTTCGTTAATTATAAAAAAATTCCAATAATAAAAAAATTCAAAAAAATAGTCCTCAAAATACAAAAATGTATTATTTACTTTTTTATTTGATACTTGTCATGTTTTGGTGTCTATTTTGATTCTCAAAGTGTTAAATGCTTGATAAAATATTAAGAATAAAAAATGATTAGATAAAAACATAAAGATAAAAAAATTATCCAAAACCTATACAATTATAATTTGGTGATTTTATTTTGAATAATGGTCATATTATATTAGAATTTTTTAGTTTTTGTCCTTTTTAAACTGAAAATCATTTTATGATAAAATAATACCTTCAAAATTTACTAAACATCCAATTTCCCACTTATAAAAGTGCATCCAATTTAAAAAATTACACAAAAAATCACAATCCTCTTGAGTCATACAAACACTACTCTTAATAATCTTCAAGATCCATTTCTTCCTCCTATAATAATAACTTTGGGAAGAAGACAATTCAATAAATACTTTTTCCCTCAAATGAAAGGGAGTAACTCGATTTATAAGTAATGTCTTCGCTCATGCTCTTTTATATCCCTTCTCCACTACCAATTCAATGATAATTCTCTGATTACATAACAACACCATTATCCTAAATATACTAGGATTTTTTATGATAAGGTTTGTATCTACACTCAAACACACCTCCATCTAATGGATTTAGAACATACTATTTCTCTGGATAGTGAACTTCTGCCTCACGAAATGATGATTGTTCAATTTTATCCTACCACCTCTGATGGTGTCTATTATGATGGAACTATATAACAATATGTTATATATAATATTTTTATTGTCTATTTTCTTATTTATTTTTCATTTATAACATACTTTTATAGTTTCCATAATAGGAAAATTAAATAATTTCATTTGAGGAAGTGCGGACTACCCCCCCCCCCCCAAGTGATATGACTCATTCATGTTATACATGGAACATATAAAAGATGGAAGTAACGAAATTATGTAACATATATAAAATATTATATTATATTTTAATTTTGATATAGATATTTATCTTTTAGTTTTCCTTCATTTAGAAATGAAAATGAAAGGAACATAACATTAATCTGTACATATGGTATACTATCTCCATGAACGATGCATTTAATTTTCCTTTATAAAAATGTTATGGAATATTATAAATAAATATATACTGGATCTAAAATCGATATATAGGATATTTAATTAATGGATACAATTCTAGAGATAATGGACATCGGTCCACATGGACAATTCGTAATTATAATGAGTTCATTCTCTAATCTAGTACCGAACATAAAAAAAGATTAATATGAATTTGATTTATTATATTCATTTTGTAGCAAGGAAACAAGTTATATAAAAGTAAATAAAAAAATAGTTCTAATGAATGAAGATTTAACAAATTTTTATTATTCCAGGAGATATTGAATGAACAAGACAAGTCAGACACAATGTAAGGGAACTTCTTAACGCAATTTATATTATTTGGGTTAATCATCTACTTTTAATTTGGTATGGAAATGATTATGTAAGAAATTAATATTTATTTAATATCATGTATATGTATTTAAATTATGTGTACCTATAGTATATACCCATAATTAATCTATTATATTTAAAAAATGATATTTGTATGGGAACATTTCACCCCAACCTTTTAGTCAATGTCTTATTTTTATGATTATATCTTTTAATTTGAATTTTATTATATTGGAATATGTTATGGGATATGATACATTCTTTATATGTTCTGAGCGACTCTTTGGTCTCTTGTCTACTAATTTTCTTAATTTTTACGGGAAGCAATTAGGCTCCTTAATTTTTGTAAGGTAATTTATAAAATCAATTTCCTCTTATTGGGTTTTACACATACATCGTTCATTATATTATGCCAAGATTTTGTGTTTAATCACTATTTGATTATTTATTTTTTTAATTTCCACTTTAATTCATCTGAATATACTATTTCTACACATAATCACCCCATTGAAAAATTCATACTTCATTAGTAAAATATATCTAATGTACTACATTTCAATCGCCTTTCATTAAGGCATACCATGATATTGTACACCTTATTTATCCTTAAGGTGAATATATGATCCCGATTGACATGTTATATCATCAATTACAATATTCTCATGATACTTAATATGTTTTTTATTTTATTCATTAATTATTTTTACACATGTATTTTCTAAAGTGGTAAGGGTATCTTTTACTAAAACGTTGTTTAAAAAGTTTTAAATATTTATTGTTCTAAATATTACTCAGTATGGTCAAAGTTTTCAAAATCGTTTTAATGAATTATTAATATGTAAATTATAGTTTTAAAAAGATAATTCATTTAAAAAATTAAATTTTGAAGGGGACACATTGATTAAAAAATATTATTCTAAATTTTTTTAAATGGTTTTTTAAAATTTAATTGATTCTACCAATATCATGAAACGATATTTCATGATTGTAATATAAAAATATTATATTTAATTTATGAATGTTTTATATGATATGATTATGTTATGGTTTTTGGGAATTGTTTTTGTATATGGGTGGTTCCGTGAAAAACTGAGGGTAGGTGAGCCTGAGATCGCTCTCCAATGCCTTTGGTTTTGTGACGATGGTAAATATTAATGAATCACATAAGAGATTTATTGAATATACCATGATGGGTATTCCACACATAACAGCCTATGTATCTTTGAAAGCTAAAACTTAGTTATGGTATGGATTCCAAGAGTTTCCTTTATTATTTGTGATTACTATGTGTTATTTATAAATCTTATGATATCATGTGGTATGTTAAAGAGCTTATGTTTTGTTTGTGTTGGTTGAATGATGTTTTCTTTATTTATGTTATAAATATTACACAGATTTTTATGCTCATCCCATGTTTTGTAAGAGTTTTTTCCAATGTTTTATGGAAGTATAAGATAAAAGAAGTATTCAAGAAGATTTATATCAGGAAAAGAACACTTGTTTTATTAAATTTGTTTTATCATGGTGAGTACTTTTGATATATTTGAAGTGTCTACATTGTAATTTTTTAGATGTAAGGTAATACTTATAGGCTAATTATCAACATCTCTAAACCTAAAGAGATCCTCAACGTCAATTCTTGACTTAACTCAAGATTATATAATGTTTAAGGCTGGGGACTTAAAAATATATATAAATGTCTTTGGATTTTTTTGGATAGGAATACTATGTCTGATGAACATTGAACATTATTTTATTGATCATTTTCAGATCATTCTCTTTCGGAAGGACATTTATATGTTAGTCTATCTAGCATTTTACACAAATCCCCATTTCAATACATCTAACCTTTTTAAATTTACAAGATAAAAGAAATATCTGTTATTATTTTTCATAAATCCATTATTCCAATGAAATCATCTAATGTTTGACTAATTAGGACCCATCTGATGTAAATTCAAAAAATAAACATCGACATCATCAAAACAATGACTTGTATACAATAATCAATATTTCATAATGAAAATTTAAATCATTCTTCTTAATGATATTTTTAATGATATGTATGATCTATTCATGACATTTGTAAATATTATTAAATCTTATGAAACATAGTACAACATATATTCATAGGATGGAATTGATCATGTATCCTTCATAGAATAAATATTATGGATAAAATTATTAAACAAAAAATTTCACATTTTTAATGATTGAACATTAATCATTGTATACCCTCTCTATCAAACAATAACAACATGAACATTGTATCACTACAAAAATTATTATTTCTCAAACTTTTTTATGTTCCTTATTTATAATTCTATCACATAACATAATTGTGTAAATCTAACTCATCTTTAATCATGATTATATTTATAATTTTATGAACATGAATATAAGTGAAACATAATTTTACGACCAAGAAACTTTTCTTATCATTGTTATGAAATCATTATTGTTCTCCTTAAACATTTCATAACAAATAATTTTAAAAAAACATGAAATATTTTCATATCTTATTAAAAAAATCATTGAAATTAAAATATGTTGAAAAAAAATAAAAAACACCTTAATCAAATACCCCAAATGATATTTATTTTATTATCACCTAAAAAATTATTTTCGTCCATGATTAATATAATTATTTTTTAAAAATTATTTCAAAATATCAAGAATATTTATTTATTCTGATTTTATTTTTTGAAAGGTATTAAAAATTATTTTTCGTATAATTAATATTTATTTGACATCACCTACACTTGATCAAGGATTATCATTAAATGTTACCATAAAAAATATTTCTCTAGATAAATTATTTAATGTTCATTTTTATAAAATTTATGATTTATCGATGCATTTATCATACCTTGCCATCCACCCTGAATTCTAATAAATTTTAATCTATTTACATGTCTTAGTGAGGACCATATTTTTGATTTAAATGACATAGGTGTGTTCACAAATATTTTATACATCTACTTATTTATGATATTAATGACTTAAAAATTTTAAAATTATATATACAGTGTAAATAGAATATTCTTTATTATCATAATTCAAGATAGATTACGTTAATTTTAACTAAATAACTTTTTTTACCTATTTATTATCCATGAGTATATAATGTTATGATTAAATAGAGAGTTATAAATTATTTAATTGTGTGAATCCATTTGAAAACGAAATGAAATGAAACAACATTCCTCTTAAATTTATAGTATTATATGTTTTTTTATATTAAAGATCACATAATAGAACCCAAAATATTGAAAAGTATATGGTGATTTTGGAATTTGGTACATTACATAAAAAACATATATTATGGGATAAAAAACATTATTGAAGTCATTCTTAACATGGTCTCAATACTCAATTTTATGTAATATAGCATGGGATATTCAGGGAGAAATATAAGAAATAGATGATATATAAATCCAATAAAGGGAATAAAAATTACTGAACATGAAGAAGAAAATAATTTTTATAAAAATGGTTCATAAATGTGTCATAATTTATTAGAATAAAAAGAATTAACAATGTGACTTGATATATCCTGGTAATCAAAATCGAATCATAGGAAATATGGAATCGACTTTGAACATTGCATCATAAACATAATTCCAGGATAAATTCACTGATACCTCTTAGATGAAAATGTTCCATAATGTAATTACGTTTACTAATTCTCCCAAAATGATTTATATTGACACTAAACATTACACAATGCATTGGAGAACTATCTGGGTGCACCGATCATATTCATTCCACTTTCAGGCATAAGTGTGCCACATAGATCATAAAATATGAGTTCATTAATCACTGGTATTTGTTCCATTATTATTTAGTGTGAAATAAATTTAATAGAGTACACAATTACTTTTTATATGTTCCTAATGGTGAATACCGTAGATAGAAAAATTGTTATGTTATTCACTACCCAATTTTTTTGGAACGAAAAACAACAGTGAAATTTCGGTAGCATAACGGTGATGCAAAAATTTAATAAAATATAGTTTATGAGAGATAAATGGTTCTATTATAATTTAAAAATATTTTTTTCTGTAATAGGGACATGGAAATACATTTCCAAAAATTTCTTAATGGAAATAGAATACATAAGATCATAAAGAAACTTGAATATATAAGAGTTGGTGATGATACCCTATGGAATTTTGGCATAGTAATGACTTATGTCATGGTGAATATGGGGGATGATAAATGATTGTTATTTAATATCATATTAAATTTAATGTAAGTGAATTATTATAAAATGAATTTTTTTTTATTATTTTAATTTAAAACACCTACTGTTTATAAAGATTCATGAATTTTAATGGAGGAGATGAAGGACGCTAAAATAATTTTGGCATTGTAACAGGTGTCCATAAAGGTTCATAGGAGGGAGAAATGATAGAGAAAGGCGATATCATCATTTATTAATACAATTTATATTATGGGTGACATGGAATAACATATCCAAACATAACCAAATAGAAATTGAATGACATAACATAAAAGGAGTGCTTGATAAAAGTGGATAGTGGAAGATCACTTCATTGAATGTATGGATCCAAAGGCATGTGTATGACTAATTGAGATACTCGGGGATCATTTTGAAGACTGTGGAGAGTTTATAGATGAGTATGGGCTTTCTCTATGTAGTTTTAGTTAATTTTATTGGAATCATGGGTGGGTCTATATTGGATGGGTGGGGGATTTATTTAATATTATTTTTTAGACTCAAGAAAATAAAATATCAAAAACCCCAAACATTAAAATTATTTATTCCATTGTATTTTTTATATGAAATTGGAATTAAATTTTATATAAGTCCAAGTTCCAAAAGTATTAAAATATTACCATTTGTGATGTGGAAGAGAGTCACATTCTAAATGAAATGATTTTAAAACAGTAAAATATAACACTAGATATGGATGATTCAAAAAGGATTTGTAAATTCAATTAAATAAACATATAATAAAATTATTTTAAACAAAAATAAATATATCTAGTCATGTATCCGATTTATATTTCATATTACTTCAATTTTGGGTCATTATGATGTCATAAAACAGAAATTATATTTCTATGATATATATTTTCACTCTAAAATTCAATTGTCCTATACAATTTTTAAAAACCGAATTTTGTATAATTTCAATGATATAAATCCAAAAATAGTCTAATTATATATTTAATATCCTAAATATTTTAATTTTATCATTTAACATAATAATTTACATTTATTGAAAATGACACGTTTTTTTGGAAATAACTATTTTTAAAGGCTAATAACAAATTAGATTTACTTCATAAAAATTATGTGATCATTTATATTTGATAAAAATTATTTAATAATAATATTTTCTAAAATTTTATTTATTTATGTCTTCCATTAATATATAAATTCATTAATTCAATATGAATATTAAAAAAATGTAATTTGTGATTTATTGTATAAAATATAAAATCATTTACAATGTAACACTAATAAGATGAAAATATAATCATTATTCATTAAAAAATAATTCTCATACTCATATTTATGAGTTTTTGGTACATATATCCTTTATATAAAAAAATCCCAAGGTGTACGGTGCACGATGGGGGGAATTTCAAGGGGTGGTTCAACAAACATTGTTTGGGTCGTGATCTCGATAAGATTGAACATCTCACACAAATTTATTTTCTCATGATTATGTTTTTAGATATCATATTGGCCTTGGTAATGTGAAAGTACAAAAAATTATATCTCCCTTAGACACTTGAAAAATGGGCTTCTTAGGGTATGATTTTCCTGGTTGATTCTGTCACATCATTTGACAGTATCAGATGGATTTTTTAAAACACATTATAAATACTAATCACGTGATCACTATTCAAAGACCATGCATTCAATAATATTGATACATGAAGACAATTTAAATGAAATTTAATATAATAAATAAAAATATACTAATTTTTTTCAAAACAATATAATATAATAATACATTTAAATGAGTCTAAAGGGGAATTTTACATATAACATTCTTGGTAATTACAATACTCCCACTTTATAAATTTCACTCTCCCAATTTTACTTCCCACACTAAAATAGATGAGGGTAATTATGCTTCATCCTCCTACCAAGTTCCCACTTTTCTTCTTAACAATTTTGGTTTCTCCATAACACTATGAAAATGTTAATTTTCATATTTTTTAGAATTTTTTATCTGTGATATAATATTATCACTGGATACTCCAAATTATAAATTTCATTATCCAATGGATCCAACTATGGATTGAGTACAACTGAAGGGAATGGTAAGTACTAACTCAAGAGTGATACATGTAATGCATCATGTTTTTGAAATATGTTTAGTGGTAATGATAGTTGATTGGATACTACTCTGATGCAATCATGGATCTCAAATGGGTCGATGTTCCATGGAATAAGATTTACATTCAACCAAAATCACATCACTTTCATCCACATAGATATGCGGAGTAATACCATTTATATAAAATCAAACAATCTATTTCTTAGATGATTTTAGAAATAGATATTATGTTGACTTTGAGCTGCCTTCAAGTGATACTAAATGGTCTTATCAATATCCACCATTTGTCAACCATTTCTGGACATATATGTTTTTGTTTCCCAAGTTCATCCCATCATTTTAGTGTTCTATACCACATCCAATAAAGGGACTCATAAGGAGAAATTATGACAGTCTAGTGGAAGTTATTTTTATAAGATAACACGAACATATGAATATGTTGGTCCCATCCTCCATTGATGTCCATACATCATGCATACGACATCTCAAATTATATCAGAGTATTCTACATAGATTGACCATCAGATTGAGGACGATTGGTCGTACTGATGTTCATTTCAGTGTGTATAGAATTCTATATATTTCTCAAAAACATATAGGAAAATCATAGATCTTGATCATATACAATCTATTTTTATACACAATGTAGAATATCCACTTCTCTAATATATAGTTTTTCATGTTGTTCCTATGAGAAATCCTCTCAAATCACAATAATGTGAGAAAATTTTGTAAGATGATCAAGAAAACCTAGATATCATATTTTCATCTGGATGTCATCATATTTCCCCTAATAATGTATAAGGTCATTTTTTCATATGTCTATATCGGTATGGGTAAGGATAGAATCATCCCATTAAAATTCAACCTCATAGAATGGACTTATTATAAAACAATGATATTTGAAGTATATTTCATAATTTCCATGTTCATTATTTTACAAAAATAGTGCTCTCAAATATATCTATTCATCTTTTGTGTTTCCTATGAGAGTGGAGAATGTCAAATTGTGGGAATAATCAAATAGTTCATTATTTAACTCATGAATTGATGGAAAACAAAGTCTTAGCACAAATCTCAGATTTCCTGCTATATTAACATTGAACTCGGAGTATTAACCATTTATTATTGTTTATACATTTTTCCTAATTACTACAGTCTATTTTCTATCATCCAATATTCTTACAAGAATATATGGTTTGGAAATATGGTTTGATAGGATTTATTATGTTACTTGTTTTTTGATTCCCATATCCATAAAATTCAATTATTAAATGACCGAATCTTCCTCAAATTTCATCAATGATAACTTTTTTTGTATCTATTATACATAGGGAATATTCTACATTATTCACATTACCAAGATGGTGGTGAATTAGGAATTCATATTCCTTTATAAGCTCTAACCATTATAATTTTTTCATATCCGACTCTTTATAACTAAACATATATTTGATACTTTTTTAATATGTATATATTTCACACTTCCCCCCAAAGAGTTAATGATGACATATTTTCAAAGTGAAGATCACTGTATCCGAATCGAGATTATGTATTAGATTGTTTTGTTTAGGAACATTCAACTGCATTGAATAATTGTCATTTACATGGTCATTTTGTGCCAACACACAACCCAATACCTTTTTCGAAGCATCTCTAAATATTATGAATAGTTCTCCAGTTGTGGGTACTATGAGAATAGCGGCATTGATAAAGATCCTTTTTAACTCATTGAATCTCTCTTAACATTAATAATTCCAGGAAAACAAGACCCCCTTATTTTTTATATTGGTTTGAGGGGTTGGTAATCATGATAAATATCTCAAAAATCCATGATAATACCTAGGTAACCAAAGAAAACATTGATTATCCATCATAGTTGAAAACCGAGGAAATCCTTCAATTATATCAATATTAAAAGGGTTTAAAATATCATATTTCTTGTTATGATGTATCCTAGGAATGTTAGTTCCATTAACTGGAAGTCACATTTGATATACATGGAATAATGATTCTCCATATATAAGGTATTTTGCACAATGTTCAATTTCCCCTCATGATCCTCGTTGCTTTTGTAGTATATTATATTATCATCTATAATGACTAACAAATATTTGTCTTGGAATTGTTTACAGACTCAATTCATCATGTCTATGATTATTTCTAGTGAATTAGTGAGTCTTAATTAAATCACATGGAACTCATAGTTTAAATATCGTGTATTAAAAGAGGTATTAGGGATTCCTTCATTCTACAACCATTCATAATAATATCACACCGAAAGATCCATATTGGAGAAGTATTATGCCCCATGTAGCTAATTTAACGAGACACTACTATGTGGTAGAGGATATTTTTTATTCATTATGATCTTTTTGGCCTCATGATAGTCAAATGAAATGAACATTGACTTATAATTTTTCTTGATGAAGAGGACCTGTGCACCCGATGATGAATCACTTGGGCATATAAATCCTTTACTCATATTTTACTGTATTTTTTCATCATATTGTAATGTTACACCACATCCATGGTATATGAATTATTGTATAGCATAAATTTCCTATGTATATGATCGATTGAAAATTTGACCTCTCGACTTGGGGGAAGACCATGAAATTCATCTCGAAACACATCATCATATCCCCTTATAATAGTCATGTCTTTAAGGATAGTTCATTCCTTAGACTCAATAATATGAGCTAGATATTCTTTCTCATAGGTCAATAATATTTGTGTCTGAGATGATGTTGCTAAGTCGGATTCAACATCCTCCTTATACATGTTCAAAATTAGGGGTCGATTCACACCACATAGATTGGTTTCCATATTGTGAAAATTTTATTTGGATATTTGTTGGGAAATCAAATCCATTCCCATAATAGGATCAAATTCCACCAATGTATGTATTAAAAAGATCACATGGAAGATCATCCATCAAACGCTAATAGGGGTGGAGTTACATTCATGGGATGTAATAATGTACCCATATTTCTTTTTCATTGACATATATACATACAAAATTGGTGGTGGTTTTTAGATAGTCCAAATAATGAATCTTGATATGAAGGAATACATAGAAAAAAAATCAAAATGAATAACCCTCATACTTGTAAGTTCATAATGGTTGGTAATTAATTTAGTGCTATTGATAGAAAAATCTTACCCTTTCTTCCCTAGAGGTTGTTGGTTGTCTATAAAAACCATATCTTATAGAATTGGTTTGAAATGTTATCTGGTTACATGAATTTGAAGTAATGGTCCATATGACGAGGTTTTATTATGGAATTCATTTCCATTGATACATTCATACATTTCTCCAAATAATAATTTCGCTTTTGGAATCCTTCCTTCCCACACTAGAAGTATATATTTTTACAAAATAGGTAAATTCATCAGTGCTTCTACCTGCACATTTGAAAAGTGGGATATTAGAATATCATGGCAGCACTAGATTTTTCCAGCATACCTCCAAAAATAAATTCAACATTACACTTTATGTCCCATGATATAGTGAATAATCACCAATGACAATCTAAGATACGAGGGAACATAAGAATATTTAATCATACCTATTCATGTCACGAATCACCAAGTATTTTCATAGAATAGATTTTAGCCCACCAATGAAGTGGTCACCCATAAATTCAGCAAAAGTGAAAAAAATTTGGTGGATCATGCAAGTATGTTTTCCTCATAAGATACATTAGATTCATCATGTTTATTTATTTTGTGTAAGGAAATATCTTTTAATTTTTACAAGGAGAGAGAGATACAAATAGTTTACAATTAACATTTTATGTAATTCCTTCCACTACCTTGATTTGATCTCATTATCAGGCTATGTATTCTTGATCAGTGTACACTATTGATCAGATTTTCTCTCTATATGATTTATTGATAGATGTACCTTCTTCTATTTGGAATATTGAATGATTGATAATATATTATCAGGTGAGCTGATCCACTGTTCTATGATTAAGCGATAAGACAATCCATTGAATGAAGGAAGCATTTTTCACATGAATATCTCAATTACAACTTGTTATTTATTTGGGGGGGGGGGGGTTGATTCTCATCACTTTCCATTTTTCAATTTAGAACCAAGTTCATTTGAGAGAGTATCATCATAATGTTCACGATTTCATCTCCCTTTGGGTTGGTATCTCATTGGGAATATCATCACATTTCCCATCACATCGGTTGTTCACATAATTACTCTAATTTTCATCCATTGGATAGAATAAATGGAAATTATGGATGAGTATCTCAAACTATTAAACACAAAAAGGGGAATCAAAATACAATAAATGGATAAATTATAAATTGCATTTATTGCATTAACATAACAATTTCTAAGATTCCATATATGTGATCCATAATCTATTTCCTATCATATATTTTAATGGGAATTTCCCCCCTTAATAATTGTTCATAAAAATCATAGGAATTTAGAAAATAATATACCTAAAGAGTGCCAATCCAGGTTGTAGTGAGGCGCATTTTTGTTTAATAGGATACCCTGAATCAGAACTGTAGCACATTTTACAGGTTGTTAATCCTATATACATCTGTTATAGATTGATTAGACATGTTTTTATATAAATGGATTTATTCTAATGATAAACCACTTAATAAATTCAAGTAAAAATCTAGGGGTGCTTTCAAATAAATAATCTTATACCAAAGGCTTTCACTAGATATTAATAAAACCAATCCCAAAAATAAATAAAATTTAACGATGATACCATCATTAATTTTTCTTCTATTTATTTCACTTTAATACATGTTTTATTACCTAAATGTACACTTAATAAAACCTAGAATATCAAGAATGGTAGTTTCATTGGGAATTATCTAAATTAAATAATAACATATAGAATGGGATAAGAAACATTATTCAACACATTCTTGGAAAGATCATAATATTGCAACAAACATAAAACGGCATGGGATAACATGATAAAAAACAAGAAATGGGTGAGTAATATTGTCCTATATGGGAATAAAAAAGGAATAACATGATGATGATGATACAACATAAAACATATACATATAAATGGTTTATATAGATTTTATGAATCAGAATAATATACAATGAGACCTGGTATGTCATGGTAATCATAAAGGCTACCTGGTAAATGTATCTAAAACATAAAACACATTACATCTTAAAATTTTGTCAATGATAAATACATCGACACATCATGGTGGACACAATCCCTTAAAGGAACCGTGTTCAATTACTACCCCAACATTATGTATCAGGATACTAAATAGTACCCATTGCATTTGATAACTATCTAGGTGTACCACAAATAATCATTTAATTGTCATGCATAAGTGTGCACATTGATTATATGAAACTGGTTTATTAATCACCATTATTTCATCCAATATATATGGGTTTTGAATAAATATTTTTATGTCCACAATAAATATATATTTTTGCATAATGGTGAAAACCCTATATATAAAAATGAATTATTGTATTTACTAAAGAATTTTTTTGTCGTGGAAAATCACAGGTAATTTTTTTCAGCATAACAACATTACATAAAAAATCATAAAAATAGATGATGGGAGAGAAAAAGAATTCTGTCCATTTTAACATAAATTCATAAGAAATAAAAACTTTTATATACATGTCTCAATATTATTAAATATAAATATAATGGAGAAGATCATAAATAAACATGAATAGTGTTGAGAAGGTGAGGATATATTATAGAATTTTACCATAGTAGGGGCTTAGTTAAGGTTCCAAATTGGTGGTGATAAATGATAACTCATTAAAAACATTAAATTTATTTAATATTCATTATTATTATTTAATTAAAATATAATAATTTGAAATTATAAGAACTAATTTCAATTAATTTTCATTAATTGGAATGGAGGAGATGATGGTTTCTTGAAACAATTTGGCATAGTAAAGGGTGTACATAATGGTTTATATGATGGATAAATGGGAGTGAAAGGGTATCTAATTACATATTGATAAAATTGTTAATAATCGGGATATGGAGGAACTTATCCCCACGTAATCAAATGGAAGTTAAAAGACATGAGAAAAATTGAGTGCTTGATAAAACTGGAGAGAGAAAGATTCCTTACATCATACTGTTAATCCACCGTCTTGGAAAGTAATTATTGAGATCATAAAGTAAACATGAATATACTATAGAGAGTGGAGTGTAGAGTATTTATGTGAATAGTGATAATTAGTGATGAGAAGTGGGATGTCTCATGGGTTTATAAAGGATTGTCGGAGATTTTCTTTATTATTAATGTTTTGGAGACTATATTATAAAATATCCAAAAACACTAACCATATCATGTTTTTTTCAAAAGGTATCTTCTAAATAGTATTGTATTAAATTATTTTATATGTTCAAGGAAATAAATTATTTATATATTACCATTGGTTATGTGGAGGAAAGTCACATTACTAATGAAATGATTTTAAATCCTTATATAATATGTTATGTTTTGGAGGATGCACAAATGATTTATAAAATAAATAATATTCACTATAAAAACACATTATTTTAAATTAGAATCATATATTTGGTTTTTATAGAATTTATATTACATATTTCATAACATTTGTGTCATTATGAAGTCATTAAATATAATTTATATTTATAAGGTATTTATTTTTTACTCAAAAATTTGACAATCATAAAAAGTATGAAAATATCACCTTTGGTTAATTTTATCATTCTAATTCCAAAAATAATATTATTTTTATATTAATAATTTTTAAAATAAGATAACTTTCAATTTAAAAATAATAATAGACATTTATTGAAAATGATGGGTTTTTAGAAATAATTATTTTATAACCCTCACAAAAAAATTACATTTTTTACCATAAAATAGATATGATCATTTATATATGATAATAATTAATATTAAAAAATACTTATTACAAAATTATTTATTTAAAAAAATTATGTTATAGATGCAAGAATTGAATTTAAATATTGAATAAAAATAAAATTTCTTTTTCATTGTGTAAAACTAAAAAACATTTATAAAGTAATTATAATTGTATTAAAATTTAAACATTATTCTATAAAAAATTTAAATAATCATATTTCTATGTTATTCATACAAATATCTTTAATACTCTATAAGACTACCTAAAAATGAGGTGCATGTTGGTGGGACGTGCATTGGGAATTTTAACGAACATGGTTTGGTTCGTTATCTCGAAGGGATAGAACGTCGCCCACAAGTAGTTACCATCATGCTTATGTTGTTGCATCTCAGCTTGGTCTTGGTCAAGGGAAATCGTATAAATGCTACCTCCCATTGACGATCTGATAAATAGGCTTCATACAGTATGATCATGTTTATTGGGGCCACCCCTTCCTTTTCCAATATTAATTGGATTTTTAAAAACCAAATATATACTCAAATCATGTTATCATGGTTCAATGGATATACGATAAATGGTAATGATACTTAATGGTAATTTAAATCCACATGTATATAATAAATCAAAAAAAACACTTTTTTCAATAACCATATTACATAATAATATATTCGATTTAATCAAAAGGGTAATATTAATTATAAAATTTTGGGTCCTTAATGAAACTCATTTCAATTCCATATATTCTGTGTGATTTATGAAAAAAAATTCATTACATGTATTATTTTGGGTATGATGAGTAATTAATTTCATGATGACAATGTATGTGTCGTTAAATGGGGGTGGTGTCCTATATTTTAGTCAAATTTATTAGTTAAGGATTTATTTCTCATGAGAAAAAAATTCACAAGTACATTTTGTTTTTTCATTTGTCTGTTCACTGATATTGTGCCTCGTGAATTTAATTTTACCTATAATAAGGGTTTTCTTCATTTCTATGTTAGATAGATGTTATGAAATAATTGATGTCCTTTATTGCTTGATTTTTTCACACTCATATGATTAATGAATTATGTAATGGCAAGACATATTCCATGTCCCTTGATCTATGACCTGTGATTTATTAGGTTTGACTTTCTAATGTAATGCACATGATCCGTGATTTTACCCACACTATAATATTATATTTATTTATAATCATTATTAATTATATCTTATTTTTTCAATAATAGATCATTTGAGTTCAACCATTTCTTATTTTTATTTTTCCATGGATATGAATATGAGTATAACTTATGAGATGTATATAAGGAGTCTAGTGTGATTTAATTATAGTGAAATGTTCACTTGAATTATAAAATAATTTTAATATGTTCCTACTCCTATGAGACAGAAAATCTTCCATTATTATGATTGTGAGATTATATTCTATGATTGAATACATAAATATTGGAAATTAGGTAAAATAATGACATTTTTCTCTAAGATATAAATCTGTTCAATCCTATATACACAATCATAGAGAATGTAGTATTCAATCTTGATCTGTCAATGACATCTTTACAACATCAAATTTAAATGACCCAACATCATGAGATCAAAAATAGCTACATTGATCATTAAATGAGTTTCAAAGTGATCATATGTGATTATATACATATCGAGAAGGGTGAAACGCATTTAATTAATTCTTCTATCATAAAATATTGTTCACATCAAATAATGATGTGAAATGAAAACGCGTTTGATTAAATGATGAATTGATGTATTTATTAAGAGTAAATATTCTATGGAAGTAGAATTGTTTATATTTAATGTGAATAATTATATGTTTTATGAAATAATGAGAGTGATTTATTATGATTGTAATTTTGTAGGCCAAGAAAGCATAGGTTGTTCATAAAATAACATGAGGGTACAATTACTATGTTGAGGTGGTGGAAATAGATTGTTTTAGTTGATCTTTTGAGGCTTTATGTGGGTTAGGTGGGTCTATAACTACCACCAAATCTACTATATCATTTATAAGATGAATAATAATTAGGGAGCTAATTGACAATGATGAGGGAAAAAACAAAGGCTTGAGAGTACACTATATTCAAATGAGGGATCATTGTGGTTATCGATCTATGTATTTCCAATCCTTCACCACACATAGATTAAGGATATTGAGCTCTATGAATCATTTATTGAATTTTACTAATTTTACATGTTCTCTTAATTAATATATTCATCTTGAGAATAAGACTCCAAAATGTAGTATCAGGAGTAGTTCAATTCATTGAGAAGGAATTTTTCATGATATGTGAAATGAACATGTATGTATAAAATATCATGAAAATGAGGATTCATGATGATGGAGTGAATAATGAGTCTATACTAAAAATGGAGAAAATTAATGATCCCAATAAATGTACAATCATATGGCCATTGTAGTCATAAGTGGCAATACTATGGAAAATCATAAGAAAATGAATATTCCTTACAAGAAAATGAAAAATATATTTATTCCATCTAATAATACAACTATGTTGAGTATAATATCTTAGACCTAATTTCCTATATATGAATCATTGACGAGAAATGGTATTCCAAAGAAAATAATGTGATTTATCATTATATAGAACAAAAGGAGATCCATGTATTCATAGGGAGACCTTAATTTGATAAAATATTTTAACATATTTCATCTTGAATGTTATCCATAATGGTTTAATATTGGAATAATGTTTGCTCCGTGAAACAAAAAATTTAATATATGATAATTCCAAGAGTATAGTATTAAATAAATAAAATAATGATGAAGAATAATAAGGTGAATCTCCATGAGGAGAACACAATGACAATATCTATGTATTTTTATCTCAGTTGATATTTTATGAATATATAATTACTGGTGAATGATGTATATGATAAATCCAAATATTAAAATCAAATAAATTTAATCATAGTATCATTAATGATATTATTATAAAATAAATTCAAAATCCATTGAAACATTATTCATGTGTTGGGGTTACATTCTTGAAATTCACTAACAACATTGATGTTAGAATGAGAACTATTGTTTTATAAAATAACAATGAAAATTTTATATATTTTTTGTTTTAAATTTAAATTATTTATTATAAATGGGTGATTCCATACTTCTTGGAAGTGAATCAATATATATATAATACAAAATAGAAGAAAATGACATCATGAAGCATGGATGATGGAGATGACAATCCTTCAATTAATTATATCATTTCATTTATTTCTAATATTATAGATAAGATCACATAAAATTTAAAAATGTAATGTTTATTTGAAACAAATATATATGGTTATATTTTATTACCCACATTTTTATGGAATTTGAAGTGTTATGATATAATATATTGTAAATAAATTATTAATAGAAACATTAATGTAAGTTTGCATGTGAGAGTTTTTAACGAAGTCTGAAAATGTATAATACATGTGCTAATGGAATTTGGAGACTGATATTTTTATTCTATAAATAATTATCTGAATTTGAATTAATGATAAAATGATTTTTATTTAATCATTGAATTCTGGGATTAAAGAAAATATATAATTATTTTTGTAGGATAAAAATTACTAGAAATTATTATTTTATATCTGAACAAATGAGTATTTTGAAAAATCAATTACTGAGAGTTAAAAAATAGGGTCATCCATCATGATCATAATGGGACCCATGTGCATCCACTCATATATCCAATAGTAGGGTGGAAAAAATCTAATATAGTAGATGTAGGTGGTTAAAGTGGACATAGGCAACCCAAAATAGAATCCATGGGAAAGTGAATGCATATTTCGGGTTGTGAACATATGAAGGGATCATGCATGCCTTGGTAGGGTTTGTGGGACATGAAGGATAATTCTAGAATAGAATGATAGTATTGGTAACCTAGAGCAGGCAAGGATACTCAAAACTAGTTGGCATAGTGCTCATGGTGTTTTATTATGATGTGAATGTGAGTTGTTTTGTTTGATGTGGGATGCATCATATTTATGAAGTATTAACACATTTAGAAATATAATGATATATAATATTAGAAAATATTTATATAATACAATTTGTACAATCTTGGATTGGATTTTCTTCAACCTTGGGACATCATATGTAATCTATATGTTAGAAGGCTACATACCACAACGTCCCAATTTTTAATAGAGTCACGCTGATCATACCACAGTGATGAAATAAAAAAAATGATATTTTTGAGATATTTGGAATATTATACTCTTATTTTTGAAGTGTAATTTCATAAAAAAAATCTACACAGTAATAGTGTCTGTAATTAGACCATGCATTGGACCACAAGATGTAATGATAGATAGTAGTTATATATATAATATTTTAAGAAACTAGGATCATTTTTATGCTTCTTGAATTTTTTTATGTTCCCAAAAATGATTATAGTGATTTACAATGACACGAAATTTGATGTCCAAATATATTGAGGGAATACCATTTGAGATATGATAGTGAACATTTTCAGCTAAAGAAATGGAAATAAATAGTTTTTTAGGATGTTTAGTGGATATGGATGGTGGATGTTATTCAATAAAACTCCACAAATCATCCATTTGGAGTAAAAGATAAAAAATCATTTTAAAACTCATTGATAGTGTTTAGAGAAAAAATAGAGACGTCAGAATCCTTTATAATCATTTTATTGATCAATGTTAGGAACATATTGAACATGTGAAATCCCTTATTATTTACTCTTGAAGGATATTGAAATCTACGAACCCTTTCATGTGTTTTTCTCATTTTTAATGTCTTTTGATGGTGTAGCTAAATGTAAATAAACAATCTGGATGAATGTGTAGTATGTATTATATTTTTCATCTTAGAGAAATGTTTTTCATCAAACAAGGAATTTATATGCATGAATCAAGTACTAAAAAATGCGTATTTATGTTGTAAGTGTGAGAAAATTTATGAAATGAAGTATTTTTAAGTAATACACAATTGTATTATTCCCTATTATGATGTATAATGAGGAACAATGGAATATTAATAAGAATTATGAATGGAATTGTATTGTGAAACTATGTTATGATCATAAACCATTCTATAGAACAATGTATAGTTAACAAAATTACATGGAATAAAATATATCTTACTAAATAATGTATACTAACAATGATGATGAAGCGTGAGTCGTATGAAATAATATTTTCCTAATGATTGGGATGTAAAGAAGAATTTTGACTATGAAATATGATAGGAAGTATGCAGAATGAAAAATAACATTTCAATGGAAAATTATAATGTGATATGATAGGATTCACCACATGTGAAAATTTTATAGCATGAAAAATCATTTATATGTGACCATTAGATGATAAAACTCATGAATTGGTGCACATGAGAAATTCTTATGATACATTTTCCCCATAGATAACTATTAAATTTCGAGGTGTTGTTTAAGAAAGTAGAATCCATCAATGATTTCTGTTATTTGGTATCATACATGAAGATAGTAAAGACTCTAGTGGGACTCTTGAGAAATAACACAATGGGATTCTAGGTGGGTCACAATTGTAGTGGAACTTGTATTCTTTAGTGAGATTCTTATATAAGAAATCTATAGGATTTTGTGTTTTTGGGAAAGAGATTTTCATTTTTAACCACATGAATATAGTTTAGAATATGTATTTTTGGGGAATAACTGGATTATACAAGGGTTGTGTATTTTATATAAACCTTATATAAACATTGTATTAAGTTTAATTTACTTCACTCACTGCATTTTTTAATGATGAATCTATAAATTCTTAAAATCCACTCCTCATAAAATATTTCAGACGTTTTATATAAAATGATGTAATAAAATATAATATAATTTTGTTAACATGCTTCACATAATTCACCACTCTCTCAATGTGACTGCACAATCCACTAAGAATTTCAGTTATTACTGGATCCCATATATAAAATGGTTTCAAAAGATGCTAAGGATAAATATAAATTATTTTAGATAAGATAGTTTAGAAAAATATTTTTTAAATGACAAGTGTACGAAATCACATAACCAATTTGTGGAATATATTATGGAATGATAAATTATTTTCTGAATATATCCTTACACATATAGATGAATATATAAAATATTACTATTATTTTTAATAATATATTCATTACCACTCAAAACATTAATGTTAATAACTATGAATGTTTTTTAAATATTATCATGATATAATGAATATAATATAAATTACATGTTTCTAATAAAAGTATGTTTGGACTTTATGATTTTTAAACACAAAAAATATAAGATTAAACTAGTAAACAATCAAATTGAATATAATATAATATCAAAAATTTATTCAATGTATACTGATTATTTAAATAAATAAATATATATATATATATAAAGTTATTGTAGTAATGGGATTATCACTTTATGTTCTAATGGATTTTAATAATTGTTGGTATTTAAAATAATGTAATGTATAACATTGTGTTACTGAAATGAGATCCATAAATGTTTTTTCTCAATAAATTATAAGAGTGATGTGGATTATTAACATAGAATGAATTATTTTTAGATAAACACAATAACAACAAAGTAAAAATGGATGTTGTGAATGAAAGAATTTTACATATTATATTAAAATAGTTGAACATTAGAAATATCATTACAAAGAATAATATGTTTTCAAATAAATTTTGTTCAAATATATTATTCACGTAATTATTCCAGTGGTAGGGACATATAAAATAATATCATAGAGATGATGAAGTAATTTCTTGGAGAATCAATGAGTTTAACTAGGCTCAAAAAATATTTATAAAAATTAGTACTCTTAGGTGGCTTATCAAATGGGAAATGATTATATGAGCACTTATTTATGGGTTTTCTACATATTATGAAAAGTATTAAAGATTATAAATTGCTTGATTTCATATAAAATTAGTTATTTAATTATAATTAATCTTACACAGTGGCTATATATATATTTTGTAATGTGATGTGATAATGACCCTATCAATGTAGTAAATTTAAGTCATTCCTAATAGATGTTCATCACAGTGTATTATATAGTGTGATGATTTTTTATTATAATCATAGAAAATATTTAATATGAAGATATGTTATGTGGGAATGAATACCAAAATTTATTTTTTAATTGGGTGACATACCAATTATACAACATGTATTTCTATAGACTATGTCATTGGAATACAAGGGGATTGTATTTCATATTGAACACCATGCCTATGGTGGAAATGAAAACAATAATGAGTACCTTCATAAATTGATAGAATTCCAATATATTATATGATACATATCTTATCATGAATGGTTAGGTGTGATTTTCATATTTTCAATTAATAAATGTTAATTTATATGGGATTTTTCCCATTTTGTATGTTGAATGAAATATATTACATTGACAATGTTGGGATGATGAAAAGTTTTGGAAATAGCTAGATAATGTACATGTGATGATATTATAAATATTAGAGAGAGGTTTTTGATTTCCATATATTCATAGTTGAATGAAATGTGATTTATTCATTGACCATGTATGTCTATACTTAGATAATAAAGAGCACTGATTTGGAAATATGGAATTGAAATACTTTAATACCTATTGGAATTTATATATTTATGGAAACTTGTTATATGATTACAAATACATCTATAATATATTACTAGTGTACCCAAGTATAGAGATTAATCTGTTTGATAGAGATCAAACATGATACATTTGTATCATGAGTATTTGTGATGCTTTCCTATATGCCTCTCTTTACAAAAAATTATAATTTCCATCAATTTTAATTATTTTTCATGATACAAATGAAAAAGGGGATATAAACTATTGTTCGAAATGATTTATTGAGATTTTCATAACATAAAGATATTATCAAAATGTTATTATGGAGTTAAGGAAAATTTATTTTTGGATTAATATTCACAAATTACTTCATATGATTTGATATATAGAAAACATTATGATATATTTAAAAATGTTTTCATAATGTTATAAAAATGTTTATTTTGGATATGGTCTCACATGGTATTATATATGATTAATATTAAGTGAAATGTGATAGTTTCTATGAGGATTTAGTGAAACTGATATATTGACATATATATTACCAAAATCAATGAATACATATGATTTTTAAATAGCCTATATCATATTATATGATATAAATATATTATATAATGTGAAATTTATAAATCATGGAATATTGTATGCCTTTGGTTTTAATATATCATATTGTGTGATATAGTTATATTAAACCTGTAACTGTTCTTTTTCATATTATATGAAATTTATATATCATAAAATTAATTTTAAGGTATAATTGTTATTATTTATTAAAAAGAGGAATAAAATAATTAAATTATAATTTTTGGAAATATTCAATATTGTGTATTATTAATTGTAATGATTTTATGATATAAATGTTTTGGTGGTTTTTAATAGGATAGGGGTTACAATGTGGTATAAATGATAACATTACATGTATTTTTTGTATCTTATGAGAAAATACATAAATACTCATTTAGAATACATGACAGTTATTAGGGGACAAAATATACATTGAGATGGATATTCGATCGAGTATGACTAAGACACTAACATAATTTCATGAATCTCTCTTACACTTTATTCAACAAGCACAATATATACAATCATTTCAGGTATATAATGGAGTCCCATCTAAAAAATTTTGTGTTTCAATTTTCCCCTAAAAACACCTTAAAAGGAAGAGTCTTTCAAATATTCCATAATAATCTTTATCAAGCATATGATTTATGATAGAAAAAATATCCTTCGGTGGGGAATAGTAAATTTAAATCATTTTTTATTAAATGGTATGTTTTTTATATGATATTGATATGGGGATTATGTTTTATATTTCCTCCCAATACATTGGAAAATATTTGTTATTCCATTTAATCCCTTCAAATGTCGATATTATTCTTCTCCCAACAACAGCCCTATTGGGAAGATGTATCATTTCACTATCCCCCATTTTTATTATAGGTTTAGGTTCTCAAAATATCATTACATCCTATATTTTAAAAAGATAAGATGATATATTATTGGATATATTTCAATGCAATATATATTCTACAACAATGATGACCAATATTTCAATCCTCTATTTCCATATTATCTTCAATATGATTTTTAATTAAATTCTATGTGAATGGAAAATGATCAACTAACATGAAATTTCAATTTTAGTCATAAAATCTTTATTATTTAATTTGAAATTTGTAATTATAATTTTATTTAATTATTATGATGTCCTTATATTTTAGGATATTCAGTGATATTGTTTTATTATACTCAACCAGAAATGAAATATGTCGTAATGATATCACTTTATTGATAGAATTTTCACTTATTTATTTTTATCCCAAAAATATTTATTTATATATATGATGAAATAATGGGATTTAAAAAACCTTATTTCCCATTTACACATCACTAAAACTCATACATCTCAAGTGTTTCCTCATAATAATGGTGCATTGGTATTTTTATCCCACCATGAAAAGAACCATTAATATGGGAACAATTTTTTCACATTCAACCAGAGCATGGTAAAATGAGAATCATCCCTTGGGATTCGTTGTATATTTTAAAGATTCAATATGGGTGTTTTGTAATTTTTGTTCTTATATTTTTTCCTACAATTACCATTTCCTTACTTATGGAATGCAGACCTAGTAAAGCACCATGATCACAATAACCATTTTTTTTAATTTTTCAGAGGAAATTTTATAATTTTCCTAAACCATAGTTTAATTTATTCAACCCCATGGATTGAATCTATAGTCCACATCATTTAACTGATTTATGATCCTCCAATCTTCCATTTATTATCCCTATAATTCAAAATGTTTCCAAATATCCATCATGATTCTAGAAAATAACTTTAATACACTTTAAAAATATGAGATGCCTTTCTTCAACTCAGAATTTTATATTCTAAATGATAAGAATATGAGATATCCAAATCTATATAATTCAAATTGTTATTTCCTAAGAAGTACATATAAGAAACTATTATAAAAAATTCACACACACATAATTGAATTATATTCATGTGTCAAAACCTCTCCAACTATGGTATTATCCACATCCAACCCATTTCAATGTTTCATTCCACCTCACCACAATTTTGGATACTTTTTTTGCGAGATATATATCATTTTATGTTGAAAAATACATATGAATAACGTAAATTACTTTAATAAACATAACGTGTTTAAATACCCTTATCATTCATTATACTCAATGTGATCACATAACGAGGGGTTATTCATATCCTTCAGTACACTTCATGAGATAATTATGAATATAAGGTTATGAAACATTTTGTAGAACCACTCTATATAATTTAAAACCTTTACCCCAATCCTCTTATCATTGTCTTTGTTGGAGATCTACTATGACCATAGGTGCGCCACTTAGTATTTTAGAGGATATCTAATAGCAGTGGGTGTTACCATAGTTATATAATATCCCTTGTATCATTGTTCATAATAAAATGAAAATGAAAATTAATAATCAAACCATAATAAACATCAATTATAAAATGCATAATCCATAAACAAGAATAAATAATAAATGGAAGAAGAAACAAAGAGTCAACCATACTCAATGTCATTCCAACACACATAAACTGATCACCCTTAGAGAAAATGTAAACTAAAAATGAATGAAATAAATAAAATAAAATAAAATAAATTATATATCTACTTCTATACTTATATTTTACCCCATTCAAATATGTAATCCCATTATTGTTAAACAACTCTATCTAAAAAAATTGTGCCCCTACAAAGACTAAAAATATGATCAGGAAATTATTATCGGGTACCGATGTTCCATTTGATGCCCGAGTATGGTGTTTGTATCACTATTTAGGGATCCATCAACACTATAAAATTCATATCCTGTAAATATATTTTATTCACATGTTAAATGATCATAAAATGATGAAATAATATTTTGATTAGTAAATAAATAAAAACTTTAAAATAGTGGGGTCTAAAATAAAAAAAAATTATATATACATGCTTCATATAGTGTTTGTCACACCTGTTTTTATTTTACTTTATTTTTTTATTTATCATGGCGTCGGGTTTTTTTGCATGTGTGCGGGTGAGTCCCGGTTGGAAATTTTAATGTTTGGATAAGTTTATGGTTTGGGATAATGCATGAACACCATACGACTGTGTTGCACAGCCCATTTGCAGTCCACTTGGGTACCGTACGGTGCGCGCGTACCCCACGGTCATTCAGTTTTAACGTTATTAAATTCGTTTGTTGAGCGGATTAATATATATATATATATATGATTATATAGGTGTATAAATATGTATATGAGTATATATTTTTATACATTATTATCATTATTATTATTATTACTATTATTATTATTATTATTATTATTAATATTATTTTCAACGTAATGTGCATATATGTATGTTTATATGTGTATATATACACGTATGCTAATAAATATATATTTTCTTAACATTATATGTTTATGGGTAAATGTTTTTATTCATATGAGTATATATATGCATATATGTTTATAATATGTCATGTATGTTCATATATGTATGTTTATAAATATGTTCATGTGGGTTTATATATATATGTTTATATATAAATGTATGTAGATATGTTTGTAATTATAATAATAATAATAATTATTATTATTATTATTATCAATATGTTTATGTATGTTTATATATATATTAATATAGGTTTATATATACATACACATGTTTTATATATGTTTAGATATATGTAAATATGTGTATATATATTTATAATAACTATTGCCATTATAATTAATTAACAAATTTATTATTATTATTATTATTAAGTTAAATTATTTTGTTTTGTTTTGCTTTAATTTTATTTTTCCTTTTATTTTATTCTCTTTTTTCTTATTATTTTTTTTCCTTTTTTTTCTTCTCCTCTTTTTCCTTCCCCTCTTTTCCTCTCCTCTAACCCTACGCTCTCCCTCTCCCCGCACGCCGGCACCCCCCTGCGCTCCCTTCTCCATCGTGCGATTCCTTCTCCCCGCACCCTTGTTCGTGCTCCACACCCAGCCGATGAACTCCCTCTCCTACCGGCCTCGCCAACAACCGCCCTCCTTCGATCACCCGCAGCGCTGCCCTGTCTTCCCTCCGCCAGCGGCGCAATGCCCTCCGGCCACCGGTACTACACCAGCTGCACACCCTCTGACCACCGCCCCTCTGCGAGTCGCCGCCGACCATCTGCATCTCCTACTCCCGTCCGGCATCCCTCCTCCGGCGGCGCTCCCTCCGGTCGCGCCTCTTCCCTACGCCTCCCATCCGGGTTCCCTCCTCCGGCCACTTTCGGCGTTCGACCGTCTCTGGTAGCGCCTACCGCCGGCGCTGCCCTGCAAGCCACCTCCCGGCCAGCCTCCGGCGCCCGACCAACCTCCGGTAGCTCGCCCCGGTCGCACTATCTCCGGCCAGCCGCCTCCGGCCGCGCCGCACTCGCCCTACCCTGCTCGCCGCACCTGTCACATTCACATTGACCCATAGGCCTCCCGCAGCGTCCACGTGTTGCCCGGCTAGCCACTCGTAGCACCGCTACACTATCCGACACCACTGCTCCTGTTCGCGTGACTAGCCGCGCGCCTCGTTCTTTCTAGGTGTCCACCGAACGCTTGCTGCCGAAGGCGTGTGTTTTGGGATCACCCATTTCACCTGCTCCAGCGTCGAGGTGTGGTCTTCATTGATTTTACATGGATTATTTTTTGTCAATGCTTATATATCTATTAGTTATTTTTGTGTTCCTGATTCATATAAATTATTTTAAGTCAGCGTTTTTGGGTTTTAGTTGTTTTTCATTTGTTGCAGCGTGATTGGTGAGGTTAGTTTTGTTTCTTCATTTGGATAGTTAATTTGGCATATTTGTTATTAATGTGTTTTATGTGAAGTTTAATTTTTTTTAGTGAAAATAGTTTTGGTTTTATACCTTATAACACATTCATGTGAATTAAGACTCATTTTTATGGAAACAAGTTATGAGTTGTTTATTTGTTTTTTTAATATAAATTGTGCAATTGGTTTATCTAACCGTTCAAGTGGTGTGTTTTTGTTTTAGTGGGACTTAGGTGCGTGCTTGATCAAAAGCGTGTTTTTGAATGAGTTTAGATTGTGTAAGGTTGCGAGTTACTTTTTGAATTTTATTTCATAATTTTTAGAGTGGTTATTTTGCACGGGTTGTCTTCTTGTATTGTTTTAAGTCTAGTGGTTATGTGTTTTTAGTTGCTATGCGGTTATTGCAGCGTGTTGGCAAGGTGACTTCGTGACACCATGGTCATCGGCTTGCGCGTACTTGTACGTCTGTGCGAGGCGTATCGCGTCGCCGTGTTCGAGCTGCAAGTTGTGGTAGGTTCTCACAGCACTTTCCTTTGAATTTATAATTTACTTAATTCTTGTCATTTATTTAATTTTAATTAAATTGGAAGTAGTATTAAGATATTATATTTTGAGTAGTTAATTGCTGGAATTGGAACTGCTTCTTTCTTTTCATTGTACCGAAATCTTTTTCTTGATTAGTTGTTGCGCAATAGTGAAAATGCCCCTTTGGACCTTATGTTTGCGTTTCAGAATTAAAATGGTGATTTGGTTTACCTAAAGGAGATTTTAAATGTGTTTTCTGGTTTTAAATGTGACGACGTCTGATCCTTCTATTGGAATTGATTTGGTATTGAATAAGTACATGATGCCCGTTTGGTACTTTTAA
Organism: Viscum album; assembly: GCA_963277665.1. Taxonomy (NCBI): domain Eukaryota; kingdom Viridiplantae; phylum Streptophyta; class Magnoliopsida; order Santalales; family Viscaceae; genus Viscum; species Viscum album. Next base: position 1,573,799,815 of record OY728121.1, on the reverse strand, counting down.
TGAAATTAATGTTTTGAAAAGTCTCTTTGGAGTGATCTTTTGTGTTTGTTGATTTGGTGAGCTGAGTATGTGATGCTTGTGCATCTTGAGTAGATTTACATTATGGATGCACTCCTCTTTTATTATATGTGTTGACATGGGAACCTGGCATATTGAGTGAATTTTTCTGAAATGATTGATGCACTAGTTTAGATCACGCATTGGCTAGTGGCCCCATCGTAGGGGAATACTGAGTTATTGCTGCTATGGGGATTGGGCCCCTCGGTTAGTCCATGCAGGGCTATGCCGGGCATTAGGGCGTTATGACGTCATCGAGTTAGGGAATGCCTTCAGGATAAGTCACATGTATAGTACGTTCTGGTATGTTCACGATCTATTAGGTTTGACCCATGTCTCTTTTAGTGTTTATTTGTATATGGCAGACAATTGAGAGGTCGAGTTTGGGTGCCGACCCTTGTGTGCCACTTTTTCCCATTGCCCTTAGTGTGTGTTGTGTGTGATTTTATTTTTGACTAACAACTAAAGTTTGTTTTTCTAATTGTCCGCAAAATGTTTTAAATTGCAATTCACCTATTTCTTTCATCATTAAACTTGTTCTAAATTAAAAAGGGCAATAGACTGTTACTTGTTTTCAAGATGGAAAGCATGTGTGAGTGAAAACCCATATTTTCTATAATGTAGTTCAAACTTGAAGTTGGTAGATTCTTCTTTTAATGGTAGTGCTTTGGGAATAGATTTATTGGGCTAGCCTACTGAGTTTTAATACTCACACCTATAGTGTTTTCTTGTTTTTAGTTTCTGTTGCAGGTTTGACTCGAGCTTGCTCGACGTGGACGAGAGTTGGTTGTAGTTTGACGATCGACTCTCGGGGTCGCGAGGAGTTTGGTTCGAGGACAGGTTAGTTATGTTTTTGGCTGTTTTATTTTATTGTCGTTTCTTTATTTCTGTTCTTAGTAAATTTTATTTGGAGAAATCGTTCCCACGTGTACTCTGTGATGCCCTGGTGCTTGTCGCCAGCCCGGGAGGATTGGGAACGCCTCTCGGGCCATGCCGCGGACCGACTCGGGTGCCCGGTTCGGGGCCGACCCGCATTGGTTCGTGACAGTGTTACGGTGTCCATTAGCATGCCACAGAAATGTAAAAATAAATAAATTGCCAAAAAAATTAGATGATAAAATAACCAATTTTTAGATATATAACCCTAGAGAATCACTTAGTACTTGGTAAAAAAATTATTCTTAAGCGGGTTGTAGAGACCCGAAGCCTGACGTACATGGACATTACATTACTTTTGCGGAATACTTAGTACATAACAAAAACACACACACAAGGATCGTAATAGTTTAGTGTCTTTGGAAACTCGGAATATAATCTTCTAATCGTGGTGAATGATCTTCAAAATCTCCCATAAAGATCTTCCCTTTTTTTACCTAAAACTTTTCTTTATATCCTGGGGAAAAGAAAACATAAAAGGGTGAGCTCAAATGATCTGTAAGGGTAAACAAAATAAATATCAATCAAATCATATTCATAAGAACATAACATATTTAAAATCTTAACCTGCAAAAGAGAGCATAATTTCATAACATGGGATAAATCATAGTAGTGAAATGAAATCCCAATAATCATAACTTAAAACATGAAACTTTGTGGCATTCACACATAATCATTGAGAATCATTTCTTATTAGTCAAGACTCATTTCCAAGACAATCTTAGTGGACAAAGTCCATTTCTGAACCGAGTCACCCTCATTTCAGTACTGTTTCTCTGAACCAGTATAACCTACCATTCCAGCCATGTCTTTCTCATGAGATATAAAATCTTTACCCAATGCATTGGAGGGAGATATAGGTACCACCAATCTCTTAATGATACCATTCTTATGTGCGCCACAAAATCAGAAAACCATACATCATAGCATAACCCATTTAATAAAAATGGGAATCTTAAACATCGTGACATCATAAAAAAATTCATATAAGATAAAGGAATTCATAAAAATAATTCCATCACAACATAATCAAATCAATGTAAAAATAGGGATAGAAACATGACCCTTTATTATCATAGATGGAAAATAATTTTGATAAAACACATGAACTCCATTCTTGAGGAAAATATCCTTTCTACTTCAAAAAAGTTTTCCTTTCTTAACATTTCATACAATTTTAAACTAAAAGAAGTTGATTAAAAATAAACTTGAAAACTTGTAAGGAAATATTCTTGGAAATAATGTTTTAAAAATCCATTCATGCCGTATAAGTTAAAAAAACATTCTTTTCGTACTTTTGTCGGAAAAGTCAAAAAGTATCTCGTACGAAAAACGACAAAAGATTCCTTTCATATTCTTTACTAAAAACTCACTGAAGGGTAAAATTGGATTTAAATAATTTTAGGTGGATGTAAATAATATTACATATTCAGGAAACATGGATGTGGATGATAAAATACACCCCAGTAAATACTAAAGTATAAACAATCTCGGATAAAAATGAGATTGTGATATTTCCCTTACCTTATGTCTGATATGCTTTGTACGTATCCGAACCTCCTGAATAATGATTTAAATAATGCCATTAACTTATTACAGAATCATATACATTGTTATTATATCATATATGGTTCACTTATTACTTTATATTACCCGTTCTTTTGTAAATTCCATGTTAAAGAAGCGTTTTGGGTAAAATCGTTACATTTATCGTAGGTGTTTGGACTTGTTGTTCTTGACATTATTATTACTTATATAATGATTTACTTACTTCCAGAATATAAAATATGATTTATATATCATATATATTCAGTATATATATATATATAATAGATAGATAAATGAAATGAAACACACCGTTTATGGAGACGGTAGTCCGTACGTACGCATGAACGCTGTTTTCCTTTCCTTATTGTCTTGAATGGAAGTAAGTAGATGGCATATATATATAAATAAATCCAGTAGATTTAACATGTCATATATTTAATTATTATTCATTATATATACTTTATAATCATTCTGGAATGGCTAACATGGATAATGAATCTCATCGCGTCGTGGAGACGGTAGTCCATACGTACACACGAGCGATGATATCGTTCCCATGGTCGTGGAATTGTGTTAAAGTGTATGTATACTATTTCAGTATCAATATAAATTTATAATAATCATATATAGCTACTCATTACACCATTATACCCATCCAATTAAGGTGTTGGCGGAAAATAGATTACACCAGGGCCTGGAGACGGTATTCCGTACGTACGCACGTGCGGTGATTTCCTTTTTCTGTAGGATGGATAGAAGGTTGATTAGAGTTGTTTCATATTTATAATAACATATCTATATATAATAAATACTTATTTTATTACTTTATCATGAAACAACTAAATAAGAAGAAGTTTACGAAGAATGAAATTGAAAAAGATCGGTAATGGATATTACCTCTTTTTGACGCGCCTTCACTTAACCTCCATTTAAAGAACTAAGGATGGTATTTGAAAAATACCAGGACCTCTAGGATGATACTAGGGAAGTGGAGAAGAGATTTTTTCAGGGTTTTTCCAAGCTTGAATTCTCAAATTGGTGTGAGGAGGAGAGGGAGGAGGTGCCCTTTTATAAGGGAGGAGAGGGGCACCTTAGGAAAATCTCAAAATATTATTTTATATTAAGGTCAAATTCGGTTTATAATGGTTACAAAGGGTCTTATTTCGAAGATAAAGTGGGGATGGGTCTAAATACTCTCATAAAATAGTATTTAGACAAGTTTAGGTTATTATTTTAACATTATAAATTAGATTTAACTCTAAGTTAAATAATTTAACTTTTACCGTGTATTTTTGTTTTCTTACACTATATGGTTAATAAACATACAATAACAAGCCAAACGAACCCAAAGTTGTTTATTATTAATATATATATCCTTATCTAAGTCTTATGGCCGAACCTTAGATTTTTAGGAATTAAATAACAATTAATTATATAATATTTGTTTTAAAAACTAATTTATGTCAATTTTGACACTATTTGGTACATGATTTTTATTAAATTCATAACAGAATAATATGTTCTAACCAAGTAACTTATATCACCAATAACATGTCATAGTAACCTATAAAATTAATTTAAGTCCTAAAAAGTCTCAAATTACATTTATTTGGGCATTTATAACATCAATTATGTCAATATTTCATTAATAAGACAATTACTGCATCATATTTGTGTCATAATAAATGATAATTATTTAATCTCTAAAAATACTAAATAAATTCCTATGTTCTGGATAATTGTATTATATTTCTGGAGAATATTAATTTTCTATGTTTCATGAAGTTTATCACTAATGTAAAAATATTATACTTATAATATTTAAGAAAGTGACATGTTGTCACATTCTCTGGTTTTAATAATAATTAAATTATTTTCATGGACAAAAGTCCATAAAATGAATCTAATACGACCCTTAGGTTATATGGGTATACTTTTATCCATACAATATGATTTTTACAAGTGTTAGGGTAATTTTATAATCTTATATTTACCCTTAATTACCCGATTTACCTTCAACTATAGTAAATAAAATTTACTGTAGTTCCTATTCATAATGCCCAAAAATAAAAAGTAGCTTATTAACATAATTTGGACACACTGATTCAAAATATGGAATCCATTTTTCCAAATTAAATACACAAAAGATTCATAAATTAAATTAAAATTAATCCTGTTGTCGAAAGAAAAACAGGTTTTTCTTTAAAACATTGCAAATGATGGAATTGATTTAACCTACGAATTCAAGGTAAAATCAATGCTAATGACATAAATTATATTAAATGGTAAAAATATATTCTATTTATACTTTAAAACCATTAAATATTATAATTTAACCACATAAGATATTACGATGAAAAAAGTTGTTTTTAATTAAAATATAGCGTGTTTTTACTATTCATTAAAATATGAAAGTTATCAGAAAAATATCAAACTTTATCTAATGTAAATTTTCATATCCTGATTCAAAATAAGAATTTTATTTTGTCAAATTGAACTTATAAACATGTCAAAAAGTATATTTAAAGTGGGTGTGCCATCAAAAGGCAGCAAAACTGCATTTTTTGAAAAATACTTATTTTACCCGAAAAATTTATTTTGTTCTTGTACCATGTTCTAGAAATGTGTAAGATGAATAATAATGTTATAAAAATAAAAATTTAGTTAACACTATTCATAACGGCTGGTTCATAACAATATTATAATAATATATCGTTGTTTAGTAAAACCCGGTATTGCGTACAACACACGCTATCGAGGAAGGCCATGATTGCGTGTAATGCAAGACAAGTCTGGGTTGCGTGTAGTGCACAACTCCTTTGTTGTTTCATATAATAGAATCCAACCATATTTTATTTATACATTGAATATATATATATATATATACACTCAATGTTGCGTAGAATAACTTTTATCAAACGAACTTGAAATTGTGTGTAACAAGAGCCAAGAAAAGTGTTGCGTATACTGCAAGCTAATACAGTGTTGCGTATAGCACAAGATAATCTTGGTGTGTCGTACAATTGAAGATATGAAGGAAATTAAAATGAATGTTTCTTATAAAATCTCGGGTTGTTACAAGGATGGCCCTAAGAAACCGAATATTAGCATCTCACATACAACCAAATCCAAGGGGGGTGAACATAAGAATCTATAAAACCACAATAGATGGAACAAAAATTTATGGTGATTCCATATAGGTATAGTTAAAATATAATGCCATATACCAAGTATTTCTAATTATACCAGAATGAAAATTTATTTCAAGGGGATTTCACAAGGCATTAGAAAGAGTGAAGTATATCTTCCGAACCTTGGGTAACCACCCATGATTATCATATCTCATTTGGGGTCTTATTAAGTAAACTATATTGAATATTTTAACTTAAATAATTCCATATAATAATAATAATAATAATAATAACGTGTTTAAAACAACCAATAAAATGATTAACCATAAAGGAGGTTGGACACTCAAATGCATGACCCGACATGGTTATTATATAAATATCATTTTCACATAATCGATATATGTTATAATGTGAAAAATGTAATAATCTATACTAATTATCATTCAAAAATTCATTGGGGAAAAATATCAATGGATCCCCAAGGGCCACACAAGTCCCATATTAATATGAGCACCCAACATGGGATCTTTGATATCAATATCAAACTATTAGTCAAATCCCATCAGTCAATGGTGAACACATCCCTCAACATATTCATAATCATAACCTAACCACATAGGCCCCATATAAATTGTCACAGTCCATCACTATAAAGATATTGTGAAAGTACCATTTCAATTCTTATTCCATCAACTATTATCTCTCACACCACATCGTTCATATGTATACCCATATATCCCAGGTAATAACCTCCAAGGAACTCACAATATAGATGATGAAATAGTAAACCCATTCTCAAAGAATCCTTCTAAACAACACAAAGTCATATCACAAATATAACATAGAATAATCTAGCATATTTTTTCAATACATTATCCATCCCTACTCATGGGATCTTGGGGAAAATATCTAGGTCTTTTATGATATCATAATATATTTTTATCTCACCCTTCAATGTGAAAATAAATTTGAACATAATAATAATTAAGGATTCATTCATAAGTGGTCGATGGATTATGAAATTGTACAATGGTCCATTTTGGACCATAATGCAATATTCAAACCATTTATATACATATTATTATCTAAAATATTTTATTTAAAATAAATGATGATCAAACATAAATTTCTAGAACATATTACAGAAGAAAATAATGAAATGAATTAATAGTGAATCGAAATACCTAGGTATCAACATCCTCAATTAATGAAATTTTCATTTAAAAACATCTTGAGAACTCTTTCATAAGCTCTTCTAAAGACAACTGTTCATTTCTAAACCTCATGAATATCTAACTCGTTGAAAAAACCATGAAAATTAATTATAAACAAAATATACATAATTAAAATACCAATATTAAATTTATAATTTAAATAAACTAGGAATAATTATCCACTATTTTTACGAAATATCACATCCCATCAAATCTGTGAAAAATCAAAGTCCATGTTGCGCTACTACCATCATCTGTGGAAAAATTCCACAAATGTGACACCCATTCAATATCTAAATTTGTATAATTATAAAAAATTCAATTAATAAATTCATAATAAAACATACGTTCAACGAAATATAGACACTAACATGAAATAATTAAATGAGTATGGCCATTAGGCACACAATGTATAGTAAAAATAGGATGATTATACCATGTATTAATGTATTTATCTATGAAAACTAAATCACACAACACACAATTTGTGATGGTGAAGGGGAACCTGTATTTAAGGTACATATAAAAAGTGATTCACCTATAATAATAAGAATATTATATCATGATCGCCCCGCATAAAATTTCAATTGTGCAAGGTGGAGGATGGAAGAGAGGGAATAAAAAATAATGAGATTCCAAGTAGGTATTTCATAAATATTATCAACCATAGTGGATACCATGGATTTTACAAATCTATATCATGAACCATGAAATTTTCCATGGTCCGTAGATAGGAACATATTCATTGTGATCATATCCCACCTATACTCATCATTTTATATGTGGTCATCAGAAATTCCTCAATAAATTATCAATTACATGGACCTCAACATAATCCTTTGTTGTTATTGGTGACACACTCATATGTGGGAACTGTGACATTGTTCTCATTGGGAATTTGGGAGATGTGATTTCCCCATCACTCTAGGCCCTACAACACTATGTAGTTCTCCCAGTTGTCCCTAAAAAGGGAATAAATACATGACCATGATGTAGCCTATAAAGATTTTATAATAGTGAAAATCCTTATGAATCACACAGTAATCATAAACACCAAACCCCTTATAATATCCCCAGATACCCAATTTTTCATGGTTTTTATAAAGCTGCAACAGACCTAAAGTGACATCGTAATTAAAAAAATTATAAGAAATAAATTCCATTTCATTACCTAGTTAGGTATTCTTGATCTTAAACTTAAAAATACAAAAACTGTAGAGACAAAATAATATCAACCAAACAAACTATATTATTTTATTTTATAAAAAATACTTCTCTATTTAAAAAAATGAAATCAAAAAAATGATAGTAGTAGTGAAGATATATCACAAGTTTATTCAATTTCTCAAAAGGATGTCATGAAATAAAAACACTCAAGTGGAATTACTCCATCCACTCCATGTGAGAAACATCGTGATCCAAAACCATAAAGAAAAAAATATAATCCCGATTCTCAATTGGATAAATAAGAGACATTTACATTAGTCATGTGGTGAAGAAAAATGTCTTCCCAAGCACCAAAAACTATATGAATCAGGTATGTAATTAAACTTAGTAGGATTCACCAAGGTATATCAAATCTAATGAAACTAATAGGAGAAAAAATTAGATTAATATTAATAAAATAATATATTATTGTGAAAGGAGCTTCAAAAATATTTTCCAATTAAAAAATATTTAAACTGGAATCAAATTAAATTATCCGTGAATAATACTTATCACACCAAAATTACATCCATCCATCAATGCACACATTATTTCTCAATAAAAATACTAATACAAGCTAATAGTGATATTTACTTTACCATGACATCACATGGTGATATAACGTTCATTCATCCTGTTTAGCACTAGGCACCTTGTCTGTAGCAACAGGGTCCTGCATAATGTAATGGTGATCACAAACCACTATTGTATTCCATTTAGTCACACCAACACATGCCTTATAAATTCTTCATTCATTTAAGATTTAAAATTGATCAAAATTTATTCATAAAAAATAATTTAAAATCATATTTCATGAGATTATTCAAATTAAATTAAAATAATAAAGTCATCCAAATAATACACCAATAAGGGATTCCATTTCAAAATTTAACCAATGTTTCCTTTTCAACTCCAAAATTAAAATTTATTAATACAAACCACCATTTTATAGATCATTTGAATAAGGGATAGAATCTACCAACATCATAACAGTTGTTAAAAATGGTTAACAACAATACCAAACCATTGAATCCAATTTCCCAATATATTTATTTTAATATATCTAATCAATATATGATAAAAACAATTAATATATAACTGATCTATCCATAAAGGATTAGATATAATTTTTTGTGTGATTGGTGATGAATATTTCTATAGAGAAATAGATCAAATGGAGAGTTACCATCAATTATGGAGATATAAATTAGTTACAAATATCAAAACTAGATTACAGATTTATGTGAACCAAAATGAATTCTTATGATATGAGTGGGGTTAGAGATCATAATAAGTAATATGAAAAAATAATGGTTTTGGAGAAAAATGAGTTATACTCTAATTTTTAGACCATTTAATTAAACATAGAAGGCTAGGATAAATTAATTGTGAAATTGTGTGAAAACAATGTGAGGGTTATAACCCTTGAACAACAACATCATATAGTTTCTTTTCAAGGAATAAATTTTTTTGACGACCTTGTTTTACCTTAATTTATACATATATAGTTTATCCTCGGATGATTCATGTTCTGGGTAGACCATGGGTAAGACATACATTACCATTAATCTTCATAACCATTATTTGTAGTTCTGGATAAAACATAATTGTTACCTCTACCAATAATCAGACTATGAACACTCAAAATCAAATAAATTCCCACAATAATAATATATTATCCCCACAAACATGTCCAATGTATTTTATATCATTAAAATACAATTTAAAAGGTTAATATGTCAAAAACTAGGAGTTTTAAACATCTCCCCATGGGTGGTTTTCCTTCCCCCATATTGTGATCCTCATCAGGGGGCTCCCCATTGCCCCTCAAAATTGGATCAATATCATAACTACATCATATCTTCCCAATACATTTCCCATAATAAAGTCTCTATGTTAGTATTCAGAACCTAGGGGAATATCTCCCAACACCTACTCATTTTTCCATCTACAATGGTGGCCTCTCGGCAATCGTTCTCCCCATAGTATATCACATATAGATAAAGGGGTTTTAGGAATTCTTGAGCACCCGAATTGCATATCAATCCACGATCCACACAAAAAAACTTGTCCTTATGATGTCTAGACACTCATAATTGATATTCATGTCATAATTAGTGTGAATTATTCCACTCTAAGACCTATAATTCAATTTCCTTATCAATATTTCATCTCAGAAAAAACATGTACGCACTACCCACAACCATATATCTTCTCATCCTCTAGAAGACTCAGTGGTTGATAATATATAAATAATTAACTATATTTATCATAGATATCTAATAATCTAAATATAGTATATTCTAAAGTGAAAACTAAGATTCCACCATGAATCTCAAATCATGAGGTAGAAAATTATCTGAATTTTGAATTATCACTCACCACCAACATTAATAAAACCTAATGATAACTATGGATTCCTATATATATAATGACACCATTTTTCATAAATAAATTCTTACGCATCCTTATTGTTCTAACCATAATTAGAGTCATTTAATATGTGTAATTCCATGGTAGGGCACTCACAAACATTAGAATATCCTACCAAAATTTATCCTTAGTTGTCTAATTGCGTTCGTGGTGTAGTTTAATAACATTGTAGACATGAAAAAATTTATTCCTCCTATATTCACCAATTCATTAAAACACATGACCTATTTTTTTGAGGTATTATTAAATCCCCCAATAAGGAGGGAAGTTTCACCATAGGCGAAATGTGATTCTATAAACACTCACACTCTATTCTAAACTCTACTCCATATGTAATTCCCTGGTTAGATAAATTATCAACCAAATAATCCACTATGATCCACTCATGTGTTTTGATGTATCATCAAGATGAATCAACCTAAGATCAAATCAAACTATCCCAATCCTTATATAAATTAATTTTCACTATCCAAAATATCATCTAACACTAATATATGGTATTCTTGAAGGATTATGATAATATTAGAGTCATATTCTTAGTAAACTCTTCATGCCACATTCACAGTCTAATGAGTGGTCTTATAAAACTCATGAACCTAACAAAAATAATGTCATTCCTCCATGAACCATGATCTATCCATTACAATAGTAAATGACTAGATGTGTCTATTTAGCTCATACATGATCTCCAATGTCAAACATAACTATAATCAATTCACAGAACATAAATAATTCCATATGTTAAATCAACTAAAATTCCCCAATAATGAGGTTCACAACCCCCACTAGCTTATTGAGCACTCATAAGAAAATTATTTTTCAAATTAAAAAATCATTTGGTGTAACTTAATTATATTTTATGACAATACACATGATTATCCTCATTATCCTCACTCAAACACACCACCATGATCTGCTAAAATGCAATTAAAGTTTCATCAAATACTTTGAGGCCACAATGTTATTTTTTATATAAATAAAAAGAATCCATGCCAATAATAAATTCATGAGTCAATTAGTTCTAAACATATAAATGGTCTGTCACCAAGGTTATTTATTCAATGATTACATGCCTAAAAAATCCAACCAAAATAAAAAACATTATTTTAGATGAATTTTATTAGCAAAAAAAATATCAAATTCCTACATAAGATCTCCAATAAAACCTCCCTTCCACCAGTCTCATAACTGAAATAATATAACCATTATTATAAATTTTTAGGAAACCTACAGGACCCTATAACAAAAATAATATGTTACAAATGAATAATACAACTCATCTCATCCAAAATTCACATCTCCCTAATTACCTATTTCACATTTCATGGGACACTAAACTATCTCACCTAGAAACAATCCCATGTCTCACATATGTATTTACTCAAAAGAAACACATGAATGTTCATATGTCATGTTACATTTGGTAACTCATATGGTAAGAATCCACACTATGGACTCACAAAGCCATATCAGGAATCCCATTCATGGTAATTATACTAATTGGGAACAAATTCTCATAAGGAATCCACATATTGGACTTCACCCTTATGGACCATGATCTCATGCTAGTACACACACTCACAGACACACAAAACATCATTTCATGAAAATACATATTGAGTTCACCATTATCACGTGGTTAAATTAAGTATAATTTCATTAATGAGTCTAATTGGAAAAACATCATGTATGTTTTTTTAAACTATACGTAACCGTACTAGTCCACATTCAGAAGTTTTACCACGACATCAAATTGCTATATCATCCCACATGGAGTTATATTATATCAATTAAAAGAGATAATTCATATTCCTCATCAAGTTGAATCTCACTGTAAGGTACCAAAGACCAATCACCATAAAAAATATACTATGGTTCAGCTATGTATAATCCCACCAAGAAGTTATTTGGGAAAAACTATATAAGATGTTACTTAAATTTTCTATAGATATATTATTTTCATTAATTATATCAATAAAATAAAATTTTCATACCTCATGTGAATCCCCCTTTTAAAAATGAATAATGTACATATGCATATTGACAATGACTATATAGAAAAAAATAACAAAATAAATCATAAATAAAGAATCTCATATTTTTCAAACTTAGTGAATTCATATAACATTAAAATTCTAAAACATGAAGTACAATCACATACCCAACATATCCCTGATGTTCTATTGTATTTGGTTTTCATGTAAGACTATTAAATGGTCCATCACATGCTTTAGAACATTCATAATCACTATATTTAAACTCTGAAAATATAAAAATAAATAATTATTTGATACTACTTTTTAATGCAATTAACCAAGACTACATATTGATGTCCTATGTGGAGAGTTATTGGGACTTCATACATACCGCCCCATATTCAACAATCTATTGCCTACTAGTGGGGTTCTATTCTATTATCATGGGGAGGCTATACCCACTTATTAAAGTAAAAAATGAATAAAAATATATCCAAACATCATCAAATATTATTAAATACCCATTATATTATGAGTAATAAATAATTATGAATAAATAATAAATGCATGAGGATTCATACATTCACATAGACTCAGAGTAATTCCAATACACATAAACATACACCCTATTGGGGGAATCAAAAATACATATCAATGAAATATTTTATATATATAATTGGTATATAATAATTCTTTTGTTATATAAAAACATTAATCTCCAATCCTACCCATGTTATATCAAATGGACATGTAACATTTTGCCTCCTCCCAACCTATATCTTTGATCAATGATTCATCTTGGGTGATCAAATGTAATGGAAACATCGGTAGGGTGTGATTAAAACTCAGTAGATAACAAAAAATATGAACATATATGTAACATGTAAATATTGTGTGTGTGTATTTAATATGATCAAAAATTAAATAAATATATTTTAAAATTGTAAATAAATAATCACTATCCGAACTAATGCTTTGAAATGACACATGACATCGACTATAACTTTTTTACTAGTGTTGTAGTTTCACAATGAATTCCAAATAACTATTCCGAATATCAAAATTCCCATGAATATATATATATATATATATAGATATTTTCTGTTGAATGGAATTATTCCAAGGTGTTTATCCTTGAAAATCCAATAATAATTTCCATAAAATTGATTCCTAGGGGATTTCCCAAACAAATATAATTGTATATTTTGATTTACAGTATATTCCTTGGGGGATAATACTATGAAATCTAGAGATACCAAAAATAAATGATCCCAAATTCATATGCATATCAAATAGGTGTAATCCAAATTTGAGTGTATTCCACAAAGAATTCCATAGTGTTTGGAATATAAGCTAATTACTGGGTAAACCCTAAAGAAATATATATTTCATTAGACATTGAAATATAATTACTCAATTGAAGATCATCCCTTGCGTAATATCCCATACTGATAATCAAAATAACATGGATTATCTAATCACCCAACACCATCGTTGACAAAATAGGTCTGACTCACATTTTTGTGGATTGAAATCATCAAAATATTCATCTTGGTCATATGTAATTGACCTGGGATCTAATATGACACCCCAAATCATCTCTACTAATTATCATATGATGAATCATAGGGGTAAAATCTCATTCATCCCCTCACAGGTCTACATGATCACGTCTTCACCTTAGCACCCATTATCATATCCTGATCCTAAATCATGATTCCCAAGAAAAGACCATAAATAAGGCGTAATCACATCACTGAGTATGTTTTTAAACATAATATAACTCATATTATTCATATGAAAATTCATATAATAATTCTCTAAAGAGATAAAAGAAGGACTATATAAATCATAATATAATCCTAGGTCAACCCTCATATCATTAACCTATATATTTATATAACCATATTAAATAGGGAATTGCAACTACAATACTGACATGTTTTAGGAAGATATTATCATCACACTCTTTAATCAACTGTCCCAACGACTCTATGACATGTCATAAATATATCAGAGCTTAGTTAGACCAATTATCATAATACATTACCCATCCCTATATAAGGGGACTGGTGACACATTTCCAATTACTATAATATCAATTAATATTTTTATATCTAACACCATAAATTCCAATAATATCATGGTACATAATCATAATCAAAGACTCGACCTTCTGTAGGTATAGAATCTTGCCAATTCACAAGTGTTGGTCATTTCCTTTAGATAAATGTTCATATAATTTATGATAATTAAATTTTTAGTAAAATTAATTAGCTAAATTAAATTCCTATCATCCAATAGTTGAATGATCAAGTTCCATAGGTATATAAGAAAATACATTTCCCAAGCATGGGAATTCATTGCAAATTCCCACCTCAAATCAGTCTATTCACTTTTAAGAATAACCAAAAAAATATCACCATATCTCAGGCATGTGCAAAAAGAAATATCCAAACCATAGGACCACATAAATAATGTAATGAATTTCAAGGAAAACTTATTATATCAAATTATAATTAATTTAAAATGTATATTAAATTTTACAATTGAATTTTAATAAGAATAATCATAGAATAATTAATTTAGTGACCTTTCTTCCTAAAAAAATATCCATCCACCCACTCAAAATGTCCATGGAATAACCTAACCATCATCCACAGAAAATACATAAAACATATAACAGATTCAATTTCTATTTTTTAATTAAATACAAACACATGAAAAATTTATTTCATAAAATGTACCATAAATAGAATAGAAAGTAAATTTTTTTATTGTTATCCAAGTATGTCATACTTTCAAGCCAAGAAAAATGCCCTTCATTATGGAGTGATTCCACAATGGTTCAAAGGAATTGTCAAAAAACCCAAATTCAAATAACATAAAATCTGTAGAGATAAACGGAATCCAACATTAAAGAGATATGGAGGGAGAAACTGACCCCAAATCACTAAAAATACCACCAATAATACCCAAAATCACAAGTGAATTGAGAGAGGAGAAGATACAAGAACCCTTTTAGGTTTGACCATGTATGAAAGATAAGCTGGAGGAGTAAATATTGAATTTATTTTGGGGAAATGGGGTAATTTCAAAAAAATATAAACCATGGGTTCGACCATGGCTTGCACCACATTGTGGTGTAATAACTGATATCCATAAAGGATATCCACCATTCTTTTCCACATAAAATGGGTTCTCCCTATGACGCTCCATTTCACATAGAGGATTCCATTCATTCACAATAGAGACCTCCATGATGTAGATCTCATCATGATATATCAAAAATGAGGTATATAAACCCATGTGGGAAGCACACTATGGTTCTCATTTGGAATGTAAGATATGAGATTACCTAAATGAATTGTTTCATACACCAAAATATGATTCTCCCCACGGTCCATCAAAATTGGTACCATGTCATTTCAAGGAATAGGGTTCATGGGATACTCTAAAATAGAAAATACACAAGAAAAACCCACTCATACTTGTCATTATGCCCCTTAATCTAGGAATTTCAACCAAAACAAAGAAAATATCCAAATTGTGGTGCTACCTATGGAACCTCAAAATAGCCACACTCAATTAACCAAAAATTGTGTTTTGTGTAGTATAAGAACCTAATAAGACGATTCCAACTCGTTTGTTTAGTTATATTATGTGATTAATGTGATATTTATATAATGTAGACTATAATGAAGAATATAATTAAATTCATGATAAATTGATTATTATGTTGAAACTATATGGAATGATCCCCACATGCAATTTATAATAGATTTATATAAAAAACTAAATGGCTTGAGTTGGATTTGTTTTTTAGTTGAAGAATTAGTTATTCATTCCATATTATAACATCATTTCATGGAGAGAATGGATGGGTATAATCCCTCAAGGAGTAGCCGACCCTTGGTCTATGAACATCCTAACATGTTCATAGAAACCTCTAGTTGGGATCATTGAGTAGTTTAACACATGTTTTATTCAATTATGAAAATAATATTTTCCTTACAGAAGAGAAGAAATCAAACAGTTTCTATATAGATATGAGAGGGTGGTTGAGGAGTGTCGTTATACATTCTTGATAGAAATATATGATTATAAGTATTATGTGATTGAGTGGATATTCTCTTTAATTAATTATGGAAAATGATTATAATCAAATTTTATGTTTTAAATATCTCCTAATTTCCAATAAATAGAGATGGGTATGAAAATAATCATGGTGCATCTTCCATTATGATTTTAGTAATCCATAAAGATCCACATTACAAATTTGCAATTACATTATTATTATTATCCTTATTTAATTTAAATATTATAAACTCATTGATAAAAAAATATTAATCCCTAATTAATTTTTATTCAAATAACATTTAACATGTCATTTTTATCAAATAATTAATCATATGTTTCCTATCCTCTACTATTTTTATCTTACCTTAAATAATTTTTATTTTTTAAAATTCTAAAAAAATCACTAATATATTTCATAAAAATTAAATAAATATTATTTTCACAAAAAGTGAATAAATATTAATTATGTCGTTTTTACCCATAAATAAATAATTTTTTTTCTTTTGAATATAAATGAATTGTATTTCACAAACCCTAGACTGCTATGTTGGTGCATTAATTTATTACATTGGAATTATTATATGGAATCGAATCTAGATAAACCTATCAGTTTACCTGTATTGGAATGAATTGTTTCATACATGATACCCATTATAAATTGGGATGGAGAAATTATAAACATGATATATAATAAAATGAAATAAACTAACTCATGGAAATAATTTTCAATGATTTTTAATCATAACATGGATAAATGAAACATAATAAGGTTGAGCTCAATTAATTAGTAATTTTAATTACTGTGGAATAAATAACGAATCAATGAGAATGAATTAACATAGAATGTAAAATAAATGATAACACATTTCATTAAAATAATTATTTAAGGATAAATCAATATGGAAAGGTAAGAAACTAAAACACATTCCATTTAATCAATTAAATGAAATGGTATCCTAGTTATGTCGAAGAAAAATATCATTGATTAATAAGAACTATAACTAAATGAGGGAAATTATTTATCAATGGACATCATGTTTAAAGAACATGACAACCAATACCATCAAGACCTCTCACAATATAGGTTCAAACTATGGATTAAAACCTATTTAATTTGGCTAACCAATTCGCCTCATGAGAACCTATCGATGCATCATGGGAAAATATAAATTCAGTTCCCCACAAATAATGACATGTTCAAATTATTACACAAATAAAATAATAAAATAAATTTTATTTCTAATAAAATATATGTATTGAATAAATAATACACTTTTATCAATAATTCCCATGTTAATCAAATAAATGTTAATGTGAACAACATACATAAAACTGACATATGGTTTATGAAATACTAATACCCATTATATTAGAATATATAAATTCAAGTAAATTTTCAATGAGAAATGATCAAAATAATATGATTAGTTGAATAAAAAATTAATAATCACTATAAGAAGTGAGATTGTAAATATAATCATTATGAACATTATTGAGGATAATAATCCTTAAGCATACATAAGTGTCCCACACCAATTAGAGACATTTGAATCATAGTATTCAGAAAGGAATTACATTAATGGAAACATATAATATCATTATAATATGTCTATTCAGGATATAACAATGAAAATTAATTATATTCACAAAATAAAAATTAAAATATGGATAATAATGTATAATCCTCAATGCAATGTAAATTGATAAGAAATTACATTTCCTTAAAAATCATTTTTTGTGGTCCTTAACCTCTTATATAGTATTTTAAAAAATTTAAATAAATAATATCACGTCTATATAAATGTTTATATATCCATATATTTACTTCTTATAATATATCATTATAATTTCATAACAATATTTCATTAATTTTTACAATCTCAGTTGTAAATTTCTATGTTCATTCGAGTATGTTTTAACTTGTTACTTATTGTTATCATTAATTAGATCATGTATTCATCATCTCTATAATGTAACCCATGTATTTATTATCATATATAAAAACTATATATGTATTTAAAATTATATATTACAATTGGAGATAGGAAATCAAATACACCATTCGTGGATATGGTAGTGTGTATGTACCCATGAATCAAACATTCATTTCATTGTCATATTTTAAAAGAATGAAATGTGAATGATATTTATAATCATGTATATAATAATTAAAGTATAATTTATGTGTAATATATGTTTCAGAGGTTTTTTAATATCACCCTTAATATATTCCATATATAAATTGAACTAATCACATGACATTGAGTTGGCGGTAGTCCAGAATTCCACATGGGATGTTATCATACTTATGAAAAATTAATGGTTTATAGGTATGAGTTAAAAAATTGTTTTAATATTATTCTGTTATTATAAATATCATATATAAATATCTTTTCTATCATAAGGGCCACCATGAGTTACCGTAATGAAATAAAGAACAATCATCACTTCGTAAGGTAATAGATCACTGTACATAGAATATTATGTTCGTTACACATTGGATGGATGTGTGTGTATGTGTAGTTATATCCTAGAGTAGAGAAAACAATTTATATTGATGATACTAGTGTTTTCATAAAATATTATAATTATAAGTGTTGAGGGGTTGGATAATAGAAATCAATCTACAGAGTTTGAGGAAGTTTGTTTCATCTTAATCAGGTATCTACTTTTGGTTTGTACAAAATGGATTTGTGGGATTTCTTCATGCCCAAGGTCGGATTAATGGTATATAATAGGGATTTTTGGAAGCTATTTAGGAAGATAGGAGCCTAATATATGTGTTTTGATTATTGTGGGAATGATGGATAAGTGGTGGCCATATATAGTAGAGGTGTGGCACTCTGGTAATATTGTTGGCAATAAAATTACTACCACGTTATCCATGTTTCAAAAGGATCCAATAATAGACCTAACTATTAAAAAGGGTGGATATGGTAGAAATATGTAAAGGAAACAAATCATTTACATGTTTATGGGTCTTTTGGGTCCTTATGGTTTATATTTATTCCTTTATTAAACATAATTTCACATTAATCAATTGTAATTAATTTCTATAACATTCATTAATAAATATGGTCTAAAAAGGATGATATTATTAAAAATTAGAAATTATTCTAACTAAAAATATGAAATCTATTTTTCCAAATTCCAATCACATAAGTGGGAGATATTAATCTTAAATTCACCCCATAGGCAGGATGAAAATGCAGGTTTGAAAAGTAAAAATATCAAAAAGATTGACAAGTTGTTATATTCAATTTCAAAGTGAAATTTATAAAAATGACCCAAATTTGATGAATTGATATATATTTTATATAATTAGTCTTTAAAACGAATTTTAAATGTATTCTGGACCCTAAAAATAAATAAGACGAAAAATTGGGTTTGAATTAAAATTATGTATTTTTAACTATTCAATAAAAAATTAAACATCATGGAAAATTACAAAATAAATCACCATAAACTAGTATTGATGTTTTTTCTTCACAAATGATTTTTATTTGGAAATTTAACACTAATATACATCAAAAATTTAATATTAAAAATTAGTTTTCCAGTTAATGATGGTAAAAATAAAAATATAGTATTATATGAATAAAATTTAGTTTTTTCTTATTTTAAGTTTATCAAATATTTTTATTAATATCAATAAAAAATTATTGAATAAATTATATATATATACATAATAAAAATATGATTCACAAATATGATTTAATTTCATTTATTATGGTTGACCATATTTGTGACCATTAATATAATAACAGTTTCATTTATTTTCAATCAGTTTTCATATTAATTTATAATTAATATGTAACCAATGAAATCATATTATTTTTGGTTACAACATATATTTCAATAATTTAATATACCCATTTAATAACTAGTAATTTCATGTCTTGGTTATATATTATTATATTAAATAATATTGTAATAATATAATTTTATTCATTAAAACCCTTTCAATTGGGTAACAGAAATCCTTTGATGGAACTCTTTGTTACATGTAGTGTATAGTAACTATGTATCATTATCATTTCATATATATCATATATTTAATTTACCTAATATAGTTATTATATTTTAATTTTTTAGTGGATTATATTCCCTTACGTGTTTGGTGATGCGTGTGATAAATAAAATGATCTTACTTCAGAATTTTGGGGGGTGAGATTCTAAAAATCTTAATTGCATCACTTCCCCACAGTATAAACAAGATATTACTAATAAATGGACTAATAATTTAAAATAAACTATTTTTGAAATACCTACATCATAAAAAATTTCAGTATCACGTCTTCTTAATAAAATAGAAGTGAAAGTAAAATGGTCATGTAACTAGGTTACCCAATAAGAGTTATATAGAACATAGCTAGGATAATGTAAAAAATCTCAAGTCCATAAATCCTTGATGAACTAAGGGGACATTTAATTCATTTTAATTAAACGTACTAACACACCATTTTTTCAGAACACTTTTCCAAGAGTTGGAGAATTAATTCAATCAATTTTAATGAAATAATAAATTAATTTCTATTTTATAAAGACAATATTATCCATCCATTTTTCCATGGACATTTTTATCTTTTCATCTTTTTAAATGATTATTCGTATATTGATGTAATACATTACATTATAAAATAACGTCTAATGATCATCTTAAACTATTTTATAAATTTTTAAAATTTATAAAATAATATGATCAAATTCACTCGAAGGAATTGTACTCGATTTTCAAAATAAACATAATAGTAGCCTTTAATAAACTTGAAGCTGCTCAAGATGTTGACATTATAGTCAAGTGAATTACTTCTTCTTGTGTCCTTTTATATTATGGAAATTAAAAAAAGACCATAAAAACTTATTAGAAACATGATTTCTTCCTTATTACATAACTTAGAAAAATGTTAATGGATATATTCCTTAAATTCATAAGTGTGGTAAACTCCGTCAATTTTAGAATTGATCACATTTAGATAAGTCATTAATTATATAACGACCCATACTCTATATACATTGTTATTACTTTATAATTGAAGCATACTTATTACAACATATAACAAAACCATGAAAGGACCGTATAGGTATAGTGTCTTTAGAAACTGCGAAACAAAAACAACTGGTTCATAAATCATCTACATTGTATCCCATTTATTTCATCATATCTAGAGTCCCTTTTTGGCATATCCTACTTAATACCCTTCTTCATGACCTCGGGGAAAGAAATCGTAGAAAAGGGTGACACCAAATGCTCAGTAAGGGTAAAAAAAAAGAAATATCAATCATATCATTTTCATAAGAACTTACATTTTGAATATCATAACATGAACAAGAGATCATAATATCATAACATGGTATGAATCATAGTGGTGAAATGTAATCCCAATAATCATAACTTAAAACATGAAACTTTTTGGAATACACACACAATCATATTAAATCATTTCATTTTAGTCAAGACTCATTGCCAACACTATCATAGCGGAAAAAGTCCATTACTAAACAGAGTTCACTCCTCATTCTAGTCCTGTATCACTGAACTGGATTAACTTTCCATTCCAGTCATATCTATCTCAAGAGATATAAATATTTACAAAATGCATTGGAGGGAGATCTAGGTCTCACCCATCTCATAATGAAACCATTCTTATGTGTGCCACAAAATCATAAATCAATCATCATTGCATAACCCATATAATAAAAATGGAATTCATAAACACCATTCCATCTTAACATAATCTATATAAAATAAAAGGACACCATAAAATTAATTCCATAAAAACATAATCAAATCAATGCAAAAATTGGGATAAAAACAGAACCCTATATTATCTTAGATGGAAAATAATTTTTATAAAACACTTGAACTCCATTATTGAGGAAAATATCCTTTCTACTTCAAAAAAAAATTTATTTTGCAACATGTCATACAATTTTAATCTAAAAGAAGTTGATTAAAAATAAACTTGAAGACCTGTAAAATGATATTCATGGAAATAATTTTCTATGAAATCATAAAAATCCATTTATGTTGTATAAGTTAAAAAACATTCTTCTCGTACTTTGGCTGGAAAATTCAAATAGTATTTCATACTAAAAACGACAAAATATTCCATTCATATATTTTACTAAAAACTCACAAATGGGTAAAATTGGATTTAAACAATTGTAGGAGTATGGGAATAATATTAAATATTGAGGAAACATGTGTTTGGATGATAAGTATTCCCCAGTAAATTCTGAAGTATAAAAAATCTCGGATAAAAATGAGATTGCGAGATTTTCCCTTACCTTCAGTCCGATATGATTTGTACGTGTCAGAACCACCTTTATAATGATTTAAATAATTTTATTGACTTATTATAGAATCATAATTATTGTTATGATATCATATATTGTCATATTCTTAGCTTCTTATTAGTAATATTTCATTGCTACTTGTTATTCGGGTATTTATTGATTTATGTTCTTATGTGTGTTTTGCCGAATAAATTCTTCTTCTTATTTTTTGGTTATAGATACCTCATTTACAGAATGGTATTAGTGTAATATATATCATATTTACTCATTCAAATCATTTATATAATCATTATTCAATAAAGATCATGTAGAACAAGTCTCATCACATCGTGGAGACGGTAGGCCGTACGTACGCACGAGGGATGATATCACTCCCCTAATCGTGGAATTGCATTGATGTGTATATATAATATTTCAGAATAAATATAATTTTACAATAATAATATATAGTTATTATTTACACCATTATAACCATCCATGTAAGGTGGTGGTGGAAAACAGATTACACCACGGCGTGGAGACTGTATTCCGTACGTACGCACGTGCGGTGATTTAGTTTTCCATAGGATGGATAGAAGGTGAAATAGGGTTTCTTCAAATTTATAATAACATATAAGTATATGATTGATACTTATGTTATTACTTCATAATGCAACCACTAAAGAATAGGAAGTAAAAGAAGAAATAAATTTCAAATGAATCGGTAACGAATATTACTTCTTCTTCGACATGCCTCTTTGAAACCTCCTCTTAGGGCACTAAAATTGGTCTTTTAAGAATACCATGCCCTCTAGTATGTTTCTAAAGAAGTTTATAAGAGAAATTGGAAGGGGTTGTCCGATCTTGAAGGCTCAAAGTGGTGTGAGGAGGAGAGGGAGGAAGAGCCCTTTTATAAGGGAGGAGAGGGGCACCTTTGGAATTATAAGAAATATTAATTTATAATAAATTCCAACCCCACTTAAAAACCACCATAATTTACTCAAATCCAAATCTTAGATGATATAGGGTTGGAATCTCATCGGACAAAAATATTTAGACAAGTTGGGAGTTTATTTTAAATATTATCAACATGATTTATCCTTATATAATCTACTTAATTTTTTTGTGGTAATAATTATGTAAATTTTAAATCATTATAAATAATTAATTATATGTAATTAATTGTCCATAATTGTATACTTTATTACATTATCGACCATATAAATTTTAATTTATAATTTTTAAATATTTTTGTGATTTTTAAACAATTTTATAATATGTAATTTCTATAAATTAACAATAGTTTCAATTTTGACACTATTCATTTATTTGAGTTTAAATATAATATATACAGAAGATATGTTCAAAATAAAATTTTTAATAGATTCAACAAATGTCCTTTTTATATATAAAATTAGTGGATCTCATTAAATAGTTCATATAATATTTATTTTAATACTTATAAAATCATTTATTTGATATTTCAATCAATTAAATAATTTCAACATCACTATTGTGTCATAATTAATGATAATTATTTAATCCCTAAAATTTATAAATAAATTCATATGATGTAGATAATATTATTAGATTTCTGGAGACTATTCATGTTTGATGTTTCATGAAGTTTATCACTAAATTAAAATTATTATACTTATAATATTTAAGAGAGTGAGATGTTGTCACTTTCTTTTGTTTTAATAATAATTATATTATTTCAAGGTCAAAAGTCCATTAAATGAATCATTTCCGACCCTTAGGTGATCTGGGTATACTTTTATTCATACAATAGGAATTTTGAATGTGTTAGCGTAATTTTATAATCTTATATTTACCCTTAATTACCTGATTTACCTTTAACTGCAGTAAATAAAAATTACCGTAGTTACTATTCATAATATCAAAAAAAAGTAACCTATTAAAATAATTTGGACCCACTTTATCCAAATATGGAATCCATTTTTTAAAATTCAAAACACAGAATTTGTAGTAATTAATTTAATATTAATCTCGTTGTTAAGAAAACATGTTTTAAAAGATAAAACATTGCCAAAGATTGAAATGTTTTTACCTATGAATTCAGTGTAAAATTAACTATAATGACATACATTATATTAAATGGTAAAAATATATTATATTTATACTTTAAAACCATTCAATATTATAATATAACAATATAAATTATTGCAATGAAAAAAGTTGTTATTAATTAAAATATAGCGTGTTATTACTATTCATAAAAATAAGAAAGTTACCAGAATAATATGAAAAACTTATCCAAAGTAAATTTTTATATCCTGATTCCAAATAAGAATTTTAATTTGTCAAATTATACATATAAACATGTCAAAATCTATATTTAATGTGGGT
The DNA here is from genome assembly GCA_963277665.1 of Viscum album. Lineage (NCBI taxonomy): Eukaryota > Viridiplantae > Streptophyta > Magnoliopsida > Santalales > Viscaceae > Viscum > Viscum album. The sequence goes on along the minus strand of OY728121.1, from coordinate 1,573,774,585 downwards.
TCTCCATCAAAAGGCGGCAAAACATCATTTTTTTTAAAATACTTATTTTACCCTAAAAATTATTTTGTTCTCATACCAGGTTCTAGAAAATATGTAATATGAATAATAATGTTATAAAATTCAAAATTCTGTTAACACTATTTATAAAGGCTGGTTTATAATAATATATCGTTGTTTAGTGAAACTCGGTATTGCGTACTACACATGCTATCGAGGAAGGTCGCGATTGCGTGTAATGCAAGCCAAGCTCGTGTTGTGTGCAATGAAAGATTACTTTGATGTTGTGTATAACATAAGTCATAATAAAAATATACTTCTAATAAAAATATCATGGTTTTACATTCTACCCCCCTTAAAATGAATTTTTCCCTCGAAATTCATCACTTTGTAACAAACAGATGACGATACCTCTCCCTAATAATATCCTAAAGATCCCATGTAGCTTCTTCTAATTGGTCTTTCCTCCATAATACTTTCACCAAGAAAGTGGTATTGTTCCATAGAACTTTTTCTCTACGATCCAGAATCTCTTTTAGCTGTTCTTCATAAGAAAGATCTTGCTCCAGCGATACAACTTCTGAGCTGAGTACATGTGAAGAATCATGTATGTACATTCTTAGGAGAGATACATGGAACAAATTGTGATCATGAGAGAGATTAAGTGAAGGAGACAATCGGTATGATACCTTCCTAACAGGATCCATTATTTTAAAAGGATCAATATACCTAGGGCTCAACATTCCCTTCTTTGCAAATCTAATTACTCTCTTCCAAGGAGATATTCTTAAGAACACTTTATCACCCACATCAAACTCTAGGTCTCTTCTTCTGTTGTCAGAAAAACTTTTTTGTCGACTCTAGGCTTCTCTTATGTGTTGTTGAATATATATGACCTTTTCTGCCATCTAATCAACACGATCAGGTGCTAATAGCTTTCGTTCCCCAAATTCATCCTAGAAAGATGGAGTCATGCATTTCTTTCCATAGAAAGATTAATGAGGAGCCATCTTAATATTGGAGTGAAAGCTATTTTTATAAGAAAATTACACCAAAGGTAGGTTTGGATCCCAACCACCTTTGAAATCCATTGATAAAGTTCTTAACATATCTTCTAGAGAATGAATTGTTATCTCATAATGTTCGTCTATCTGAGGATGATAAGCAGTGGTGAAACTCCACTCGGTATCTAATGAATACTGAAGACTTCGCCAGAACATTGAGGTAAACCTCAGATCCCGATCAGATATAATGGAATGTGGTACTCCATGAAATCTTACCACTCCCATTACATATATCATGGCATGCTGATCCAGAGTGAAATATTGCCTAATAGCAATGAAGTGTTCTGACTTCGTAAGACGATCAACTATCACCCAGATAGAATTATTGCCTTTGATTGTTTTAGGAAGTCTAGTGAAAATGTCCATTGTGATGTTTTCCCATTTCCATTCGGGTTTGGGTAATGGTTGTAACATCCCTTTAGACTTTTGTCTCTCAGCTCTAACTTTCTGACAAACCAAGCATCGAGAGACATATTCAGCAACATCTCTTTTCATTCCATCCCACTAGAAGTACTCTTTCAGGTCCCTATACATCTTCGTGCATCCACGATGAATAGAGAATGAAGATCTATGAGCCTCATCCAGTAGCTCCTTCTTGAATTCTGGGATGGTAGAAAAATAAAACTGATTCCTGAACCTTATTATCCCATCACAATCAAGGTTGAATTCAAGAACATTTCTCACCTTCTTTTGTAACTATACATCTTCATTTTGTGCCTCTTTAATCTTCACATGTATAGATGGATGAACATTCATTTGATAAAGATAATATTTTTCATCTTCCATTATAATTCCAAGATACATCCTTTGTAAATCCATAAATATTGGATCTTTTTTGATCCTCATCATGGATAAGCAAGCATGGTCTTGTCAACTTAATGCGTCTACCACCTTGTTTTCTTTCCCAGGGTGATAATGAATTGAGTAGTCATTGTCCTTAATCAGCTCCAACCATCTTATTTGGATCTTATTCCTCTCCTTTTGTGTGAAAATATAATTTAATTTTTTTTGATCAGTATAAATATCACACCTTTTACCATAATGATAATGGCTCCAAATATTTAATGCAATGATTACCACAGCTAACTCCAAATCATGACGTGGGTAATTTTTCTCATGGATTTTCAGCTATCGTGATGAATAAGCTATCACCATATTGTTTTTCATGAGAACACACCCCAATCCCTTCTTGGATGCATCACTGTAGATCACAAACCTTCCTCAACTACAAGGAAGTGTGAGCACAGGTGCACTGGATAACCTTCTTTTCAACTCCTTGAAATTATCTTCAAACCCCTCCGTCCACACGAACATAAATCCTTTTCAATTCAACCTGTTGAGTGGATTAGATAATCATAAAAAATCATTCACAAAACATCGATAATATCCTGCCAAACCATGAAATCTTCGTATCTCAGTTACTATTATTGGTCTCGACCATCTTTCAATAACCTTTGTTTATGCTGGATCCACACATATCCCCTCTTTTGAGATTATATGACCATAAAATAAAAATTTTTTAAGAAAAAATTCACACTTGGTAAATTTGGCATAATGCTTCTCCTTTCTGAGGGTCTTCAATACAAATATCAAGTGATTGTTATGTTCTTCCTTGCTCTTTGAATAGACAAGAATATCATCTCTGAAGAGTACCACAAACTGATCAAGATAGTCTCTAAAGACTATATTAATTAGATCCATGAAGATAGTAGGGGAATTAGTAAGTCCAAAGGGCATCACTATAAATTTATAGTGTCCATAACTTGTACGGAAAACTGTCTTTGGTATATCCTATTTTTTGAACCTTAATTGATGATACCCTAAATGAAGATCAATCTTGGAAATGTATTGAGCTCCGCATAGTTGGTCAAATAAGTCATCAATGCATATGAGATGATATTTTTTCTTGATTGTGATCTTGTTATGTTCTCGGTAATCAATGCAGAGTCTCATTGATCCATCATTCTTCTTAACAAACAGAACTGGTGATCCCCAAGGTGACACACTAGGGAGTATGAATCCTTTATCATGATTATCTTGGAGTTTCTTCTTTAATTCATGAAACTCAATTGGGTCCATTCTATAAGGTGTATTTGAAATAGGAATAGAACCCGATATGAGTTCTATTGAAAACTCAACATCACGATTTTGTGGAAGACATGGCAATTCCTCCAGAAAGACATCAACATACTCACGTACAATAGGTGTATAATTTATCGTGAGTTTCTCTCCAACCATTTGAGAGAAATATCCTTCATTTAGTGGAATTAATACGCATAAGATGGATGAAATTTCCACTTGAAGGTTATATTCACCCTTGCATCCATAGATGATCATAGATTTATCTGGAATATGAAATGTGACTTCCCTTATTTGGAAATTGATATGAGCTCCATATAAAGAAATTCAATCCATGCTAAGAATCACATCAAATTACACTATAGGAAGGATCAAAAGATTTTCAGGAAGAAATTTCCCACAAACGTCAATTGGAGAAGAATTATAAACTTTTGATGCGACCGTTGTGCCATTAAAAGTTGTCACAGCTAACTCAACCTCTAATTGTTGAGGTAATACAGTGATACCCTTAGATAATTATTTAGAAATAAAAGAGTGGGTGGATCAAGAATCAAATAAAACATCTGCTACTTTAGAGTGGATGGTAAGTGTACCTTTCAGCACTTTGTTATCATACTCCACATCGCCAATAGTAATTGCATGTCACATTCCTTTGTCTTTGGCCTTAAGAGTTTGTTGACGTCGATCATCATCAACAACCTTTGGATTTTGGCATTGATTTTCATAATGCCTTAACTCCTTTCACATGAAACATTGAAGTGTAGTAGGTGCATTCTGTGTATGCCTTTCTTTGTTCACATCATTAGACATCCTCTTCCCATTATTTCGACATTCAATTGCCTGACGAACCTCTATTCCACACAAAAACATTTTCTTGTCCCTTTATGATAATTTCATCCATGTTTCATTCCACAATTTGAGCATAAAGGAAAACTCATCTTATTTTTATTGTGGTCTTTATATTTTCCTTCAAATTCCATTTTCCTCTTCTTATCAAACCCATATGATTGATGGGTTACTCCAATCTCCATCTCAACCTTGAGAGCACATCAAACAATTTCTTCATAGCTATTGAAGTCCCTTATAGCTGATCCCCTTCGATGACATGGTTTTATGCCACTAAAGAATCGATCGATCTTACTCTCAGGTTGGATAATAATTCTGGAAGTGTACCATGAAAGTCTTGTAAAATTTGCTTCATAGTTACCAACATATTCATCGTCCTTTTTCTTTAGTTCAAAAAACTCATTCTCCATCATTGTTTGATGAATACGAGGGAAGTACTTATTGAAAAATAAGTTCCTGAACTATTCCCATTCCATGGACTCAAATTCATCTCTTTCCCTCGTATTCTTGATAAGATTCCACCGTTGATCAGCATCACCTTCGAAACGATACACTGCTAATATGACTTTTTCATGTTCAGAACATTGTAGAATGGAATATACCTTTTTAGTGGTACTAATCCATTGTTCATCCACTAATGGAACAGAAGAACCGCTGAATGAATGTGGAAGCTGCCTCATGAAGGAATAAACAAAATTTTTCTCTTTCATTTGCTCCTTTGGAAGTCCTGCATGGTCCATAGCATGATAAAGTAGTGTGAGCATGGGTACAAGATTTTTCATTGTACCTCCCATAACGTTTGGTTGCTCAGGGGGGCAATCATATCATTGCCCGTCGCATTCAGCATTAACACGGTTCCTTCGGGTTTCATCCATTGACTAAAACCAATAAGCATAGTATGAGAAACACTAATCATAATAGGAAAACCACATAATCAGTAATAAAATTTCAAACATTAGGTCTTATCATAGGCTATTCATGTCCATTTCTAAAACTCTAAGATTATATTCTATACTTAGACTTATCCTTAGGGTTCTTACTAAGGTTTTCACATACTAGTTTCCAAAGGTTGACTATAACCTCCCTCTAATACCACCTATAACGACCCATACTCTACATACATTGTTATTAAATCAGAATTAGAGCATACTTATTACAACATATAACAAAACCATGAACGGACCGTATAGGTATAATGTCATTAGAAACTGGGAAACATAAATAACTTGTTCATAAATCATCAACGAAGTCTCCCATTTATTTCATCATATCTAGGGTCCCTTTATGGCATATCCTATTTAATACAATTCTTCCTGACCTGGGAAAAAGAAAACATACAAAAGGTTGAGCTCAATTGCTCACTAAGGGTAAACAAAACAAATATTAATCATATCATTTTCATATGAACGTAACATTTTGAATATCTTAACCTTCACAAGAGATCATATTATCATAACATGGGATAAATCATAGTGGGGAAATGTAATCCCAATAATCATAACAGAAAATAGGAAAATTTTTGGAATACACACATAATCATAGAAAATCATTTCATTTTAGTCAAGACTCTTTTCTAAGACTATCATAGAGGACGAAGTCCACTACTGAAATGAGTTCACTCCTCGTTCCAGTCCTATATCACTAAACCGGATTAACTTGTCATTATAGTCATGTCTATATCATGAGATATAAATCTTTAACCAATGAATTAGAGGGAGATATAGGTCCCACCCATCTCATAATGAAACCATTCTTATGTCTGACAAAAAATCATAAATCATACATCATAGCATAACCCATGTAATAAAAATGGGATTCGTAAACATCATTCCATCATAACATAATCCATATAAGATAAAAGGTCATCATAAAAATAATTCCATAATAACATAATCAATTCAATGTAAAAATGGGGATATAAATAGAACACTATATTATCTTAGATGGAAAATAATTTTGATAAAACCCTTAAACTCCATTCTTAAGGAAAATATCATTTCTAATTCAAAAACATTTTTCCTTTCGTAACATGTCATAAAATTTTAATCTAAATGAAGTTGATTAAAAATAAACTTGAAAACATGTAATAGAAGATTGATGGAAATAATGTTCTATGAAATCATAAAAATCCATTTATTTCATATAAGTTAAAAAACAATCTTCGCATACTTTGGCCAGAAAAGTCAAAAAGTACCTCGTACTGAAAATGAAAAAAGATTTCTTTCATATCTTTTAAAAAAACTCACCAATGGGTAAAATTGGATTTAGAAAATTTTAGGACAGTAGGAAAAATATTACATATTTAGGAAACATGGATGTGGATGATAAGTATTCCCCAGTAAATTCTGAAGTATAAACAGTCTCTGATAAAAATGAGATTGCGAGATTTTTTCGTACCATAGGTCCGATATTATTTGTACGCGTCTGAACCTCCTGTATAATGATTTAAATAACGTGATTGACTTATTCAAGAATTATACATATTGTTATTATATCATATATGGTCATATTATTAGCTTCTTATTAGTAATATTTCATTGCTACTTGTTATTCGGGTGTTTATTGCTTTATGTTCTTATGTGTGTTTTGTCGAACAAATTCTTATTATTCTTTTTATGTTATAGATAAATCATTTCCAGAATGGTATTAGTGTAATATATATCATATTTACTCATTCAATTAATTTATAAAATCATTATTCAATGAATATTATGTAGAATGAGTCGCATCACATCGTGGAGACGATAGTCCGTACGTATGCACAAGTGATGCTATCGTTCACATGATCGTGGAATTGTATTCAAGTGTATGTATACTATTTAAGAATAAATATAACTATAAAATAATCATATATAGTTATTCTTTACACCATTATACCCATCCATGCATGGTGGTTGTGGAAAACCGATTACACCACGGCGTGGAGAGGGTATTCCGTACATACGCATGCGCGGTGATTTCGTTTTCTGTAAGATGGATAGAAGGTGAAATAGTGTTGTTTCATATTTATAATAACATATCAGTATATGCGTGATACTTATGTTATTAATTCATAATGAAACAACTAATTAAGAGGAAGTAGAAGAAAAATAAATTTGAAATAATCTGTAACGGATATTACCTCTTCTTTGACATGCCTCTTTGAACCTCCTCTAAGGGCACTAAAATTGGTTTTTTAAGAAGACCATGACCTCTAGTATGTTTCTAAAAAAGTTAATAAGGGAAATTTTCAGTGTTTGGATGAGCTTTAAAGATCAACGTGGTGTGAGGAGGAGAGGGATTAGGTTCCCTTTGATAAGGGAGGAGTGGGGCACCTTTGAAAATATATGAAATATTAATTTATAATAAATTTTAACCACGCTTAAAAACCTCCAAAAATTACTCAAATAAGAATCATAGATGAGATAGGGTTGTAATATCATCATCCAAAAAAATTTAGACAAGTTGGGAGTTTACTTTAAACATTATCAACATGATTTATCCTTACATAATCTATTTAATTTTATTTGTGGTAATAATATTCTAAATTTCAAATCATTATAAATAATTACTTATATGTTTTTAATTGTCCATAATTGTATAATTTATTATATTTTCGACCATATAAATTTTAATTTATAATTTTTAAATATTCTTTTTATTTTTAAAGAATTTTATAATATGTAATTTCTAAAAATTAACAATAGTCTCAATTTTGACACTATTCATTTATTTGAGTTTAAATAAAATATATACAGAAGATATGTTCGAACTAAATTATTTAACATATTCCTAAAATGTAATTGTTATCTAGAAAATTAGTGGATCTCATTAAATAGTTCATATAATATTAATTTTAATTCTCTTAAAATCATTTATTTGATATTTCAATCAATAAAATAATTTCAACATCCCTATTGTGTCATAATTAATGATAATTATTTATTTAATCCCTAAAAATTATAAATAAATTCATTCGATGTAGATACTTTTATTATATTTCTGGAGACTATTCATGGTAGAAGTTTCATGAAGTTTATCACTAAATTAAAATTATTATACTTATAATATTTAAGAGAGTGACATGTTGTCACTTTCGTTGGTTTTAATAATAATTATATTATTTCACAGTAAAAAGTCAATGAAATTTATCTAGTCTGACCCTTAGGTGATATGAGTCGACTTTTATTCATCCAATAGGATTTTGGAATGTGTTAGGTTAATTATATAATCTTATATTTACCCTTAATTACCCGATTTACCTTCAACTATAGTAAATAAAAATTACCGTAGTTACCATTAATAATATAAAAAATTCCATTAACATAACTTGGACCCACTGAATCCAAAAATTGAATCCATTTTTCAAAAATCAAAACACAGAAGTTGTAGTAATTAATTTAAAATTAATCCAGTTGTTAAGCAAACGTGTTTTAAAAGATAAAACATTGCCAAATATTGAAATGTTTTAACCTATGAATTAAATGTCAAATTAATGCTAATGACATACATTATATTAAATGGTAAAAATATATTCTATTTATAATTTAAAACCATTAAATATTATATTATAATCATATAAATTATTGCGATGAAAAAAGTTGTTTTTAATTAAAATATAGCTTGTTTTTATTATTCATCAAAATATGAAAGTTACCAGAATAATATGAAAAATTTATCCAAAGTAAATTTTTATATCCTGATTCAAAAGAAGAATTTTATTTTGTCAAATTAAACTTATAAACACATCAAAAACTAGATTTAAAGTCTGTATGCGATCAAAAGGTGACAAAACTGCATTCTTTGAAAAATACTTATTTTATCCGAAAAGTTTATTTTGTTCACATACCATGTTCTAGAAAAAAATTTAGATGAATAATAATGTTATAAAATTCAAAATTCATTTAATAGTATTCATAATGGCTAGTTTATAATAAAATATCGTTGTTTTGTGAAACTCGGTATTGCGTACTACAGACGCTATCGAGGAAGGTCGTGATTGCCTGTAACGCATGGCATGTTAGTATTGTGTGCAGTGAAAGATTCCTTTGATGTTGCATATAACATAAGTCATAAAAAATATACTTCTTATAAAATATCAGGGTGTTACAAATTATTTCCTATGTTGTGAGAACTTTTCAACAACAAAAATTTATACATAATTATCCCACCATTAAGAATGTATTGATGGTTGTCTTTTCCTCAATCAGGTGTTTTTAGAGAATTTTAATATTCCACTGAATAATATTTCATGGCACCATTCAACAAAATATCTAAAATCCTTAACAAAAAATTATTGTAGTACATTACTCATATATTATATAATTCTTATAATGAGTACATTGATGATAATGTATTCAATTGAAATAAATCAAGAATAGGAATATTAATAATATGTCTTCATGTGTGGTCGAAAAATAACTTGATCACTATCCAATATCATTATTTTCTGTAAATTCCATTGACTCATGAGACATTGATGTTGATAATGTCCCATCTCCATGATGTTTAATATTTGTACAAGGGAAACTTTTTTCCTACCCTTCCAACAACATTCATGGTGGAATTTCTTTCCACACTTGTACTATAACCCCATAACCATGTGTTTATTTTATTATTATATAATTTCAATTATCTAATATTTGTTTTATGTTTGGCTTCAGATCCGGACCTAAATTTGTTTAGGATCGATGATTTTGGTAGGATTTGGACCTGTATATGGGCACCACAATTTTGGCGGTAACTTTATAGTCAACACTGGTGACCTTGCGGTTTCCCATTACATAATGTAAAACAATTAAATGGGAATAAAATAATTGTTATGATTTAATATTTATTACATTATTTTGATGATAGAAATATATATATTAATCAAAAAATTTATAAATATAATTAATATTCCACTGTAATTAATAACATTATTATTTATAATTAAATGAATAAATATTATTATTTTTATAATTATTGTAATAATAATAATAATTTTTATTATTAACATTAGTATAGTTATTATAATCATAACAAAAAGAAAAATAAAAAAAATAGAAACCCTAGGGGTTATGACCCCCCCCCCTCTTCCTCCCCTAGGAAGTGCAACACACACTTCGGTTACCCAACCAAGTGTAGGTGTACAACTGTCCTAGATGGACAAACCTCCCCACCTTCTTCATCACTCGGATCGACCTCCCCTTAGACTGAATCTCCCTGGTACACTCCCCTTTTTAGCCTTCATTTCATAGAGTACACATCCTCTCTCCTGTCAAACCCCCCTTGTGTGATCCCCTTTCCGACCAGCCAACCAGGAACATGATCCATATCCGACCGACCTTCCCAGCATGTGGACTATCACGACCCATCCCCCAGGCCCCGTATCGTGACAACCCCAAACCCGCCTTCCATAGGCCAGGGGCTGGCGACTATAACCAAAGGCGGAAATCCCTAAACTGGGAAGTCATTGTCTTTACAACTCTAAACAAACACTTCAAAGTAGACAACTGTAAGCAAAAAACTAAGTAAAACTGTATACCAATGAAGTTCTAGAAAGTAAATGGGCCCGAAAATAAAATCCCAACATGAATGTACAAGTACAACTGGAAGCAAGTACAACTAAAGAAAATTAAAGCAGCTACTGGGTCATCCTCTGGGGTTACAACCTAAAGGGTAGGTATAAATGGCATCCTCGGCACTCCCATCCATCCATCCCCTCCGTGTACCGTCACACCGAATGGTCCACCTCAGGGTACTGTCCAGTCCTGCTACTCTCTGCCCCAGTCAGCGTTTTCCATCATCTGCAACCAACACAACGAGGTGCGGGCATAGCCCGTGAAGGGGGGAGTATAACAATACTTAGTAGGGACCCTGAGACCCTGAAAGTCTCACAAAATCCAACAAGGATAAACCACAAAGTATGAAATCGACTGATAAGCATTACTGAGGTATATGCCGATACATATACCTATGTTATCTAGTAACCCATATCAATCATGTGGAAAACACAAAAATCATTGACTCAGCTCAAACCAATATTTTTATTATTGAAACCACAGCTAGTGGGGTATTCCTCCACTATCGAGTACATTGGGACTTCCATGACATAAAAAGGCACTTCCCACTATCCTTGGACTACTGAAGTACTCCTCCTGTCTAGTATTGTGGGTCTGTTGTGCTCACACAGAGGCGCCTCCCCCCACAGGTCAGCCACGCTCACAAAGAGGTTCCCCCCCTCATAGCGTACAGAGGTACTCCTCCTATCGAGTACTTTGGGTCTGGCGTGCCCACATATAGCTGCTCCCCACTATGGGTCTACTGCGCTCACATAGAGTCACTCCCCACTGGGCTAGTCGAGTCACTCCGAGTTGAATCAGTCAACTAGTAATCAGGTCCCAGACAACTACTGGGTCTCCATACTCTGTCTGCTCGCCTCCCTGGGGATCCACTCCAAGAGCTACTAGTCGATAATACAACTGTCACGAAGTTCCACAGGGAAGTATCTCAATGTTATTCCACATTATATGGGTCTCTACGCAACAGATGGTGTGTCGATCGGATGCTCAGTCTGTTAGTTATTATCGTTTTTGTCCCGGGGGCCCGGTTGGATTCGTGTACAATCCAACCTGACCGTATCTCAATTATACCTCGAACACCAGTTGGGTAATCTAAAAGGGATGGATCTGCTCCAAGAATACATGTGCCGCTGACGGTTCGTCAAACGGATATCTGGTGCCAAAGATATGGCCCAAAAAGGTAATGGGTCAGTAATGGGCCTGAGCCCGGTCCGACCTGGTCGGACCGACTCGGCCCAACCTAGTCTGGCCCGACCGGATGGGTCTGGCCCAGCTCGTTGGATGGGTCAGCTCGTTATGTTCGGCCCGGTCTGCTGGCCCAGCCGCGAGTGTGCCTGGTATGGCGCGGCAGCGGTCGGGCAGGCCGTAGGGGCGCCGGCAGGGCACTAGACTAGCCAGGGGTGCGGGGGGGGGGGGGCACCAGGCTGGCCGTGGATGGGGTCGGGCTGGCCGCGGTCTGGCGATCTGTGCGCCGGGCAAGGCACCAGGGCATCGGGCAGGGTGTGGGTGTGCCAGGAAAGGTGCGACTGCGGCATGGAAGACCGCGGGGACAGGCGGGTTGTGCGTTGGGTAGGGCGTTGGGAGGCCACAGGTAAGTGGGCGGGCAACGCTCCGGCCGACGGGGGTCGGACGGAAGCATCGTTGTGCCGTAGGGGGCAGCGTGATTCACAGAGGCCATGAGTAGTGTGACCTTTTTTTCATCCACCTAAGTCGTCGTCACCTCATCGCCATGTCAAGATTCATCATAAACCATATTGGTGGAGGCATCGGGCCATGTTGGTTTGGCCCGCACCCTTCCCATTTAGGTTGCTAACTATCGGATCATCAAAAATTAAGAGGATTATTTTCAATTGTTATTTTCAATCTCCACAATGTTTCCATTCCATCCAGAGGATAGAAAAAGAAAAAGGATATTACTCGAAGTAAACCCCCTACCTTAGTTTCGTCATTCATCATTCGTTGACGTCGCAGAAATATGGTCATCGATCTGTGGTAGACGAACACATCCCACATCAAAGGAGTCTGAGGAAAAAGGTCGTAGGAGGGTAGTTCTTCATAGTTGACGACGTCCCTCATCAGCATTTATTGTTGAGAGAGCATTCTTCACTGTAAAAGAGGTCTTCATTTGAGAGAGTTCTCTCTTCTCCCAAGGTCCACCAAAATTCCAAGGGAAAAATAATAAAAGAAAGCGTTGTCTATTAATTGTCGGCACAACAATTCAATTTGTGGTGTTTAATTAAATGGGACATCTCATTTAATTAAGGGGGTGGAGTTGGATCAATTAAGTGAAGAGGGTTTCCAAAAAATAAATAAAGGGGAGTTGAAGAGTTCTCCACCTGAAATGGGGGGTTCCAAGGGGTTACAAGCCCAAGTGGCCCCACCAAAATTATCCTCCAAAGAGAGGTTATGTTGGAGTGGGCCCCACCACCATAACCTCTCAAGGCAGTTTATGGTCGAGTGGCCCCCACCTCTAACCTCTCCTTAGAGTTTCTATGAACCAAGAATAAAAATAAAGTCACACTTTATTTTTATTTAAAATAATATTAAAAACTCACAAACTAACATCATTTTCGACCAACTACTGTCGAGGTGAAAATATTCTCTAACGAACACCGACGCTGCGAGTTCAATGGTGCCCTCAGATTTCAGTTCTGAGCATCGGTTCAAAATTTAAAAAATCCATCTCGTACATTTACTAAACATACCCGAAAAAAACCTCATAAATTGATTTCGGGCACACTGTGCCTCATAATCAAGCACCGTATATTTTCATGGACTCATAAAAATACCACGTATTTAAGAAAAAAAATTCCAGAGATTTTTCAGGTACTTACATTCTCCCACCTCAGGGCTTTACATCCCCATAAGATACAACTCGACCTATGGGAACAAATAGGGGTACTAAACACGCATCTGATTATCCCACTCCCATGTGCTCTCATGGAGGATCACATGCTGCCAACGAACGTGCAATAGAGGTATCGACCATCCACATAGGACCCTCTCTTGTAGATCCACAATCTCCACTACAACCACTATTAAAGTTTCCCCATCTTCTAAGTCCATCTCTCCATGGTCGATGATGTGAGAAGAGTCATGCACATATCTCCTCAGATGAGATACGTGGAAGACGTTGTGCACCCGGTGTAACTAAGTTGGAAGAGCTATGTGGTACTCCACCTCGCCTACTCTACTGAGGACCTAGAAAGGTCCGATAAATCCCGAAGATAACTTGTCGCCTCAGCAAAATATCCAAAGACCATATCAAGGTGAGACCCGTAGAAAGACGTGGTCTCTATACTCAAACTCCAGAGGTCTCTGTCTCCATTCAACATACGACTTCTGTCTTCTCTATGCAGTCTTCATATTCTCCTAGATGATCCACATCTTATCCATAGTAGCTCGTACCATCTATGGTCCCACTAGTGCTGACTCCCCAGTGTCAGTCCAACACATGGGTGATCTGTATGGTCGCCCATACAAGGCCTCAAAAGGTGTCATCCCTATGGTGGAGTGATAGATTTTGTTGTAAGAAAACATCACCAAAGGCAAGTGATCATCCCAGCTACGACTGTAGTCGAGGACACATGCACATACCATGTCCTCGAGGGTTTGAATAGTCTTCTCAGTCTGACCACATGTCTGAGGATGGAAGGCGGCGCTCAAGCGAAGCAGTGTTGTGAAAGCCTCCTAAAACCCCTTCCATAGCCGGGAAGTAAATCGTGCGTCATGGCCAGACACAATAGAGGAGGGTACTAAATTTTTCGCACAATCTTTGGCACATAGAGGACTACCAATCTCTCTACTAAACCTTTCTCTCTAATCAATAGGAAGTGGATCGACAGGTTGAGTTGGTCGACGATCACCCATATTGAGTCATGAACCCTAGATGTATGTGGAAGACCCGTCATGATGTCCTTGGATATCCCATTCCACTTCCACTTTGGGACCTCTAAAGGTAGTACCAAGCCTTCTGGTACCTTATGCATCACCTTCACTTGCTAACAAGTGCGACATCGAGTGACAAACTCCACTACCACCATCTTAAATCCTGGCCACCAGTGCAGTCTTCTGAGGTCTTGATACATCTTCTCCACACCTCGATGTATCACTAGAGGGGAAGTGTGGAACTCCCTCGAAACTTCCTCCTGAAGTGACATTGGTAACATATTACGTCCTCTGAAGAGGATGATGTGCTACCCTCCTTCAGAAAATCTATCAGGTTCCTTCCCTTTGGATCTCTGAGCACGTCGTGTATCGCAGTTACCGTCCCCATGTTGTGCCTCCCTAACTTGCTGAGGAAGAGGGGGAGTGACTATTAGAGTCGGTAAGAATGCTTCTCTATCACTATCCACATAAGATATTTGTAAAGCAGGTGGCTGCTCTGTATCCTCTCCTAACTGTTGTATACCAGATCTCATATTGAGCGCATACGCAACAACATTCCCCTTCCCAGGAGTTTCAACTATCTCAATGTAATTGTCCTGGAAGAAATCAAGACAATGTCATTGTCTCAGGTTCAAGTCATTTTGAGAGAAGATATACATTAGACTCTTATGATCAGAGTAAATGGTAAAACACTTGCCCATCATATAGTGCCACCACGTCATCAAGGCAAAGACCACTACTGCTAACTCTAGGTCATGGGTAGCATAGTTCTACACATGTTGTCTCAGCTTCTGAGAACCATAAGCAATAACTGCTCACTCATGAATCAGGACACAGCTGAGTCTGGTCCCTGATACGTTATAGTATACTATGTACCCTACGCCTACCTCTTGAAGCCTCAAGATGGGGGCACTAGTCAGCCTCTGCCTTACCTCATGAAAGCTTTACTGGCATCTATCCGACCACACGAAGGGTTTCCCCTTCATTGTCAAGGATGATAGTGGTGCATCATCCCTGGAGAAGTCTGGAACGAATATACGGTAGTATCCAGCCAAACCCAGGAAATTACGTACCACCGTCACACTCCTGGGTGGCTCTAATGCAAGTACCACCTCAATATTCGCTAGTTCTACTACAACTCCAGCATCTGAGAAGACATGTCCTAAGATGTTAGCCACTCATATCCAAAAATAGCACTTCGAGAGCTTACCATAATACTGGTTCTCTCAGATTGTGTCCAGTAATTCCTAAAACTGGTAAGACTGATCCTCATCAGTAGTCGAGTAGACCAGAATGTCATCGATGAAGACTACGACAAAGCAATCGAGGTATGGCTGGAAGATCCTATTCATGAGTGCCATATACACTGATAGAGCATTGGTTACACTAAATGGCATAACCAAGAAATCATTGTGGCCGTACTGACACCTAATGTATGTCTTACTCAAATCCTTGCCTCGAACTCTGAGCTGGTGATAGCCTAATCAGAGGACTATCTTCGAGAACCATCATGCTCCCATCAAATGGTCAAAGAGGTCATCAATCCCCGAGAGTGGGTACTTATTCTTTACGATCACCTGGTTTAGGTGACGGTATTCAACATAGATCCTCAAGCTTCTGTATGCCTTCTTGGCGAATAGAATCAGATCTTCTTAGAGAGAAACAATGGGCATGATGAATCCCTTCTCTTGCAAGTCCTCCACCTTTACCTGCAGCTCACGAAGCCCAGCGAGAGCCATCCGATATACTGGTGTAGATATATGTGTCTTACCAGGGAACATGTCAATATAGAATTTGACCTCTCTATGAGGAGGTAGTCCTGGAACATCATCAAGGAAAAAATATGTGCACTGGTCCATCGCTACAGGATTGTTTGGACTCTCCACATCAACTGCTCCGAGGGTGGGACATGCCAACTGATGAGAGATAGGCTGCACCCTCCTCCTGGTGTGTCCATCCTACACTAAAGAGGCTCCCTTCTCACTAGTGAATGTGAAAATGGTCACATCTGTGTGAACACAATGCACTTTTCATCTAATACAGTCAATCTGAGCGTGGAATGTAGATAACTCGTCCATAACCATGATGATGTCGTAAGCCTCGACACTTCTACTAGGAGATTCCATCCAAATCAATCACCTCCTAGAGAAAGCTCACATAGCCATAACAAGTGCCTAATAGTTGAATCAGCTCTCGTAGGAGTCTCCAGCCGTAAGGATTGAGACAACGGCTCTGTCGAAATCTCCGAGATCCGAACGAGGGTAGTGGCAATGAAAGAGTGACTGACACCTGTGTCTATAAGAACTGTAGCTATGATGGAGTAGACACATATCGTACATTGAACCATCTATGAAGCCCCATGATCATAGGTCTCAGGTACATGATATTGAGCTCTCACCTTCCCACCCGCTCCCTGCTGTCGGGGTGGACATCTTCATGGGTGTGGTGGTAACACCTCGATACGTCGTCCACTGCCAGCTGTATGTCCAAATCCGCTACCATGTCTGCCTCCTCCTTACAGACCGCCTCGTTCGAACCTCTTCCTCTGCCTGAGAGGTCTTTCAAATATCTTCTAATCATCTGAATGGTAGGTTGTACAATCATGAGCCATGTGACCCTGCCCACCGCATTAGTAACACTGCCTACTAATGGCATGGGTGTCTCTACTCCGTGTTCCCCGCACAACTGATCCTGAGTCATGTGGACGACCACCTGTAGGCCTGGTCCTCTTTGAACTCTATGACATCTATCTACTTCCATCTTTAGAATATTCCGCTGCATGTCGGCTAGTGGTGGGTCTCATTGCTGGCGACTTGCTAGCATGGAAACTCTCCACTAGGAGTGATCTATCTAACACCCTCTCCTGCGACGTGATGTTGAGGGAGATCATCAGTGCACTGATCCCTCACCTGAACCCCTAATCAATGTTATGTGCCTTAATGAATGGGTCATGCACCATATCTGTGGGGTAGCGTGAGAGGTTGTTGAACCTCACTATGTATAGTACCACCGTCAAGCTACTATACTGTAGATGCAACATGTCCTGTATTCGCACCGCACGAAGGGTGGATTTGACCAACTCCACCCAGAATAGGCTCTCAATGTCTGCCTAGGGGTGGGTCTCCTCATCATGAACCCTAAGCATTGGGCTCCACCGTCTTACTGATTCTACGTAAAGGATACTCGCGGCATGGAACACCATGAAGTCTGCTGGTGTCCCTACTAGCCTGAAGACTCTCACCACAGCCTCCACCCAATCCCCAGCCGTCTGTGGGTCAGTCTCTCCACTAAACATGGGTAACCTCTAGTGATGGGACTCGTGAAAAGCGCTCAAGAGGAATGAATCATCTTATGCTGGTGCTGGTGGCATTGGTGGCCCGATGGGAAGTAGTACCGCTGGTGTCTCCGTTGGTAAATGGCCATACACCGAGGCCTCGACATTCGGTGGGCTATCAGTGTGTACGACTCTCATGGATCTAACTGGACATCTGTGGGGAGGATTCCTAAAAGAAATAGATGTGACATGGTAAAAATTTTATATATGGTGTGTTGATGTGGTTGATCTAAAATATGGAAAACTTTTTGAAACATGCACATAATCATTATTTTCATGCACTTTGTCGGAAATCAGAAGTCAGGGTAATGGTGTATGGATACATCGGTCGCCCGCACCAACACCGGACTCCTCGAACTAAAAATCACACTTACTATCCTTAACACTATTTCTTCACAGAAGAGAAATATCATATTTATATTTTATGCGGTAGAACTGACTCCTCTGATACCAATTTGTCATGACCCATCCCCCGGGGCTAGTATCGTGACTACCCCAAGCCCACCTTCCACATGAAAGGGGATGGTGACTAGCACCAAAGGCATTAATCCCTAAATTAGGAGGGAAATTCCTTTATAACAGTAAAAAAACACATCAGAGTACACAACTGGAAGAAAAACACTAATTAAAACTGTATAAAATAGAGGTGATAGAAAGTAAAAGGGGTTGGAAATAAAAGCCTAATAAGAAAGTACAAGTACAACTGGAAGTATGTACATATGAAGAAAAGTAAATCAGCTATGGGGTCATCCTTCGGGGTTCATACATGAAGGGTAGGTACAGATGGCTTCCTCAGCACTCCCGTCCATCCGTCACCTCAGTGTACCATCACACCAAGTGGTCCTCCTCTGGGTACGATCCAGTCCTGCCACTCTCTGCCTCAGTCAGCACTGTTCTTCGTCTGCCACCAACACAATGAGGTGTGGGCATAGCTCGTACAAAGGTGAGTTTAACGATACTCAGTAGGGACCCTGAGACCCTAAGGTTCTTTGAAAATCTAACATGGATAAACCAAAAAGTATGAAATAAACGGATAAACATTACATAGGTATATGCCAATACATATACATAAGTTATCTAGTAACCCATCTCAATCATGAGAAAAACACAAAAGTTATTGACTAATCTCAAAAAAATATTTTTATTGTCGAAACCACAACTGGTGGTGTACTCCTACTCTATCGAGTATAGTGGGCCTGTCGCATCACATAGAGGAGCTTCCCAATATCCTAGGACTGTTGAGTTACTCCCCCTATCGAGTACAGTGGGCCTGCTATGCTCACACAGAGGCACTCCTCCTCTTGAGTACCGTGGGTCATCTGAGCTCAAACAGAGGCGCTCCGCACCGTGGGCCTTCATTGCTCGCACAGAGGCGCTCCCGACAGAGCTAGTCGAGTCACTCCGAGTCAAAATGTTCAAGCATTCGTTAGGTCTTAGCTAGCTACAGGGTCTCCGTACTCTGTCCGCTCGCCTCTGGAAGGATATTCTCCACGAGATATTGGTCGATACTCCAACTATCACGAAGTTCCATGTGGAAGTATCTCAAAGGTCTGCTACGTCATAGAGGTCTCAGCACAATAGACGATGTGTCGATCAAACGCTAGGTTTGTTAGTTATTAGCCTTTTTGTCCCAGGGGCATGGTTGGATTAGTGTATGATCTAACCTAACTGTATCTTATCTATACCCCAAACTCTCGTGGGTTATTCTCAAAGTGTCATCTCCACTCCAAAAATACAAGCACTGCTAACAGTTTGTCAAACCAACATCCGCTGCAAAAGATATGGCCCACAAATATAATGTTTCAGTAAAGGGACAGATCTTGGTCCAACCTGGTTGAACTAACATGGCCCAACCCATTATGGGTCAACCCGATGGGTATGGCCCAGCCAGTTGGTTTGGTCAGCCCGTTATGTTTGGCCCAGTCCCCTGGGCCTGACCCAGCAGACTGTGAGGGCGGTTCGGCCCATGTGTCGACACATAGGATGCTCGACCTAGAGGTTGGGGGGCCGGTTCGACTAGCTCTACGAGTGGCGCGACTCGGGTGACACGACCTGGGAGGTCAGGCCGATCAGGTGACCAGTGGGCTGGCCGCGCGGAGCGCAGGCAAGCCGCAGGTGCGCCGGGTAGGGCGCAGCAAGGGCCGGGCAGGCTGTAGGGTCACCGAACAGGCCGTGGCAGCGACTGGGCTGGTCGTAGGGGCACCGGGCAGGCCACGAGGGTGCCAGGCAGGCCGCGGGTAGGTGGGCCACACACCGGAAGGTCTCAATTAGGTGGACCGGGCTCAGGGAAGAGCACTGGGTAGGGCGCGGGGGCGCTCGGTAGGGTGCGGCAGTGGTCAGGCAGGTCGTGGGGGCAGGTAGGCCACACGTCAGGCAGGGCGCTGGGAGGTCGTGGGTAGGCGGGTCGGGCACCCCTCATGGCAAAATTGTTCAGCCAGAAGCATCGGTGCAACGAAGGGTGTGGCGCGATTCACAGAGGCTGCGAGTAGTGCAGCCTTCGTCATCACCACCATCGTTGTCGTCGTCTCATTTCCATGCTGAGGTTCATCATAATCAAGATAGTCAGAGGGTTCAGCCAATGTTGGTTTGGCCCGCACCCTCTGTGTTCAGGTTTGAATCAATCGGC
The DNA here is from genome assembly GCA_963277665.1 of Viscum album. NCBI lineage: Eukaryota > Viridiplantae > Streptophyta > Magnoliopsida > Santalales > Viscaceae > Viscum > Viscum album. The sequence continues at coordinate 1,573,754,209 of OY728121.1, read as the reverse complement.
TCACCATGAATTAAGAAGATTATTTTTAATTGTTATTTTCAATCTCCACAACGTTTCCATTCCAACCGATGTTGAAAAAAAAGAAAAAAGGATATTACTCAAAGAAAACCCCCTTCTTAAGTTTCAACATCCGTTGTTCATTGATGTCACGGAAAGATGGTCTCCGATCTATGGTAGACGAACATTTCCCACATCGAAGGAGTTCGAGGAAGAAGGTTGGAGGGGGTTCATTCTTCGTAGTCAAAGTAATCCCTCATCGGCGTTCTTCGTCAAGAGAGCGTTCTTCGCTGGAAGAGAGGTCTTCATTGGAGAGTGTTCTTTCTTCTACCAAGATCCACAAAAATTACAAGGGAAAAAGAACAGAAGAATTCATTGTCTATTAATTATTGTCACAACAATTCAAATTTTGGTGTATAATTAACTGTGATAACTCATTTAATTAATGGGGGTGGAGTTGGCTCAATTAAGTGAGGAGGGTAGGAAAAAATTAAATAAGGGGGAATTGAATAGTTTCTCCTCCTTAAATGGGGGGTCCCTAGAGGATACAAGACCGGGTGGTCCCCACCAAAATTATCCTCCCATGGGAGGTTATTTTTGAGTGGCCCCACCACCATAACCTGTCATGGAAGGTTATGGTGTGGGGGCCCGCACCTCTAACCTCCTCTTGGAACTTTTAACCACCAAGAATAAAAATAAAGTCAGACTTTATTTTTATTTAAAATAATCTTAAAAACTCAAAAACTAACTTTCATCCTCGACCAACTTCCGTTGAGGTGAAAGTCTTCTTAAATGAATACCAGCACAACGAGTTCAACGAAGCCCTCAGATTTCAGTTCTGATAACCGGTTCAAAAGTTATAAAATCTCGCTCGTACGTTTACTAAACAAACCCGAACAAAACATTAGAATTAGATTTCATGCACCCCAGGCCTCGGAATCAAGCGCCATAAATTTTTGCAGACTCATAAAAATTCAATGTATTTAACAAAAACAAATTCCACAGAATTTATGGTTCATTACATGTACCTCCTTCTAAATTGAATAATACCCTCATTAGTTCATTTGGCTTCCCATTTTTGGGGTTTCCACAATCATTATAATAACCACAATGGTTTAGGTATAATTTATTTGTTATTCTCATTATTTATGGTGTTTCATTGGTGTGATAAGTCTCGATCTCTATCTTATTTAATTTTTTATTCATTAGCACATGGTTTGATGTAGTCAATTAAAATTTTCTTTTTTGAGATGATCTATTGGAACATTCAAGTTTTTAATTTCTTCGTAAATTTTATTAACACCTCAAATATACCCAAATATAGATCTAAATGATGAATTTATAAATTGGATTTATTAAAAATACTTTCCAAATATGACATTTGGGATATTATTAGCTTTTAGACACCTGTGACACATCTTTTGAAATTACCAAGTACTTTTAAGTGGAATTATGTATTTAATGAATGGTATATCCCATATGGGATTTTGATGATACATGTGGTTTAGGAAATTGTTTTTGTGTTCGTTGTTTGCTGATGTTTTAGCTAGCTAAATGTGTTAGGGTGTTTTTGAAATGGTATTATGGTTTTATGGGGATGGGTTGTGTTCTAATAAAGAATTGAATGGGGTTTTAATGAAATTTTTTTTGTGGAGATGGTTTTTTAAATATCTCCTCTGTTATTTTCCTCTGTACCATTGGATTTTGGGACATCCAATGGTGCACATGGTGCTCACATGTGTGTACCTTCTAATGTAGACAGCACAATTAAATAGTTTTTTCATAAAATCCTCTGTTTCATAAAATGGTTCGTTTTTTCTAAAATGGATCCATGATTATTAAATAAAATTATTTTCATTATTAGACATTAAAAGCATGGTTTTTATATTTGAGATTAGAATTTATGGCCAGTTCTGTGATTTTGAAAATATCGTAAGATTTTAAATTGTATGGAAGCCCATTTGATATTTTCAGTGCATTTTGAATTTTTTTATTAGTATTTAAATAATGATGGAATTTTTTTATTGAATGTTCTATTGGTTTCTAAATAATTTTGGTTCAATTATTTTTTATTAATTTTATTTTAGGACATTATGATGTCTATGGACTCCTGCTTTTTTATTTATGTGTGTTTGTCACAGCTTTGTGGTTTTGAGTTTCCGGGCTAAAGGCGTCTTGCCTACGTATGCATAGGTAAATAATTAAATACATATATATATATAAAGGGTCCCTATTTTTGTGTATATTCATCCATGTGTGTGAATAATCAAGTATTGGGGTAGGTGTTTCAATGTATATACATGGAAATGAATATGTAGGTGAGTGGAGACGAGTTTATGCATATAAGATTATATGTATGGATCTTCAAGCACATGTTCATGGCCATGAATTTTTGTTCATAGGGTATAGGTGTCCATATATGTTTGTGAAGATGAATATTCCCTGTGGGGGAGAAATCGTTCTTAGATAAAATGCATTAGGGGATAAATATTAATTTAGGTTTAACCTTTAGATAGTATCTCTATTCATTAACCATTAAATTTAAGAAACACTTATTTCATTAATGTATGACAATGTTTTTATATTAATTATTGATATTGAACTATTAGTAAAATTGTATGTATGGAATTAGAGTGATTTATTTCTTTTAACTTGTAGGAATAAATTGTTTTATTTCGTTTTCCCATCAATAATGTGATGAAATCTCCCTTTGGCCTTTGTAAATTTATTTTAGATTTATAATTTTGATGTGGGATTCTTAAATTGGTTTCCAATTGTGTTTCTGGTTTTCAATGTAGTGTAGATGTTATTCTTTATGAAATTTTTTAGCATGTGATGCTTATACAATACCCAGTTGGATCTCTAATAAGATAGTTTCATTAGAAAACCACCCATAGAATGGGCCCTCTCCCAATTTTTTGACGATTTATGTAACATTTCATGGTTTAGTATGTCCCCTATTTAATGATGGATAAAATGCAAGGGAATAGTCCATTGGGATGATCCAGGGGTTACCTCACTTTATGAGTTGATTGTGTGTGATGATATTTCCTGTGACTTTATACTTGTTTGACATTAATGGTTAACAATTTTTTTTTCTGTACATGGGAATCTAGCATAGTGACTTAATTTTTGGTCAATAATTTCTATACTAGTTTAGATTGCACATGGTCTAGTGTCCTATAGTAGGGGGGACATTTGGATACTAATTCTATTGGATTGGTGCTCTCTATCAGGCTGGGTAGGGCTACAATCAGGGTTTTTGGTGTTATGATGTCATCTAGTAAGGAATGCCTTCATGATGAGTCACATTAATAGTTTGTTATATTTTATTCATGAGATCTAACGTCCTCCCATTAGTTTTGACATCTAGTTGTCTATGGAGGATGATTAAGGTTCATTGTTTGGATAGTTACACATGTTCTCTCTTTTTCTTTTCCCTTGTTGTGTGGTTCTTGTTCCTACTTACCTATCTCGTTAAAACAATTTAATAAAGTGATGAGTAGGATTCAAAGAGATTATGAAAATTAATATTAAATTATTTTTAACATTCATTCTTCATTTTTAAGGGAAATAAAATTTTATTTCTCTCTAATATGTTAATTTATAATTCATGTTGATGAATCCATTTAAATGGAAAATGTAAAATTGACCGTTATTTATAATAAAGAGGAAATTTTGCGGAAACCTAGTTTCACACATTGTATTTCAGATATGAAATTGATAGATATTTTATTTAGAGGAAGTTTAGATTATAATATATTGTTTGGTCACGCCTACTGAGTATTAATACTCTATCCTATAGTTCAATCTTATTTTATATATTTTAGTGCTTCATCGTGCTTAGATATGACCACCATAGTGTGACATTGGTTTGAGGTTAGTTGTAAACTATGAGGTCTCATAGAGTTATGTTCCATTTTATTTTATTTTTATCAGAGTTTTCATCTTCATAGTTCAGTTTATATTTATTTATTTTTCCATTATTTATAGAAGAAATTGTTCACACATTTTAAATTATGATTCCCTACACTAGTTTCCAGTATTAAGGGATTTATAATTCCCTTCAGGCCATGCTGTGTACCGGCTCAGGGGGGCACTTTCAGTTCAACCAAGATTGGTTCATGATAAAATGCTATCTGAGGGGTTTCTTGATATTTGGGTAGTCTAGTAGGAGGTTATTAGTATTATCGTGTCTTAGGAGGTAGGAGTAGGAATTGCATTATGAACTATTTCATTCACTGACCCTCGAGTTACAACATGTAGTTATGGATTAGATTATTTTGTTATTGTTCTTCATTGATGGATGAAAATGGAGTTGCATCATCATCATGTTGTTGTCTCACATGGAGTAGTGACCCATGTGAAGTCAAAGTTCCTAGTCAAGGTCCTCATAGTGTTATGCCTTGGTGTATGGACCACTACCATGTCACTGAGTTAGGCATGTGAACCAGTTATTCATTTTGGTAGTTCATTTTCTAGTGTGTTTCATTTGGGTTTCAGTCTTTCTATGTGGGATTTTAAAAAAATTTCTAATATAATTTTTTTTTAATTTTTTATGTGTTGGTATTTGATTGGCTTCCTAGCTAGTTGTATCTTCCTGAGGTGTTACTTTTTATTTTTTATTAGCATGATGTAGTTTTTGTCTTATGTTACTCATGTTGTTAATATTATACTGCCCAGAATGGTCCCAAATGTTTCTAATGAGTCATGCCGAGTTTCCTATCCTTTTTGTTTGTTTCCTTCTTTATGATGTAATATAGGCCTGTTAGAGGTAGTGGAGTAGTTTTATGGAATAAGAATGTGTCTCTAGTTTGTTTCAGACCCCCTAGGAAGTTAAATTTCATGCCAAGTTGGTTTTGTTTAGGGTCCGGTTTTGGATCGGTGGAGGTTGGATGTCTCATCTTTGTTGGAATGGGAGATGTAGTTTCTGGTGGTAAGAGTTCATGTGGATTCCCGATATAGCATGAAAAATATTCTGGTGGTACCAATCTATATGAAGTTATCCATGTTGGTTCTGAGATGAAGTTCATTGGATAATTTTTGGGGATGCCATCAGTATGTCCGCTTTAGAAATTCCAAGCCTTCATGTTGTATCCCTCCGAAGTATTGTCGTCATCGTGGCCATTCGGGTCACTAGGGGATGTTCTGTTGGAAGCTTCATTCCAGGAAGGATTTATAATCAGGGAATTATAGTTTCTTACTTTGTGGAAAGAGATGCTTTGTCAATCAGAGCCCCTGCCATAGTTCCTAGGTTAAATCTCGCACACAGTGAGGAGTTGCCAGAGGTGTGGACCCTTGGTATTTTTTTTAAATTACGTGTTGGTATTGGAACACTTAAAGTACATTAATTGTTGTTTTTTTGAAATTATTATTTTACCTCCATTTTAATTCCATATTTTTTATGGGAGATTGTGATGATCTTAAACTATTGTAATCCAAATGACTTATTAGTTTGGATATGTTTTTTTGTAAGTGTGTTTGGATCTTATATGGGCTAGTTCTAGTTGACTGGAACACATTTTGGGATTATTGGGTTATGTGACATATGTTAAAGGTGATCCTAGTCCACTATTTCATTGGATTTTCTTTTGATCAGTTTTCCCCTATCATTGGGGGATCAGTTTGTGAGATAAATTATCCTAGTTATAATGGGGGAATTGATTCATTTGTGTTATAGATTTTGGTTTGGAATAGTTTGGAGTTCCTAGGTGGGGCCCCTCCCTCAGGTGGTATGTTTTGGATTTAATTTCCATGCCAGTAGAATCCTTGTAGTGTGTAGAAACCACTTATTTTTTCCCTTTATTTGTTGTGGATTTCTCCAGATAGTTTTGGTATGACTTGGGGAATAATTAATCACCCCAGAAATTCCTCGTTTATCATAGTTTTATTGGGCATAGAATTATGTTTTGGTTTTTCTTTTTCTTGGTGACTTTTGGGGGTAGAGAGTGTCTATGGTGGGGAGAATTATCACACCCCGTCAATGGGTTTCTTTTATTTTTAATTAAATTTATATGTTGAATCACTGTTTGATGATCGGGTTTGGATCCTGACATAAATGTTTTTTTTTCATGATGATTTATGTGGGTTTTGGACAAGCGCACGGGCACCACATGTTTTCCAGAAACCATTCTATTGTATCTAGTGCCCCGTGCGGTTTCCCATTATATAAACTAATAAAATATTATGAGAATAAAATAAAATAAAATTTTAAGACATAATAATAAAAACATTATTTTTTATAGGAAATTATTTCTATTCAATTTTTTTATAAATATAATTATTAATCAATTGATATTAATATCATTATTATTTCAAATGAAATTAACGATAATAATTATTATTTATTATATTTTTTTTATTGTTATTCTAATCAGTATAGTTATTATAGACATAAAAATATATAATGGAAAAAAATGGAGAAACCCTAGGGGGGTATGTACCCCCTTCTTCATCTCCCATGAAGCAAAAAACACCCTCTAGTTACCCCTATGCGCAAGGATGACCATCCCATACGACTGACACTCCCCACCTTCATTGGTGCTCTAGTCAGCCTCCTCTCTGACTGCATCTCCAATTTTTGATCCCCTTTCTGGCCAACATTTCTCTGATGGTGCCTCCTCTATCTAGCCAAACACCCCAAACATGCTTCCCTTTCCATCCAGCCTTCACGGTGCATGACCCTTCTCTGACCAACCCCCACATCATGTGGCCCTCCTTAGGCGGTGACAACTCCCCACATTAGAGCATTTGTATTCCAATTTTAGGGGTTTTCTCTATCATTGTCATAAACCTAATTCCCGAGGTATAATTTAAGTGTTTTCTCATTGTTTAGGGTGTATTGTTTTTCCATTATGTCTAAATATCCCTCTCCTTTATGTTTTACTCATTATACACATGGCTTTAGGAAGGAGTTTCCATTTTTCCTTTCCGAAATGATCCATTGGCACTTTCATATTTTCAATTAATTCATAAATGGTATTTTAAACACTAATATACACATGGCTAGATATAAATGTTTCTTTTATGTTGATTTAATTTATTTAAAATTGTTTCTTAATGTGACATGTGGTAACTGTTTTGGTTTAACACACCTATGATTCTTATTTTGATATTCAATTGTCCTTTTATGAGGAAATAAATATTTTATGAATGGTTTGACATGTGTGGAATTTTGTTGGTGCTTTTGGTCTTAGAAAATGATTTGATGTCCATGGATTGGTGATATTATGCTTGTTAAATGTGTGTATAGTGTTTTGGAAATATTTTTTTGGCTTTAAATGGAATGGTTATGTTCTTTTAATGATGTAAATTGTTGGTTTTTCTTTTAATGAAATAATAATTTTGATTAGACAATTTTGATAATACTCCTTGGTTGTTTTATTTTGATCCATTTTTTTTCACACATCCATGGGTGCACTAGGTGCACACATGGGTGTGCCTTCAAATGAAGATTACACTATGGAATGGTGTTTTTTAAGAACCACAATTTCATAAAATGGTTTTTGGTTTCTGAAATGGTTTCTTGACTTTTAAATAATATTGGATCACTAATATGATTTCAAAATGATGGTTTTTAAATGTCATGATTTAATATATGGTCATTTAGGTGATTTAGAAAAGATGCTCGAATTTTGAATGGTATGGAAGCAAGATTTACATTTTTAGTGTGTCATGCACTTATATCATAGTTTTGAAATAAATATGGACATTCCTTATCAAAATTTTTATTGGTTTGTAAATATGATGGTTCAATTTTTTTGGATTAATTTTATTTGAGGTAATTATGATGTTTATGTACTCAAGTTTTTATTAACGTGGGTTGGTCACTTTATTTTGGTTCAAGTCACCATGCCTAAGGCTAATCACATGTTTATACATAGGTTAGTATATATATATACATATAGGATCCCTCGTTATGTGAATATTCATCAATGTCTGTGAATATACACGTATGGGGCAAGGTCTGCCTTTGTCTATATATGTAAATTCATACATAGTTGAGTAAAGTTATGGATATGTACATATAAATATATGTAAGGATCCCCATGTACATGTTCATGGACATGCATGTGTGTTCATAGGGGATATGTGTCCTTATATAAATGTGAAGATGCATATGCTCCGTCCGGGAGCATCAAATCTTATTTATTAAGCACAATGGGATGAATGTTCGTTTTGGTTTCACCCTGAGGTGGGATCTATATTCATATACCATTAAATTTAAGAACGAAATATTTCGTTTATTTCACAAGTAGGTTTTTTATTAATTATTAATATATAATTGTTAGAAAATATTTCATGTTTTTAATTGGAGTGAATTATATCTTTTAATGTGTTGAAATAAATGGTTTGATTGCTTTTTTTTTCACATCAATTTCGTGATGAAATGCCCCATTAGCCATTAAAAATGTATTATTGATTTAAAATTCTAGTTTGGGTTTCATAAATGGGTTTCAATGTCTGTTTATAGATTTCAATATAGCATGCCTGTAGTTATTTAATAAATTTATTAGCATATGATGGTTATACGAGGCCCATTTGGAACATTAAATAAAATGGTTTGATCCGAACACCTCCTGGAAATGGGTCCTCTCCCTGTTGGTCAGTGAAGGATGGGAGCTTCCTTGTTTTGTTGAGTACATTGTGTAATGATGGTTCAAATGTGAGTGGCATCATACCTAGGGTGATTTGGGGTGACCATGTTTTGTGTTTTGATTGTGGTTGATGAAAGTGCTGGTGATTTGGTACATTTTTGAAATTTGTTGTGCACCCCCTTTTTAGTCTTAGCATGGGAACCATGAATTGCGAACAAATTTAAGGCGAGTGATTGATTTAGTATTTTATATTATGCAGAAGACAGTGGCCCAAAATAAGGGGATATTTTGTTATTATTGATATGGGATTGGGACCCTCAGTCAGGCAAGGTAGGGAGACCGTCAAGTGTTTGGGTGTTATTATGTACTCCGGTAAGGAATGCCTTTAGGATGATCCACATGTATTGTATCTTATAGATTATTTAGGAGATCCTATGTCCTCCCATGTATTTTTGAACATTTTTGTCCGTACTAGTTGATTATGGTGCATTTTTTTTTGGATAGTTACTCATTGGATCTATTTTCCATTGCCCTTATTGTGTGATTGTGGTTCCTGGTAACATGTGTGCTGTAACCTCTTTTGAGAAATTGATTAGTGGGTATGAAAATGGTTATGGAATATAATTAATTTTTTTTCACTTTTAACTTTATTTTTATATAAGAAAATTTTCTTTTTCTAATATATTATTGTCTCTTTACTCATGAAGAATCTAGTTTTAAAATAGAATGAACCAATGGAAAATGATTTTTTATAAATATGAAAATGTGGGAAAATATAGTTTCATACAATGTATCTAAAACATCAAATTGATTTCTCTTTAATTTAAGGGAAATGAATATGAGAATATAATGTTTGGGTATGCCTACTAGGTTTTAATACTCACAACTATAGTTTTATCAATGTGTTTTTCATTGGGTGTTGTGACTTGCATGGATTCAACCGCCCTACTACGGTGTTTGTTTGAGGTCAGTGGTGGCCAGTGGGGTCACGAGGATGTATTTTCAATTTTATTTTCATTCCATTTATATTTGTCATCATTGTATTTAAGTTTGTATTTTTTTTAATTTTCTTTTATTAATGGGACAAATATTTCCTATATATTAATATTTGACTCCCAAAACCATTTTCTAGCATGTGGGGATGATGAATTCCCAACAGGAAATGTCACAGATAGGCACGTGTGGATAGTTCTATGTTGACTCAGATTGGTTTGTGACATATACCAAACTCTCATTCCTTTTAAGAAAGTATAATTTTTTTTCATACACCAATTATCAGATATGGGATATTAATTATTTCAATTCTTACTTTAATCAATTTTTCCTCAGTCATCCTCCTCTTCTCTTTCTTTCCTTTAAATCCATAAATTATGGATGATTTTTTACCAATTCTTATTAGAAAATGAACATATTTACTCCATTATAAGAATACATGGGAAACTACTTCCTATAAAAAGTTTCGCATAATTCCATAAAAGATATTATCCTTCATACCCTTTTAAATACATGTATTGGTAGAGTTCTAATTTCTTATTCTTGGATCCATTTGTAAACAACATCACATACAATATTATCTCTGAAAATTATGATCCCTATATAAATTAATATATGTTATACCACAGAGCATAATGTTTTGAATCATAAGTCCTTGAATCATATAAATTGGTTACTATTTGGAAATCATAACATTTAAATCATTTAAAATGGACTGTAAATGAAATTTGAATTATCATGAAAATATTCCAAAGGAGTGTCAAACTAGGTAAGTGGTATGAACCATTGTCTTGTACCATACACTGTGTTTACCCCAAGACACATAGTTTGCTTTTTCACACCTAGTAATATCATTGTCAGAACTATGTCCACTTGTAGAATCCATACATGTATTTATTGCAAGGAAAATCCATGTAATCACTTTAATTAAAAAATTAAAAAATATTCATGTATATTTTACCTCAATTTATATCAGATGGTTTTTCTACTTAATATATGTTTTAAAAAATTCTAATGTCATTGTTGAGGATTCTTTAATTCTATCTATAACTCCCCAACCATATATTCTTGGAGCCTGTGAATTAATTTAATACATTTGAATGATTACAAGGAATGAAATCCTAAAGTACCAATAAGATTAGCAGTATTTGAAATCCATATTTCATATATGATACTCATAATATATTTGGAAATAGAAATTACAGACATGATACACAATAAAAGGAAATAAGTTGCATCCTAGAAATCCTTTTCAATGATTTCTTCTTCATAACCTGGAGAAATGAAATAGAATAAGGGTGAGGTCAAATGATATGAAAGTTTAATTACATAGTAATTAATTATCAATAAATGATAATAATCAAACATTGTAATGAAAATAAATATTTATACATTCCATACAAATCAGTAGATAAGTAAAAATTATTATGGGAAGTTATGAAACTGAGAAACATCTCATTTAATCAATGAACAAAAATAAAATGTATCCATTGATATGTCATTGAAAAATCTCAGCAATGAATATTACCTGAATATAAATGATATAAATTATTTCATAATGAACATTATTACTAAGGCACAGGAAAACCTACACCTTCAAAACGTTTTACATGATGGTTTAAAACTTTGGAGGGAACCCCGTTTATTTCGGCCAACTTATTTTCCTAATGAGAACCTATAGATGTATTAAGGGGCTATATAAAACAAAATCCCCACCCATTAATACCTACCAATAGAATTGCCGAAAGAAATATAGTATAATAATTTATATTTGTTATAAAATATCTGTATTAAATAAATAAAATGGTTTAATAAATAATTCCATAGTTAATGAAATAAAAGTAAAAGTGAACAACATATTTAAAAAATGATATACATTTTCTGAAATACTAATATCCATTGTATGAGAATATAGATATTAAAATAAATTTCCCATGAAAAATTGTTATAATAAAATTATTATTTCAATATAATATTAATTATCAAAAAAGGAAGTGTGTTTTAGAATATAATCATTAAGAACATCCTGAAAGAGAATAATCATTAATCATTCCAAAGATTCCTATAAAACTTTGAAACATTTGAATAATAAAATACACAAATGTATGAAATTAAATGAAACATAAAATATCATGGTAAGAAGAGGATTCAATATATAACATAATAATTGTAGTATATAAACCATATAAATGTTAATTGGTGCATAATAACTATGAAGTCTCAATGGAATGTTAATTGAGTCAAAATTCACCTACCATAACCATATTTTTTCTTTGTGTCATTGTATAGTGGTTTAATAAATGTAAATAACTTATATAATGACCATAATATGTATTATAACACCATATATTAACTTATTATAATATAATCATACCATTTTGATAAAAAAACATTCATTAATTTCACTATTTCATGTGTTAACATCCCAGTTTTCTCGAGTAAGTTTTAACTTATGACGTATTATTCTCATTAATTAGATCATGGTTTCTTAATCACCAGAATGTCAACCATTAATTAATTATAATATATTGTAATTATATATATATATATATATATATATATTATATTATATTACTCTATTATAATTGAAGATGTAAAATGGAATGCACCATTCATCGAATTGGTAGGACGTATGTATGCATAGACACTACTTTCATTTCATTGTCATACTTTAAAATTATGAATACTAAATGATATTAATACACATTATGATAATTTTAAAAAATAAAATTTAAATATATGTAATATATGAAATATATTTTTATTAATTTCATCCTCAGTATGTTACATGTATATTATTATAGAATCAAATCACATTGAGGGGCCATTAGTCGCCACTTCCATAAGAGATGTAACAATATTTATGAAAAATGGAGTTTAAAGAGTTTTGTTTTATAAAAGTATTTAAAAAAATTTAATATATTATTAATAAAATATGTATCAGATATAAATATAAATTTTATCATATTTTCCACTATGGGAGGTGGTAATGGAAAAATGGGAAATCATTGTTTCATGACGTGGTCGTTCACCATACAAAAAATCTATATATTCATTACCCATTGCATAGAAATGTGTGTATGTATAGGCAAACCCATATAATAAAAAAATGATAATATATTGAGGATATTTTTTTTATTGAATCATATAAAAATTATAATTTATGGGTAGGAGAATTGAAAAAAAAAATATCATGTGGAAGATTGTAACATCTTAATCCGATGACCACATTTTGTTGGTACCCAAATGATTCCATGGATTACTTCCATATGAAGGATTGAATTCTAGTTCAAGGGGATGGATGCTTTGATGCTATTTGGGAAAAACATTCCTAAAAAACGTATTTTTATTGGTGTGAGTAATGGGGAGATGTGGTTGGTTTTTATAGTCTATGGGGAGTGGCAATCTTGTAATATTTTGACAATGGAATTCATGTCACGTTTTTCATATTGAATTTTGATAAAATTTACTAATAAATCAGTAAAGGGAGTAACAATTCAAAAATAAATCCATACAATAACTCTTTTACAGGTGTATATTTCATTTTTAGCCTTAGTGTTAAGGTTGAGTTTATATTAAGCTTAATATAACGTTAATCATTGTAATTAATTTTAATTAAATTCACTATTAATTTTTGTAAAAAACAAAATTTTATTTAATATAAATTAGGAATTATTATTTTTCAAAATATTTAAATATTTTTTCCAAATTCCAATACCATAAGTATCCCAAATTAATTTAAAATTCATATCCTAGGCAGGATGACATTGCATGTTTTTAAAGTAAAAACATCCAATGTTTGATAAGTTAATATATTCAATTTCAGTGTGAAATAGATTCCATTGAACTAAATTGGACTAATTATATATATTTGATATAATTTTATTTTCAAATAAATTCCATGTGTATTTTGAATCTATAAATAAATTAGAAGAAAAAAAATAAATTTAATATTCCGTATTTTTAACTATTCAATTAAAAATTAAAACATCCATAGAAATTTAAAAAAAAATCACTCTGACAAAATTTGGAAATTTTTATTTTAAAAATTAAGTTTATTTGGACATATTAAATAAATAAATGTCTCAATATTTTGATTTAAAATAGGTTCTCCAATAAAGAAAGATAAAAAAATAATAGTATTTTAATAATAAATATTTTTTTGCCCTAGTCTTATGCATGTTAAATATTTTGGATTAAAATCACAATTTTTTCTTGAATATATAATATATATCAATGCAATATAATTCAATAATTTAAAATAATTTAATTAATTTAGGAAAAAAGATTTTTGGGCATAAAAATAATAATATTTCCATTATATTAAATCTATTCTAATATTAATTTCTAATAAATTTTTAACCAATAAAATCAATTTATATTTTTGTAAACCATATATTTTCATTATTTATGTTAACCTTTTCAAAACTACTAATGTAAAATATAGGTCATAACTTATTATAATAACTAATATTTTAATAAAATATCTTTATTTTATAAAACCCAGTCTTACTTTTAACTCATGACATTTGATGTAAATAATTATTGTGTGAGATGTGTGCTAATTCATTATCATGTTAATTACAAGATATATCATATATTGAATTAATTTAATATAGTAAATATATAAAATTTTCTCTTTGTATTATAATCCCCTACGTTCTTGGTGATACATTTGATATATACAATGATCATAAATAAAACATTTAGGGTGTTAAAAGAATAAAAAAACATTATTAATTTATATAATGAAAAACTACATAGAAAATAAATATTTAATAAATATTTAATATAGAAAATATTTTCTTGAATAACCGTTGAATACATTTATGCGTTCAACCAAAAATGGATAATTAATAAACACATACATTAATAATATTTATTGAAGTTCTTAATTTCATATAGAATTTATCTCAGCTTTCAAATACACTTACTGTGGGATCCTAAATACACCATTCTTGATTGTAATAAGAAAAGAGACAAAAAATCTATTGTAAATATATAGAAACACACCAATGTTCCCAAAGATAAATACATTCATTTTCAAAATAAACATAAACATATATTAATTTACATTGTGTAATATAACTCATTTCTTCAATATCTCTAATCAAGAATGTAGTTTATCGGTTTTATTAGCTTATATTCTATATACATCATTATGTTTTAAACAATGGACATTCCTCTAAAAAATACATTTGTATAAAATAAATCATGTTTTTAGATTACCATAAAAGTTCTTGAAATATCTACTTTTATCAAGGAAAACGCTGGGGATGTCCTTTTTAATGTTTTTAATTATTGAAATATCATTGATGACACACCCGTGATATCCCAATTTATGGTGATAATATGTTTTAACGCATTCAAAAAACAGATTAATGTAAAAAGAACATGATATTCATTAACAACAATATTTATGTGGATGGACTGTTATACATGTTTTAGTATAGGAACATACAATGACACATATAAATATTGATATCTTACATATTGGATGTGTTATCTTAGACTCCAAAATTGATATTCGTACAAAACATATCATTATAATATTTCTCATCCACTATGAACCTCTTACCTCTAATATCCTATATCAATTTTGTGCCATCAAATGATATCATCTGGCCAATGATCATATATTTATAGATACTACCACATCACATATATGTACTCATCATAGTGTGTAATTTCTTTGACATTTAGTATGACATGTACCTTTAGGAAAATATCACAATAATTATCAAAGAGAATAATTATCATTATTTGATAAGATATTAATTATTATCACTGAAAAAAAATATTCATGTAATCATATATGTGGAGTAGTTGGTTCTGGGGAACCAAATCTAAAAAACATCCACATTTACTAGATTCAGCAGATAACCACTCAACTGGTTATACTCAAATGATAAAAATGATTAAGATGTGATATAAATATCATAGATAATCTCAATATGATATATATAGTCGTTCTTATTATTGAAACAACATATCTATGGGAAAATCCCTCAATATAAAATATATAAAATTATATAATTTTTTCAGCAATCATTCGTGACATATTAGATGATACCATAGTTAATAGTTAATCATAATATAATTGACCATTATTATTTAAGTTAAAATGAAAAATCTAGAATAGAATATTGTCAAAATGACATTATTTGATGTATCCGAACTCATAATATAAAAAATATAATATAGATATGCAAACAATTTGATCAAATATTCTTAACCAATATATATTTTCTAAGTCTATCTATGATTCTTGATATACTGATATAAAGAAAACATGTTTTATATCTTTTTAAAAACTATTAAACCAATTTAAAACATTTCTAGGGACTCATCCTATTTTACTTCTTCCACTACTGTGTGACTATTGGGATGAATTTTTGAATGTAATTATTCATGATTTATTTGATATTTTAATTCAATTTTTTTTTATAATAAATATCAAACATTTCTATATATCATGGCACATGAGAAATATTTTTGATGTAGTCTTAAAAATATGTCATCTTTGAATTCAAAGAATACAATTTGAAACTATAACAACTCGATTCGATATTCATGTATTGAATTTTTCTATACAATGTTAGTGATAATGGATGAATTGGATTATGAAACTGCATTTAATGATGTTTGATGATATTTTTACCTATAATATATGTTGTTATTAAGTCATATTATAAAGTCTTTTTTAATTCTTAATTTAAAAAAAAATATTTAATATTTCCATATGTTTCCAATTATATTTTCATTAAATACTATGACACTCTCAATGAACTCATATATATACCTATAAACACCCACATTTCATTTGAATGTCTTACGATAGTTATGATTTTTTTATCTCCAAATGGATTTATACATCTTAAAAACCATATTGGTATTTATGGATATAACCATCCATTATGGTAATGAAATATTGATATCTTCCATTAGGAATCCTTTAAATTTTATATTAATTACATCCAATGGAAAAAATATTAATAGAAAAGAAATAAAGAGAAAATTTTGAAATGGATTTATCACGATGATTAATAAGAATATATGATCAATTTCTATATGAAGATATTGAAAACAGTTTTTCAAAAAAATAAAATTTATTAGTCTAAACATGAAAATACATGTATGGATTCACAACAATACCAAATAAATAATTTACATAACATTAGAAACTACCAAAATTATGAACAAATTATTAGTACATTTAATTCATCATTAATGTAAAATGAAGATTTCAATAATAACATCATTTTTACATAATACATTATATATGAATCATTATTATTAACAAAAAAATGTATACCATGAACGATAGTGAATAAAAAACCACTATATTTCTTTTATCCAATATATGATGTATGTTTTGCTCAAACCATTCTTCCCCCTAAAACATTTTTAGTTTACTTATCTTTTTCTATCTTCTGCATTGGATGAAAAGATTTAGCTAATACCATGATCTATCAAACTATCCAAAATGATATATCCTTCCCAAATAAAAATGTAGTTTGTTTTATTAATAACATTGTATCTTATGGATGATAATATAATTAGTATCTACCTGATAATAAATTGATATGAACTTTGTGCATCTCATGACATTAATTTGAATATAAATCCCTCTTAAAAATGATTCATATCAAAACACCATATGTTGTAACATAATATACCCCATCTATATCATAAATTACATGATAAATATAAGTTAATATAGTCGGTAATATGATTAGTTGTTACACTTCTATCATACATGACATTTCTAGAAATGGATAATTGAATAATTTCAATATTTACATGACCTCTCACCAATCCACCTTATAATATTATCATATCTATAATTTGAATAAGGTAATTTATAATTAGTAAAAAACATCACAGTATATTTATCCACAAATTAAATATTGTTTATGATATACTAAAAAATATGAGCGTAGAGGATCTTGTATCTTTTAACACGTGTATTCAAGAAATTTGTCTATCATTCCTAAAATTTATTAATGGTTTTCAATGATGATTCTAAATTTACCTCAATCTTAACCTTTGAATAATTAAAGATATGTGTCTGAACTACATCCTTAATATTTTATACATACCATAAATTCTAAATATTTCATTATATAGATATTGTTATTTATGTTTTTTATAGATATTGTTATAGCATTAAGATACATAACTCACTGAAGTGCATATAGATGCAAACTATTATATGTTATTCTTAAAAAATATTTATAATGTAACAATATGATATCAGTAAAATATTTTATATTCCATAATTTATTTCATTGTTTCATTTCCATTTATCCATAATTAATGAACTATAAATTATATATGAAAACAATATAAATATTTCTTCCATTTGTGTAATAATGAATTTTTTGTTTCCAATAGAACAGTAAGACAAATGTACATGTCACCCTTAATGATAATAAAATTTTTAACATCATTGAAATCTATTGAAAATACAAATATGTTAACTTTTCAATACCGACATAGGAATAATTGTTTTTTAATTAGCCTCATAATTTCACATTTCATATTAATGTTATTTTCATCAAATGGTTAATGTATGTATCACCCTTCCTTAGAACAAAGGATAAAAATAGTAATTATTATAATTTATATATTTTAGTTTTATTTTTTGAATAAATTTTATTATTTAATAGAAAATAAGAAAAATATATTAGTATTTCTTATTTGTATATTTTTGATGTAGATGTAGCTACTTGGGTGTTCCTTAATATTGTTTCCAAAATCACCTTTTATCCTCATGAGATGAATAATGGTTATTGTTAAACATATTACCCTGAAATAATTTTTTATTTAATATATTTTTAAATAAATTATATAATATAATATTTTCCCTGTATTTTTAACCCTTATTTTTCTGGTGTTCAATATAACTGTTGTGTAATCATGTTTCCCATAATTATTTTCTATAAGTTGACTCATAATTAATTTTTTTAATCTATTAATCCAAACAGTTCCCTTCACAAAGTTGATGATAAAATAAATCCTTAAAGGTAAGGATGATATTATTAGATTAGTTGATAGTTCATTATCCATATTGAAGCCAATCATTGTTATATAATAAATTTAATTTCCTTATCAACAACAATATTAACATCTAGGTACCCTCTTCGATTATACAGTAGTATAATGTTTTCATTATCTCATTTATCTAGGGAATCTCATTTCACTTTTGATGATATATTGGAAGGGAATTTATTATATTGCAATCCGTGTCATTATGTTTCATTATTTATTCTTTAAACTTAATAGATACTAGATATTATGTAAAATAATATCTTACACATTTACCTCTTATAGTCATTCTTCTTACAATAAATGTTTTTGTAGTGGGAAAATACATATAGGTGATTCCTCATATAGTGTAAATTACAGTGTTATAGTTTATAGTATAATAAATTAATTACCATTGGAAATATGTATTGGAATGGAAATGGCATTTTCCCCATAATCATAGTGTTAAAATGTATTTTTTGGTAATTTTGTACATTAATTAGAATTATAATTTTGTTTATATATTGATTACTGAAAGATATAACACAATAAGTTTCATTAATATAACTCACAGTGGTAGATCTATTTGATGCTTGTTCATTGGTGTTCAAATTTGTTGTTCAGGTTTTATTTTAACCCCGATGATGACAGCTACTCCTCGGCGATGATGGCCTTCAATGGTTTCTTTCAACAGAGACGATGAGGGTCCGTGGTGGTGCATAAATCTTGCTTTGGTGTCGATGTGTGCATCTTGAGGTGATGGTGACAACAACGTGATGATGGTTAACATCTTTTTTATTTTCTAAATTTTAAATGGTTCTTTCAGTGGTGGTGTAGTCGAGTTTATGTAGGGAATGCATGTTGGTATCTGTTGAATTTTGAAATATGTTGCATCTGACGGTAAGGTGCAGGCAATTTTTGTGTTTTTAATTGTTAAATTTTTCTCTTTAATGGGTTTTTTATGAGGTTGTGTCTCAATGCTAGATGAATGTTCTGTAGGTTCCCACTTTCCCTTAATGTGGATTTTCAATAAAATTTAAAAATGGATTGTGGAATCCCCATTTGTTAAAAAATATCATGTAGTATTGACATTATGGTGGCATGGATCCATATGACTCTTAATTTTACACATTAGGGTTCTAACAATCTATTTGATGGTATTTATGTAGGTTCAACTTTCTAATTACATTAAATCATTACTCCTTGATCCATTATATGGACTACACAATTATGAAATACTTGTCTTTAATTTTACCTATAATAGACAAGTATTTTTTATAGACCTTTTGGAGAATATGTACTATTAATGTGAAATAGGTTGTATCTATGTAATAGAAATGATATATATTTCCTGATAATTGAAATCACCACAATGGATTTCAATTAAGAATATCTAATTATGGTGTGATTTCCACCAATGTAATAGAGGTATTTAAGTAATTATTATTTTAATATGAATGATTTTACCATTATATATAAATTACATATATATGATTATTACATTGTTTTTAATATTGAGATGATTTAACCTAAGAGATTAATATTTTCTAGAAAAAAATGATCAATATATATTTCATAAAATATTGTATTATTTTTATCATGAATTAAATTTATTAAATTTATTTAAGGCTTAGACATCCAAAAATAATTATTTGGGGAAATGAAATAATTTAAAAAAAAATATAGTGTAATTATCATTATCCTTTATAATTTTTGGTTTGTGTTGTTTATGGTATACTAAAACTTGACCCATGGGAATAAACTCATTGAATCATTCTTGGTTCAATTTATAGAAATCTTGCATTCCACCTATAAATATCATGGAATGTGTTTTCCTCAGATATCTACATGAAATTCCCCCACTCAATTTTGAGAATGATCAGTAACATTATATTTATTTAAATACATATTATTGAAAATAAATTATTTTAATGGGTATTGAAAAAAAAAAGAACATGAAAGACAAAACCTAGTGATATAAGGGGCTGCAATAAATGAAATTATTTAATTTAATGAAATTATTACAAATACTGTGAATTTATTATAAATTTAAATGATATAATAACATAATTATATCAGTATTTGACTGTGATTATTATTCATAAGAAATAATATGAAAATTTAAATTAGTAAAAATTCATTTTGATTTGTTCAATACTATTATTAAAGATAACATAAAATAAATCAATTGATCAATAATTTATTTTTTCTTATTTCCTATCTGAAGGGTATTGAAGGTCCCCATTTTCTAATTTATCATAGAATATAAAAGGATCATCTTTAATATGTTTATATTTATATGGAATTAATTGGGAATTTAAATACACTATAACTCTCTTACAATGTGAACACACTAATATCTAATCAAAATATTTAATTTTTAATTGTGAAATTAGTTAACCATTTTGTAATTTAATTATGTTAATTAAAAGTTGACTATGAAGGTTTTACTAATGAGAAAAACATAGTGGATATCCCTTTCTCCATATATTGGTTATTCTACAAGGAAATCAACTGATATCCTTGTCAGAGAATAAGGTGTTTATTTACAAGACACATGCTTTGTATTATAATTTCAATATTTTCATTAACCCCACTATATTACTGAATATTATATTTGGATGAGGATATTAATGTGTTACGAAAAAATTTTATAGATATATATTTTACACCTCATTAATGTTATAGTATTTCATCCCATGTGTTTTTAGATTTACAATTGATGACCTATTTTTTTATAATATCCCTTGGAATCCATGTAAACTATATGGTGTGTGCATAATCTACACATAGTGTAATCTGAAAAATAGTGCGGTAGGTTGTCCTTATCAACTAATAAGGTTGATAATACATTTAATGAAAAACCACATATCATTAATAACTCAATTCCCCTTATATCCCATAAAATCTAAATGTGTGGTAAAAATCTATAGATTATATTCAAATTTAAGATAAATATCGTTTATCTATGTCATCTAGTTCATTCCTTTACAACCTACTGATGGAATCTATTTTTTTGTGTTCATGATAATTTTATGATATAATACAATATTAAAGATGAATATTATATTGAATAGGTTTTTTCATTTAATTTTAAATCAGGTGATGAGTACATTTTTACCGAAATAATAAAAAAATTATATATAATATATCAAAAAATAATAAATTATTATCAATTATTTTGTGACAGCTCTGATTCAACCTATATGATCCAGGACTATAAGAGGTTCCTATTCGGTTGTTTCTTTCTAGGATTTTTAATCAATGAATAATTAATGAATTTCTCATTGAAAAAATGAATTTAAAATATATTAAAAAATTTTATTAGTTAATTATTACACATAAACCATAAAGGTTGAATAAGCACATAAAATTTATAATGAATTTATATAGATAAATAAACACTATTCATTGGATCTCCTTCTATGTTTATGATCATGTTTTCCTTTGCATACTGTAGCATAATTGTAGTAAGTGGAATAAAATGGAGAATACCTTTATTAATAATCTGAAGTCACTACACTACCCATTGAACATCACAACTGAAATACCTTGGTGCTAACCCAAAAGAGTCCAGTACATTAACTATTTTTCAAACACAATAGAATCCTGTTATTTGAAAAGGAATCAATATGGTTCTATCTAGACATGAATAGATTGTATAGGAGGATCACTCGTCCATATTAAGAGCATTCTAGGAGAATATATCTTTTGACCATGAGAGGGTTCCATAAAAAATTTATTATATAGGGAAATTATTATTTCATGAGATGGTTTGGATAATGTAATCATCCACATTATATATAGGTGGTGTTATAATATAATAATTTCAAAAAGACCCATATGATTTTATTAATAACCGGGGAAACAAAAGTACTGAAAATAATATTTTTATTTTTATATAAATGAAATTTTCAAGTATAATGGATAATAAATAATATTTAAATAAATTATTATCCATTCAAATAATATTTAATATTTCAGTCATCAATTGTCCATTTACGGTAGTCCAATATTCCACCTAAATGTAAACCGGGCAGTGAAAAAAAAACAATTTTTTAAATAGAATAATATTATTACAATACTCACATATATATAAATATATATTATACTCCCGAAAAAAATTATTAAATACTTTTTATATATTATAGTAATGAAATGATAATCTTTTTTGACATTAAAAAATCAGAATAAATATGTATTACATTTTGACATAATTGTTAATGATATGGTGAGAATATATTTATTTAATATTAAGTTAGTATAATCATTTCATAACATACTAGTGACTAAATATATGTGATCAACCAATAATGAAGATATATTAATCCATTTATGAGAATTCTATTTATTAAAGAGATTATATTAAAATATAACTGATCTATGGTTATGAGTACTCGTAGTGTGAGACCATATAATCCCCTTTCGTTGGGGAATTAGTTAGAACAACATAAATATCAATAATATCATCATGTGACATACCTAGTAACAAAAATATAAAAATTGAAATTTTCTCAATGAATATAAAAACATAAGAATGTACACTACGTAATATAACCCCTTCATATTAATATCTATAAGATAGTGGGTTTGAATGTTTTTTCATCAACCAATATGATCTTTATGACTTTCATTGAATTCTTGATAATATATACAAGGACAATGTGGGTGTCTCCACAGAACTAGTTTTGTTATTCCATTCCCACCAACGGAACTAATATATATTCATACATTATAGAAGATAAGGGATTAATTCTTTCTCAAAGTATTAATTAATTAATTAGTATTCGTCATATTCCCAATTTATCATACCTTAATGTGAGCATACGTAGCCATAATATTCATCAATATATTGGATTTTATGATTTTAGTAATTCATTATTAAAATTACATAATTAAATTGACCATTACATAGGTCTTGAGAGTGGATAATCCAATGATATATATACAGGTGGATATCCGAAGGTGACACATCTTCACATAATTTCCTAACAAGAGATTATAGAGGATGAACATCATCAGGGGATGTTTCAATGTCTTATGATCCACCTAAAACTGATACTCACATTCATTTTTGTCCCATATAATTATATCAACCAACTATTAATTTTATATAAAATAATACTTTTATTAGACTTTTTGGATATCATAATAGCATGGAACTATAATGACCATTATTGTGATTGACACCCATATGACATTTTCACATTCATTGTATTATAGTAGAATGATAAAGAAACTATAATATAACAATTAATATAATCCCACCACAAAAATTTCATCAATATAATATGATTAATATTTTCTTTTAGGGAAAAAACATGAAATCCACAAAAAGGACTCACAGATTGTTTCCCACAAGGGTAACTCCATAATTTGATTCATATCATCCTGAAAAAATCCCCTCCACTTTGGAATATAACCCTAAAATATATTTATATCTATAACATGGTTCTCATTTTTAAGGCCACCTATATCTAAATGGGATGAAAGACCATTTGATAACTAAAACAAAATTACTGGATATGATCCTCTTCCCAACACATGTTCATAATATTTCCATAGTCCCAAAACACTTATCCATGTCCCATTTAGAATAAAATTATCTACTACAAATCCAAAAAATTAAATTCAATCATGATTTTACAACCATGAAAACCATAAGAAATTATAGATAACAAGGAGTTTTTTTCTATTTTATGATCATATATGAATATACAAAACCAATGAATGTTATTCCATGTTATCTCTATAAGGTTGTTCTTATATTTATGATTACATTTTTAGTTCATTTCATTTATAGAAAATGAATCACATCCTTTAAGAGTCTATAAATCTACCAAGATTTTATCTTTTTTCTCTATGAATATTAGATCCATCATAATTGAATAATATTAATATATGAAACATTACATAAATTTTCCCAATTAATCCCATATCCAAAAATCGTGTATATATATATTAAATCCTGCAAGTCATTATAAAATTAATCATCATTTAAATCATGGGAACATCAATTTTTTACTTGGTATTTTTTGACAATTTGATACTAAAAAATCATTGTTATCAAAACCTAAATTTCTTCATGAATTACCATAAATTTAATTGAAAAATGTTTATTAATATAAATAAATAAACGATCCTTCTTCATATTATTTCCTTTGATTATTATCTAACAAGAGTAATTAATATTTATGTCAACCATAAACCCATTTTTAAATATAATAAAAATAATAAATACCAAATATGTGATTTGGATTATATGTCTATCTCTCCCTCTTGATGGGTTTGAGAATTTATTCCCCAAAAGAATGAGTGTAACTATCTTATCTTAATGTTGATCTAATAACATTATATCTAAGAATATTTACAACATCATTAATATATAATCATTTATTCATTTATCCTATATTAATAATCATAAATGTATTTACAAAAGTTTAAAATAAAATAAAAATGTTCACTTATAGTTTTTATGGGTAATGCATATAATGAAAATCATCTAATAATTACTCTAAATGATAATTATTGATAAAAAATATAGGTGAATAAATCATTGATAAATATATAGTATAACTATAAATATACCAATTTTATCTATAAAAAAGAAAAATCATTATCGGAAACTTGTGAATTCAATGATAAATACCATGTTGGAAAAAATGTTATTAAAATAAATATTACTTCTTTAATAATATTATTACTTTTCCAAGTAAACCTCCCTTTTCCTACAAAATTATCATAATTAAATCAATAATATATATTAAAAAATTGATCATAGGATTTTACCATATATTTAAAGATTATAAGGCTATCACATTTGGTACACAATTTTATTAAGAAGAATTAGAAATTACAGTTATACAAAAATTATTTCCATTATTTGTGAATAATATTTTATTAGAATAACTTCGTGATTCACTGGGAACATAAAATGATTTTTGGAGTAGTTATTTGTTTTTTAGAGACATACTTTTTCTCCTTAATACATTTTTTCAATTTAATGGGTTATAATGTATTGTAGTATATATATAATGTAGTAAAAATACCCCCTTTAATGTTTATATTTTGGAATCAACATTTTACTACTCCCTATTATTTTTTAAATTTTTATTTAGAACACCAATCCATCCGAAATTGTTTTTATACACATTGAGATGTCTATTTATTATTATCCTCAAGATAATTTTAGTCATTAGAATGGACCCCTAACATTTCTTCAAACATATTTTCAAAAACAAAAATTTGAACCATCTTATTGTAAAGATAAGAATTAACTTTTGATTTAAATTATTTTTTAATCCCACATACATACATTTTGGATATTTTTATGAGTTGTTTCCACCATCCATATGTCTCCTCACGTGAAACATGATTGTCTAGAATGCCCACTGTAATACCCTAAAACACTAAAATAAGAACCTTGTTTTCGATCGTGTGTATGAAACACGAGAACAAGAAAAAATGTGATTTTAATATCTGTATACATTAAAATATATTTAGTATTTAAAATATATTCTATATATTTTTATTAATGGAACATTGAGTTAGTATGTTTTATATTCAATAGAAATTTTGTTTTATGTCTTATGTTACATAAAAGACTAACTTTTACCCAATAGTAATATTTTATTAAAATATTATTATATTATATAAAAATATATAAACTAGCTGCTATGAATAGTTTTGAATTGTAAGGACCCGTTTTTCGCTACGAAAGACTTTAGAATATTCTTGATGATATTCCAGAGCAGCACCTTCAGACGGCGTGCGATTCCGGGCCTCGGAGTGGCCATAATTAAATTTTCAATGCATTCACACTAGAAACGCCAAATAAATTCAATAAATCCTAAACGGTGATCCGGATCAGGGATCCTAGTGTACGGGTGGGTCCGGAATGGGGTGTTTACCCTAGGAACGACATAAAACTTGTCGGCGCGGGATGTTTGGACCCCTCGCTCGCTTCCGGAAGGTTAAACGGATAAATTAATTAATTAATTTATTCGTTTAATGTTGAAACGTAGGTATCTCTTAAACGGTGGTTCGGATTGGAAAACTGAGGGCACCGTTGAGTTCAAAGCGTGTCGTTTACCCTAGGAGGGGTATAAGTTTCATGGGCGTGGGCCGTTTGTGAAAAATGGCCCCAGGGGCGTTTTCGTAATTTTGCGGCCTCAGGCGCTAAGTTCAGTAACTTTTGAACAGGGTGTCAGATTAAAATTCCGAGACCGCCGTTGTGCTCGGGAGGTGGTGTTTACCCTAGGGGAGGCTTAACCTCGACCCCGTCGGGAGTTTCGGATGTGGGTCTTTTAAGGGGTTTTAAATTAATTAAATTGTTAATTAATTTTATTTAAACCCTCCCCCTTCTCCCTTGAACCCCATGGCAGCACCTCCTCTCCCTCTCCTCCTCCACCTCCGGCAGGGCGGTTCCGGCGAGGCAGCTTCAGAAAGGTGGCGGATCGTGCAGCGAAGCTTCGGGCGAAGCCCAACGAGGTAGGAGGTCTTTGTTTGCATTTTAATTCCCAAACCATCTTTCAACCTCAATTTTATGCATCGATTTTTGTTCGATTGTCGAATCAAATCCCTTGAGCACGTAGTAGTTTTTATGAGCTATCTGATGCATCTTTTGGATTCGGTATTGGATTTCTGAGGAACCCACAATCATTCGTCGAAGATTGCGGGTTTGTGGAGGAGTTTCGGGTTGTTCCGGGCGGCGACAACCAAGGGTAGAGGCGGTCAGGCGGCTTCGCGCGCCAGTCCGGCGATCCAGGCCAAACATAGGACGGCGGTGCCACGGCGAGAAGGCAGCTAGCCGAGGCGGAGCAGATGTAGGTGTCGGCGACGGCGGGCGCGGAGGCGCTGGGTGAGCAGGGGACGGCTTCGGCGGGCGAGCCGGGCAGGCGGCGCGGCGGCTGCAGCTTTGGAAGGCGGCGCGGCGCTGGGAGCAGCGGCGGCAGGCCGGTGGCGCTGACAGGGCGCTAGCGAGACGGAGTGGGGCCGTGAGTCGGCGGCCCCGTGCGGCGCAACAATGACCCGCACTTTGCGGGTCGTTGCGTGGAAGATGTGACCGGCCCTCGTGGCCGGTCAGTGGAGAATCCCGCGCGGCGGGCACGCGGGTGAGAAGGGGAGCGGGCCGCGGAACTGCGGCCCGCGGCTCGGATGGACCGGGCCAAGCTTCTGGGCCTCGGTCTAGTGGGCCGGCCGTCGCGGGCTGGTCCAAGCAGGGCGGACCGACCGGTCCGGGCCGGTCCGGCCCAAGGGGCTTTGCCCCTCACTCTTCGGACGCCCGTATTTCGGGCTACGGGTGTCCGTTTTGCGCACCGTCTGCGGCAGCGCGTAGCTTGCGTCGAGGGGAATGTTTTGAGATGGTTTCAAGAAATTTTAATTCCAGAAATGAGGGGTCACGGAGGCGCGACATGTCTTTAAGTGGAGGAGCGTTTTTCCGGGATTCTTGTTTTGGACGGCGCGGACGCGTCCGACATCCGTTTTGAGCACGGTCCGCGGCGTTGTGACCCTGGCACTGAGGCGGAGGATTCCAGTGCGGTTCCAGGCGTTGAGGCTGAAGTTGTGGTGCGGGCCCCATGGCCCACCTTTTGAGCTGTGTGCAGCGTTTAGCGACTTTTTCCTCGGACGTCCGTACGGGGCATGCGAGCAGTCAATGTTGGGTGTTTTTCCAAGGGCATCGCGTTGGCGCAGTCTGCCCACTATAATTACGCATGATGGTGTGGGCCCCGCGGGGGCCGTTTCGGGAGTTGACGGTGATTTCCAGCTTTATCACCGGGTGACCGTTTTGGACAAGTGAGTAGTCCATTTCGAGAGGATCACAACGGTGCGATCCGTTCGTTGAGTTTCGGGACCGGGTGGCGGGTCCCACGTGGCACCGCTCGTGTGAGGTGCGCCAGGATGCACATTTTTCTCCGAATATCCATTGCACTCAAGTGAGCAGTGCTTTTGACGTGTTTTACCGAGGGGATCGTAATGGTGCGATGCGCCCGGCTGTTTTCGGGGTCGAGGCTCGGGATCACTGGACGCTGTTCGGGCGTGAGGCGGTGTTGGTGACTTTTTCGTTGGATATCCGTTGGAGGCAAGTAAGTAGTCGATCTCCCGTGTTTTTCCACAAGTATTACAACAGTGTGATCCGTTTGGCTGTGCGGAGCCTCTTGCACGATCATGGGAAATTTGGAATGTGAAAGGTGCTCCAGTGGCGGTTCGTCCTCCCTTGTTTATTGCGGACCCTTGGCGTGTGATCATGCACTCTTGGGAGAGTGATGTAATCGGTCCACGAGATGTGGTTGGCCCTGTGTGGGCCTTGAGGTGGAGTTGTTACGTCACGCCTTCGCGTTGACGCTGGGTGTCGTGTACATGATAGCCTTTGGGCTGGAATGAGGTATACTGTAGGAGAATACGGGAGCACTTGGAGGTACGTGTGGTTATTTGTACCCGAGGATGGTTGTGCGCTTAGTTGGGGTTGAGATGGGGCCACACGTTGTGTGGGACCCACGTGCGTGCCGGGTTCTGCTTTGCGTACTTGGACCTCTCGCGGCATAGATGGTCCCTCTGTGTGTTTGTTTGACCAGCAGGGTGGAGTTCATCCCCTGGCTTTGTGCTCGTTTTTGACCAGTAGGGTTGAGTGGTCTCCCCCTGGTTTCGTTCTCGATGGACTGGCCGGTAGCGGGGCCAGTGGCACCTTGTGATGGAACAGGTGATGAACCCCCTTGGGTGAGTTGTGATGGAGTTGGGTGGTCACGTGATGACCACTCCGTGTTCAGTCGGCCAGTATTGTACCCTCCTGTTGAGATGGTAGAGCAGTTCTGAGTTTTACCCTCCAGCGGGGCTGGGCAGTGGGTTACTCATCGACTTCATCGGGCTTACCCTCTAGCAGGGCTGGGCAGTGGGTTGCTCACTAAATTCTATGGTTCACCCTCCAGCAGAGACTGGGCAGTGGGTCACCCGATGCTATTAGGGTCTACCCTCTAGCAGAGACTGGGCAGTGGGTCACCCGACGACCTCTTTGGGTCTACCCTCCAGCAGGGATGGCCAGTGGGTCACCCGTCGTCTAGTTTCGGGTCTACCCTCCAACATGGCTGGGCAGTGGGTCTCCTGGAGAATTATTCGAGGTCTACCCTCCAGCAGGGATGGGTAGTGGGTTGCCTGATGATGTATTAAGGTCTACCCTCCAGCAGGGCTCGGCAGTGGGTCGTCGGATGATGTATTAAGGTCTACCCTCCAGTAGGGCTGGGCAGTGGGTCGCCGGATGATGTCTTATTGTTTACCCTACAGCAGGGCTTGGCAGTGGGTCACCTGATATCTGGTTATGAATTACCCGCCAGCAGGGCTGGGCAGTGGGTCATTTGTTGGCATTCCAGACTCAATCCATAGTACTAGGCTAGTCTGTGTCTTTCTTTCGTGGTTACCGGAGCGGGAACCTTGGTTATAAGGGTCAGTGTTGTGACAGTTTGACTTTGAGGAGACCTATCGACTGCGGGGCAGTGACGAGGCATGGTTTGACTTTCCCTAGAACTCTCAAGTTCGAGTGGCACTTTCCCCACCGAGACGCGTTCTTGTGACGTGATCTAAAACCGTGCGGGCGAGTCAGTGCCGCCTAAAGCGGATAGTATCAAGGTGAGGTGACTGAGCCCCTTGGCTTGTGGTTTAGGGCAGACATGCGGGATCCTGGGCATCGATGGTGTTATATATGGGACTATTGGCGACACTTTTCTTGGGCTGAGCTACGAGACGGAGATCCCCTTTACGACGTTGTTCGGGCTTCTTGTTGAGCATAAAGATATGTATATACCTTGTTTCTTGTACCCACATCTTGGTTTTTGGCTACTCTCCTTTCAGGAAAGGTGAAGACGCGCAGGGTATGCCACGTGCTTTCCGTGTATAGTTTCTCGTGGTTGGATGAGTCTACTCTCCTGCTATAGGTAGCGAAGACTCGACGGGAAGTTCATCTTCTCACCGTTTCCAGCTCCTTGTGCCTGGATGAGTCTACTTCCTTTCTCTTGTTGGGTTGAGCTGGACTCTTTACTTCACTTCCAGTTGTACTCCTTTCTATTTCTGTTCGCTCTACTGCTCACCCTTCGGTACCTCCTTTTGTTGCTCCCTCGAGCCTTCGGGGTATTCTACTGAGTATTTTTATACTCACGCCTGCTTGGGCTTTTCCCACACTTGGTGTGCCCTTGCAGATGACAGACAGGTGGAGCGTGACTTCAGTGGAACGTAGGAGCTTGGGAGCTTGGACCGCGTGCGGTGGTCGTGGCCGGGTTCTAGGTGGGAGACCCATCAGCAGTTTTTTTTGCTTACCTGTTGACGGGTTGTGGCACTTTTTGGTTGGGCGCGTGTTTTTCCCCTATTCTTTTCAGTTTTTACTTTGTACTTGTAGAGGTCGATTCACTTTGTGGTATGTTTATAGCAGTTTCCCTTTTCTTTTCTTTTCTTGTCTTTTCTTTTACTCAACATTGTTTCATTGAGTTTGCTGCGTGTGTGTGTACAGGTGCTTAGGAAAAGGCCTCCCTGAGTTATTGTGCCTTCGGTGCTGGTCGCCAGCCCCTGGCCTATGGAGGCGGGCTTGGGGTAGTTGCGGCTCGAGCCCGGGTAGGGTCTGGTTGTGACAAAGTGGTATCAGAGGTTCTTCGTTCCTTGGGGAGTTGTGCGGATGTCCATAAAAGAGGAATTGTTTGGGATTTAGGGGAACAGTGTTAACGTGTCTCGAGAGCGGCTCCCAGGCCAGGGAGTCCAGTAATGGTGCGGCGGCCGACGTATCCATTCACCAGGACCTTGATAACCCACTTGTCGACTCGGCATACTGAGACACTTGTTGCAGGGAAATTGGATTGTGCATCAAATAGGATTGATTCTTTGAATGTCCTTCTTGATTCAGCTCCCCATCGTTGTTTTTGTTGGTATATACATATATGCTCATCTAACCGTGACACTCATTGATAATATTCAGGATGCCTCCGCGAAGACAGCCAGCCAAGATATCAGCTTTGGTTCGTGACGACGACCCTGTGAGCTACGAGGCCTCAGTCCAGGACCCATCGTGCGAGCCCTTTCTCCGGGTGGTCCGGTAGCAGCACCCCCACCTATTGAGAAGTAGACAGTTTCAGCGGAGCAGGATGAGTTTGAGTGGTGGTTGAGCGCGCTCTGTGAGTTCCAGTAGCAGGGACTACTGAGGTTCAGTGGTGAGCCAGACCCTCAGGCAGCAGAGGTTTGGCTCGAGTCAGTGGTTAGCCTTTTTAGGCTTGTGCAGATGCCGAAAGATCAGAGTGTGGCTTTAGAAGCCACCCTTTTCGTGGAACAGCTCGGCGTTGGTGGAGTCTGGTGGCTCAGTTTCTTGACGAGTCGCCGCTTTCGTTAGACGACTTTTAGTTGTTCCACCGGGAGGAGTTTTTCCCCTCCTGCTTGCGCTCCGTTCGGATTCAGGACCTCCTGCAGTTTCAGCAGGGAGGGATGACGGTGGGCGAGAACGCGGCTAGTTCTGCAGACCGTGCATGCTTTTACCCGGACATGGTCCATGATGACAACTTCCGAGCATGGATGTTTGAGCAGGGTCTCCTCCGAAAGATTCATGTTGTCATAGTACCCTCGGGCATTTCCACATATGCCGGGGTGCTAGAGCAGGCGCTGGTGACAGAGGGCTTCCTATCATGTTTTGCGGTTGATAGTGGCAGTGGGCACGACGGAGCCAGGACGTCTGCCGTAGCTAGCAGGCACCGGAGGACTGGACCTCGATGCAGGTGGCCTTCCCACTACCAGTTTCGGAGATGTGGTCGTATACGATTGTGGCGAAAAGGCGCAGGTCCTCAGCCTAGGATGCCCTTCCGTGAGTGGATCCTGGGCCATGGTCATACACCACAGTGGTGCCGGAGGGCACCAGTGCATCCCAGAGAGAGTCGGTTCTATGCTTGTGACGGGTGAGGTCAGTTGGCACGAGACTGCCTGACCCGAGTTGCTGGGAGCTTCGGGCAGGGAGCAGGTGCACCACCACGACAGAGGCTGCGCCGTGATCTGAGTAGTGGCTAGATAGGTGTTGCTAGAAGAGGATCAGGAGGATCTGGAGGTGGGGGACGATGTTATAAAGTCTCCCCATCACCACTAGGTGGTCCACGTCAGGCTCCGGGAGCTGACGGTTGGGACCATGGGTAGCCGCGAGCATTGGATGTCGACGATCCTGCAGAGCACGGGACGGTGAGGGGTACCCCTTGCGACTCTTCTACTTTTTGCAGTAGAATTGATGGGCTCTGCATGTGAAAGTTTTTTCTCCCTGCTCCTTGTTTGAGGTGTTACCAGGGTGACGCCGGGCGTCGGGTGTAACCCTCTATTGGTAAGGTAAAAGGCATGAGACCATTTCCTTTAGTCGATGGTGTTGGCTCCTTAGCCTGTTGAGCGTGTAAGAGAGCATCGAATATGGGATCTTGTGTGACCAGATATCCTTTGGTGTTTTACCATATGGATATTCTGAAAGAGGGAATCACCGGGCCTTGTTTCAGGTGCGGGCGGTGATTCCAGTCGCTGCGTGCGATGTAGGGGTTCGTTCGGGGAGGTGAGCTGCCCCCGAGAACTTTCGGGCCGTTTGAGATCGTGCAAAGGAATGATGAGGTTCCCTACCGCCTTGCCCTAACCCCAAATTCTGGAGTGGGTGCACGAAGTCGGCATGGGCCGACCTTGCGTGAACGGATCAATCCTTTGGTTTGTGTGTAGTGGCACAAAGCTGTGCGTGGGTACTTCTGAGTATGTGAAAGCCAGGTGTGGGCTTAGTACCATGTGTTGCTCCATAGTTTTTCTTTTCGAGGACGAAAATCTTGAAGGAGGGAATGATGTAAGAACCCAGATTTTTCTACGAATGACTTTGGAATATTCTTGATGATATTTCAGAGCAGCCCCTTCAGACGACGTGCGATTCCGGGCACCAGAGTGGCCGGAATTAAATTTTCAGTGCGTTCACACTAGAAACGCCAAATAAATACAATAACTCCTAAACGGTGATCCAGATCAGGGATCTAAGTGTACGAATGGGTCCGGAAAGGGGTTTTTACCCAAGGAACGACATAAAACATGTCGTTGCGGGATGTTTGGACCCCTCGCTCGCTTCCGGAAGGTTAAACGGATAAATTAATTAATTAATTTATTCGTTTAATGTTGAAACGTAGGTATCTCTAAAACGGTGGCTTGGATTGGAAAACTGAGGGCACCGTTGAGTTCAGAGCAAGCCGTTTACCCTAGGAGGGGTATAAGTTTCGCGGGCGCGTGTCGTTTGTGAAACATGGCCCTAGGGGCGTTTTCGTAATTTGGCGGCCTCGGGCGCTAAGTTCAGTAACTTTTGAACAGGGTCCCGGATTAATATTCCAAGACCGCTGTTGTGCTCAGGAGGTGGTTTTTACCCTAGGGGAGGCTTAACCTCGACCCCGTCGGGAGTTTCAGATGCGGGTCTTTTCGGGGGTTTTAAATTAATTAAATTGTTAATTAATTTTATTTAAACCCTCCCCCTTCTCCCTTGAACCCCATGGAAGCCCCTCCTCTCCCTCTCCTCCTCCACCTCCAGCAGGGCAGTTCCGGCAAGGCAGCTCCGACAAGGCGGCAGATCGTGCGACGAAGCTTCGGGCGAAGCCCAACGAGGTAGGAGGTCTTTGTTTGCATTTTAATTCTCGAACCATCTTTCAACCTCAATTTTATGCATCTATTTTTGTTCGATTGTCGAATAAAATCCATTGAGCACGTAGTAGTTTTTATGAGCTATCCGACACATCTTTTGGATTTGGTTTTGGATTCTTGAGGAACCCGCAATCATTCCCCGAAGATTGTGGGTTTGTGGAGGGGTTTCGGGTTGTTCCGGGCGGCGGCAACCCAGGGTAGCGGCGGTCTGGTGGCTTCGCGCGCTGGTCCGGCGGTCCAGGCCGAACGGAGGTCGGTGGTGCATCGGCGAGTAGGCGGCCTGCCGAGGCGGAGCGGCTGTAGGTGTTGGCGACGGCGGGCGCAGAGGCGCTGGGTGAGCAGGGGACGGCTTCGGCGGGCGAACCGGGCAGGCGGTGCGGCGGTCGCGGCTTCGGAAGGCGGCGCGGGGCTGGGAGCGGCGGCGGCAGGCCGGTGGCGCCGAAAGGGCGCCAACGAGAGGGATAGGGGCCGCGAGGCGGCGGCCCCATGCGGTGAAACAATGACCCTCACATTGCGGGTCGTTGCGTGGAAGATGAGACTAGCCCTCGTGGCCGGTCGGTGGAGAATCCCGCACGGTGGGCACGTGTGTGTGAAGGGGAGCGAGCCGCGGTGTAGCGGCCCGCGACTCGGCTGGACCGGGCCAAGCTGCTGGGCCGCGGTTCAGCGGGCCGGCCCAACAGGGCGGACCGGCCGGTCCGGGCCGGTCCGACCCAAGGGGCTTTTCCCCTCACTCTTCGGACGCCCGTATTTCGGGCTATAGGCATCTGTTTTCCGCACCGTCTGCGGCAGCGCGGAGCTTGCGTCGAGGGGAATATTTTGAGATGGTTTTGGGAAATTATAATTCCCGAAACGAGGGGTCGCGGAGGCGGGACGTGTCCTTAAGTGGACGAGCGTTTTTCCGGGATTCTTGTTTTGGACGGCACGGACGCGTCCTACATCCGTTTTGAGCGCTGTCAGTGGCGTTGTGACCCTGGCAGTGAGGTGGAGGTTTGAAGTGCGGTTCCAGGCATTGAGGCTGAAGTTGTGGCATGGGCCCCACGGCTAGCCTTTTGAGCTGCGTGCAGCGTTTAGCGACTTTTTCCTCGGACGTCCATACTGGGTGTGCGAGCTGTCAATGTTGGGTGTTTTTCCGAGGGCATCGCGTTGGCGCAGTCTTCCCGCTATAATTATGCATGATGGTGCGGGCCCCGTGAGGGCCGTTTCGGGAGTTGACAGTGATTTCCAGCTTTATCACCGGGCGACCGTTTTGGACAAGTGAGTAGTCAATTTCATGTACGATTTCGAGAGGATCGCAACAGTGTGATCCGTTCATTGAGTTTCGGGACCGGGTGGCGGGTCCCACGAGGCACCGCTCGTGTGCGGTGCACCGGGATGCACCTTTTTCTCAGGATATCCGTTGCACTCAAGTGAGCAGTGCTTTTGACGTGTTTTTCCGAGGGGATCGCAATGGTGCGATGCGCCCGGCTGTTTTTGGGGTCGAGGCTCGGAATCACGGGACGTTGTTCGGGCGTGAGGTGGTGTTGGTGACTTATTCATCGGATATCCGTTGGAGGTGAGTAAGTAGTCGATCTTGCGTGTTTTTCCGCGAGGATTACAACGGTGTTATCCATTTGGCTGTGCAGAGCCTATTGCAAGATCTTGGGAAATGTGGAATGTGAAAGGTGCTCCAGTGGTGGTTCGTCCTACCTTTTTTATGGCGGACCCTTGGCGTGTGATCGTGCACACTTGGGAGAGTGATGTAATTGGTCCACGAGATCTGGCTGGCCGTGCGTGGGCCTTGAGGTGGAGTTGTTATGTCACGCCTTTGCGTTGATGCTGGGTGCCGTGTGCACGATAACCATTGGGATGGAATGAGGTATACTCTAGGAGTATACGGGAGCGCTTGGAGGTATGTGTGGTTGTTTGTACCCGAGGATGTTTGTGCGCTCAGTTGGGGTTGAGATGGGGACACACGTTGTATGGGCCCCACGTGCGTGTTGGGTTCTGCTTTGCGTACATGGACCTTTGGCGGCGTAGAGGGTCCCTCTGTGTTTTTTTTACCAGCAGGGTGGAGTTCTTCCCCTGTCTCTCTGCTCGTTTGTTGGCCAGCAGGGTTGAGTGGTCTCCCCCCAAGTTTCATTCTCGATGGATTGGCCGGTAGTGGGGCCAGTGGCACCAAGTGATGGAACATGTACTGAACCACCTTGGGTGAGTTATGCTGGAGTTGGGTGGTCGTGTGATGCCCACTCCGTGTTCAGTCGGCCAGTGTTGTACCCTCCTGTAGAGATGGAAGAGCGGTTCTGAGTTTTACCCTCCAACGGGGCTGGGCAGTGGGTTACTCATCGACTTCCTCGGGCTTACCCTCCAGCAGGGCTGGGCAATGGCTTGATCACTGACTTCTAGGGTTCACCCTCCAGCAGTGACTGGGCAGTGGGTCACCCGACACTATTAGGGTCTACCCTCCAGCAGAGACTGGGCAGTGGGTCACCCGACGACCTCTTAGGGTCTACCCTCCAGTAGGGCTGGGCAGTGGGTCACCCATCTTCTAGATCCAGGTCTACCCTCCAACATGGCTGGGCAATGGGTCGCATGTCGACTTATTCCAGGTCTACCCTCCAGCGGGGCTGGGCATTGGGTTTCCTGATGATGTATTAAGGTCTACCCTCCAGCAGGGCTGGGCAGTGGTCCTTCGGATGATGTATTAAGGTCTACCCTCCAGCAGGGCTGGGCAGTGTGTCACTAGATGATGTCTTATGGTTTACCCTCCAGCTGGGCTGGGTAGTGGGTCACCTAATATCTGGTTATGAATTACCCTCCAGCAGGGCTGGGCAGTGGGTCATTTGTTGGCATTCCAGACTCAGTCCTTAATAT
Source organism: Viscum album (assembly GCA_963277665.1). NCBI lineage: Eukaryota > Viridiplantae > Streptophyta > Magnoliopsida > Santalales > Viscaceae > Viscum > Viscum album. The sequence continues at coordinate 1,573,717,088 of OY728121.1, read as the reverse complement.
TAGGCTAGTCTGTGTCTTTCCTCCATGGTTACCGGAGCGGGACCCTTGGTTATACGGGTCAGTGTTGTGATGGCTTGACTTTGAGGAGACCTCTCGATTGCGGGGCAGTGACGAGGAGTGGTTTGACTTTCCCTAGAACTCTCAAGTTCTAGGGGCACTTTCCCCACCGAGACGCATTCTTGTGACGCAATCTAAAACCGTGTGGGCGAGATAGTGCTGCCCAAAGCGGATAGAATCAAGGTGCGGTGACTGAGCCCCTTGGATTGTGGTTCAGGGTAGACGTGCGGGATTCTGGACATCGATGGTGTTATATATGGGACTTTTGGTGACACTTTTCTGGGGCTGAGCTACGGGATGGAGATCTCCTTTACGACATTGTTCGGGCTTCTTCCTGAGCATAAAGATATGTATATACCTTGTTTCGGGTACCCACTTCTTGGGTTTTGGCTACTCTCCTTTCAGGAGAGGCGAAGACGCGCGGGGTATGCCACGTGCTTTTCGTGTCTAGCTTCTCGTGGTTGGATGAGTCTACTCTCCTGCTATATGTTGCGAAGACTCGACGGGTAGTTCATCTTTTCACCGTTTCCAGCACCTTGTGACTGGACGAGTCTACTTCTGTTCTCTTTTTGGGTTGAGCTGGACTCTTTACATCACTTCTAGTTGTACTCATTTCTATTTCTGTTCACTCTACTGCTCACCCTTCGGTACCTCCTTTTGTTGCTCCCTCGAGCCTTCGGGGTATCCTACTATGTATTTTTATACTCGCCCCTGCTTGGGATTTCCCGCACTTGGTGTGCCCTTGCAGATGACGGACAAGTGGAGCGTGACTTCAGTGGAGCGTAGGAGCTTGGGAGCTTGGACCGCGTGCGGTGGTCGTGGCCGGGTTCCAGGTGGGAGACCCATCAACAGTTTCTTTTGTTTACCTGTTGACGGGTTGTGGCACTTTTTGGTTGGGCGCGTGTTTTTCCCCTTTTCTGTTCAGTTTGTACTTTGTACTTGTAGAGGTCGATGCACTTTTTGGTATCTTTATAACAGTTTCCCTTTTCTTTTCTTTGCTTTTATTTTCTTTTACTCTGCACTGTTGCATTGAGTTTGCTGCATGTGTGTTTATAGGTGCTTAGGCAAAGGCCTCCCCGAGTTATTGAGCCTTCGGCGCTGGTATCCAGCCCCTGGCCTATGGAGGCGGGTTTGGGGTAGTTGCGGCTCGAGCCCAGGTAGGGTCGGGTCGTGACATGAATAACTTATTAAAATATATGGTTTATAGATATTTAAAATGAAATCATTTAGAAACCAAAAAAAGATCCAATTAGATCAAGAAATAAATATTTTTATTTATATTTTTCCAAAAGAGTTTTATCAAAATAAATATAATTAATTACAATTATGTAATAATATTAATGAATTATATAAGTAATTTTTTTTAAAAAAGCATTTTTTTATTCAATCACTTGATTTTATATGCATACGATAAGAACAATCCTTGTTTCACAAATAATAACCTATATTTATGTAAATGAAATTCCACCACCACTTATTTTTGAACCCATTTTAAATATAAATTTTGAAATATCATTTTATTTAATAATTTAAATTTAAATTCATATTTTAATGATTTAATTAACAATTAAGTTATCATGAATTTTTGATATTATTCGGAACCATATCAGTTTTCAACAAATTTATTAAAATACTGAATTTTAGTTCAAAACATCATTTTAATATAATTTGTATATAACGATAATGTATATTTTTAATTGGGTTGAAGGTTTAATGATTTAAAAATTAATAAAATTTATGTCATTGGAAAAAATTTCACATTTAATGTTATAACAAAAAAGTAGAAAAAATTTAGATTACTTTTACTTTAAAAACCCTTATTGTCGTCCTGCTTATCGTATTAAATTTAAATCAATTTCCACCACCTATATTAAGGGAATATGGAAAATTGATTCCTCATTTCTTATCAGAATAATTTATAATTTCTAATAAGGAAAACTTTTATTGACCAAAAATATTATGGAAGTTATTAAAATTAATTACAACGATTAAGGTTAAATTATGAAAAATATGGGACAAACCTCAATATTAAGGGTTTAAATGACTTGGAAACATGTCCAATATCAATTTTATGGCCATATTTAGATCCTAACATCCCTTTTATATAATTTTTTCCACTATTTGATTCATATTCAACATAATAAATGTTTGAAGAATTCATCTATCCAAATATTATAAGATTTCAACTCCCCCTACACTATAAAAGGACACCACTTTCACACCTCGCAAAAAATATAGGATTTGATAGGATCAGAAAAATAGCTTCCAAAAATCCCTAAAGTATACCTATAATCCTCTATATGGTCATTAATCCTTCTATGGAAGCATTTTTCTATAAACCAAATGGAGTTACCCAATCTTTTAGGTACCACCTTCGAACAATCAGTTTTCTTTCATTTACTCTTCCCCCCCATTATTTTTATATATAAATCCTATATAAGGGAAAATGTATTCTTAATATACTATTTTTTTTCTATTATGTTTTCAAGATACAATTACACACACCTCCATCTAATGGGTGATGATCATTTAGTTTATGTGAATGATGAACTGCCAAATATTGAAATAATGATGGTCATTATTCTTTTACCACATACCATTATTATCATTATAAAATAAAATAAATTTAAATATGTAATATATGATATTTATTATTTATTTAATATTATTTTATTATTTAACAAAACATATATTTTGAATTTTCATTTTTGGTAAAAATTATATATTTGTTTGAGGAAGTGTGGACTACGTCACCTTCTAAGAGATGTTATTCATTCACATTAAAAAAGGAACATATGAAGGATGGTTTAAATTAAACATATGTAACATAAAAGTAATCTATATTATATTAATGCTATAATTATATTTTGGTAAATATAATAAATATCATTTTCATTATTACACTTTAATACAGTTAAAAAGTAATAATGATATTCGTGGACGTGAAGACTACTGCCTCAAGGATATGATGTGATTCCTTTTTCATCACATTAATTATATATATAAATATATATTATTAAATGATAAAATATTTATGATATAGTTATCATTATGTAATGATATTGTGTTACATACCTTCTTTCGATAATATTGAAAAATTATTGTGTACTGATGCATCTGTATGGCCTACTACCTCCATGATTGTAATGTTTATTCATTTTTCATAACAGTATGTAATGATTTATTTTTATAGTATAAATTATATATAAATAACATAATAATATAATTATGAAATTATTATTATTATTGTCATTTTATATACAAACATTTGACCTAGTATACATACAAAAAAATTTCACACAGAAATCAAATTTTTTAAAAATAGTAGACGTAAAAATATTGTATAAGTAATATCACAGAACATGGTAATAAGTGAAATGAAAGTACTGGAAATAATAAAAAAATTTATGTATAATGTTGAAAATTAAAAATACATTATTATACATGATTTTAAAGGATGTTCAGCTGAAAGGAAACTCACGTTAATGGATTCTCATCTCACATTTTTTAGATTTGTGTGATAAATGTCGTGTTCTCTACCTACAACTTTTGTGTGGTTTATCTACTACCCCTTTATTATATTATATCATTAATAACTTCATCTTCTTGGTATTTTAGACATTCTTTTAATTTTATTCCTTCTTGTGTATTATTATTTAAAAACATTCAATGTGCCACGTGACAATTTTAATTTTTTAATAATTAATTTCCCCAAAATATATTTTAATGATATTAAAATTGTATTTCCCGTCAATGAAATTATATGAAAATAATTTATAATCACTTTAACATTAATATCCTATGGTTATTCATGACATTTGTTATTCACTATGAATGTTTTTCCACTATTTTTAATAATGTTTTTAAACAAAGTATCCATGAAAACCCGAATTCATTCTATCTATTGTTGGAGAACTTATTTTCCACTAAAAATCATGTGTTATTATTATTTTTAATATATGTTTATAAAATAATTTTGTAAAGAAAAATTTAAATTTAGGGCCTTTTCCAATGTTTTCAAAGGACTCGCCTTGTTTATTTCAGGAAAAACATTTTTATAGCATTTAACCATTCAAAAGGAATGTTATTTTTACCTCGTATGGATTGTATGGATCTACCTCTCATCATTTATATGAAGATTCCAATTCATGTCTAAATGATAAATTTGAAAAGAAATTTTTTTCAAAATTGAGTTTCAATCATATTGTCCTCCATATGGATTAATAAAACAAAAAATAATATTTTTTAGAATAATTATTTTAAAAGATATATCTATAGTATTTATATTCAAAAATAACAAATTTTATTTACTCCACTTGGGATTTTTTGTATCAACTCCATCCTTATTATTCCCCTAGATGGTTTATTATAGATTTTCCCCTTGATAATATTTACATTCAATTCCATGAATCATTTTTTATTCCCCATTAAATATTTAAAATCCAATGGTAATTGATTTTTTAATTTCCACTAATTATCTATTTAATTTTTCATGGATTTTACTATTACATAAACCATGAACAATTTTACATATAGTGTCAACACTAATAGTAATTTTATTATTGAGGGAAATGTGGTTAATTTCATATTATTTATTCACCATGTATATTTGAAAAGGTGTATTAGTTATTTTGATTATTTGATATGAGGAATTATTTGGACTGGTAATAATGGGTAGAGCCCAGATATAATATACATCCTATAATCATTGATATATTCTCATGAGGGAAAAAAGTAGTTAAAATTGAATAGGGTTTTATCTATTTCATTAAACCATCCTACGAAAGGCCTTGATGGGTTGAGATTTCATGTTCCATAGACCTCACATCCATTAATATATCACTTCCGTCATATTAGATTAAACTATTACAAATCCATTGGATTTTGCATCGACATATCTTTGGATAAATTTCATCTGGAGTTCATTATTTAAATGAAATTTGATTTGGATTAATAGTGTTCCATATTTATTATTCTATATCTATTTATTTCAATTGTATGTGTTCCTAGTTATTATTATTTCATATTATTTATGCTCTTCCATCTAATTTTAATTTTTATTAGGCGTGCGACTTTAATTATTTAACATTTCATAATTATTATTCCCATTGATTCATTATTGCTTCTACTATATTTTTCCATTTATGATCATTTGAGTTAACCATATTAATTTTCAATTCAATAATAATAATATAAGAATACTATGAATGATATATATGGATTTAGTATATGGGATAAATCTATACCCATTGTTATTTATATATAATGAAGAAAAATAATTGTTTTATTTAATTTTATCATTTCTCATGTATGTACCTTATTTACCAAGACTATTATACTCTATATACTTCCATATTTGATTACTTGTAACCATTCCCGTTAAATTTATACTACAGACTAGCTTAGGGATCTCTAGGGTTGAAGAACTACTTCCACTAGGTCGTTGACACTTTTATTTTCTTTTTCATCATTAATTTCAGAACTGGAATTTTGGTCCATTGGTTCTTGAATCTATGGAAAAATAAACTGTCCCATAAGTGACATCCATTTATCAATGGTTACCCATTGAATGAAGTGATACATTCACATTTCATGTGTTTTTCAACTTATTTTTTCTCCATGATAATTGTAACAACCCAATTGTTCATTAATGTTGTTTTCATGTAATAATTTAATCTTTTATATTTTTTTAAATTTTCTGTAACCCTTAATATAGCATGTGTCATTATAGTGAACCATGTTTCTAATTCATTCTATCGAATATCATGATATATATAACTACACGAAACAAATATATTATCATTCGGTAAATGAATCACAATGTTTTAATTGTGTTATACAAAATTTTGTGTTCCTTTGATAACATTAGGCACAAAGAATACCAAAATTTACCAAACTAAAATATACTATTATTATTATTAAACTATTATTGTTGTTTTAACCATTCCATTAGAATTGAGGTTACGAATATTATTATTTAAATGATGATTATATGGTTTAGAAATTTAAATATATATATATATATATGAAGAATTTTTTCGGGACCAATTGAATAGAAATGGAAATAAAACTTTTTGGAAAAAATAAGAAATCATTTGTGGGAAAATTATATATATGGAATAAAATACTTTTTACCTTAATAAAATAATTTTTCCAATTTTAATAAATATATTTAATGATATATATATATATATATATTTGAACTGTTTAATATTTATTATAATTTTTTTATCGAAAAAAATAAATAAATCCAATTTTATGCATAATGATACGTTTTTTCCTAAAAGGTTATTTAAATGAAATTTAATGATGCCCTTATTATAAATATAAATTTTCATACTTTTATAAATTTTATTTTATAAAATGAACACAATTTTCTAATTGTAAAATAATCGTTGGGTGACGTTTTGGTATTTTTTGGAGAAATTTCAATTTTTTATGAATAGTGAAAAACAATGAATATTAATTTGAAACTACATATTATTATAATTTATTTATATAGTTAATTTAAATTTTAATTTGGTTTTAATAATATATTTATATTAATTATAAATCTATTTATTAAATTTATGTTGTTGGAATCAATTTCCCTTTGAAATTAAATATAAAAACATTTAAAACTGTTGAACATTTTTAATTTAAAATTTTTTTGTGTCATATAATCTATGGGATTAATTTCAAATTTATTTCTGAAAATTATATTATTTAAATGACTAATAAAGGATTCCCATTTTTTTATAATCATAATTTATAATGTCTAATAATTCAAAAATCAATTTTTTACCATAGTAACTATTGATGGAAATTAAAATTAATTAAAGTTATTATGCTAAAAAAGATTAAATAAGTTCTAAAAATAGAATATAAGGTGGTAAAATGACCATAAAATGTATGAAATATATTTTATGTTTTTATTTATTCCATGAAACTTCTTGTATCAAATTTTGGGCTTTATATAAGTCCTTATGTTGTAAAAATTTTGTGATCACACAATTATGTTAAAAAATTCCATGTTATTCCATTCCACCACTTATAAAAGAGAACTCACCCCTTCACATATTAATACCGCTGAAGACATTTTTTTCAAAAAATAATTTCCAAAAAATTCCCCCAATTTCGAGACATGTACCGTAGAGGCTTTTTTTAATAAATCCAACCAAAGTGCTAGATGCTTCATACTAATGTGAATTACACAAAAGATAGGTGGAATCCTTCAACAAGAAGTGTTTTCCATTATGTTATCAATCCCCTCAGTTATTCTAATTAAATGATTATATAATATCTTAATTATCATAACTATACTGATATTTTATTTTTTTATCTTTATGTCCTAAAATGACCCACACATCTATAAAATGAGACATGCAAAATCCATTCGTGTGTACGGAGTACTACCGCTTCCCAAACCAAAGTGGTTCGTTCTTCCACTACCACATCTCAATGTTGGTAAAATGATGAACATAAAATTTTTATATGATAAAAAAAATTTGTATTATATTATGTTTCTCTAAAGATTACATGAGACATGCCATCATGCATTACATCTTATGGGAATACAATAAATTCGTATATGGACGTGTGGACTACCACCCTCTCAATACATTTTTCCATTAATAATTACATAGAATGAATTATGGAAGGTTTTAATAAACAAATATGATATATATTTGATAATAATTATAAAATATTGATAATATATATATATATATTATTTAATTTTATGTTTTCATTATATATGTTATGATAATGGATTCAACATTAATGTGTACCTACGAAGTACCGTCTCTATGAATGATGTATTTCATTTTCTATATATATATATATAATTTATAGAATATTATAAATAAATATATAATGAATATAAATGAAATTTATAACATGGTTATAACTCTAAATATGATGGAATCAAGATATATGTTTTGGGACAAACATATCACAAATAAAATCACATTATAAAAACAATGTAGTTTGTACAAAAAATGTAAATTTTTTTTGGAATTATTAATAAAAGGTTAATAAAAGGCCATAAGAAAATAATATGTAACATGATATAATTAAATATTTTTCTTTAATAGTCATATAACAATATTATATTTATTATACATGAGGTTTGAACAAGTACAATGAGATTCAATACATAATTTAAGGGTTTTCTCATTTCACTTGTATTTATGTGAGATATATGATATATTAACGACTTATTCATGTTTTTTGGTGTATATACTAACCTATTAAAGGTTATATTATGAAAATAACTTATAATATGTCATTAAAATATTTAATTGTTGTTAATATTTCATATATCATGTGATTATAAAGATACACAAGAAGTATAAAATATCTAGTCTCAATTTTTAATCTTTGAGACTTGGTCCAAAATAACCATTTGATTATTTTTTTGGTCTATATGAATCATATTAATTTATTATATTATTATTATTTTTAAATATAATTATATTAACATATCTAAATTATTATATCTAATTTATTGTGTTTATAGATCAAAAGTTACCAGATTAGTCATGAAATTGATTTCAATAATTTTCTTTCTTTGAGACACATGTTATGTTATGCACCTTCATTATTTTAAGAGGATTATATATAGACCATTGAAATGTTGTATCATGAATCTAATAAAATACATGATATTTTTATCATCGTGTAATATTATTATATTATGTGGATTATTAGTTATTATTACAAAATTGATAATTGTATACTAAAATATCATCGTTTATAAGGGTTTTTACAATTATTAATCCATTGATGAAATATTACGATCCATCTCTGAAGAACAATAATGAAATTTAATATCTCTTAATTATTCATGATATATTCATGTATTTGTGCTTGTTTTCACACATTTCTTCTTAATAATGTTAAGATAGTGTTTGTATGGAAATTATTCTTTATTTATCTATTTGGTCAGAAATTTGTTTATCCAAAACTAATTTTTTCGAAAATGTTTTCAAATTATATATTACTAACATTTTCAAGGAAAACTATTTTCCAAATTGTATTATATTTAAAAAATATCAATTTAGAAAGGATATTTTCCTCATGAAATATTTTCAAAAATTCTTTTTCTTAAAATTATTATACATTACAGATGGTATTTATCAATGTTACCTATGTATTATTGGGGTTAGGATCCATGGATACATTTTAATTAATTCAATGAATGGTTATGTTTTTATAACATCATATTTTTGAAACCCATATATCTTCCAAGGGTAATATTCTTATGAAAATCACTTATTTTCAGGAATTTTTATTTTATGTATTGATTATGGAACATATCTATTTTCAATAGGTTTTTATGTGTTTACTTGATTAAGATACAAAATTAATTTAATGGGTTATGATATGAATTTTATTTGACCATATATTTTATGGTTTATGATATAATGAATGTTTTTTATATTTTTGAACACCTATTTATGAATCCATTATAAGATGAGTGAGACCTATATCTCCCCCTATTGGGTTAGGCAATGATTTGTATATAATGATAAACACATTGATGGAATGGGGAGTGACCTCATTTTAGTAATGATATATTTCCACTAATATGGTCTTGGGTGTAAACCTTGACTACTAATATTAAAAGGACACAGCCTTAAACAGTACATAATATTGAATTAAATAAATAATTCACATTGAGGATCTTTTCAGCTTTATAGTTTTAGGGAATTAGGACATAACTATTACATCTCAAAATATTACGAAGTAGGCACTTCTACCCAGAATCCACTTTTTTTTTTATAAAATAAAAACTCTTGAAAAAAAATCATGTCTAATTGCATGTTAAAGAGAGCATGGCTTTTCCTTGATCCCATCCTTGACCCTATTCATCTTTATGTCCGGTGAAAAACATTCCAAAACATGGGATGGGCATAAAAGTCTTAGTAAGGGTTATAAAACAGTGAATGAAAACATTTGTTCATAAATACATACAAAACATGAACTCTTTTACTTACCTCACGAAATAATAATATTTATGAAAGACACATAGAAATAATAAATCATAAAGGAAACATGCGGCATCCATACCATACTTACATTGTAGCTATAACAGCTACATATGGAGTTACTTTGGAATAACCATCATAGTATATCCCTAAATCTCTTAATAGAAACATTCACGTTTACCTCTGTCACGTTACCCAATGTATTAGAGAGCTATCTCAGGCTCACCTACCCTAGGCTTATCACGGAACCACCTGTATACGTAAATAATTCCCAAGAACCATAACATGATCTTAACACATAACATAAGCATAAAAGAAAAATAAAATTTTCACATTGTAATAATAAAATATCATTTCACAATATTGAAATAATAAATCCATTCTCAAAATCATTTTCAATACCAGAATACATAAAAATAGTATTTGGTATTTATTTTTACATTTAAAAACATTCCGGCTTGTTAAGGAAGCCAATGATCAAATAATACTCGCGGCGGTGGAAAGGTTGTTGACACCGCTTACATTAAAGAAACATTTCTTTTTGTCCTATAGTAAAATGCTTCGTTGAGAAACGATTCCTTTTGAATAGAAGTAAAATTCAAGGGATTTTATACATCGTATAAAAGAATGTCATATATAAAACAAAAAATGCCTCAATAAAAGGAGATTGAGACGAAGTCCCTTACCTCATGTCCAACTTGACCCATTCGTTGTTTAATCTCCTGAATAATAAACTAAAGTTAATTTATACTTTCTTAAGAACCGTTTTCAAGTTTAGTATTCCTTTTATATCACTTATTACCATGTTATAATCATTATGTAATCATTTAAGTTAATAACGTTCATTTTGTCGATATTTGGTAATTAAGTCAAAAATGGACTTCTTATAATTATATGTTGTTCGCGTGGTAAAAGGTTTATTATATCCAGAAATATATTCATTATTTGGGTATCGTATATATCATATATATCCATCTTGTAAATGTTTTTATAATAGTACTTAACATTTGGAGGTACGAAATGAAATGCACCGTTCATGGAGACGGTAAGTCGTACGTACGCATGAACGCTAATTTCATTTCTATTTCTTATTTTAATAGAATTAAAACATAATTATACATAGGTATATTATAAATCAAGTATAATATCATATATAATATCATTAACTCTATCCTTTATACATCTCATGTAGGGAATTAACGAGTCACATCACTTTGAGGGGGCGGTAGTCCGCACTTCCTTAAATTATATTATTGTATTTACCCACCATGGAAACAATAAAGATTTGATATTATTGAGAAGTAGAGAAGCATAATGAAATAATAAAAATAATATATATCATATATAAATACAGTTTCATCATAATGGCCACCATGAGAGGCGGAAAGATATAATTGAACAATCATCATTTCATGAGGCGTTAGTTTTCCATCCACAGAAAATTATGTTCTTCATCAATTATATGGAGGTGTGTGAAAGTGTAGTTCGAATACATATCATAAAAACATCCTAGTATATTGAGGATACTTTTATTGTTACAAAAGAAATGAAATAAGAAGATTTTAGGGGTTGGAGAAGCAAAATAATAGAAAACAATTTAAGAGAAACGGGTTCCTTTAATTTGGGTAACTCACTTTGGTTGGAACCAAAGGACTTCTTGAAGTGCCTTCTTCCTATGGTAATTCTTCTTTGAGGATCATAGGGATGTAGGTAGCATAATTTTGCAGAGTTTGGACGATCCAAATGGCTTGAGAGGTGTGAGGAATTGCATAGAAGTGGTCTCTTTTTATAAGGGAGAGGAGGGGCTCTTTAGGAATGAGTGAAAATATTATTTTATAATATAATGATATTCGATTTCTAATAGTCCCAAAATCATTATTTTAGAATATAATATGACTCATAATCAATATAAAACCATAAAATCAGAATTTTACATGTTTTGGATAATATTTTAATCATTATAATCTTATTTAATTTAACAATTTATTAATGAGGTAAATACTGCATCATTATTGTGTCATAAATAATATAATTTATTTGATGACTAAAATTTATAAAAAAAATACCATGATGTAGAAAATCTTTTTATATTTCCAATTAATATTTATAGTCTAAATTATTACTTATATAACACCATATAAAAATTAATTACAAAACGTTTTTTGTTAATGTCACTTTTGTCTTCACATTAAATTAATTAATATAAATTGTCATTATCTCTCCTATGTGGCTCAATGGGGTCCGAAAATCGACCCAAAGATTACCATGGTAGGAAATGACTCATCCAATAGGATTAGGACACCTTTAAGGGTAATTTTATATTATTATATTATCATTTCTTTACCCTTATTTACCTGATTTACACTTTAACCACGATAAATAAAATATTTACTAAAGTAAATATTTAAAATGTCAAAAAATAAAAGTTACCTATTTAAACAATTTGAACCTCCTGATTCAAAATATTGAATCCATTTCTCCAAATTCAAAACAGAAAAGTGGCAGAAATTAATTTAAAATTAATTTCCGTTGGCAAAACAAAAGGCGTGTATTTAAGAAATTTTAACTATCAAAAGATTGACAGTTGATTATAAACAATTTAAATGTGATTTTGCTTATAATGACCAAAAATAGATTGAATGGTAAAAATATAATCTATTTACACTTTAAAACCAATTAAATGTATAATATAACCATATAAATAAATTAGATTAAAACATAGTTTTGAATTAAAATACAATATAATCACTATTCCATAAAAAATAACCTTTATCAGGAAAAGACCAAAAAAATTACCCAAAGTAAATTATGATGTCCTCATTCTAAGGAAGGATTTTATTTGGTCATATATAATGTATTAATGTGACCAAAACTAGATATAAAAAGGGTTCTCCATTAAAAGGTGGTAAATCGGCCTTTTAATGTCAATTATGCTTCAAATGAGATTCATTCATATATTAAGCCACAAACTTTTATTGGATAAATACATGTATAATCATATTATAGTTAGTTTTGTTCATTCATTCCAATACAATGGCAAAGGGTAAACTACCATATAAAATAATAATAATATATTATTAGTGTGCAATTTAAGATTCCAAATAAACTCGTTGTTGTGTATCGGGTACGCTATCAAACATAGAAACCCCTTTAAGCTAAAATTAATATTTAATTCAAAAATATTAATAAATATGAAAATCTCTTATTATTCATTTACCCGGGATGTTACATCCTTCCCCCCTTTTGTAAATTGCGTCCTTGCAATTTTTATCCACTTATCAAAATAAGTGGTGATATTTTTCCCTCATACCATTTTCAAATTCCCACGTTACCTCTTCAAACATATGGTTTTTTCACAAAACCATTACCTGGTGAATTACCCTATTTCATAACACCTTCTCTCTACGGTCCATAATCTGGACTTGTGGTTCTTCATAAGAGATATTCTCTTCCAACTGAACTACCTCCGGGCTCAAAACATGAGATGGATCTGGTATATACTTTCTCAACATCGAAACATGAAAAACCTTGTGTACCTGGGATAAAATTGTAGGTAAAGCTACTATGTACGCAACTGATCCAAATTTCTCCATAATTTCATATGGTCCAATGAACCTCGGACTCAAATTTCCATTCCTACCAAAACACATCACACTTTTCCAAGGAGAAACTTTGAGAAAGACATGATCACCAACCTCAAAAGAAAGATCCTTCCTCCGGTTTTCTACATAACTTTTCCGTCTACTCTGAGCCGTTCTCATGTGCTTCTGAATCAACTGAACTTTCTCTACCATCTCTTCTACCAATTCTTGTCCCATCAGCTTTCTTTCACCTACTTCATCCCAAAAAGATGGAGTTCGACAATGCTTTCCATACAATGCCTCAAATGGAGCCATATGTATACTATAATGAAAACTGTTATTATACAGAAATTCAACCAAAGAAAGATGTTGGTCTCAACTTCCCTGGTAGTCCATTGAGCAAGCACGTAACATATCCTTAACGGTCTGAATTGTTCGTTCTGACTGCCCATCTGATTGAGGTTGAAAAGTTGTACTAATGTTTAATTCAGTACCCAATGACCTCTGAAGGCCTTTCCAAAAGTAATAAGTGAACCTGGGATCATGATCAGATACAATGGAGAGGGGAACTCCATGAAACCATACTATTTCTTTAACATACAACCGAGCAAGTTGATCTAGAGACAAAATATCACCAATAGAAAGGAAATGAGATGATTTAGTCAATCGATCAACTATAACCCAGATTTCATTATTACCTCGAGATGTCTTTGGTAATCCAACGACAAAGTCAATGGATATATTTTATCATTTCCACTATTGCACCGATAGAGGTTGAAGCATTCCTTTTGGTAAATATCACTCTGCTTTAACCTACTGAAAAGTCAAACACTTAATAGTAAAATTAGCAATATCTCTTTTCATTCCACCCCACCAGTAATACTCCCGATGATCTCTGTACATCTTAGTACTGCTAGGATGAACTGAAAATGGAGAACTATGATCTTCACATAACAACTCATTCTTCAACTGTGAATCAAAAGGCACACATAATCTCTTTCCAAACCTCAATACACAATCATTATAAATGTTAAATTCAAAAAACTTACCCTTCTGAACCAACTCTAAATTTTTCTTAAAACTCACTATCTTCCTTCTGCGCTTTCTTTATTCTGTCTGATAGAGATGACCTCACTGACCCCTGAAAAAAACAGAAGAATTTCTTGCACCTACTACTTCTATGCAAAATTTTATCAAATAAAAAACCAAAGGATCTTTTTTTATAAGTAGCATGGCTAATGAGATATTACTTTTCTGACTCAAAGCATCAGACACTTTATTTTCATTTCCCAGATGGTAATGGATCGTGCAATCATAATCCTTGATTAATTCCAGCTATCTCCTCTGTCTCATGTTCAATTATTTCTGAGTGAATATATACTTCAAACGTTTGTCATCAATATATATTTCACACTTAACTCCATACAAATGATGTCTCCAAATTTTTAAAGAAAAAACAACAGTAGATAATTCCAAATCATGTTTAGGGTAATTTAACTCATGTGGTTTCAACTGACGTGAAGCATAAGCAATTACCTGATAAGTTTGCATTAGGACGCTACCCAGTCCTTTCAACGAAGAATCACTGTAGATAACAAACTCACCATTTCTGGAAGGCAGTGCCAAAACTATAGCATTCAACAACCTCCTATTCAATTCCTGAAAACAATCATCACATTATTTTGTCCAGATGAACTTAACACTTTTCAAGTTAACTTAGTCATTGGACTAGATAACCATACAATATTTTCAACAAACCTCTGGTAATAACCTTCTAAACCATGAAAACTACGAATCATGGTTGTCTTTGTGGGTCATGGCCATTATTCAACAACTTTTGTTTTTGCAGGATCAATAGTAATGCCATTTTTTGAAACAATGTGACCAAGGAATGAAATTTGTTGTAACCAAAACTCACACTTTCTGAATTTTCCATAATGTTTCTTTTATTTTAAGGTTTTTAAGACAACCCTTAAATGACTTTCATGTTCCTATTTACTTTTTGAATAAACCAAAATATCATCAATGAATACAACCAAAAAAATATCCATAAACTCACGAAAAATTATATTCATAAGATCCATGAATATAGCAGGTGCATTGGTTAAACCAAAAGTCCTAACTACAAATTCATAATGGCCATATCTAGTACGAAATGCGGTCTTCGGAACGTCGATTTCTTTTACTTTCAACTTATGGTACCCCAACCTCAAGTTAATCTTCGAAAAATACTAATCTCCCTGGAGCTGGTCAATAAAATCATTGATATGAGGCAAATGACACTTATTCTTAACAATGATGTTATTAAATGCTCTATAATCAATGAAAAGTCTCATTGAACCATCATTCTTTTTAACAAACAGGATAGGAGAACCCCAGGGTGATGTGCTAGGTCGAATGAAACATTTATCTAATAACTCATGCAATTGCTTCTTTAACTCTAAAAGTTCAATTTGAGCAATTCGATAAGGGGGTTTTAAAATTGTCTTAGCATTAGGAACTAAGTCAACAGTAAATTCAACTTCCCGATCAGGTATAATACAAGGAAAATCATCAGGAAAAACATTAAGCTACTCATTTACCACTGGCACATCATTAATCTGAATAGTTCCTTTGTTTGCAACAATATGTTCAAGGTAACATTCATTTCCATCTTTTACCAGTTTTCGACTTCCTGATATGTTATCAAAAGCAAGGGTTCATTCTTGTAGACAATCTGAAAATCATTCTGAAAAGAAACCGCTTTAGCTCTGCAGTAAATCTTAGCATGATAAACAGAAAGCCAATCCAGGCCCAATATAACATCAAACTCTACTGGAGGAAATAAAATAAGGTTTGTAGGTAGATTATTTTCACCCACAAGGACAATAATGTCCTAATGTTTTCTTTTTGTCTCAAAATTTCTTCCAGGTGTTTTTACCGTAAGTTCAGTATTCATATCATGAGATGGAATTACCAATTTACTAGAAAACTTTTCAGAAATGAAAGAGTGTGTAGACCCTATATCAAACAACACATTGGCATAATCTGAACAAAATAACAATGTACCTGATAGAACATCAATTGATGGACCAACATCAGCTGAAGTAGTTGCAAAGAATTTCACCACCCCATTCTGCTAGTAGTCTGGATGCTTTCCTTCGGTTGAGTTCCTTGTTTGACAGTCATTTTCATAATGACCCATTTCATTGCACTTAAAACATTTTACTGACTGTAAGTCATATTTTGTCTTACCATTACCCTGATCTCTTTTAGGGAAATTACGAGCCTTATGTCCCATTTTACCACATCAATATCACTTACCAGAATTCAAAAGACATTCCCTAGCATGCTTTTTACCACAATTTTCACAAACTGTAAACTTAATCTTCTTACCATCATTCTTTTTTGAAGAGTTCTTTCCATTCACCTGCCACCTCTACCACTTATTTTATTGTTTGTCAAAGAATACTTGATCATCGGAAAACTCCAATTTCCACCTTCTCCGCACAACGAACATGTTTCTCATAACTTTTTAACTCACGAGAAACTAAATCCCTTCGATATTTCGGCTTTAATTCTGAGTAAAAACGGTTGATTTTACAATAAAGATCTCATATGAAGTTTGGAGCATACCTTTCCAGTCGAGTGAATTTTTCTTCTTAAGAAGCCACTATGTCACCCTCCTGCCTCAATTCCAGGAATTGTTTTTCTATCCTCTGATAAACCACCTTAGGAAAATATTTCTCCAGAAACATACCTTTGAATTCATCCCAATAAAGAGCATCAATCTCCTCACTATCCCTGATATTTTTCACCATCGACCACCACTGATTAGCTTCACCTTCAAAACAGTAAGCTGCAAGACTAACCTTTTGATGTTCTGAACAACCCATGACATCAAAAATCTTTTCTAGTGATTTAATCAACCATTAAGCTAGCACCAGATCAGATGATCCTTTGAATGATGGGGGGTGATTCCTCATGAAATGCTCCACTACTGACATGTTCCAATGTGGTTGATCTGGCTGATCTCTTAGATGGATACCACCATCATTTATATCCTGAGTCAACTATGCCATCACTGCAACAAACTGTTCAGTTCTGATTCAGACCATCTCCGGTTGCTGATTTGGAAGGTTGTCTTCCTTCTGATCTCGTCCCAACATAGTTGCCCTGTTTCCTCTACGGAAAACCATTCTAAACAAAGAAATATCTTAGGCAAAGCAACATGGTAATCTGGAAATGCTATATGATGTCAATATTAACATAAATTACTTTATGGATATTAATTTAACAGTATCCTAACTCCTAAAGTTATCTAAACCATCCTTTGATACCAACTATAAGGACCCATAATTAATCGTTACAAAATATTGAATTAAATGAATAATTCACATTGAGGATCTTTTCAGGTTTAGAGTTTTAGGGAATTAGGACATAACTATTAAATCTCAAAATATTACAAAGTAGGCACTTCTACCCAAAATCCACTTTTTTTTAAATTAAAAACTCTTGAAAAGAAGTCATGTCTAATTCCATGTTAAAGAGAGAATGGCTTTTCCTTGATCCCATCCTTGACCCTATTCATCTTTAATTCCTGTGAAAAACTTTTCAAAACATGAGATGAGAATAAAAGGATGAGTAAGGGTTATAAAACAGTGAATGAAAACATTTTTTCATAAATACATACAAAACATGAACTGTTTTACTTACCTCATAAAATCATAAGATTTATGAAGGACACATAGAAATCATAAATCATAAAGGTAACATGCGGCATCCATACCATACATACACTGTAGCTATCACAGCTACATAGGGAGTTACTTTGGAATACCCATCACAGTATATTCCCTAAATCACTTAGGAGAAACATTCACATTTACCTCTGTCACGTTACCAAATTCATTGGATAGATATCTCGGGCTCACCCTCCCTAGGATTATCATGGAACAACCCATATACGTAAATAATTCCAAAGAACCATAACATGATCTTAACACATAACATAGGCATAAAAGAAAGATAAAATTTCCACATTGCAATAATAAAATATCATTTCACGATATTGAATTAATAAATCCATTCTCAAAATCATTTTCAATACAAAAATACATAAAAAGAGTATTTAGTATTTATTTTTCATTTTAAAAATATTTCGGCTTGTTAAGGAAGCCAAAGATCAAACATTACCCGCGGCGGCAGAAAGGATATTGTCACAACTTACGTTAAAGAAACATTCCTTTTTGTTGTTTAGTGAAATTCCTCATAGAGAAAAGATTACTTTTGAATAGAAGCAAAATTCAAAGGGTTTTATACATCGCATAAAATAAAGTCATGTATAAAACTAAAAATTCCTCAATGAAAGGATATTGAGACGAAGTCCCTTACCTCGTGTCCGAGTTGATCCGTTCATTATTTAATATCCTAAATAATAAACTGAAGTTAATTTATACTTTCTTAAGAACCTTTTTCAAGTTTATTATTATTTTTATATCACTTATTACCATGTTGTAATCATTATTTAATCATTTAAGTTAATAACGTTCATTTTTTTGATATTTGGTACTTGAGTCAAAAATGGACTTCTTATTATTACATGTTGTTCACGTGGTAAATGGTTTATTATATCCAGAATGATATTCATGATTTGGGTATCATATATATCATATATACCCATCATGTACATGTATTTATAATAGTACATAACATTTGGAGGTCCGAAATGAAATGCACCGTTAATGGAGACGGTAAGTCGTACGTATGCATGAACGCTACATTCATTTCTATTTCTTATTTTAATGGAATTAAAATATAATGATAAATAGGTATATTATAATTCCAGTATAATATCATATATAATATCATTAAATCTATCATTTATAAATCCCACATAGGGCATTAACGAGTCACATCACTTTGAGGGGGCGGTAGTCCGCACTTCCTCAAATTAGATTATCGTATTTACCCCGCATGGAATCCATAATGGTTTGATATAATTTGGAACTAAAGAAGCATAAAAAATCATAAAAATAATATATATCATATATAAATACAATTCCATCATAATGGCCACCATGAGAGGCGGTAATATGTAATTGAACAATCATCGTTTCCTGAGGCGTTAGTTTGACATCCACAGAAACATTATGTTCTTCATCCACTATATGGAGGTGTGTGTAAGCCTAGTTCTAATAAATATCATAAAAACAACCTAGTATATTGATGATACTAGTTTTGTTACAATAAAAAGGAAATAAAAAGATTTTAGGGATTGGAGAAGCAAAATAAAAGAAAACACTTTAAGAGAAACGGTTACCTTTAATTTGGGTAACTCACTTTGGTTTGAACCAATGGACATCTTGAAGTGACTTCTTCCTAACGTAAGGCTTCTTATAGGAGGAGAGGGATATAGGGAGAATAATTGGGCAGAGTTTGGAGGATCCAAATTTCTTTATAGGTGTTAGGAATTGCATAGAAGTGGTCTATTTTTATAAGGGAGAGGATGGGCTCTTTAGGAAAGAGTGAAAATATTATTTTATAATATAATGATATTCGGTTTCTAATGGTCCAAAAATAATTATGGTCGAAGATAATATGACCTATAATAGAAATAAAATCATCCAATCAGAATTGGACATGTTTTGGATAATATTTTAATCATTATATTATTATTTAATTAAATCATTTATTAATGAGGTAAATACGGCATCATTATTGTCTCATAAATAATTTAATTTATTTGATGTCTAAAAATTATAAAAAAATACCATGATGTAGGAAATATGATTATATTTCCAATTAATATATATACTCGAAAATATAACTTATATAACACCATATAAAAATAAATTACTAAATGATTTTTGTTAATGTCACTTTTGTTGTCACATTAAATTAATTAATCTAAATTGTCATTATCACTCCCATGTGGCTCAATGGGGTCCCAAAATCGACCCAAAGATGAACTTGGTCGGAAATGACTCATATAATAGGATTACGACACGTTTAAGGGTAATTCTATATTATTATAATATTATTTCATTACCCTTATTTACCTGATTTACCCTTTAACCACAGTATATAAAATATTTACTGAAATAAATATTTAAAATGTCTAAAAATAAAAGTAACATATTTAAACAATTTAAATCTCCTAATATCAAATATGGAATCCATTTCTCCAAATTCAAAACATAGATGTGGGAGAAATTAATTTAAAATTAATTCCCGCTGTCAAAACAAAAGGCTTGTTTTTAAGAAATATTAACTATCAAAAGATTGACAGTTGATTATATACAATTTAAATGTGAAATTGATTCTACTGACCGACATTAGATTAAATGGTAAAAATATAATCTATTTACACTTTAAAACCAATTAAAATGATAATCTAACCATATTAAAAAATTATATTAAAACATAGTATTGAATTAAAATACAATATTTTTTATATTCCTTAAAAATGATATTTATCAGAAAAATACCAAAAAATTACCCAATGTAAATTATGATGTCCTAATTCTCAAGAAGGATTTTATTTGGTCAGATAGAATGTATTAAAGTGACCAAAACTAGATTTAAAAAGGGTTTTCCATTAGAAGGCGGTAAATCAGCCTTTTAATATAAATTATGCATAAAATTAGATTCATTCATATATTCAGCCTCTAACATTTATTGGATAAATACATGTATAATAATATTATAGTTAGTTTTGTTCATTCCCATCAATACAATGGCTTGGAGTTAAATACCATGTTAAATAAAAATATTATATTATTAGTCTGCAACGTAAGATTCCAAAGAAACCCTTTATTGTGTATTAGGTACGCTATCGAACATAGGAACCACTTTAAGCTAAAATTAATAATTAATTAAAAAAATATTAATAAATATGAAAGTACCTTATTCTTCATTTATCTGGGATGTTACAAAAATTGTTTGGGGTGTGATCCCATCCACAATTACAGCCTTTTCATAAATACATTACTACTATTGAAATTTTTTTTATTCTTACGATTTTTCCACAAATCTATGTCATATTCACTTTTAATGAATTCATGGTTTATACACATAATTACATTATAATTAATATATTAGTAACTGAAAATCCATATTATTTTATTTTTTGTTTGGGTTATTTTATATATTTGTTATGATTTATCAATGTTATACTAATGTTATCGTGACTTTATGCTAACGTTATGCATTCAAATATCATTTATTTACACTTTTTATTCATTCTTGATCACATTGTTTTATTTTTCCTTTCCCCTAGGTATAAGGAATGTTTTTTAGTAAGAGTACTAATTGATATTCCCTTTGTGGAAAAAATTGAAGATCATTCACCATGTCCAAATATTTTGTTCCTTGTATCTTAATACAATATGATATTATGGTCCTTGGGCATGTAATTTTCTAATGTAACGAATATTCATCTAATGGAAGTAATATCCAAGTTTGAGTATGAAGGGTTTCAATAGTTCTTATAAATGTAAATTTGTAGTTATATATTGATATTAGGTTTTGAAATATTTACAGAGATCCATAAATAAATTTATAAGGATATTTCAATGGAATGTACCTAAGGATATTTATAAGGATTAATCATTGTTTATGATTGTTTTTGGTAATTTTGTTAAAGGAATGATACCATAGTGTCATATAAATAAATCCAATTATAGATTATATAATAGTATGTGGATCTTTTATAGATGTACATAGTGGTAACAACCTCGAATAAAGCATATTGTTTTAATCGATTTGGAACTACTGGCTGACAATAGGCCATACTACACAACTGGTTTGTCACTGATGGGGGGAATTATTTTTCAATTCCAAAACTATCATGATTAATCATTATGGATATTAATATAATAGGACTATGAATAACCTTGAATAAACCTGGGGTTTCAATGATTAAATAATAATTTTTCATTATTTAAACATCCTATATTTGACTTTCTGGATTATGGGTTTTTTCACATCTATTATTATTGATCACAATAGAGTATTTGGTATAGTATATGATTCATGAAAGAATGAATTATGTTAACAATGAATATTATAATAAATTTACTTCATACGAGAAACCAAATAGGTTGATGACTTGTGTAAAGTATATTCCAGTTATACCGAATCAGTTATGCTGATATATGACTAATAATGAGAACTCTGGTGATTCTCAAAACATATCCTATAAGAGTGGGATTATCTTTTAAAAAAATCACATTGTAAGAATCATATTGAGTTTAATATTTTCATTCCTAATTTTTAAGAAGATGGGATGAATAATCTAGAGGAATACCTCAAATGCTGGGAAATATGTTTTGATGTTAGAAAAGAAGAAATAAATCATGTAACTAAAAATGTGAAATGAAAATTTTAGCTTACACAAATAATGATATTAATTTCCTAAATAATAAATCATCTATGTTTGAATTAATTAAAATTTGAATAAATTCAAATTATAAAAATCAACGTCCTACAAGTATAACTAATGATGAAAATCAACATGTTTTTTTGACTAATGGTTTTGTTGATGGTGATGATGATAAAATAGGGGAATGTGAATGGAAATTGGTATTAAATGTTAAGATGAGATATAACTATTATGTTTTTAAGAAATAAGTTGAATAATAATGGTTTTTATTAATTTGGATTCAAGAATTATGATATATGAATAGTGACTTATAATAGGATTGTTCAGTTAATGTTTCTCTCAATGGAGATAGAAGAATATGTAGAATGGTAATGATGAAATAGAATTGTGATTTAATACCAAGATCATATTCAATTGAAGAAATGGTTAAATGAACTATAACCCTTAATATGTTCCGTATGTTGAGTCAATAATTTTTGGTTAATGATATATAAGATATGAATAAGTAAAATGGATTGCATAGATTACCTTGTTTCTAATTAATGATTTTATGAAAAAGATGTTTTTGATTTTATAGATGGATATTAAAACATTTTTAAATTTTTGTAATACATCCAATAATCATTGGAATAAGAAAGCATGAATTTTTTCTAAAAGGATTAATGGTAATTCATGTTATGCCAATGTATTAAATGAATACATGATTATGATATTCACATGTTTGTTATGTACGAACCATGATATACTTGATGATATTTGGTGGATAAATTCAATGATATTTTTTAGAATCATTATGTCCATCTATATAATGTTTTTTACTTTCATCTCTATTACGTTTTAAATATATAACTATTTATAGAATGGTTTATGTTAAACATTAGAAGTTGTTTTAGAGATTAACCTATTAGATCACCCTATGAGGATTTCTACATATTGGTTAAAATATTCTAACAATATTTTTTTGATTATTATTATAGATATAAATAATGAACTATCATTTGATTTATGGGTCTAATGATCCATTATTTCATATAGGATGATAGATTCACCTTCCTTTCAAAGAGTAAGAGATAAAGAAGAAATTGGTCATTTCACCACAATAGGGTATGATTGTGAATATGAAATTGAATAATATAAAATAATTATACATTCCTTTAATGGTTTTTCATCATTAGTTAATGGTACATGAAATAAAATATTTCCCTATTATCAACATTTGTATTATATCAATGCCATTTTTCAAAACTCCTTGGGTTATGGATTTTTTATCATAAGCATTATCATAACCATTTTCTTGATCATACTCCATCTGAAAATTATAGATATATTTTTCTTGAATGGACATGATATCACATACAACCAATGATATCCTATGAGGAAGCCTTGTAATTATTAACATCAAGAAATAGTTATGTTTCCATCTTTTACATTTAAATGGATGTCTTAGTATTAATTTTTACAATTTAGGTTTCTATGAAAGGATCTTTAAAGTATAAATACGTTCATAACCAAGAATTTTTTAGGGACAAACTCATTTGGGGGGGGGGGTTGAATGTAACACCCTAAATATTTCAAAATTATTCTTTATAAGAATAATTTAAACCATTTTATACTTCATGTTTCAGGAAATACTATATATGACTTTTTTAAATGAATGACCCATGTTATTATTACCTTATATAAAACACCATGTATTTCTTATTCTATATGATACAAAAATATTATCTTTCTGAATTCACAAGAATTGTTTTGGCTTGTGTTAAAAACACTACTGAGTTCCATTGATAACGTTTGTGACACTCAAGAACTACTTTTACAAATCTACACTATAGTAATAATAATATTATTAAAATATTATTATATTTTTCACCAATCATTTGGAAATGTATTTATGAATAAGTATTATTAAAATATGAAAATATGGTTTGTAAATTCTTAAATTAATGAATATTTCGGTACCAATTAATAATAAATGAAAATAAAACCATTTTCAAAATGTATGAGCTCTTTTAATGTAAAACTATATTTAGGAAATAAAATTCCTTGGTCGTCAACAAATTAATTAAAAAAAAATTTATAAATAAATTTAATTAAATATATGAATATTTATATTATATTTAATTATTTATTTTATATTCATCATTTGTGTATGCGAGACAACATAAAATAGTAAATCAAATCTTAACTATAAGGAAATATTTCTTTAAAAGGTAATACTACAATATTTTAATTTTGATACAATTTAAAAAATAATTTTTTAAAAATTTATAATTATTATTTAACAAAAATAAACCTATTTTTAAAATAATAATTAAAAATTTACATTGGATTTTATTTGGTGTTTTTTGGATATGATTCTTCTTTTGATGAATGATGAAAGATACAGAATTTTAATTCAAAATAGAATTACATATGATTACTTTAAATAGATAAATTAAATTTTTATCTACTTCAAAAATTATATTAATATCCCTTTTACACCTTTTAATAAAATATATCTCATTGGAATTAGTTTAACTATAATATTGGATTAAAAAATATTTCAATCTTTTAATCATTTTCACTATAAAAACATGTTGCATCATCTCGTTGGTAGGAATAATTTTAATATTATTTATGCCACATTTATTAGTCACATATTGAAAAATGTATTCCATATAATGAATAATCATAATATATAATGTCTTATAAGTTAAACATATTTTTTGAATAATGTTATTAGAGAACAAAATTAGAATTAATAAAAGTGATGGTAAAAATGGGTTTCCTTAAAGAATAAATTTAGAATATAAGCATTCAAAATGACACTAAATTTTAACAATACCCATTTTATGGAAATATGTAAACCTCAAAAATTTGTTTTCAGAATATTCTATGTAATTTAAGCCTCTTGGTTAGAAAAAACGTGGGTATCACAAAATATTTTTCAAAAATAAAAATTTTGTTTTTCCCTCACATTAAAATATGAAATCACCATCCCCAACACCATCAATTATTAACACATCTAAATAAATTTTTATCAGACCAAACAATCCCATAAAAGATCCATAGTAACATACCAAATTTATAGATTCCTAACATTGGTCCTAAATACATCCTTGAAATATTTATTACGATAACCCAAATGTCTTACCCAAAGAAGACGTAACATCATTCAACAAGCAGTTTTTTTATTTATTTCAACCACATAAATTATTATTATTCAATGATTATATAAAAAATTAATTATCCTCAATATACATATATGTTTTTTATGATAATTTAGGAATGTATAATCAAACAAACTTCTATCAAATGGTACACACAATAATCATTCGCATGTACTACGAGCAACCACCTCTTGAACCTATGTTGTTCATTCATTCTTTACCAACAATAAAGGTAGGTAGAAATTATAAAATTGCTATTTTTATTTAATATATATTATAATTTTTATTATTCTTTAATTATTATATAATACATAGACTCATGAATTCCATTTTGAGGGAAAATGATAACTGTGTTTCTCGACACAGAGACTATAATCCCTCAATGCGATGTGGTTCATTCATGGTTTACATAGAATGTATTATGAATGGGTAAATAAAAATATTTGTTATATATTAAAAAATATTTATAATATAATGATAATATATATATATGTTATTTAATTAATTCCTTCTTTAATTCGATAAAAAATGGAATCATCATTCATGTGTACGAATAACCTATTATCCATATGAATGACGTATTTCCTTCCATTTTTAGTTCATTAGTAGATAATAATAAATAATTATATAATGAATATATATGATATATATATCATTATTATATATCTTGATATTATTAAATGATGATAAAATTAGGATGACAAAATTTATACTGAATAAAAATGCATGTTAAAAAAGAATTTATTACCTAAAACACAACACTGACAGGAAAATGTTAATAAAAATGTAATAAGATCATATAATAAAATCATATATGATATTATATAATATAATCTGTTTATATAATAGATTTATAATAAATATATAATTAATTAATCAGATGTTTTAATGTGTACGAATAGAGTCAAGACATAAGGTAAGGCTTTTCTCATCTCGCATTTATTTCTATTTGATATATAAAATATTCAACAAATATTATTTTGTATGTTTTGTATATACTTCCATAAGAAATGTTATAACATGAATATAATTTAATTTATTATATAAAACGTTTTAATTGATTTTATTCTTTCACAAATCCCATAATTCAATAGATACTCAAGTAGTAAGGATGTTTATATTCTAACGTTTCTTTATGTGTGACCAATTCCTTATACACCACCCATTTCATTATTAAGGGGTATATATTTGAAATAAATATATTATATGATTACTATCCTCACATTAATCATTAATTTCATATCTATTTGTATATCTATATTTCCATGGTTTTATGACTCTAATGTTACCAAATCGGTTAGGTAATTTTTTTCTCAATCACCTTCTTTTAGAAAAAAGTTATGTTATGAACCTACATTATATTACAAGATTTATATAATGAAATTTTGACCATTTTTATAATATATATGATTATTTTAATAGTATTTTGAGATTTATTAAATATTATTATTTTATGTGTATTATGATTCAATGTTATAGAAGTTGTAATATTTCCTTTGTTATAATATGATTTTCTAACAAGATTGTTTTTTATTATGATTCCATAAATGAACTATAATGATCCATATCTCAATAAAACTCCTGAATTTTTTTTCTCATCTAGTTATTCATGAAATATTGATTCATTAGTACCTTTTTTTCAATCATTTTTACTTTTTGTAATTAATAAAATGTTTCTATAGAAATCCGGCATTATTTATCTATTCAGTCGGATTTTTATTTAATCAAAAAATTAGGATTCAAAAATATTTTATAAAATTTTGTTAAATGATATTTGAGACCACTTATAGGGAAAATTATTTATCAAATATTGGCTTTTATTATAAAAATAATTTGTTAATATGAAAGAATATTTTCCTCCAGAACTGTTTATAAAATATATTATATTAAATTATTTTTGGTCTAAGATGAAATCCATTGATGTTTCTGATGTCTTATCAGGGTTATGATCCAATGATACTATTTTTATTATTTCTATGAATGGTTAAATTTTTTATGAAATGATATCTCTGAAATACATATCTCTTCCATGTGTTATATAAATATGAAATCCATTTATTTTTATGGGTTATGCATTCATAAATTTATTATAAAACATATCACAATTACAAAGGTTATGAAATAATGACCTGTTTATAATACCCATTTCACTTTATAGTTTAATATATTATGATTATGAATCCCATATATATTATCAGACATGATGTGATTAATTTTTCTTATATTGTCTAACACACATATATATGATTTCATTAGGATATGGGTGGTGTATATATCTCACTCTAATGTATTAGGTAATGATTTATATCTATTGAGATAGAAATGGAATGAATGTACAGTGACTTATATTTATTAATTTCCGTTACCTCTATTATGGAACTGGGAGTGATCCATGACTAATAATATGGTTTGGGGAGTGCACGAAATCTATTACGATGCCCTTTGATGAAAGCCTCAGCTATAATGGAAATAAATTTATATGATTTTGTGCATGACATTATACCTTTTATTGTTCTGATGTTATTATTAAATGGCCTATACTATTGATTCCCTAATGATTAATTTCTAACGAACTGCCAATAAATATTGTTTGATTAAAATTTATAATCTCTGATATTAATGCTATGATTGGCAAATTTTTTCTTATGTTCTCATACCCTTAAACGTATGTTATTCTTATAAATCACTGTTATTTACACTTACTGAGCATATTAGGTCACCAATTCTTATGTTTCCTTTCCCTATGTTTTGATGAAGGGTTTTAAGTAACATTTTTAAATGAGGACATCATTGGGGGACAATTGATGATCTTCCAACTTGTTAGACGATTTTTTCCATGTTTCCAATGACACTAAACTATTATAGTCCTGATGCACATACTTTTTTAATGTGATGAATATTCTAAAAAATTGTGGTAATATCATTGTTTGAAAAAAGAGGGTATTTATGAAATCCTTTACCATAATAATCAACTATTTA
Source organism: Viscum album (assembly GCA_963277665.1). Classification (NCBI taxonomy): domain Eukaryota; kingdom Viridiplantae; phylum Streptophyta; class Magnoliopsida; order Santalales; family Viscaceae; genus Viscum; species Viscum album. The sequence continues at coordinate 1,573,687,987 of OY728121.1, read as the reverse complement.
AATGTACTTTATATATTTTGATGGAGTCCCCCCCAATGATCATGATCATTCCCTTTTGGAAAGATGTGCTTAACAAAATTTCTCTCTACTCACTATATATGATTAATGATCTATGGGAAATCTAGAAAATGACATTTATTAATTTTCGACTCACTAATATTTTAAATTATTATAACTTGGTAAATTGGGATTGGATTTACCCCCAATATTCATAGTATATAATCAATCATTTGGACTGTTAAAATTAATCCCGAGAGTTTACCTTTTTGAAAAATATTACTCTTTTAATATAGAGATTCTTTTATTTTGAAAAACCCTTTTAAAGGAATATTTCTTCATTTTTAATTTCTCAACTGACAATTCTATAATATAAGAGTTGAAATTTCCTGATCTGTGGAATTTAAGAGATAACACTCCTTAATAATAATCTATATGATTTTTGAGTTTTATAATTTTATAAATCTCATATATGCATTTGATTAAATATATTTTTTCCTCCAACAGTTCATCCTATAATCCATAAATGATGGTTTGAGATGGCATAATGTTATTCTATGTGAATTTTAATCATCATTTTTTACTTATATATAGAGATGAAATCTACATCACCGTTGTGAATATAATTCTTCCACATAACAATTGAATTATAATTTATAATCTTACTATTTTAGTAATCATGATCCATAAAATTTTTTATTCCGGTACATCCGAATAATTATTAATAGAAAAAAATTAACTGAATAATTTTCCACCATATTATTTTTATTCGTATATTTATTATTAGTCGAAGCCTATAAATTTTCCTTAAATTATTTATAATAAAATACCAATTAAATAAAATTAATTTTTTGATTCATTTTATAAGTGGAAATTCACAATTTACAAGAAATAAAAATATCGAAATTTATATAATAAATATTTCTCCAATAAATAATAAATTAAATCATAATACTACAAGGAAAATAAATCTATAATATCTGTATAACACTATTAATTTAATTAATAATATTAAAATTCAGGAAAAAAATTCTTAGATTAAAGCATGTTATAATAAAAAAATATAATAAATTTTGAAAAAAAGTTACAAAAAATGATCAAATAAAACTTTTAAAAACAGGTTTCCTAGGTTAATATACGTTGAATCATTAATATGATGTATTGTTTGATATAACATGTCTAGTTTAGTTGTGATATGAATGACCACTTCTGGGTGAATCAATTTTTCATGTATAATATAAACCATAATCACTATTTAAAAATCATCTTCCCATGTTATTGGTTAAATAAAGGATCAAAAATAAATTAGTATGATCTAGAAAATGAAAATAAAATATATAAGATAAAAATAAGGCATGTAAACTTGAATATGGATTTATAATTTTCAAATCGTCATGGTATTGTGTGGATAACCATGTATGTCTAATGATTGTTATTTCATTATTCACATCGATGTATTATTACACATGCGTAATGAATTAATCGATGTAGGATGACTTATCAAAAATACAACATGTTAGATACAATAATACAATGGAAGTAGAAGAATAAAAATAATAAAAAATTCCATTTTTTCTTCCTTCGTCATCTTAAATATCCTTATTACTAATGGATGTTATGTGATGTGTTCATCTCTCCTGAACAACACTATTGGGAGGCTATTTACTTTTTATATATTTTCTTATATAAGGTGATCATCTACAAATTTCATCAATTTTAATTTAAATCTTGATAAATCGATTTATATTGATATTATATGTAAATACCCTGGTCCTAGAATCCCAAAGAATGTTGCCAATTATTACACATGAACTAGATAAAATGAAGCACATACCAAAGGACAAAATGGTTTTGTAGTATTGGAAAATCAGATGCATAAATTAATGTCAGATGAATTTTTAATCAAATAAAATAAACATTTAATTATTTTATTATAGATCATTATATTCGTGTAATGGAAGCTTTAAAGCAATGTAAAATCATAATATTAATTACATTCATTCACTTCATATATGTTAAGAAAATTATTTTAAAAAAAACTAATAGGATATATTTATATAGAAAATATGTGCGACAGAATGATTAATATATATTGTATTACATTTAATATTTCTAAAATGATATATTTTATTTTTATATTAATTGAAAAAATAATCATCTGGTGTTTAATAATAATTTTCTATAAAATTATAATAACTAAAAATGAAAAATAAACTACAATCCTGAAAATTATAATTATTATAACAATTTGCATTAATATTTTCCAAAACATAAATTTATCCTGACATTTATACATATGTGATATTAATATATAAGAGGGTTTGTTTTTTTAGTGGTCTTTTAAATAAATTTTACATATGTCATATTCCTAGAAAACATCTTATTAAATAAATACTTTGCTTTCACAAGCTAATAATGTTTTAATTAAAATCATACACATATAATCATGATGGAAAATTTTGACAGAAACACTTATTTTCAACAAATATTAACTAAATATACCCTTTACATTGGTGTAAACCATTTACATGGTTTCTATTCATAATGAACAACAATAATAGTGTAGAATTTACAAAATTTTAACAACATGTTTCAAAAAATGGAATTCATTTTTTGAGATTCAATTTCTATAAGTGGTATAAAATAATATTAAAATATATATGAAAAATTGGTTAATATCAATGTTGAAGAAACATAGATTTATGAATAAAAGTTTTTTTAATCGTATTATATGACTACAAAAATGTATTAGGCAAATGTGAAAACATTTTTTTAAAAAATATAGTAAATATATCAATAAAATTATTCATATTTAATAATTCATTAGATTTATTATTATAAAAACATATATGGAGAATAAAATAGCTTTATTGAATTATAATTAATTTATATTCAAATGATTTATTATCATAATTTCTTATATATGTTTTTAAACAATAAATTTTTCACAACCTACTTATTCCATTTCCAAACCACAAATTTTAATATATAGGTTATAATGTAGGAATTTAAATAATATGAAACTAGAAGTCCATGGTTCATTTAAACATGGAGTTCTATTCAAAATAATATATCTATGAAATAAAATTTATTTTAATATAAATATTTCATAAAACCATATGGTTCTGCCTATTTTCCCCTTATAATTATTTATTCCATGAAATTAAATCACTTTACATCAAATAAATTGTCAATACACCATCCACATGACATCATCTGGTCCCCAAATAGATTGATTAAATTTATGGGGTTTCCACATTACATTGACCAGCTGAGTGTTCTTATTTCATATAAATTTCTCCATATATTATTTAATCCATCAATTTTATGGATCATGAGATAGATATTTATTTACGGTTACAACTTATATGTTCATTACATGTGATGGATCATGCATGTACTTCTTTAAGAGATATACCTTGAACTCATCATGAACATGAGAGAGGTTTAGTGGAAGCCCCATGTGATAAGCTACCATTACAACTCAGACATGAATCTCAATGAGCCAATATTCATTATTTTTATATTTCCATTCACTCTGAATTTCATTACATAATTCTTATGAGATATTAATTTTAATACCATGAAACAATAATCAACCTAAAGATCTAATCAATGATGGTCATCATATCTTTATTACTATCTCTAAGAATCACTTATTTGAATTTGTAATGATTTGACATTATGTTTAATTTCCTTAGTTTACATAGGTCTATATAGAATTAAATCAATAACATCATTTCCATATGTTTCTGTTATACACATACTACCATAGAGGGAATTATAAGGATACATCTAAATTCACTAGTGAAAGTGATTGTTTTATTAAACATACTCTATAGGAAGGTTTTGATTCCAAACCACCTTGGAAATACATAGATAACGACACTATCATGTCATCTAGTATTTATTTTTCCTTTCATACAGATACTCTATTTGAGGGTGATTAGTATTACTGAAACTGAAATTTTTATCTACAAATCGATGAATACTTTTCCAGAATATTTTGGTAAACCATAGAAACTAATTTTTGAAAATATAATGTGGTTCCCCATAGAACCCTAAAAAAATTAAGGTTTATTATAGAAATATGACCCAGAGAAAAATCTTCTCTGTTAACAATTAAGTGTGTTTAAATCGTCACAAAATTGACTATAACCGAAATTTCATTATTTCATTTCAATGTTTTTGGGAGATCGATGATAGAATCCATGTCATGGTTTTGCCATTATTATTTTGGAATGGGTAATTGATATAATATCCCCTTATATGTTATTATATCTTCTTTAACATTCATTCATACTTGGAACCATTATAAATAAACTTCAATATCCCTCTAAATTTAATCCCACAAGAAATAGTGGTTCATATATCACTAAATCATTTTACTTTTTGGATAAATAGTTGATGATGATATATACGATTTCTCTAATGGATCCTTATTCATGATTACTATGTATTGAAAACATACACGATTCTCAATTATTACTATTCTAGCATGATAATTGTGGTACATAGGATCATTCCACAACTTCATAGGTAGTTAAAAATAATCCTTACTCGCATTAATAATACTCTAAAGCATTGATGGTTGAAAATTCATTATCGAAATATCAGAAATATCCCCTTGCCTCATTATTAATTTCTCTATATTGTCAAAATAAAAAAAACATAGGATATATTTCTATCATTATTGTGAATAAACCATCATTATATTTCTAACATAGACAATATCTGACCATATGTTCTTTCACATGGTGGTAATGTATTGGAAAATAATAAATTTTGATAAACTCCAAAGATCATTCCTAATAACATATTCAACTCTTTTTGTCTGAATATATAAATTGTGATTTTATGATCAAAAAATATATCACCCCTTTCAAAATACAAATATTTCCTCCACATCATCATTTAAAAAATAAATTCTTCTAACATAGAATCACGAGACAAGAAATTTTTCTAATCTATTTTTTAACTGTGGAGAGATATATTCCCTAATTATTCCATTCTTTAGGATGAAAAGTCTATTTATATCTTTTATGTGTCACTAGACCACACTAAACATTCTATACTACAGTGTACTATAAGATGAGTCATGATGAAAAACCATATATTAAGTTACATGAAAATATCATCACATTTATATATAGATAACAATATATCACCCTTATGATTCATATATCTGTGTGGATTAGACAATAGAGATAAATTTCAAACAAATAATCTCCAGTATTATTTTATCCCAGTAAAAAAATAGATAAAAGTTAATGTGGTTGGATCATTCCTTTGATTAATAAAATCTATCTATGAAGGATCCACCATTACATAGTCACTCAATGTTATTTAGTCCGAGGATGAAAAATTATGAAGGAAAAATTTATAACTATTAAATTTATTATACAACTTATCCATCCTTAGAGTCATGATCAAAATTCTCAAATATCCTCCGTGATCTTCCAGTCTATTTGAATATATAAGAATATCATCTATAAAGAGTACCAAAAAATTATCAATGCAATTTTCAAGGATGGTATTCATTAAACGATTGGAGATAATAGATCCATTATTAATCCCAAATGACATTTCTATAAATTCATATTGATCATAACTTCTATAAATTGTTTATTTAGTATATCAGTATTCATTATTGTCGGATGATGATATCCAGATCAATGACCTATCATTGAAAAATATAGATCTTCTAGTAATTGAATGAATAAATAGCTTATACATTATAGAGGATACTTGTCCAAAATTGTTATCATGTTTTGTCTCGAATCATCTTTGATAATACTGGGTAAAAAATATATCATATTTAAAAAATTAAAAGGTGTACCTAATTGAAATGAACTATGATTAATTAATCCCTCCTCTCAATTATCAATGTGTTTATTATTCAATTTTTATAGAATAGTAGGGGAAATTTAATATAATTCATTTGAAATCGGATCTTCACCATGTATGATTCCTATTGAAAACAGAATATGTTGATTTTATGGAAAAGAAGTGATGTCTTCTAAATATAAAACCACATATTCATGAAAAATAGGAACATTTCAAATGATATGTTTCTCCACAACTATTCGAGATAAATATCCCTCATTAATTCGTAGAAGAAACCCATATAATATATGTAATTTCTATGGGATATACAATTTAATACTCGTATAGATAGATGATAGAAGGTTGATTTAGAATATCAAATATAATGACCCTTATAGAAAAATTCCTTGGGTATATATACTAAGACATCCAATCCACACACAAATGTTCCTGAAATTCAACCAGTGTTTGTACAAAAAGATTCATCGGATTAACATTCTCCCAAATCTATATAGAAGAGGTGTTTTAAACGTATGACAAGGTCCTTCTAATGTTATGAGTTTTCACTGAAAACTCATATTCTAGTCATTTAGGGAGTGATGTAGTTCCATTAAAAAATTCATTGTATATAAATGTTTGTGTTGAAATAGTATCAAATATAGAAACTTCAATCCTAAATAAGATGATAAGTGTTCCTTTAAAAAAATTACTAGGCACTTTCACATTAGAGGTATAATTTTCCAGTGCTTTTACATATCCTTATGATTTATTTTTCAGTTGTTCTTGTGAAATTTGGGGCATTGGTTGGATTTCGTCCATATATCATTTTAGTTGAAGCACTATAATTTTTCCCCTTCCCCCATACCCTTTAATTCCTCACCATGGTGTTATTTTCATTATGATAGTTGAAAACCCCTTTTAAATTTATGAAAATACTTTGTAGTTACCTTAAAAAGGTATTTCCTAGTAATAAATTAAAATTTATATTCTTCCATTTATCAATTGTCTTGTGTACTGTCATCTTCTTCTACTTCATTCGATTGATTCAATAAGAATTGGAAAACCCTTTCAATATATTGATAACACATGATACTGTATATTCATCAGTTATGAATTTTTGGAAACTAGTTCCATTAAAGGGTTAATGCTAGAACTTCAATGTGAAAGTCATTGATTCAATTTCGATTTCTCTCATTGTCTATTGAATGAATTAACAACTATGCAAAAATATTATCATATTTTAAAAAATGTTCTATTACTTTTTTCACATACATGATAATTATCTATCCATATTTGAATATTTTTTTTGAAGAGAATATTTTTCTATGAGAAGTATCTTAAAATTAAAAAATTACAGGGTCATTATTTCCACCTAAATCGTAGTGATTTGATTCCAGAAACATTGCTAATATGAATCCCATGACTGAATAAAAACTAACATAAAACCTTCCCCCATTAATTACTTTTTAATAAAAGAAATATTATCTCCATGGAACTTATCAATTTCTTAGCTACAAATAAATTTTTTTCCATTGATTGATGGAGTCTTTTGATGCATTATGTGGTCAAACATTGTTTCACTACATTATCGATCAGTAGTATTCATGTAATTAACTAACACAGATGCCCCAATACCCTGATAACCAGGAGAATCCTGAAATATCTTTAAGGGAATTTCCTATCCCAATGAGTTGGCGATAAGAACCTGACATCATATTGTAGTAAATAAGGATCAAATTTTCCACAAACACATGAGAATAAAGACAAAAAAGTCTAGATGAATACACAAAAATATCCATTGGGATAGGTGTACCACATATAAAATAGGTATTAAAACCTAATGTAAATTTATAGAGTATAATAATATTTGATAACAACCCCTTTACAAGTTGAATCAACTCCCCATTCCCAAATATCATTAGATAGAACCACCTCTAAGTTACAATTTACCCATGCTCAAAACTGGAAAAGGATATTTTAAAAACACCAAAATGATAAGATAGGGTATGAGCTACAAATTTTTTCGTGTCTCACTAAGGAATCCATAATAATATTCCGACATTTAATTAACCAAATATTGATTTAATTTCTAAATAGATAGTCATGTAATTAAAAAAATGTCCAAAAAAATCATACACCACATTTCAAATGATGGAAATACTTTAAAAAATGGATTAAATAATTGTTATATATAAAATAGTTTATATAAATTTAGAAGTCATGGGAAATAGTTTAAAATAATTAATATTATATATTTTTAATTAAAAAATGATAATCATGGTAAACTACTAAAAGGGAAGACAATTCCAGGCTTTTTGATCCTCACACACTGAAGGGAGAATGATGACAATATATGTATAAAAAAATCTATTTGACACAAACCAAAGATGACCCATCTCGATTCCACCAGATATCTTACCTTCTACATAAGGTTTTACTTCTGTTTTAATCAACAAAAACTGATATCCCTATAACTCACTATCCAAATAGACTTTCATGTGCTATAATATAAATCAATAATTGAAAATTTATTTACAAACAACATAATATAAAATTCAACCAATTCTACTGGTCAAATTTAAAAATCATTCATTTAAAAAATGAAACTCATTTTTAACCATATCATGATTTATTAATATAAAACCAATGGTTTTGTATTCAAATCATTTTATTTCATTATCCCAAATACCAATTAGAATTTAATTCCATCATATACATTTCACAATTAATGTTTCGCAATTTAATTCAAAAATTCAATTTCACCAAATCCCATAAAACATCACATTCCTTATTCATAAATTTAAATTTCAATATAAAAATTGTGTAATTTCACCAATACACTCTAATTCGAAGGAATTATGTGGTTTTCCTAAATTCAGGAAAACAAAAAAAATTCCAAACCCCTATTTAGATGAAAATGGGTGTTTATTTTACAAGTTTAATGAAAATTAAATTAAATTAAGAAAATTAAATGAAATCAAATAGTTGAATTTAAATCACATTATTTATGTTTAATAAAAATTGGGTATCATAACAGAACCACCTATATTGGGATCATGGGATATAGAAACATAAATCCCTAAATTGTAAACTCCAATGATAATCATAGATAATGATGATCCACGAATAAACAAAAAATTCATGATATTGATAAATGGTTAATATATTCACAATCAACATACGGATTAATGAAAACCTATGGAGGAAATGAGAGATTTTGATAAAGAGTAATGTAAGTGGAAACTGACTAAGAGATGATTGAAAACATTAATACTAGCTCTGATTTTAATCTAAAAGGGTGTTGTGGGGAAAAAATTACATATTGAGATCTCCCATGGATGAAATATTAAAAATTGGTATAAATGTCTATCATGCACCATAAAAAGGGTTTCAGGATTTTTAAAATATTTTTTTGATTAATTATTTATAATACCAATAGTTTCCATTGTAGGAAACCATGGTTAGAAAAACTATGGGGCCCAGGCCGGTACCAAAATTAATGGGGTTTCACAGTTTATCCTAGGTGAGTGAACAGGTTTTAAAACATGAGGAAAACCTTGAAAAGTCCCACTATATGGGCTTTCATGGTTTCCCACATGTGGGATAAATGATTGGGAAATCCACGTGCCAACAATGCTTAGACCAAAAACATAAAAAATTTCTAGAAACAAAATCACCCAAAACAACCTGAAAGAAAACTCAATTAAATAATGATCCAATGTGAGTAATATGAATACCTGAAAATATTATTAAGAGGTGTCATCCTCCATAATATAGATACATTATATATTTAGTTACCTTACTAATAATCTTTGATTTCAAAAATATGGTTCCATTTCTCCCTCATTAGTGCCTCCCTCTCCCACGTATCATTAAAATCATTACCATTATTCCAAAGTACTCAAACAAATCATATTTTCCTCCCATAAATATCCTTTATTTTAGAATCAACTATACTAACTAGAAGTCCAATCACAAATAAATTTGGTTCGAGCTCAAAATAACTCTCTCTCATAACCTGAGATGGATTAAATAAAAACATTATTATTTGAGTCATATGGAACATGTAAGGAATCGATGTGAGTTCTGGTGGAATTGCTAAATGCTAAGATTATTTTTCCACCTTCTTAATATCCACATAAATTCCCACAAACAAAGGAATGAGTTTCACTTTCCTCCTAATACATTGATGATCCAATAAAGGTGAAACATTCATGAACACCTATTCACCTACTAAATACCCCAAAAATCAATGACAATGATATATAAACGATTAATATAAGAATCATTACATAAAAATTATAATAATAATCAACGGAATCATCACTGTCATATCGAAAAACCATGCTTGATCCAACCATGAAACATTCACTATTATCTCACCAAAACCAGGGGTATCAATACGAAATACCATAAAAATCCTTAAAAAGAGCCATTCAAATTGGAATATCATAACCAATATAATTTTGAACCTCATCCATCCCCATATATTTAATGAAATCTCAACCAAAGTGATAAACACAATTGGATAGCATATCCTAAAGAATATATACATCCATTTCGATGTACCCTTATGATTGCAGATGTATGTAGTGCTCAAATGGACAAGAGATCCCAGGGCCTCCTAAAGGAATCTCCAAAACTTAAATGTGAACTCATGATCTATATTATGAACTATAGTTGACGGAAAATCATGAATATAAATAGACTCCTTCAAATAGATATTTTTGATGTAAAAAAATTACATGTATCACAAATGGGTATAATGTGATATGATTTCATTAGCAGATCAATCCCAACCCATACCACATTCTTATTTCTGAATGTACATGGAAACTCAATCACAATGTCTGTAGTGATTTCATCCAACTTCAATGATGACATTGGAAGGGGATGAATAACCCCCAATGATCATTGGTTCTTGGCTTTGACTTGTTGGCACATATAACTATAATAGTCAAAATCTACAATTCCTTTTATTATATGTAGACCCTAGAATAAATAGTTCATGACACATAATATGATTATGGTATCTTTTTTGGACTACCACTAGGTGTTATGGAAATTAACCATCATAGTTTTCCTTAATGATAGTGGCAAAACATATAGGTTTTGATATCCTTAAATTTCTATAGTGTAGAATGAACAATAATATATTGTTTCGCCACTATATTGAGAGTCTCTAATGATGTGGAACTCATCATAATTTTTTTATACAAGAATCATCTCATTTAGATCATATATAAAATGAACACAATATATGGTATCCATGACTGATGTTTCCCAAACTCTGATATAAATAAGTGAAAAGAGAGACATCATCTTCTACTATTCTAATGATTTATTCGTGACATAGGTCAAAAATTTTCCAATCAAAAAATCTAAAATTACATCACATATTCATGATTAAGGTCATGGTTTAGATAATTGTTATTTAGTTTCCTAATATGATGAGATCCATAAGAAATATAATGATCACCCTGTAAAAGAATGCATCCAAAACATGAACCCCATTCATCATAGAAGACCACATATTATTGTCCGACCATTAAGCGAGTCAACACTGGTGTTGTAGTAAAAAGATGTTTCATCTCAAAAGAAGTACATTAAAAAAAATAAACCCAAAAAAACATATACTTTTTTTTGTTACAACATTAATTTTGAGAATCCAACTTTGATATTTCCTTAAAAACCCATTAATATTAGCCAGCTAAACCCATGAAACATCAAATATAGAAAAGATTTTATTGATCTTCCCATGTCAAAAAAGCTATCACCTTCTTAGTATCAACTAATACATATTGTATTGAAACAAACTATCCCCGGAACATCATTACTGGAAAAAAATTACATTTTTGATTTCTTTTCATAATGTCTGTGATTTGTCAATAATTCTATATCTGGTCACAGATGATGCAAATGATCCTCATAGGATATGTAGTAAACAATGATTTCCTCAGCAAATACTACAAAAAATGTTTCAAGATTCTCATGGAAAATCCTATTCATTAAAGTTGTAAAGATATTAGGAGAATTGGTTATACAAAAAATAATGGTAAGGTAGTTAAAATGGTCATACCAACTTCAAAATATTGTTTTATGAATGTCATATTAATTTATTACCAACAAATCATAAACAGACTGATGATCCAAATTCAAGAACCAATTCTCCCACATCAACATTTAAATCAAATGAGAATTCAATTGTAATGGATACTTGGTCGTTACATAACATTATTATGTTTTCTGTAATCCTCCGACCTGAAAATGCACCATCATATTTCATTGGAAATCGAATTGATGCCATACAAGGTGACACACTTAGGTGTATAAATACATTCACAAAAAAGATTATTGAAATTAGTCTATTGCACATTAATTTATGTTGGATCCATGTTTTATGAATCAATTGATAGTAATTTTGTATTAGGTACTAAATTGATAGAATAATATACCTCTTTTACATATGAAAAACAAGATAAATCAAAAGAAAAAACACCATCAAACATGATTAGATTAAGAGGGAAATCATGACTCTTTCTCTGGATCCATATCAAAATCAAACGCATAAATTACATTCTCCATCTATTAATAAGATATTAGATCTTTTCATGCTAGTATTTACCATTCTACATGAATAATATGACAATAAATATTGTGTATAGTGAATGAGACCCATAAAATATAACAATAAATATGGGATTTATTGGAAATAAGCTAATCCATCATAAATATGACATAAAGAGGATTCATGTAGAGAACCAGAAATCTAAATTTAGTATTCAAATATAATAATGAAAAATCACATGTGGAACTATAGAGACCATGGTCTCTCATTGTTCCACTTGGTATAGTAATATCCATGTCATAAGATAAAAGTTTTATATGGTTTTTTAAAAGAAAAAAGTATGGAATGTAATAAATGATTGCGATAAACCATAATCAAATAAAACAATCACTAATGAAAAATCTATTTTAATGTTCCCTGTCACAGACACTGGACATATATTTGCTTCCTCTGGGGACTTTTCAACAATGTGGAGAGGATTCATTTCGTATACCTATAGCTAAAACACTTTTCTCCTGAAGCATATGATTATACTAAATTTTTTACTTATTCTGATAATCTCAAGCCATTATGGGGAGAAAAAATGTCCTAGATGAACATCAAAAGGAGATATGTGCACATATAGGTGCCACAGTTCCTTGGATTGTTAGATAAAACCCTCACAAAATTCCTCGACATTTCACATCGTTAAAAATTCAATGGGCCTCTTCTGGGTACCACATGTGGTCCAGAAAAACCCTTCTATCAAGATCCACCATGAGAATCAAAATGCATCCATTTTTCCATTAAAACAATTGAAATGACCATAAGTAAAAAATGTTACTCACATATACCCAATCATTCCAAAAATGCCTATTTCCACCATCAATGATCTGTCATGTACCTTAGTATAAGAAGGAAACATCAAAAATAAATCCTAAGAATGAATATTATATCGAATTACCATTAAGAATTGATGATTATCCACATTCTAATTTGATAGTATATTTCATGAAAACTGAACTGGCATAGAAAATATATTTGAAAATGATATCATGGTATTATTAGGTGAATCAATTTTGGAAAAAATCTAAAATCCATTGGAAAATCCATTGAATCATTATTGGAATAGTCCATAAAGAAAGAATCAAATTATTATCACTCAAATCATTCATGATTATTCACCATCACTCTCATGTCCCATCAACTCATGATTTCCCTCCATCCTAATGGTTTCAAACTTCACCTTGATTAAATAAGATTACACCAAAAACAAAAACCAACCCTCTATCATCCTCATCCATTTCGTATCCTATTGAGGATTATTTGAGCCTTTGAAAGCTGGTGTCTTCTGTCTAGGGAACTTCTGAGAACAATTTTAGAAAACATCCCTTTGAGGTTCCATAGTTTGATAAATAATGGGAAATGGTTCTCATTCATATCCCAGATCATGAAAAGTATTCATAATCACCTCAACTAGACTAGGGCCCATCGATGGAATTTCACACTATAGTTTCCCAGTAGCAAACTACTGGAACTAATTTTCACATCATCTTTAAGGCACTATTTTATAGAACATCAAAAAACATATATGATGACATCATATATACACTCAAGTAGTGAATCAAGGAAAATTAATTCCAATTGATACACAAACATGATTTGGATTTCATTCATCTTTAAATAAATATATGTGAAAAGATAATAACTAATCCTCAACACAAATTTTCAAAAACACCCATGATTACTTGATTATCATTGTGGTGATAGATTACAAGACAATTTATCACAACTACATATTATGTCCCGACATGATTACAAAACTAAATACTAACACCATGGTATGTTAAAATACATGTTCCTTTCATGAAAAATCATCATGAACCAAATTGGATACCATGATACATTGATAATCATGATATTACTAAAATAGAATAAATGTTGTTCCTAATCCCAATATATTTACAATTGTCCCATGAAATCATACAATATGAAATAAAGAAAAATTTTCCACAAACACAATTGAAGAAAGAAATAATTTCAATATGCATTGCACGAAAAAACCATAGGGATAACTGTACTAGAAGAAAAATATGTGTTAAAACGTAAAATAATACAAAAAATAAAAAGAAAAATGGAAAAAAAACAAATGTCCCATCATGCTCCACTCCCAAATACCATGTATCAACAACTAGAACCATTTTTTATCAGCGGTTTTTCCTTAGTCAAACCAAGAACAATGTAATATACAATCAATCGAAGGCATAACAAGGGTGCGACATACAAACCCTATAAGATACAACCGTGGATTACATAATATGTTTCAAATATTTATTTAACATAAAAAAATAAATTCAATATTATATATATTGGCATATAATTTCTTATTATATATAAAAAATGTATGAATAACATTTTAAATGATGGAAATACATTAAAAATAGATTAAATAGTCATATTTTATATAATAGTTTTCAAAATTAATAAGGAATTGTAAATAGTTTTAAAAATGGAATAGAAGATATTCAAATACCAATAACATGTAAAATAGTCAAACTCCAAAATTAATGATTGTTCAAGGCTACCAGATCCTCAAACAGTAGATCGTATGTCATAAAAATATGTCTATACCAACTCCTCTTTTGTATTTAACAATTAGGAACCATCACCATCCCATTAGGGTTTTGACCATCTTGATTACGTATTGTTTCCATTGTAATCATAAAAAAGAGTGTTATCCCAATAACTCACTAACCACCTAAGATTGAGTGTTCTCTAATATGAATCAATATTATGAAATGTTTATTAAGATATCAAAAAATTCAATTGATTCAATTATCCATGTCTAATATCCCAATTTTAAATAAAAAATTAGAATCATGGTATTAATGAACTCATTCATTTTATAAGATAAAACTAATAGATTTATATCAATGTATTTTGAATATATTTTCCAAAATACAAATTTCAAATAAATTCCATCAAATCAACCTGGAAATTCAAGTCCCACAATTAAATTCATCAATTAAATTTTTTGAAATACTTTAAAATTTTGATAATACATATTAAAAAAATATATTTCATAAAATTTAATCAATATAACAAATAACCCAAAATTAAATGGAATTGAGGTTTTTTCCTTAAATTGATTCCAATTCGTAATTCCGAAAACCCAATTCAATGGAATATGAGTTTTAATCAGAAAATTGTAATCAAATTATTTTATATAATAGAAATGTATTTAATTCAAAACAATTGAATTTAAATCATGAAATTTCGGGTTAATAAAAATTGAGTATCATAATGGAACAACCATACTAGGGACCAGGGGATAACGAAACATCAAGCCATGATTAGGAAACTCCAATAAAGATCATCGATAATGATAATCTGAGAACAATCCCTAGATTCAAGATATAAAATAGTAGACGTTATGTTCTCTAAAAATGTATAAATCTATGAACCCCTACTGATGAATATATAGAGAGTGGGGGAAATAGAACAAGTGGTGGAAACTAACTTGGATATGATCGAATGTCATTCTCCAAGATTAGATTCACGCATAGAAGGGTGTAAAGGTTCCAAAATCACCTATTGGGAGTGCTCTTAGAAGAAATGATAACATTAAGTAAAAAAATTCTTATAGGGAATTATAAATGAAGATTTTAGTTTTTTAATAATCCTTTTCATATTAATTATTTCATATAGCTACTGTATCTTGGTCACGGTCGCACAGTTAGACAAACCATGAAACCTAGCCATGTTCCCTTGTTAATGGGGCTTTATGGTTCATCTTAGTTTGAAGGATAGTTTTTCAAATAGTGCATCATTCGTGAAAACCCCCATTGTCTTGATTTTCATGGTATCCTCTCAGTGAGTGCATGGTTTAGGAAAACTGGGAACCAATCATGCACAAACCATAAACATTCATTATCTACTATCATTTTCCCCTATACAATCCTAAGAAATACATGAAAATTAATGATTAGATGAGGTGTTTAGTAATACCTGGAAAGAATTATAGGGTCTCACACTACACCATTCAGGAAATGTTTTTTTGTGATAACCGATGTCACCTACACTAATATAGTTATAATTTGATCAGCTCTAGCTACAACTTCATTATTATTCCCAGAAGGGATATCCCTATATTTATTGTTTTATTTAAAAATTACTCTATTCCGAAAACAAGAATCAATATTTGAAAATGGTAATAAAATATATACGATCTAAACATTATGAATCATAATTTATATTTTGAAAATAAGAGAATAACATCACATAAATTGAAAATTTTATACATATGTTATTTTAGAATCATAAATACGGTTTCATTGATAATATTACAAAATAGTTAAAATATTTTGAGAAAATTAATTTTTTTTGTTAAACACTAGAATTTTATGAAATATATATTATTAATTTCTTCAAAATCATTCTTTATATAGAATAGTGAACCTAATCTGACCATGAAATTTTTCTTATTTAAATACTACCATTATAATAATTGGATTAATTTTTTTTTAAGAATTGGATTAGAAAATTATTAAATATATATAAATTTCATAATAAATACAAAATTATTTATTAATTAATAGGAATTTGACAGCAATTTTTAGAAAATACATTTTACTCTTCAAAAATATATTATTTTAAAAGTTTTATTCATTTCATTTTATGATTGATCATGATAAATAATTTCTGAAATTTTATTAATTTTTTTTGATAAAAATATATCATATTTGATATATTTATAAAAAAACCTTATGGTGATTTTTTTTAGATATTACCAAAAAGAATAATTATATACTAGATAGTGTAAAATAGATATTTTTACTGAAATAATTTTTATCTATTAATGTATTTATAAATTTAATATTTTATTTAATATTACATTGACAATCAAATTATTTCATTTTTGTAGAAAATAATCCTATTTTTATCTATTAATGAATTTTATAATTGAATTCAGTATAAAAAAATTATATTCTTTGAATGGAATATTCAAAAAAGTGGTGTTCACCCAGATTTTCATTGTTATTTTAAAATTAATTAATGGAAAATAAATGTATTTAATTTGATAAATTTTATTCCATATTTTTAATCTTCAGTTTAAAATTTGTAAAACATGACCATTTTATTTTTTGTTAATAAGATTAGAAACCATGGTAAAATTTATCACTTCAATGAAGGGTTAATTTGGTTATTAATTGTTAATCCTAAGTTCTAAGACCATATTATCAACTTAATTATCATGATTTTAATGGAATTAGTCCATTTTATCTTTACTATTAATATTTTTTTAATAGTGAATTCTAAATGAAAATGCCCTAAATAATATTTAACGCATAAGATGTTACCAAATTTCACTGTATTTGTTTAAAATATATTTTTTTTGTTTACATAGGAAAAAACTATTGTTATGAATCAATATAAATATATATATATATATATTGATTTACTAAATTATATCCATAATGGTTATTTATTTATATTTTTTTAAAATATACTAATTTTAAATTCTTACGCAACACAACTAAAATATTCTTTAAATTAATATAAAAATAAAATAAATGATTTCAAAATGGTAAATGTAACATAAATTGAGAAATAAATATTGTTTAGAGAGTTTTTTTAAATAAAAAATTGATATTTAAAATGATTATATGATAATATAAATTGTATCATTGTGTTCTAAAAATAAAAAAAATGGTTCCAAAATTTACAATAATTATATTTTATGCAATTAATATTTATTTATTTTATTTTAAAATAAAAAAAATCATGAAATAGGAAAACAAGAACAATATATTATTAAAAATACAATCCCTTGTACATTTTTGAGTCAATATATTTAATATAATTAAAATTATAACCCTTTATGAGTGAGATAATTATTCCCATGATTATGATTATATGGGTTAATTTTGGTGTTAAATCCAATGATAAGGTTGTAAACACAAACTAAAAATATCTGAATTCTATTGTTTGATGGGATTAAACCCAAATAATACCTTATAATTTTATTTATATCCATTTTGATTGGTGATTTTAGAATAATTTTAATATAATTTAGTCATTTAGGAAATTCAAAAAGTGCAAATCACCCCCATTATAAAATGGAACATCTACCCCCACGACATTACCCCTTTTTAGTCACCTATCTCAACCAAAAATTACATAAATACTTACCAAAATCCATTAACAAGTTATATATGTTTTTTATTTCACAAAATACATACCCTATGGTCCTTAATAGAAAATATAATGGACCTATTTTAATGAAGAGGTAATCAACATAACCGATCACTTTCATTATATCTCTTATTTTACCTTACCTAAAAATATTATATTAATTATAAATAAAAACTTCAGAATTCAAAATATATTGAATATTTATTTTAATAAAAAATGTTATTCATACTCTTTCTATCAAATTTGATGTAAAATTATTGTCTTTGTGTATATACTACTTACTATAAACTTATAGAAAAGTAAATATTTTTCTATTTCTAGAAATACTTGGTTTTTAGAATGATTGGATTAAATGTTTATATATGTAATAACCTATATCTCCCCATTCCATTCCTTTATTAAAATCCTCTGATTGTGGTGTTCTTTGGTGTCAGAGTGGTTATTATCAAGTGTTTTCCAAAAATATAGTTTCTCCAAATGGTTTCACCAAAATTGTGGCACGATGTAGTGGGAATACCTAGGGGGTGGGACTTTAATGGTTGTACACTCACATGATATTTTCCACAATAGAAGAACATCAAAATGGTGGCACTATGATGGAGGCACATTGAAATGGTGGAAACATAATAGCGACACATAGAAATGATGGTACCTTAATAGTGGCACTATGACGTTTTCACATCGATGTGGTGGCTCACAAAACGGCCTCTCACCCTTTTCCAAATTTCTAGTTTTCCCAGTTTTTCCTGATTCTCCACTTTATCATTGTATTTGATGTCATACATGATTAAAGACATGATTGTGAATTTTTAAGATCATTCCAATGAGTAATAATTATATCGTTATTATCATAATGCTCCAGGGACATTGAGATATACAAACTGTGAGATCAAGACCACGATGCCATGTCAATGACTTTTGGAAATGCTTCTACTTCTATATAGGATATGTGACATCAATGTTAGGATCATTCTTTCTCGGTGTGTTTCCATTCTATCTTGGTCCTTCCATTCTTTTGGAGTTCCATGTTGTGCCATAACCATCGAAGGAGACTTGCTTTAATTTTTTTCCTTAGTGTTTCCCTCCAGCTTGAATCACCCTATTATTTTAGGGGAAATGATGAGTTTTGATCATCTGTTATTTAATTTAAGGATTCTTATACTGCTCTTTATTTTTGTATAATGAGGGGTGGGTGTAGTAATGTTTATCCTTGAAGAAAAATTGAATCCATTTCATTTAAATTTAATAAATAATGGAAGGGAATATTATGATCAAAAGAAAAATAGGGTCATTGAAATAATGATATTTATGAGATTATATTACCTATGTTGTTTTATTTTTGATACATAGACCTTGTTTTTAATTGTATTCACTGTAAGACCTTATGAAAATCATGGTTGTTGGTGGTCATTTATTTTACATTTTTGGTGATCTATGTTTTTTGTGATTTATAAATAAATGGCTGTAACATGAAATCTTCTTAATCAAATATTCAAGGTTAAATAAATGGATAACCTGTGATAAAACATGTTCAAAGATAACCCATGTTATTTTAAGTAGATTTGAAGAACCCATAATGCAAAAATCAGAATATTTTGGGATTAATGGTGTGCGTGTGTGTCATGATTGGTTGGGTTTTGTACTTTTGGGGGGTTCTGTGAATTTGTTCTTGGTAACCATGTTCCATGTAGGGGGTGGACAGAGGGAATGAATATTTGGGGGGGTGTCATGTTTGTGCAATGGGGATAATTTTGGTGGTGTTTTGCTTTGTGCTTTTTGTATGGGGTGGTATAAGAGGTGTGACAGAATCTCTAGTTGAGAGATTGATATTTTGAGGAATGGATGTACTTTTTGGATGTGGGACTATGTTTGGATTATATTTTCGACATATAATGTTTGGGTGAAGTGGGATTGTGATGTTGTTATGTACTATTTGTGAATTGGGACTACAGCTTGGTTATGCTTCTTATATTGGGTATGGATATGGGTGGTCATTTCCCTCAGTATTGCTGGAATAAATTAAATCGAACCCATTTATTAATGAATGGAAAGTGATGAAATGATATAGGGATTAGGTGTGTGTTTTACTGTGGCTATTTGTGTGGTTATTCATATTGGGTTTGCGACAAATTTGGTTCTAAAATGGTTGGTTGTTTGTTTGAAACTCATTGTTGGCGCAGAGTGTTTTCTAACCTAAATATTGAAATGGTAGTTCCTTTGGACTTATATATATACCCCAAATTTTTTGAGAACCATGTTAAGAACACCACATTTCTTGGGATATGTTTTCTTTCCCAACATCCCGATGGGCGGATGGATGTGTAGTTTCTATCTATCTTCATCACACCGTCTTCCAGGTTCTTAGTACTCGTGCATATCTAGGTAGGCTATACTGGTTGGATGTTTACAATAGTCACATATCCTGTGGGAATTTTTTGTTGTGGATAGGTGTCCCAGGTGTTTCGGGCCATGATTATTTTTAATATGTGTTTTCGGGATGAGGAACATGTGTCTTTGGTTGAGAAGTATGTTTGTTGTGGCCCAGGTGTTTGTGGGTGGCATGTGCAATGTGGTTGGGGCCCAGGTTTCTATAGGGGATATTAGTATTTGTATCGAGGTCTAGGTGTGCGTGGAAGGTTTTGGATGTGGGAATTCATTTTTCTATAGTGGGAGCATCATGTTTCTAGTAATTAGGTAGGAGATTCTAACTAGTGGGAAAGTGGTTTGGGGTAAGAAAATGTTGATGAACTTATAATACTACTTTACCTGACTTACATTACTTGTTGAGTGTTCCTTAGTGAGGCTAGGATTTAAATCACTCCTTAGTAGGTGTTTTAATGTTCTGATATTCTCACATAGGGTCATTTTTATAAATCTCAAACTTTAATATTTGTGGCTTTTGTTTTCCGACTGGGTAAACTTGTATAGTCACCCTATAATTGTTGAAGCATTTTTTAGAAATCCAGGAGGACTTCGAGGACGTTGCAAGACATTACATGCTCATGTGTTGGGATAGTTTTTGTGCTTCTAATTATTCATTTCCTTTTGTACCATTCTTTTTAGTTTTTGTTGTACCACTATGGAAGTTTCTGTTTAAATCATGTATGATTTGGATTTTGGTTTCCCTTATGTAATATTTTTGTGTTGTTCAAGATTTTTACCTTCTTAACTCACATTCCATTTTTCCTTAAAAATGATAATGCCTTCCATTTTTTGTGAGATTATATACCCTTGGTGATATAATATAATCTAGGGATTATTAAATGTGGGACACAGATGTCATTATATCCAAATCATCTTGAAAAAGGAATTATTTGGAACATTGATGACCCTTCCCTCGTCTTGAATGAGGGAGGGAATGAAGGAATGGTATTAATGGATGATGGTTGAGGGATAAGATGGAGATCACAGTTAGTTGTAGTGAGTATTCCATTTTATGGTAGGGAAATGGGCTTTAGAAATCATGTTTCATGAAATAGGCCAGGCAAGCCAGGATAGGATTTGTGATTTTAGCTCCCCTAGTGATTCAATGCAAGGACTTTGGACCTAATGAAAGACCATGCCAGGCTATAATAATTGTAGGGTAGAGACTCTATGAGAGGTATATATATAACAATGACTTGTTTTCCTATGTGTCTTGGTCTTTTTTTAATTTAAATGTAATAAAGAGTCAAAATAAATCATTAATAAAAAATGTATACAACCTGGGCATAGGAGTTCCTTGTTTACCTATTTGTCTATCACACCAGGACATCACCCACATGTGGTATGAGAAGTTGAGGCCCATCCGGATGACATTTTTTATTAGTGAAGGTCCTAACAAGAGGAGGATGATGACTTGTGGAAGAAGACCCTTCATTCATTCTAGCACCAGACTCTCGTGAAGTATGAAGGAATTGTTTTAGACATTGAGATAGAGGGTTGTATTGAGGAGTTGATAATCCCCTTTTCCTTGATCCGTGCACTGAAAAAGTAATTGTTTATTATGGAAGTGAGCCATATTCAAGTAGTGGAGCATCATAGCTGGATGTTTTACAGAAGTGAGAGGAAGGAGACCAACACATCTTTGGGTGACATTAAAAAAGAGTTTCTAGCAGAGTTTCTTTCCTTGAGGATTAATTCCATGAAGAGGATATATATACTCTGCCTCATTTAGGGGAGTATTTCAGTGGGGTAAATGTAGAACAAGTTCATGGATCTTCTGCTCTTAGCTATGGATCCCTTTTTGGATGAGGAGTTTCATGTGAAAAGCTTATAAGGGGCCATCTGATCTCCTCTTTGGTGTCCCACCACTCCCTTTACCCTACTAACATACTTATAAGATCAAAATAAAGAAGAAGTAGTGGGGAGTATGCACTCATAGGGAGTTATACCATGATAGTGGAGACACCTATGTTTGTCAAAGGGAAGACAGTCAATAGAAGGTCTCCAGCATCAGGGCCTTCGAGGTTTCGTCCAGTGGGAAGTAGGCATCATCAGTATTAGTTATTACCTATGTGTCCTCATTCTGTCCCCATAGTCCCAGGACAATATTAATTTTTATGTAAAAGTCATGGACTTATTCAGATCTATTTCCCAGTTTTGATCAGTTTGGTGGTGGTGGGTAGGTCTAGTTCCCACCATTGCAACAACAGTTTCCATTTAGCCCTCTCCAGAAGTAGGGGTTGTCGGCTCCCACTCCACTGAGGGTTGACGATGTAGGAGGATTCTGACCATAGGGTTCCTCTCAAGGCCCTCATATAGGGTAATTTTGGGTATGTTGATGACAACAGAGTGGTTGAGAACCTGGGTGTTGGCAGTTTCACACTATAGAGGTTGCAATTCTAACAAGGCCAGAGGTAGCTCAAGGTAGGATAAGTCTCTTTAGTACTCATTTGTGTGATTTTATGGATACAGAAGCTTCACCATCCATTGTTTCATCCAATCTAGCTCATGAATTGGGACTAGAAGTAGAGACAATTTACATTCCCCTAGTGTTTATTTTGAATGTTGGATGTCAGACCAGTCTGTTTGATGCTTTCCAAGGATTTAGACTGATGTGGGGGGAACATCAGTCTAGTGGGGATCTTCTTCTACTATATATGCATCCATACAATTTCATCATTGTCATTGATTGGTTGTTCTCAGTGCATACCATTATCGCAAACATCCTAATGGGAATCTTTTTTTGGATATATATTGCTAGTGTGAAATTTTTTTTGGTGACAACAGTTGTCATAAGGGTAGGCAACTTGTGGAGCCTATTATTTTTGTGTTATCCAAGATGTCAAATGGATTGATAGGTGCTGAGATGTTGGAGGTTTCAAAAGTTTTCAGGTTTTTCAAGGATTTTTCTCTAAATATGTTGTAACTGTACCCCTCAACGTGACGTTGTGTTTAGAATAGACCTTCAACCTAGTTCCCATAAGATTTCGAGGGGTCCATATTAGATAGAGAATTATGAATTGTGGGAGTTCCATATTTTTATGAATACCTACTGAAAAAGGGTTTTATTCGACTGATTGTGTTTTTGTGGGGTGCTGATGACTTTTTCATGAACATGGAAGATGGTGTCTTGAGGTTGTTCATAGACTACCGACCATTGAATCATGTATTACCATATATTGAGAATAGACAATAATTTAGACCAGTTATATGGAGCATGTGGATTATCCAAGAGAGATCCATAGTATGTATATCACTAGTTGAGGGTGAAGTATGGTGACATCCAAAAGACTAATTTCAGATGTGGGTATGGGATCTTTGAGTTCATTGTCATGCCATTTGGTGTTATTAATTCACAAGCCAGGTTCATGTGGCCCACGAACTCTTTCTATCGCACGTTATTGAACTATTTCATCATCTTGTTCATTGATAACATTCTAATTTATTCAAAATTAATGGAGGATAATGATGAGCACCCCAAGACATTATTGGAGGTCCCCTTTGTAACACCCCAAGCTTCCACATTACGTTTCCCTTTAAATAATTCACTTTCTTGTGTTGTACGTAACAGTTAGTTTTTACACACCATGACCAATGAAAATAGACGTTATTAATAGTAATAACATACTTTTGAAATTTAATAACTAATATTATTCATAATGGATTTCATTTTTGAATTTGGAATATCAAAATTAACTTAGAGTGTTTTTTTTGTAATGTTCTGAAAACATTCAATTTTTGATAAATAGTGAAAAATACTAAATTTTAATTAATAATAAATTTTTTTATAAAAATAATTCATTGTGTTAAATTATACATTTTAGTGGTTTTAAAGTATCATTACATTATATTTTTAATCAAAATATTTTATTTACAATGGTTAAATAGAAAATCAGTTAAATAAGGGTGAAAATTAATATTATAAAAATATTATATTACCCTAACATATGTCTTATTACTATTGGTTGATACATGTCCTACCATGGTCATCCATGGGTCTATTTTGGGGCCCCATGGAGAAACTTGATAATTATAATGAAACATTATATTAAATAAAATAATGTTATGTCAAAAATGATATAAACATATATGTCTAAATAAAATAATTTTTAAATGGTGTTTTATAAGTTATAATTTCAAATATAACTACTCATTCGAGAGATAAACAGATTTCATACATAATTATATTTTATTAATAAAAGTTAGACATTATATAATTAAATTTATTTATGACACAAAGGTGATGAAGTAATTACCTTAATAATGAAAGAATAAAATAAATGGTATTATAAATATTAAAATAAATATAATTTAAATGTTTTTATGCCATCCACGAATTTTATAGGTTAATATGACATGTTAGGGTTTATTAAATTTATTTGTTTATAAGTAATCTTGTTTATATTACTTTCAAAATAACCCAATACTAAATAGAGTCAAAATTGTCATAAATGTGTTTTTAAAACAAATATTATATTATTAAATTATATAATTGTCCTAAAAATATGAGGTTCTTCCAAAGAACTTATATAATGATAGTTATATAATTTATTAACACCTTTAGGCTATATTGGCATTTTATAGTATGTTTATTAACCAATTATTATAATAATACGATAATACATGGTAAAAGTTAAACTATTTAACTAAGAGTTAAATCTAAAATATAAGGTTAACATGGTGACCCAAATCTGTCTAAAACCATTTGGTTGAAATTTTAATGACCCATAACTACCTTATACATGAAATAAATCTTTTTGGAAAATTAGAAACTAAAAAGTATTTTATTA
The DNA here is from genome assembly GCA_963277665.1 of Viscum album. Taxonomy (NCBI): domain Eukaryota; kingdom Viridiplantae; phylum Streptophyta; class Magnoliopsida; order Santalales; family Viscaceae; genus Viscum; species Viscum album. The sequence continues at coordinate 1,573,662,208 of OY728121.1, read as the reverse complement.
TAAAATTATATTACAATCTTTTCATAAGCTACCCCTCACCTCTCTTATATAAGGGGACTTCCCCTTATTTCAAAATCACAACTCCAAAGCCATTTGGATTGACCAATACCAGCCCAAATGTCCTCCCAATTTCCCTCAATTCAACCTAACGGCCTTATTTTCATCATTAATCCATCCTAAAGAGCCCTTTTGATCTACTCAAAAGGAAACACCCAAAGAAGAGTTAATAACTTCACCACCATCTTCCAAGTTCTTTTCTTCTTCCACATCCTCTTTCATTGTTGTATCCATTCTAAAATAATAAATCCCATATCTTCTATATACTATGTAGTTAATATAATAATGGAACTACCATATTCATTATTTATCCATCATATGAATGAAAAAGTCACCATACGTACGTACGTAAGACTTACTGTTTTCACATCATTGTGTAGTTTTTTATTCAAACACTTCATTATTTGGATGGGTAAAATTAGGAGTTTAACATATTTAAATAAAATATATAACATGTTAATGATTATGTATATATGATATACCAACGAATTACATATTATTTCACCATCAATATAATGATATTGTTGCATGTGCGTATGTACAGAATACCGTCTCCACGAATGCAATGAGATTCATTTCCCATTTAATAATTCAAGAATAATTTTCATTTTCTGATAATAAATAATTTTTAAGAACATAATATCATTCTAAATATGAATAAAATAAATATTATCCATAACAGACATGGATTACATAACCGATCATATAAAAGAAAACGTATCAGTTAACACCCAAAACGATGATACTACTGAAATATTATTAAAAATTAAATATTATAGGATCATATAAGATATGATATTTCTATATATAGTAATTGTATAATTATATTACAATGTTTTAACTTTTATACATGAGGATGAAATTCCATTAACTAAGGAAAATTACATGGTAAGGGTTAATTTCACAGTCTCTTTATTATCAAGGTTTTTTACGTAAGTGTCTAGAGCGACCTCTTTATCATCAATATCAGGGTTTTCATAATAATGTAATTCCAAACATTTTTTATATTTACTATACTATGGATAAAAGTCATTTATACTCTTATTTAACCATATTTGTTTTGAAATGAATCTTTCCGTCATTTTCCAAACAAGGTACTTTATGACCATTTGGACAAAATAAAGGTAACAATGTCATTTTTTAAATTATACGGTAGGTGTGAATATTTTTCACCATTATGTTATCATAGAAGCTTCCCATACATTCTTACAAAAATATATTCAAAATAAATGTTTTCTTTTATATTTATATGAATTTTATATGATTTCAAAATTGAAAGAGATATTTCTCTAAAAAAGTTTTGATTTCATCTATGTGAAAACCCTTTGTTTGATTTTAATCTTGTTTGATGTTTCTTTATTATAATAAAATACATCAATAATGTACTGATGTTTTTATAATAGATTTGACTATGGATGTTTTATTTTAAAAAAATTCATCATATATGTATAAAGTATTTACATTTCGTATGCTAGTTGTAATACGAATGTTTATGTTATGATTAAACCTTTTCATATTAGGAATGCATTGGGAATAGTAAGTGATTGGATGACCCACTATATCTCTTAAATGCATCGGTAGGTCTCATGAGACAATATAGGGTCATGGCACAAGTCCATGAAAAAATATTATTTATAGTCATGGCACAAGGCCTTGACTATGAGGTTATCAAGTCTGGAATTATGCATTACATCATTATGAAAGTGGCTATTGATATTTCTTGTGATAATTATACTAGAAGAATATCCATGTGATTGTGAAAATGGAATAATTTGATTTTACCTTTTCCATATTATGTTGAAGTTTATATTTATATGGCTTTTGTGTTAGTCGTATTTATTTCATTAAATTTTTGTGCTTATTTATGAATGTTTCTTCTATATTGTAATCCTTACTGAGCATCTGTCCTGACCCCTTTCTGTGTTTTATTTCTCTTAGGAGGTCAAGAAGTATTCTATTGTTGACCTGAAAGGATAGGCTAAGGATATAAATGTGTTCTGAAGGGGACAAAATGTTGTTTATGTTTTTATTTCATGTACTAATATAAAACTTATGAATGTATCTAGTAATTCCAAGGCTAATAAACAGATCCGTATTTACTGCCAAGATTCCATATACCATGCCAATGTTTTTTAATAATTCAGAGAATCTAGGTAATTGCGGTTGGGTCATTAATGTTGGTATCAGAAGAAATTTTGTAAAATCCTTGGAAACATGATTTAGGGAAACTCTTAATAGAGAAAATTACCCTAAGATACACATTGAGGATTAGTACAGAAGAACTTCTTAGAAATTTGGTAATGCAGTGATATTTTGAGTTTTCCAAGAAATATATCCAGGTCTGGATACGAGCAGGTAGAGGTTGCTCTGGTACAGATGTACCTAGAAGTGAAAAATCTAACAAGGAGTTTCGTGCTTTTTCCCGCGGTATCCTATTGCACGACAACATGCCTTAGTAAATTATTGGTTACGACATTCCCAGGGTATATGCTTAGAATAATTCAAATTATATTTAAAAGTTATTATGAAGGATTTATGAGTATATATGTAAGAACCCAGACCTTTTTTTAGGTATGTTTTTCTTTCCAGGTCATTTTTTAGAATAAAGAGGAATTTTTGTAAATTTATAGAGTACACACCGTGTAATTTATGAGGACATTTTATGTACTAGGATACCATGGCTAGCCATATGATGGTCGTGTAGTGTCCACACACACAGTCATGTGGGGTGACATGGAGGCCACCTAAATAGGAGTACAAAAATGGAATGTACACACCATATACTTCAAAAGTACATGCCATATATTTTCTTTTTTTCATTAAACGGACCTGGGTCGCGTCTAATCGACCGAGCACCCTTCTTCTACGTTTTTTTCGACCGATAGCTCTCGTACAGCCACGATCATCCATCGAGCCCCGAAATGAGCATCCGATCCCCGATTCGACCACCGTTGATTGTGTTGGGATCACCTTGGTAAGCTATCCCTTCTCCTTGAGCTTCATTTTGTGATTCATCTTCTTTTTCAAGTTATCATCTATTGAAAATTTTAGTCATTTTTGTAGATCTATAGTGTTATTGGGTGATTAAATCTTTTAGGTTCGTGTATAACAATCTCCCAACATCGAGGTAGGTGATTTGTGCCTTTCTATTTAATGTCTTCGAGTAATATGTGCAATTTTTTTCCAATACCCATGATCGGGGTATTGTGGATTTACTATTTTACCATTGTTAATTTCCTACCTTTCTTTTATAATTTAATATAGGACAATTGGATATGAATAGGGTTCATTACTTTGTCATGGATGTTTTTTACCAAGATTTGTTCTTTATAAGACCGCTGGCCCTGTTTAGCCTGTTAGGACACCCTACTATGCTTTTCCATTCCTAGTTGTAGGATGATGTGATTCTAGATATCTGACAAGCTTGATATGTTATACACTATTTATCTAAGTAGTTCAGGAGTTTTAAATTGGTTCTATTACACTACTATGTCATTTTGAGTTACACAGGGCCATGGGAACCGGTGTAGTAGACTATAAGGGGGATTGACAATGTGAGCTTCCACAGAGAGTCATTGATTACATTAGACTATAAGGGGAATTGACAATGTGTGCTTCCACAGTGAGTCATTTAAACAACTATTGGATATAAGGGGAATTGACCATGTGAACTTCCTTAGAGAGTCATTTATCACTTTAGACTATATGTGGAATTTACCATGTGAGCTTCCTCAGAATGTCATTGACCACACTTGGATATAAGAGGAATTGACTGTGTGAGCTTCCTTAGAGAGTCATTTTTCTCTTTAGACTAAAAAGTGAATTGACTTGGAGTTCTTCCTTAGAGAGTCTTTATATATTCTTATGACTGAACCATAAGGGATAGGCTGCCTGTACTTCCTAGAGTGTTACCTTACTTGATTATATCCTTATTTGATATGTGGAATTGGTTATTGGTGAGTACATTATTGTTATTGCATCATTCATTATTACCTGCCATATATATTCACGGATTGTTATGAATAGGTCTTTGGGTTGTTGCCTCCCTGGATTTAGTCTCACACCCTGTTTGGGTCATGATTTTGGTCCCAAAAAATTAATATAGATACATGTATATATAAGGGTAATCACCCTCATACTTCAGGTACTTGATTTGCTATGGAACTTGACAACGTGGGATAAATATGAGGCTTGCGTTGATGAGGAGCTATTTATTTGATTTCTTATGTACATTGCTTGAGTACAGGTTTTATTCTAGAATTATGATTTCATTGGCTACTTTTATAGACATATGTATCTTTTATCATTATATATATAATTTCTGGTTATTTCTTTCTCAGCCTTCTAGTGTTTTCTGTTGTTTGGTATTTCATTTCTTCTGCTAGTTATTATCTATTCTTCTTCTATTGTGTACTCTGCCAATGAGGACATAATTTCCCCACAATCACACCCAAGGCCCCCACGGCTAGATGACAGCCTCTGGCATTTGAGGAAATGCGTTTGAGGCCACGTGACCAACCGAGTATGGGGAGCCTTTGGTTGGCTTCCAGAACTGGGTTGTTACAAAGTAGTATCAGAGGTGGTACCCAGCCTTAAGTGCAGTGCACTGCCTGGTTGAGATGTAGGTCCCACAGTGAGGATTTTTTTCTCTAAAGGGATGTGATTGTAACACCCCAAAATGATAAAGGGTTGAATGGCTAAATGATATCACTCATGTGAACAAGGTGCACCTTTTTTTCAACTAATTGGAACTCTACAGTTAATAATGCATGGCCTGGAGTAGTGATCATGATGGGTGACCTTCTGGGAAGTTTCCCAGGGTGTGTGTGAGTGAGGAAAAAGAACACTGGAAAGGACAAGTGGTGTCATGTGGGGACTGTCTATAGTCAGATGACCCATTTGGGCACATGGGTGGGCCCCAGGGAGGGGACCTTGTGTCTGCGGGGCAATTGGTGGTACCTGGTAGGCCAAGACCCAACGACCATGTTAAGGAAGGGTGTTTGTGCTATCATATGGACCTAGTTGTTACATTTTCTATCAGTATAATTATTTTTTATTGGAATACTATTTGGAGCCTTTAGAAATAGATAAGATGAAATTGGTACATGGTAATAAGTTGTGCCTAGGAGTAGCTAACTCGTGTACATGGAAAAGCCAATCTACATCATTTAATTCAATTTTTAGGCTTTTTCAACATTATGGATTATTTGATTTTCACTGTTGGGTGACTAACATGTCATATACTATTACTTTAGATGTTATTGAGGTCCTATTTCTATCGATTCCCGATGATATGAGGGAATTCCATCTCATTCATCATATAGGAACTTGTTAGAAATCACATGTCATGCATTCATTCCATGACATTTAGGGTGAATTATTGATTGCATGTTGTTGTGATATGTGTTGTGTAGAATTTGGCACTCAAGGGACCATTTCAGTGTTTTTATGTGCTCATGAGTATTTTTTGAGGCTTAATCTTTAGAAAAACCAAGAATATATGTCATGTAGTTTTGACTACCCGCCAAGTGTTCTTCTGTTTGGGAAGAAATTGTTTTTCTTAATAACACACCATGTACGGTATGTACATGCCATGTAGCCTCTAACCGTGTCATAGGCCGTATGTGCAGAGACAGTGGATAGTGTAATTCTCGTGGGAACACGCCAGGTACCGGATGTACATGTCGTGTGTCTAGAAACTGTGGTCACCCATTTGACTAATGACACAGATGGATAACATCATCTGTTTTACATGCCATGTCAGTTTTGCACACGCCGTGTAGTGTTGTTCTAGGAGAAACCATGTGGTTTAGCAATGTAATGGAAATCAGGTAGGGAAATAGATTCATGTACACACCGTGTAGTAGACATACATCCCGTGTATCCATGTTTTGTAAAACATGAAGGATTTATTTATCATGTTCCCTTCATGGTATTCTAACTTTATGTCCATGATAATCTTGTTAAACGGTGTGCAATTGACCTTCCAGAGTCATGCCACCAAGACTTCATATGTCTGTACGAAAGTTTCTAGGCGGTAATCTAACACCAGACATAGGTGATCAGGCACTTCCAGTGGATCCTCCAGCTGTGCCAGCCTTGGCACCAGCCGTTGAACCTAAAGTAGGTGCTGATGCACAGTTCATAGAGGTTTTCATGAGGATGATGCATACCATTAAGGGAGCGTCATCTCTTTCCATGACGTTGGCAGAATTGACACAGGTCTTTCAGTAGAAGCATCTTCCCACATTCTCAAGGGAGGGAGGACCCAAGGGTATAGAGTTATGGCCAGAAGACATGGTAACGATCTTCGAGAATCTAGATATATCTCCATAATGTAGGGTGATGCTCGCTACGTACATGCTTCAAGACCCCACCAAGAGGTGGTGGGATGCGGTCTCACAAGCGGGACGCAAACATAATATAACTTGGGATGAGTTTCAGTGCATCTTCTATGACTACTTCTATTTGGAGTCCATGAGGGTCGATCGAGCCAGAGTGTTCATGAGTCTGGTGTGGGGTACACATTCATTAATGGGGTATTCCTATAACTTCATTGAACTAAATCTATTTACACCCATTCTAGGGGGATATGAGTTGTTCCTTTCATGGAGTTTTAGGACGGTCTCAGGCAGGATGTCTGATCCCAGGTGAACATATTTATGTTGAACTCAATATCCTCTATCATCAACTAGGAGCTGATTATGGATTATAACTTGAGGGATTATTGAGTTGAGAGCCAATGCGGTTTGGCATCCAGAGTTAGTATTCCACTTAATGATAGCAAGAAGTACCACTAGGAGACTGCACATGGAGATTAAAGTTGGTGGGATGCATCTTCTAGTAGCCAGGTGATGTGCTACCAATGTTGAAACAGATGTCATATGATGCCACATTTCCCAAGAGTCCCAGTGGAGAGCTGATCTTATGGAAAGATGGGTCACCTTCAGCATTTCTGTTAGTTATTTTCACTAGCAGCTGGTGACATGGGTTCCTCTATGACTCCCCGTTTAGGAGCAGCTCTAGCAGTTTCTCACTAGTCTGGGAACTGGAGTTATTCCAACCGTTCAGTGCGAGGTGGAGGTCATGGATGAGGTATCTAGTTTCTAGGGTTTCAGCCACACCAGGGTGGATTTGCTTAGGGTGGACAGGCAAGGTTTCATGGCCATGGAGCATGCCATACTTTTGTAGTGGAGAAGACCAAGCTGGAGCAGGATCCAGAACCTTCTGAAGTTCGAGGTACGATCTTAGTAGCCATAGTTTTAGATTCTACTATTTTTTATAGAGGGGCTTCTCAGAGATTTATATCTGTATCTATTGTGGAGAACCTTGGTCTCTGCATCTTTTCTTATGCTGATATCTTAACATTAGACTCTTCATTGGGGACTAGAATAGCTATTGTGTGACAGTGCATGATGTTCCCTCATGAGGTTGGTGGGAGTAACTTTTTTAGGTACCTCAATGTTCTAGAGTTGATAGGCTATGATGCCATTCTTATAACGGACTGGTTAGTTCCTTTCCAAGATGTTGATGACTGTTAACATTGCAGGTTGAGTTTCACATCACGAAAGGGCCTATAGGTTCTTCATAATGTTGAATGGGATGTCCAGGCGAGCAGAGCGGGACCCAAACATCATGGTTTGGGAGGTCTTACAAACCATATTTCAAGTCTATATCAGGATGACCAAGGGACATCACAAATATACATTCCTCCAGTGGTGGATTGTTTTAGGGATGTATTTATAGAATACTTTTTGGGTTTTCCTCTTTATAGATAGGTGGAATTTTATATTGATCTAGTGCTACGAGTCACACTGGTGTCCATTCCTCCTAATAAGATCGAAACACCAGAGTTACAGGAGCTTAAAATGAAGTTGGGGGAGTTGCAGGCAAATAGTTTCTTCTGACCCAGTACATCTCCTTGGGGTTCACCTATCCTATTTGTGAAGAAGGTAGACAGTACCTCAGGCTTTGTGTGAATTATCAGAAGCTAAACAAGTTGATGGTCAAGAACTGATATCACTTACCAATGATTCATGGTCTCTTTGATCAGCATCAAAGAACCTAGGTGTTCTCAAAGATTGACCTTATATCTGGTTACCATCAGCTACACATTAGGCCGTCTGATATACCTCTCATTAACATCCGGAGCAGGTATGGTCTATATGAGTATATGGTTAGGTCATTCGGTCTCATGAACGCACTTGCAGTTTCCATGGCACAGATGAACCGAGTGTTCCACCCATACTTCTATTCCTTAATGGTGGTTTTCAGGGATGATATCTTGGTGTACTCTCACATTCGACAAAACCATGACACCAATCTTGAGATAATTTTTAGTAGACTAAGAGAGCATCAGTTATATGCTAAGCTATCAAAATGCGACATCTGGAAGGATCAGATTCACCACATGGGTCATTTTATCTCAAAGATAGGAGTATCAGTAGGCCAAGAGAATGATAGAGAAGTTTTTTTTGGAGCAGCCGAATAACATATTTGAGGTGTGGAGTATCCTAGGGATGAATGGATAAGACAATATCTTCATAAAAGACTTTTCATTCATAGCATCACTACTCAAGGGTTTCACTAAGAATGGTGAGAAGTTTTTGTGGAGAGTTTTTTGTGAGTTAGCCTTTCAGGAGCTGAAATGGAGATTGACTTCAGCACCGATTCAAGTATTGCTAGATCTAGACAAGATATATACTATTTAATATGACACATCTGGCATCGGTCTGAGAGTTGTGCTTATACTGGGAGAAAGATTCATTCCGTACGGGTCTCGACAGTTGAGGCCACATGACAGGAATTAATCGACTCTCGATCTTGAGTTGGATTCAGTTGTCCATGCCTTACACTGTTGGAGAAATTATCTTCTGTGATAGAATTTTGTGCTATTCATCCACCAAAAGATTCTCAAGTACATCATCAATCACTGTGATCTGAATTTGAGACAACAAAGGTGTGTTGAGTACCATCAGTTTTTTTTACTTTGAGCATGCCTATACGCTTGCGAAAGGCAATGCAGTCACTGATGCCCTGAGTAGGGGGTCTCAAATACAAGCAGTTGAGAGGCCAGCAGTGAGTGGTAGCTTATGGATCCGTTCTCTGAGATGCATTTGGAGGAGCATGACATTACGTGGAAACCATTTCTTTCTTCTTTAGTTGTTACCTCAACCCATCTCAATCGAGTGCGAATGAGGCATATATCATACTAAGAAGTCCCAGTCCTTGGGAGAGTGTCTCTAGAGAGGAACCTTTTCTTTGACGAACCATAGGAGAGGATGTGATATTACATTTACAGGGATGTGTATGGGTTCTATCAGACATAAGCGGGGAGTTGATGTGGGACTTTCATTCCTCAGTTTGGACAGTTCATCCTGGTGTCACAAAAATGTATCATGATCTACAATGTTAGTATTGGTGGACAGGTATAATGATAGATGTTTATGGTTTTGTCATAAATTGTTCCACCTGTTAGTAGGTAAAGGCGGAGCATCAACAACTAGTAGGGCTTTTACTGTAGTTACCCATTCCCGAGTAGAAGTGGAACAATGTCGCGATGGATTTTGTGAGAGGGTTTCTGAGGTTGCATTTATGGAATGATGCAATTTCGGTTTTCATTGATAGACTCATGAAGGTTTCCCACTTCTTTAAAATCAATGGTACCTTCGGTGTTGATGAGCTCAGACGGTTCTACATCCGGGAGATTGTACGTTTGCATAGATTTACACATTCCATTTTTCAGATAGGGATGCTTTTTTTACTTCTCGGGTCTAGTAGGGGCTTCAAAAGGATTTTGGTACACATTCCCTTTTGAGTACAACTTACCACCCTATACAGATGCCTAGACTGAGCGTACAATTCAGGTGCTTGAGGACATGCTCTGAGCATGCATAATGGATTTTTGAGGTTCTTTGGAGAATAACATACCTCTTGGGGAGTTTTCCTACAAAAATAGTTTTCAAAAAACTATTCTGATGGAACCTTATGAGTCTTTGTACAATATTCCATGCCGACCATCCTTATGGTGGCTGGAGACAGTAGAGGCAGCTTTGCTGGGACCTCGTCTTGTTTTGGAAACCACAGAGAAGATAGAGTTTATTCGGAAGAGGATTACTATTTCACTGTCTCGACAGAAGTCTTATGTTGATCAGCGGACCCAACTAGAGTAGGATCCCAATCCTTCTGCAGTTCGAGGTATGATCATAGTAGATACATTTTTAGCTTCTACTCTTTTCTATAGAGGGGCTTCCTAGAGCTTTATATCTGTTTCTATTGTGGAGAGCATTGATCTCTGCATCTTTTCTTATGCTGATATCTTGACATTAGATACTCCATTGGGGACTAGAACAACTAGTGTGTGATAGTGCAAGGAGTTCCCTCTAGAGGTTGGTGGGAGTCACTTTTTAAGGTACTTTAATGTTCTAGAGTTGACAGGCTATGATTTCATTCTTATAATGGACTGGTTTTTTCCTTTCCATGTAGTTGATGATTGTTAACATTGCATGGTGAGTTTCATATCGGCAAATGGCCTATTGTTTCTTCATAAGGTAGAATGGGATGTCTATGCGAGCAGAGTGGGAACCGAACATCATGGTTTGGAGGTGTTACAAACCAAATTTCTAGTTTATATCAGGATGACCAGGGGACATCATAGTTAGAATTTCCTTCAGTGGTGGATTGTTTCAGGGATGTATTTCTCGAAGACTTTATTTGTTTTCCTCCGAAGAGAGAGGTGGAAATTTCTATTTATCTAGTGATAGGAGTCGCACTAGTGTCCATTCCTCCTAAAATGATTGAAACACCAGAGGTACAGGATCTTATGAAGAAGTTGAAGGAGTTATAGGCAAATAGTTTCTTCTGACCCATTACTTCTCCTTGGGGTTCACCTGTCCTGTTTGTGAAGAAGGTAGACATTACCTCATGCTTTGCATGGATTATCAGAAGCTAAACCGGTTGATGGTCAAGAACTGATATCCCTTACCAATGATTAATGATCTCTTTGATCAACTTCGAGGAACCCATGGGTCTCGAAGATTGACATGAGATCTGGTGACCATCAGCTGCGCATTAGACCGTCTAATATACCTAACAAAGCCTTCCGGAGCAGGTATGGTCTATATGAGTATATGGTTAGGTCATTCGGTCTCACGAACGCACCTGCAGTTTCCATGGCATAGATGAACCGAGTGTTCCAGCCGTACTTATATTCCTTCATGGTGGTTTTCAAAGATGGTATCTTGGTGTACTCTCACACTCGAAACAACCATGTCACCAATCTTAAGATCATTTTTAGTAAACTAAGAGAATCTGTTATATGATAAGCTATCAAAATGCCACATTTGGATGTACCATATTCACTACAAGGGTCATGTTCTCTCAAAGATAAGAGTATCAGTAGGCCAAGAGAATGTGAGAGTAGTTTTTTATGGGAGAAACCGGATAACATATTTGAGGTTTGGAGTATCCTAGGGATGACTGTATATTATAGTTGCTTCATACAAGATTTTTCCCGCTTAACAGCACTACTCAAGGGTTTCACTAAGAATGGTGAAAAGTTCTTCTGGTCAGTTTTTTGTGAGTTAGCCTTTCAGGAGTTTAATGGAGATTGACTTAAACACCGATTCAATAATTGATAGAGCTATCCAAGTGATATACCGATTACTGTGATGCATCTGGTATCGGGCTGGGAGTTGTTCTTATACTGGGAGAATGATTCATTGCGGACGAGTCTCGGCAGTTGAGGCCACATGACATTAATTAATCGACGCCCGATCTTGAGTTGGATTCAGTTGTCCATGCCTTACGCTATTGGAGAAATTATCTTCTAGGAGAGAATTTTGTGTTATTCATCCACCACAAGAGTCTCAAGTACATCGTCACTCAGCGTGATCTGAATTTGAGACAGCGAAGGTGTGTTGAGTACCATCAGCTTTTTTACTTAGAGCATGCCTATACGCTTGGGAAAGACAATTCAGTCGCTGATGCCCTGAGCAGGAGGGCACAAATACAAGAAGTTAAGGGGCCAGCAGTGAGTGGTTGCTTATGATTCCGTTCTTTGAGATGCATTTGGAGGACACGACATACAATGGAAAACATTTCTTTCTTCTCTAGTTGTTACCTCAACCCTTCTCAATCAAGTGAGAATGAAGCATCTATCCAACTAATAAGGCCTAGTCCTTGGGAGAGTGTGTCAGGAGAGGAACCTTTTCTTGGATGAACCATAGGAGAGGATGAGATCTTACATTTCCAGGGATGTGTATGGGTTCTATCAGACATAAGCGAGGAGTTGATGTAGGACATTCATTCCTTAGTTTGGAAATCTCATCCTGGTGACACAAAAATGTATCATGATATACACTGTTAGTATTGTTGGCCAGGTTTAAAGATAGATGTTTATGGTTTTGTCATAATGTGTTCCACCTGTTAGTAGGTGAAGGCAGAGCATCAACGACAAGTAGGGATATTTCTGTAGTTACCCATTTTCGAGTGGAAGTGGAACAATGTCGCGATGGATTTTGTGACAGGGTTTCTGAGGTCTCCTTTTGGGAAGGATTCAATTTCGGTTTTCAATGATAGACTCATGATGGTTTCCCATTTCATTAAAATCAATGGGACCTTCGGTGTTGATGAGATCGTATGGTTGTACATCCGTGAGATTTTACGTCTGCATAGATTTTCACACTCCATTTTTCAGACAGGGATGATCGTTTTACCTCTCGGGTTTGGCAGGGGCTTCACAAGGCATTCGGTACACATGCACTTTTTAGAACAACTTACCACCCTAGATAGATGGATAGTCCGAGCATACAATTCAGGTGCTTGAAAAAAATGCCCTGAGCATGCATCAAGGATTTTGGAGGTTCTTTGGAGAAGCACATACCTCTTGGGGAGTATTCCTAATAAAATAGTTTTCATGAAACTATTCTGATGGAACCTTATGAGTCTTTGTACAATATTCCATGCCGACCATCCGTATGTTGGCTGGAGATAGGAGAGGTAGCGTTGTTGTGACCTCGTCCTGTTCTGGAAACCACAGAGTAGATAGAGTTGATTAAGAAGAGGATGACTGTTGCACAGTCTCGACAGAAGTCTAATATTGATCAGCGGAGAAGACCTCTGGAGTTTGAGTTCGGGGATTAGCTTTTCCAATGTGTCAGGCTGAGGTTGGTTCGTAGTAGAATTTGGAGATCGGGTGAGCTTTCACTGAGAAATGTCAGGCCATTTGAGGGTGTGGATAGAGTTGTGCCGGTTGCCTGTCATTTATAGTTACCCCAAAGGAACTAGACTATGCATGATGTTTTTCATGTTTCTCATCTTTGACGTAAAATTTCAAGCCCGTATCATGTATTTCATCATGAGGAGGTGGAAATCGAAGTGGAAGCGTCATTCGAGGAGAATCCTATATGGATTGTTGATCGCAGTAAGAAGGTCCTCTGTGGATGGTATGTTCCTTTGTTGTGGGTGCTATTCTAGCACGGGCAAGTACATGACGAGATTTGGGAGAGGGAGGCCAATGTACATGCATAGTGGCTGGAGCTGTTCGGGGTTTCATCTTCTATCCCATGCTATGGAAATTTGGGGAAAACATTCACTAAGGTGGTAAGTTTGTAAGAAGATAGACCTTATTTTCACTCATGTATTTATTTTTTGGTTTTTTTGAGTAAAAAAAGAATTTCTGAAAATTTCCTAAGTACAGGTCGTTTATTTTATGAGTACATGTCGTGTACTAGGTTACCCTAGGTTTCCATGTGCTGGCGGTGTAGTGGCCACACACACAGCCGTAAGGGGGTGACATGGAGGCCACCTTATGAGGAGTACAGAAATAGCAAGTTCACACCGTGTAATTTAAAAGTATAGATCATGTATTTTATTTTTTCTATTAAACGGATTGGGGTCACATCTAATCGACAGAACACCCTTCTTCTAGGTTTTGTTCAGTTGAGAGCTCTTGTAAGGTCACGATCTTCCTCGGAGCCCCCAACTGAGCATCTGATCCACGATTCGACAATAGTCGATTGCATTAGGATCACCTTGGTGAGCTCTCCCTTCAGCTTGAGCATCATTTCACGATCCCTCTTCTTACTCAAGTTATCCTCTATTGAAAATTTTAGACATTTTTGAAGATATATGGTGTTACTGGGAGATTCAAGGCTTGAGGATCACATGTAATGATCTCACATCGCCGAGGTAAGTGGTTTGGGCCTTTCCATTGAATGAATTTGAGTAATATGTGCAATTTTTCCCAATACACTTGAACGTGGTATTGCATATTTACCAGTTTACCCTTGTTAATTGTCTTCCATGATTGTATGCTTGCGTAAGGGTTAATTTCATAATAATAGGGTTGATTGCATTTTCTTGGATGTTTTTTCCCATGCTTTGTTATGTGTACGAGCGTTGGTCCTTTTTTCCCTGTTAAGACGCCCTGCCATGCTTTTCCATGCCTAGTTGTAGGATGATGCGATTCTAGTTATCAGACATGCTTGATATGCTATAGACTATTTAACCAAGTAGTTCATGAGGTTTATTTTGGCCGTATTTTACTACTTTTCTATTTTAAAAAACACAGGGCCGTGTGAACCTGGTGTAGTAGACTATAAGGGTGATTGACTATGTGAGCTTCCTCATAGAGACTTTGATTACATTAGACAATAAGGGGAATGGATTGCATGAGCTTCCTTAGAGAGTCATTTAAACCACTCTTGGATATAAGGGGAATGGACTGTGTGAGCTTCCATAGCGAGTCATTTATCACTTCAGATTATATGGGGAATTAACCATGTGAGCTTCCTCTAAGAGTCATTGACCACACTTGTCTATAAGGGGAATTAACCACGTGATCTTACTCAAAGAGTGTTTTATCACTTTATACTATATAGGGAATTGATTTTGAGTGCTTCCTCATAGAGTGTTTATATATTTTATAACAGATCTAGAGGGGATAGGCTACATGTTCTTCCCAAAGGGTTACCTTTCTTGATTAGATGCTTATTGGATATATGGAACTTGTTATTGATGAGTACATTCTTGTTACTGCATCTTTGATTATTAACTGCAATATATATTCACTCACTATTAGGCACAGATTTTTGGGTTGTTGCCTACTGGGATTTAGTCTCACAACTTTTTTGGGTCATGCTTTTGGGACCAAAGAGATTATATTGATGTAGATATAGATAAGGGAAAGCTCTTTTATACTTATGGTACTTGATTTGCGGTGGAGCTGTAGAGCATGGGACCAAGCCGATGCATGCGATGTTGAGGAGCATTTTATTTGTTTTATTTTGTAATTTGGATTAGTACTAGCTGTATTCTTGCATTGTGATTTCATTGGAAGATTTCCTAGATATATGTATCATGCATCATTATATATTTGAATTTTGGTTGTTTCATTCTCAACCTTCCGTTGTTTACTGTCATTTGATATTTTACACATTTTGCTAGTTTTTATCTGTTCTACTTCCACTATGTAGTCTTTCAATGAGGTCATAGTTTCCCCAATATCAATCACATGGCCCTCGAAACTAGTTGGCAGCCTCTAGTGTTTGGGGAAATACACTTGAGGCCATAGGACCAACCAGGTATGGGGCGCCTCTGGGTGGCTTCTGGAACTGGGACGTTACAATATACCTCCTCAAAGATTTTTATTAATGATTAAGGATTATATCCATATTATGGTTAATTTATGTTAAGTGTTTTAAATGTTTGGGATTACGTATTTTGATTCAAAAACTAATCTATTATTTTCCATTGTTTAGAAATGGAGCCTAGTGGAAGGAACAAAAATTGTATCAACACACATAATCCATGTAGGTATTTCCCTCCTACTCAAGATAATTATAGCGAAGCTGGTGATGCAAATAGTGCTGATCAACTTATCACCATAATGGGAAAACTCACATAGGATATGAATAATAATCTTACCCCTATGGAGCAGCGTGATCCACAAACCCCGAAGATCAATTTTAGACCGCCTCATAAGGCAACAACCACCAATATTCAATGGGTCTACAAATCCATTTGTAGTTGAACAATGGATATGTTTCATAGAAAAAAATATATCATTATTTGGGGAGTATAGAAAGGTAAAAAGTTTTCATGGCAGTTTATCGCCTCACCAGAGATGAAGATCAATGGTGATCATTAATTCAAAACACAGAGGATAAATTATTATAAATTGTGTATTGGAGGGAGTTGAAATAGCTTTTAATAGAAAAATACTTTCCTTGGGACCATCTATCGGATATGGAATAGAAATATCTGAGTCTAAGACAAAAGGATGATGAGAATGTCACAAAGTATGAAGCATATTTACAAGGTTATCAAGGCACGATGCATATTATATCTATAACCTAAGAAGTAAGATTGATCATTTCATTAATGGGTTAAAACCATTTCTCTGTCGAGAATTAGTCTCACAATCCATCTCATTGTATAAAGATATTATCTTATGTGGTATCAAGACATAAATTGAATTCTCTATGTCTTATGACTTTAACAAAATTAAAGAGGTGAATAGATATACTAAACACTATGGGAAAGGAAATAAGGAAATAGGGAATAAGGGATGAGTTTAATTTCCACCCTGTGATAATTGTGGTAGTAAGCACCCCTATTCCTGTCTGAATGGAAAAGGACTATGCTAAAAATTTGGACATAAAGGTAATCTCCCTAGAGATTGTAAGGGGAGGAAAGATGCTACTAATGTTAATTTCAACTATTGCATGGATATGGGACATTTTTCAAATGAATGTCTAACGCATCATAGAACCTGACCTCAGAAAAACCCAATAGATCAAGGCTAAGCCAATGCGATCACAATAACTGAGGTTGAAGCTCCAAATGACTTGGTGGATGGTAATTTAATGGTTTCCTCAAGTATAGAGAATTTTTTATTTGATTAAGGATCATCAAATTATTTCATACCTTCCAAATTTACTATGGAAATTCGATATTTCCAAGTTGATATAACAAGGGAGTTTTTAGTCAAAACTATGAAGGGAAATATCATTGCAACAATGTTTTTTGAATCAGTCCACATTATGGCATATAAACGATATTTAGATTTTGATCTAATCGTCATAAACATTACTGAATGTTATATAATCCTTGGTATGGATTAGATTTCGGACTATTATTTCAATATATACTATACGAATAAGGAGATTACAATTCGTGATGATGATAAAGAGTACCTTATCCTTACAGTAGAAATGTCACCATTTGATTCTTATCAAGATCCACCCCTAGTAGCTCTATTAATTATATTATTTGGGAGGATGAGAATGAAATAATTATGGGTTAGAAAATAATGTTTTAATAGAGGACATACCTATTGTGTAATAATATGTTGATGTGTGTCGAGAGGATTTACCTAAACATCCTCCTGAATGATATATTGAGTTTTCCATTTATTTAATTTCTGGTTCAAGGCCCAAATCGAATACCCCTTAGATAATTGACATTCTGGAATTAGTGGATCTAAATAAACAACTATAGGAATTGAGTAATAAGGGATTTTTTCACCATAGTGTTTCTCCATGGGGATCCCATGTCCTTTTGGGTTAGAATAAAGACAGATCTATGAGGTTTTTCATTAACTACAGGGAGATCAATGATATGTCAATAAAAAAACATGTATCCCCTTCCTCTCATTGAATATTTATGCGAACAACATCATGGAGCTCAATATTTTTCAAATACTGAACTTCGATCTAGATATCATCAATTATGTTTGATGAAAGAATACATTTCAAAAACAACATTCTGAACCAGGTACAGGCATTACGTGTTAACAATAGTGCCTTTTGGATTTACAAATTCACCCAATGTATTCATGGATCTAATGAATAGGGTTTTCAAGAAATATCTTGATGAATTTATAGTGGTATTTATTGATGATATTTTGGTATACTCGAAAAGTTATTAAGATCAAGAAAATCACTTGCACATTGTCCTAAGGACTATTAGAAGAGATTAATTATATGTGAAATTTATCAAGTGTGGATTTTTGTCCAACTTTTGGGGATGTGGATCCATGAACGTATGACATGGAGGTGCACACAAGTTGTAGTAGGAATTATGGAAGAGTGTCTCTTGGTGAGAGAAAGTTGATGGTAGGCCATGAGTGGGAGAAATCTTCACATGGGGTTCGTAGGACACTAGATACCAAGAATGACTCCAAATCATAGGGAAAACTGTCCTGTAATGACCTCAGTAACCTATTTGGAGGCCTGATCAATGTGGGAGAGTCTGAGGGCAGTTCTATGGGTCCATATGAGGTGGATTTCGAGGATGATGATCAATTTTTTGAAGATAATTACTTTGGAGGAGTGGGTAAAGATCTTCACATCCCAAGAAGGAAGAAAGGGAATAAGGAGAACATGGACCCGGGTTGCTGCATTGTTTCTAGGAAGCCGTATCTGAAGGGGAACAAGACTACTCCTACCTTCCAAGGCCGATGGAGACTCAGTCAGCCAAAAATGGGGGGACACACAAGGAGCTCGAGATTCAGCCAGCAGAGGGAGTGGAATGCTAAAAAGCATTGGTCCCAAAATATCCAATGCAAGAGAATGCCCCCAGCCTAATGAAGGAGATCAACAAGAGGAGCTGCAATTGAGCACAAATGAGATGACACCAGCAGTCACCCTTGGTCCGCGGTGTGAGATAGGAACATGTATGGTTGGTGCAGGGGGAGTAGAGGTGCAAGAGAGGGAACTAGTATTAACTGCTAAGGTAGGAGGGAGGGGATGAATTTGGAGCCAGAATGAGAGGATGTGATCAGGGAAGATCCTAGGGAGATGCTGTTACAATATGAGGAAGAAATGGCCGAAAACGAGATACCCTTACATGATTTTGTGGAGGATAAGGAAAGGATGAAAAAAAATTTATTCAAGAAGGAATGAATAAGGAAAAAAGAGGGTGGATTGAAAAACAACACATAATTATAGTCATAGGTTTCAACAAAAAGAAAAATGTTGAGGAGGAGTTCTTGTGAGCGTGGAATATGTTGGCTTCTCATTTTGAGAACATTATCAGGGAAGAACCAGGAAAAAAGGTAACAACTCTTTCCTGGAAAATGTTTAAGGAATTTATGTCATGTGGTTTCAAGATAGTTTTAATAATTTTGTTATGTGTTATATTGTATAATGGTTGGGTTGTACTATATGGATTTCTACACTTTTTCCACAAATGTTTCTTTAATAAAAATATATATTTTTTGCTGTGGGGTATCATGTGTGAAATCCAGCTTTATGAGATTTCTTATCTTGGCCATATTGTCTATATGGATGGAATCTATGTTTGATCCTTCAATGACCCTAGAAAAAATAGAATGGCCAGCATTGATGAGTATAACTGAGGTACGTAGTTTTATTAGTTTAGTATGTTACTATCAATAATTTGTCCAAAATGTTTCTAGGTTTTCTAACCCATTAACAAAGCACACACGTAAAGGGGTCAAATTTTTTGGAAAAAATAGTGTGACGAATATTTTGAAGAACTGAATAGATGATTAGTCAATTCTCCTATCTTGACTATATTATCATGGAATGATGGGTTTGTTATTTATAGAGATGTATCAATGAGAGGACATAGTTCTTTCTTTATTCAGAATGATAGAGTTATTTTCTATGAATCATGACTGCTAAAATTAATGAGAAAAACAATTCCACTCATTATCTTGAGTTAGCAGCTATAATCTTCACTCTGATGATATGAAGACACTATCTCTATGGTGAAAAATGTTAGATTTATACTAATCACAAGAGATTAAAGTATATTTTCTCACAAAAATAACAAAACATGATGCAAAAGAGATGGCTTGAACTACTAATGGATTATGATTTCACAAGACACTACCACTCGGGGAAGGCAAATAAGGTGGCACATGCTTTGAGCAGAAAGGATCATGGAGTTTTGAAAAAGATCTGAGTTGAAAGTGATCCTATGATAATTGATCCAGTAAGGATGTATATGGGAGTAACCAAGGATGGAGAAACATCAATAAATTTTTAAATGGTTACCAAACCATGTTTACTAGAAAGAATAAAAATTTCTCATACTAATGATGAGGAGTTTTCAAAGATTATTAAAGATGTAAATGACGAGAGATTGAGTGACACTGTATATGAAGATGGAATTTTGAAATTTGGCAATAGACTTTGTGTTATTGATATAACTGATCTAAAAAGAAAATTGTTGGATGTTGTTCATAGCTCCAAATTTTCAATACACATAGGGAGAACCATGATGTATAGAGATTTGAAAGAAAACTTTTGGTGGGACAACATTAAAAGGGAGATTTCGGATTTTATGTCAAGATGTATGGTTTGAAAATAAGTGAAAGCTATAAGACAGCATCCTAGAAGAGTCATGAAACCTATTCCCATACCTGAATGGAAATGTAATGATATTTTGATGAACATTTTCATGGGGCTACCAAAGAATAATAGAAGGAATGATGCAATATGGTTCATTATTGATCAACATACCATGTTAGCACATTTTCTTGCTCAAAAAAAAATGATTTACCACTTGAAATATTATCAAGAAAATGTATTAAGGACATTTTAAGACTTCAGGGATTACCCCAAGCGATTATTTATGATCATGATCCTGGTTTTACATCAAGATTCTAGAAATTTCTTCAGAAATCCCTAAATATTGAACCTCATTTGAGCGCTACCTTCCACCCTCAAATTGATGAAAAATTATAATGAACTATTCAAACCATGTGATACATGTTGGTATCTTTTTAACATGACATTAAATATATTTGGGGTAAATATTTACCTCTGGTAGAATTTCCTTATAGCAATATCTTCCATTACAATTTTTAGATGGCACCATATGAAGCATTATACGGAAAGAGATGTCGAACACCAACATGTTGGGATTACGTTGGTGAATGAAAACTCGAAGGACTATAACTTTTTGAGGAAACAACGGAAAAATCTAGGATTATCCAAACCCACATAAAATCATCTCAAAGTAGGCAAAAGTGCTATACTGATAACTGACGGAAAGATTTGGAATTTTAAGTAGGAGACCATGTTTACTTAAGGTATCTCCATGGAAGGGTGATATACATTTTTGTATGAAGGATAAATTATGTCCTAGGTACATCATAACTTTTGAAATTCTAGAATGAATTTGAGTTTTTTCTTATCATTTGGAAATGCCTCCATGTCTCTCTAATGTTAATTAAGTGTTCCACGTATCACTATTGAGAAAATCCATTCCTGACCCAATACACGTACTCGCCTATGAGGAAATTGAACTAGACCATGATATGTCATATTGTGAGGACCTTTTCCAAATTCATGATACCAAAGAACTATTGTGGAGAAACTAGACAACTCGTCTGGTAAAAGTTATATGGAGAAAACCTAAGATGGAAGAGGCAATGTGGGAACCTATGAAACATATGATGAAGAACCACCCAAATCTTTTTACGTAGTAATATTATAGAGATTTCAACGACGAATCTATTTTAAGGAGGGGAGAATGTAATACCCCATTCTTCTAATATCCATTTTCCTTTGAATAATTCATTCGTTTGCGTTGTACGTAACTTGGAGTTTTAACACACCACGATCAACCAAACTAGCCGTTATAAATAGTAATAGCCACTTTTTGAAATTTTATAAATTTTATTTTTCAAAATGGACAACTTTATTGAATTTGTAATATCAAATTTATCTTAGGGTGAATTTTTTGAACTTTTCAAAAAATATTCAATTTTTTATGAATAGTGATAAATACTACATTTTAATTAAAAACAACTTTTTTAATCAAAATCATTTATAGTGATAAATTATAAATTTGAGTGGGGTCAAAGTATCATTAGATTATAATTTTGTCATTTAATATAATTTAGTTCATTTTATGTAATTTCACATTTAAACTGGACATAAACAAGTGTTAATCTTTTAATAGTTAATATTTCATAAAAACAAAACTTTTCTTTTGAAAACAACAATTAATTTTAAATTAATTTTTTCCACTTATGTATTTTGAATATGGAAAATGGATTCCATATTTGGAATTAGGAGGCAAAAAGTTTGTAAATATTTAACTTTTATTTTTAGACATTATTTATAATTATGTCGGTAAATATTTTACTTACCATGGTTAAAGGGTAAATCTTGTCAATAAGGGTAAAAAAATATTAAAAAAATATTAATTTACCATAATATGAGTCTTATTAATATTGGTTGAAACATTTCTGATAGTGGGAAATCTTGGGTCGATTTGGGGACCCCATGGACCCACATTAGAGTGATAATGACATTTTATATTAATTAAGTTAAGGACAGAAATGACCTAAACATTATTCTTTTAGTAAAACAAATTTTAAATGGGGTTATACAAGATATATTTTTGACTATAAATACTATTTATAAATAAAAAAATATTTGATATATAATTTTATTTAATTTATAATTTTTAGACATTAAATAAATAAATTTATTAATAACACAATGGTGATGCAGTAATTAACTTATTAATGAAAGAATCAAATAAATGGTATTATTATTACTAAAATAAATATAATTTCAAGGTTTTTATGACATCCACTAATTTTATAGGTGAATATTACATTTTATCGTCGATTCAATGTATTTGGTTTGAAGTATATAGTTGTGATGACTTTTACAAAAACAAAATAGTAAATAGTGTCAAAATTGAGATAAATTATTTTTTAAATCAAATATAATATTATTAAATTATATAGTAGTACTAAAAATATATGGTTCTACTAATGAACTTATATAATGATAGGTATATCATTAATGAACCAATTGAGGTTCCCTTGGCATTTTATATTAAGTATATTAACCAATTGTTATAATAATACAAGAATACTTGGTAAAAGTTAAACTATTTAACTAAGAGTTAAATGTAAATGATATGGTTTATATGGTGACCCAAACCTATCTAGAACCTATTTTTTGAATGTTTTTTGACACATACACACTATATCTTTGAAATAAATCATTTTTGAGCCATTAGAAAGAAAAATGTTTTTATTGGAAATAATATTTCAATCTTTTCCAAAGATGCCTCTCACCTCCCTTATAAAAGGCACATCCCCTTCACTCAAAATCACACCTCCAATGCCATATGACTCTGCCAAATCCATCCCAAATATCCTCCCAATTTACCTCAATTCAACCTTGATGCCTTATTTTGATCAAAAATCCATCTTAAGGAGCCCTTTTGATCAACGGAAAAGGAAACACCAGAAGAAGAGAAAATGATTTCACCACCCTCTTCCACGTTCTTTTCATCATCCACTTCCAATTTTTTTGTAGCATCCATTATAAAATAATAACTAAAATATATTCTATATACAATGATGTTTTTATAAAAATGGTACAACCATATTAATTATTCTAACCATCATATTAATGACAAAGTCACCATACATGCGTACGTACGGCTTACCGTCTCCACATCATGGTGTAGTTTGTAATTCAAACACTTCATTATTTGGATGTGTATAATAATGAGTATTACTGATGTAAATAATAAATATAAAATGTTACTAATTATTTATAAATTATATAACATTCAATTAAATATGATATCATGATCTATATATTTATATTGTTGATCGTGAGTATGTACGGATTACCGTATCCACAAACGTGATGAGATTCATTCCACATCGTAATCATTCATGTATAACTTTCATTTTATGATTTAAAATAATGTTTAATAAAATACTATCAATATACATATGAATAAAATACATCCTATCCAATACAAATATGTCTTACGTAACTGATCATATAAAGTAAAACATATTAGTTAACACCCGAAACCTTGATACTAATAAAATATTATTAACAAATAAATAATAGAGGATAATATATGACATCATATTTATATATATATATATATTTTATAATTTAATAAAAATGTTTTAACTTTTATATAGGAGGTTAATATACCATATACTAAGGAAATGTACAAGGTAAGGGTAAATTTCAAAACATTTTTTTTCGAGGATGTTTTTATGTAAATATCTTGTGGGACATCATTATCATCCACAACTATGTTTTCCAAAAAATGTAATTCAATACATATTAGCTATTTTATATATTATGGGTTAAATTCATTTATACCCTTATTTCACCATATAGGGTTTTAAGGTAATCTTTCCATCATTTTCCAAACCAGGTACTTTATGACCTTTTCGAATAAAATTATGGTAAGGATGTAGTTTTTTAACATATTCAGCAGGTGTGGCTATTTTCCACCATTATATCATCGTCGTAGCATCCCATACATGATTATAAGAATATTTTCAAAATAAATTTTTCATTTTATAATTATATTACTTATAAATGATTTCAAAATAGAAAGAGATATTACTCTAAAAAAGTCTAGATTTCAACTATGTCAACATCCATTGATGGATTTTAAGCTTGTTTGAAGTTAATATATTATGATACAAAACATAGATATTGTATTTACGGTTTTGTGATGTGTTTGACTATGGATGTATTATTTTTTCTCCATTCATGGTTTATGGATAAATTATTGAAATTTTTTATGCTAGTTTTAATATGATTTTTTTTGTTATGTTTAAAATGTTTCATATGTGGAATGCATTGGACTTAGTAGGTGAGTGGTAGAGCCCGATATATCTCGTCAATTCATCATTAGGTATCAACAGACAAAATAGTGTCTCGACATAAGGCCTTGAAAAAATATTGTTTGTAGTCTGGGCACAAGGCCTTGAATTTGTGGTTATGATGTCTGGCATTGTGAATTCCATCATTATGTAAGTGGCTATTCAAATTTCATGTGACTATAAAACTTGTTGAATATTCATATGATTATGTAAATGGAATTATGTGATTTTATATTTTCCATATTATACGGATTTTTATTTTTAATTGGCTTTTCATTTATTATTATACATTTCCTTAAATTTTATGCTTATTTATGAATATTTCAACTTTATATTTCTCCTTACTGAGCATCTAAGAACACACTTTTCTTTGTTTTATTATTCCTAGGATGTGAAGAAGTGTTTTATGGTTGAATTGCAAGGATATGATAAGGATATAAGTTTATACCAAAGGGGAAAAATGGTTGATGTTTTTATTTCATAATGTAATTTAAAACTTTTGAATGTATCTAGTACTTAAAAGGATACTAAACTTATCGGTCTTTTGGGAAATAATTCATTGTATCATTCCAATTTTAAGTAATAATGCACTGAATCTATGTAATGGTGGTTGGGGCGATACACTCTGGCACCCCCAGCTCTATGGTATGTTGTCGAAGTGAATTTTCATGATGTGAGAGGTGCACTTCCTTGGACATGTGGTGTATCAAAAAGGGATAGCAGTGGAACCATCATAGTTTGTGGAATTTGTTTCATAAGAGCACCAATGAATGTGGGAGAGGATCAATGATTCCTAGGTCTGGCATGTAGTTATTGGAGGTTCATACCCAATATATTCCAAGTTGTCTCTCCATAGACATATTTGATCCTAAAAGGGATAGATTTCATGTGGAGTGAGAATTCTTATGAAAAATTCAACTAACTGATGGGTAATATAGTTTGTTCTCTGAGGTTTATGTTTCTAGAAGACAGGATGGATTTTGAGGTGTATTGTGATGCTTCAGGTCTCATCTTGATATGTTTGTTGATGCATTAGTAGGGGGTGATCTTTTTTTGGTCCTGGAATTTACATCTACATGAAGGTAACTATGATACCCCTGATCTACAGCATGAAGTTGTCGTATTCATGTTGATTTTATGGAAACACTACATCATTAGTGAGATATTTTTGGACATAAAAGAACATATGATATTGAGGTATTTATTCTCTCAATGAGACTTGAACATGTAGTAGTGAAGGTGGATAGAGTTTCTCTAGGACTAGGACTTCATGAGCTCTTAAAACTCAGGATAGGGGAATGTTTTTGTCGATGACTCAAGTATGATGTTGTAAAAGGTGGTAGTTAGAGAATTCATGGAGTCTTGGAAGGTAATGGAGGAGTTGGCTGTTGTGCATATGGATGTTAGAGTGGATGATGAGAGAGGTTTACTACTTCAAATGGCAGTGCATTCTTCATTGTTGTGGTAGGAAGAAGAGTCTCAGTGGGGAGGCTTTGAGACTGAGGTGATGTGTGACCACACTATCCAAGGAGATGCTCAAGATAGATGGTCAGAGGATAGTTGAAATAAGACTTTGTTCCTTGGGATGATTTTGTTCATAGTGGAAATTCCCGATCGAGTTCTCTGTGAGTTCAATATCTCACCCCTCGATGTACATCCATGAGTTCATAAACACAAATGAAGTTTGATGGAATATTTATGGTGGACAAGGACGTAGCAGGATGTTTCAGATTTTGTGGCAAGGTACCTAGTGTGTTAGCAGGTGAAGGCTTAGAATTATGTTCCCAGTGGTCTATTTTATCCCTTAGATGTTCCCGATATGAAGTGGAATTAAATCTAAATAGATTTAATCATAGGATTGCACATGAATAATGGATTATTTGTTTCTATTTGGGTAATATTGTATCAGTTGATGAAATCGTCTAGATTCTTAACAATCGAGGAGTCGAGCGCAGTGGATGCCTTATCATAGAGGTAGGTGGGTGAGGTGGTGAAAATTCATGGAGTTCCAAGAACCATTGTCTCAGATCGGGATTTACGTTTTCTGTCAGGAGTTGGTAGGGGATGGTATAATACCTTTGGCACTCAGTTACACCTCAACACTTCTTTACACTATCATATAGACGTACATATAGAGAAGACCATCAAGATGTTGGATGATATGTTACGGGTGTGTGTTATAAACTTTAATGGGTCTTCGGTGCGGCATTTCCCCTTGATAGATTTCACATACAATAATTACTATCACTATTCGATTGGAATGGATCTGTTTTAAGCTCTGTATGTTTGGTCGTATTGATCACCCATTCTATGGAATGATGTTGTGGACATAGCTATTCTTGGTCCGGATGTGGTGTAGTGTATGATAGAAAAGTTTCAACTTGTACGTGAGAGGTTAAAGGTAGCGCATGACTGACATAAGTATTATGTCGATCATATGGGGAGGCATTTGGATTTTGAGGTTGGGTACCATTATTTCTTGATAGATTCCACTCTATGTGGGAAGTCGATGATTGGAAGATGGATCTTGAATTACCCATAGTTCATCGGACCATTCGATGTATTGGGGTGAGTTGATGTGGTGGCATATCAGCTGGCATTTCCATCACAGTTGGAGGTGATCCATGTCATCATTCATGTCTCTAAACTTCATCAATATCTAGAAGATGACTCCAACGTCATTTATTGGGGAGAGTTGAATATAGATGACGTTTTTATTTTCATGGAGAAAACCAGTAATGATCTATGATTATGAGGAGAAGGTGCATCTTGGGTGGACCATTCTTTTGGATTGTGTCTAATGGAGATATGGTGGCCTCAAGGCGAGTAAATGGGAGTGGGATTTATAGATGGATTCCTTGTATCCAATTATATTCTATGTTTTGTTGTTGTGTTTTACTTGTTCGCTTTGTTTTATGATATAATGGCTGAACCTTTTCCTTATCTGATGCGTTATTTCCCTGGTCATGGAATGTGTGTGAAAATTCCTGACTATGGGGAGGAGAGGACCTAATCAAAGATTGAGACATGTTAATGTTGATGTGATTAAACCC
This sequence comes from Viscum album, assembly GCA_963277665.1. NCBI lineage: Eukaryota > Viridiplantae > Streptophyta > Magnoliopsida > Santalales > Viscaceae > Viscum > Viscum album. The sequence continues at coordinate 1,573,634,449 of OY728121.1, read as the reverse complement.
ATATAGGCGAGTCAGTTTAACATAGAGTAGAGAGTGTCTTGAAATGGATGAAAGGATTACCTAATCCATATGTCTAGGCTTTGGAGACCTAGTGTTTTTACTATAGTTGAAGATATAGATGACAAGGATGTTTCTTTGTATTTTATTGTTTTCACTCTTGTTTTCGAACAACGTGGGGAGGGGTTTCCTTGAGAGGTATCTTAAAGGGTGGTTATTTAGACACCTTATTTTCTGATTTTGGTTATAAAATTTTGGGGAAGATAATACTTTTAGAGTTATATTATGTAATGACCCATATTTCCCTAGGAAATTTCATTGTAAAATTCTGGTTCATGGGGTTCGCAAGGGTTTGATCATAGAGTTTGAAAAAAAAATACAATTTCCCTAAAAGAGTTTACAAAATGGTTACTCCGTGACGATGACACAATGAGGTGGTGAAATCCTAATAATTGCACACTGATATGGTGGATCTATACTGGAGGGACACAGAAATGGTTACACCATGACAGTGGAACAATAAAATGGTGGCACTGATGAGGGTGTACACCTAAACGGTGGCACATAATATGTTGTCTCACCCTTTACCAAATTTCTAGTATTCCCAGTTTTCCCCTGTTTTCCAAATTAAACCCTCTAAAATTTTATTTGACATAAATGGAGTATAATTATTGGTTTTGGTGTTTTGAAGGTATTTTTAAAGGGCATTACATATGTCTCCACTATCCTAATGCTTCGGGGACATGGAAATATAAAAACCATGTGATATTGACCCGAAACCCATGTTAAAGACTTTTGAAACTGTTATTATTTAAATATAGGATCAGTCTCTTCAATGCAGGGATCATTCCATCCTAGTATGTTTAATTTCCTTCATAGAACATATAAGGCCTTCACTTCATACAGAGTTGTGCATTTTTCCATAGACATCCAACAATACATCCATAGATTTTTTCATCAGTGTTTTCCTACTTCTCACGCAACCCCCATGTTTTAGAGTAAAGAAGAGTTTTTGTCCCCAGATATTTCAAGTCGGGATTATTAGAACTCTATTTATTTTTGTATCAAGAGGGGGGTGTGAAACAGTTTTTCTTCATAAAGAATGGACGAATAAATTTCCTTAGAAAGTAATAAAGAAGGATAAGAGAATATGATGATTAAAATATAACATTGGTTATCGAATTAATGGTAGGGAAGTGATGACGTTACATATGATGATTTAATTATTATACATGATACTTGTATTTTAATTTTATGTGTTTTATGTTCTTTTGAAAATTGTGGTCCTTTCTTCTTTTTTCTTGTGGACTTGTGGTGTTATATATTTTATTGTAAAATATTTATTAATGGATTTAACATGAAAACTTATTAATCAGGAATACATGGTTTATTAAATGGATGCCCAAGATGAAACCTATTCTCTGTTGACCCATTCTGTTTAATGTGAAATTACGGAACCCTCTTCCAAAATCTAAATAAGTTTTTCTTAATGGTGTCGTTGTGTACAATACTTCCTTGGGTTTTTAATTAATGGGGGTTGTGTGAATTTTTAGTTGGTATCCATGTAACGGGTATGGGGGTGGATAGAGGGAATCACCTTGAGTTTGGGGGATGTCATGTTTATGCATTGGGACTGATATTTGGTGTTGTTTTGTTATGGGATTTCTATATGGGTGATACTAGAGGTATGAAAAAATCTCAGGTTGAGAGATTGATTGTTTATGGAATAAATGATCTTTTACAAATTTGGACTTCCTTTGGTCTGTGTTGTGGTCATGAAACGTATCATTGAAGTGGGACTCCAATGTGGTTAGGTGTTTTTTTATATAGTCACACTACAGCTTTGTTTGGCTTATTGTGTTGGGTATGGAAGTGGATGGTAGCTTCCCAGTGTAGTGTGAGAATACATTATAGTGAACCCATTTATTAATGAGTGGAATGTTGTTGAATGGAAAAGGTGTTAGGCTTGTGGTCTATTTTTGTTGTTTGTGAGGTTGTGCATATTGGGTTATTGAAATATTTTGTTCTATATTGGATGGTTATTTGTATGATACCATAGGTTGGGATGAGTGTTTACTTACATATATGTATAAATTATTGTTCCTTGTGATTTATATACGCTACCTACCCATGTTCAGAACCATGTAATGAACACCCCATTTCATGGGGGAGGGTTACATTCCCATCATCATAGTGGGAGGATGGATGACTAGTTTCTGACATTGGTCCTTGCACCCTCTTCCAGTTCTTATCGCTTGAGCGTATCCAAGAAATCTATAATAGATTGAGGTTTACCATAGTCCAAGATCCATTGGGTTGGTTTGGTTGCAGACTAGGGGCCCATGTTTTTTTATTCTATTGTTGGTTTCCCAAGTGTATTTGGGTTTAGGCCTGTGTTTCTACATGTGTGAGGCATGGATGTTGTAGCCCATGTTTCTGTAAGCTGGATGTGTGTTGTGGTTGTGGACAAGGATTATATGGGAGGGATTTGTGTGTGGTTTGAGGCCTAGGTGTGTGTGGGAAGGTAGTGGCAATTGGAATACATTTTGGATGAGGGGTACCATAAATACTTTAGCCATAAGGATTTAGTATCTAACATGTTGGAATGTTTTGTGGGGTACCCAATTGTTGATTTTCTTATTCTACTACATTAATTGACTTCAATTATTTGGTGAGTGTGAATTGGTGAGACTAGGCTGGTTATTACTCATTGGTTAGAGTTTTGAGGTTCTACAATTATCTCACAGGGGCCTTAGTATGTTTCCCCCACTTGTTCATGAGTGGCGTTAGTTTTCCTACTTGGTATACTTATATACACACACTACATTTTGTGGAACAATTTTCAGGTTTCTAGGATGATGTTGAAGGTGTTTTTAGAATTTAAAAGCTCGAGAATCCGAATATTTGTGGTGCTTCTACTTAGACATTCCATTTGATACTATTCATTGGAGTTTGTTTGTACATTTTTGGTAGTTTATGTTTAAATCATTCATGGGTCGGATTTTTTTCCCTTATTAAAAATATTAGTGTTGTTCATGATTTTTAACATCTTATCTCTCAATATAATTTTCTATAAAAAAATTAATTCCTTCCATTTTGTGGGATGTTCCATACCCTTGGTTCTATTACCCACACCGGGGCCGATTAAATGTAGGACTCTAGGGTCATTATATCTACATTATGTAGAATAAGTAAGGGTGTGGAAAATTGTTTTCCATACCATAATTTTGAACCTGGAGTGACATGAAAATATATGATATTTATGAAAATATATACTTATATAATGAAAATATAATATATTCCTTCTTTCATCCAAATCCTTGGGAATAAAATAATGATAATCATGTGTATCAACAAACTACAACCTCCAGAAAATATTTTATTTTTATTTTTATTTTTTCATGGATGGTAATAAGTATATTGTAAATAAATAATAATATTTAATATTATATTATAATAAATTTTTAATATTTATTTATTATTTACCTCCATTTACGTCCATCCATCGAAAACTGAAAACAACATTCATTTATACATTAGATCTACCATCTCGATTAATAGTGTAATTCAATTTTCCATCTATATATTTTATGAATTAATATAAATATTTACATAATGGATATATATGATTATAAAATAATTACTAAAATTATAAATATTATTTAATAATTATCAATGAACATTGACCAAATCTAATAAACCAAAATATATATTAAAACTGTAGTGGATATCACTAGGAAGTGGGATTATAAAAAATTATTATTAATAAAAAAGTGAAAAATGGTTATAAGAAAATAATATATAGAATGATATATATTATTATAATTTTTTATAATATTTATAATAAATATATAATTATTATAAAATAGTTTCAATGATTTATGAAGGACATTAGACCATAGCTAATGGTTCTTCAACTCACTTTTATTTATTTTGGACATATGATATATTCCTCGCCTATTTAATTTATATGGTGTATATAATGACCATGAATTAATTTAATCATTATGATTTTGAATTTATGTGGAATTAAATATCTATATATTTTGAATCTATTTGTTTTTGAGATTTATTTTTGTTTGAAGAATTAAATATCATTTATAGCTTACATTACCCATAACACCAAGTTTTAACAAACTCTTAAAAACTATTGATATTGTTATTTAAATAAATTCTTTATTACATAGATGTTTATCATTTAGGAATTAATTGGAATTATATAATTTTAAATATCATCTATAATTGTTCCCTATAAATAAAGCATATAAAAAAAATACTTAATTTTTATTATAGTCTTTTTATGTTTTGAAAATACTATTTCGTAAAACAATATTTTTGTAAAATAGGAAAAAAATAATTATTTAATGTTTAATAAAATTAATTTTAGAAAATATAATTAATTTTTGAAATAATAATTTCAAAACATCCTTAGAGATAATTTGTGGTATTTTTCAGAAAAAAATAATTTTTTTAGTGTGTAGTGAAAAATAATGGTTCTATTGAAAACTGTTGTTTACATTAAAGAAATAATATTGTGAATTTTTGTATTAAAATGGTGAAAATGTAAAATAAATTCAACTATATATTTATTAATCAAATATAGATTAGATTATTCTTTTTTATTTTATGTGTTGAAATATAATGTTTTTAATCTTTAAAAAATTTTCCCATTAGAAAACATATTTCTCATCTCATATGTGGGTTTAATTTTAAATTGATATTTTCCACATCTCGAAATGGGACTTTAAAAATTTTATTATTTATTTTGAATAATAATAATATATATTATCTAATATGTAAAATTTATTTTTACATCATATTGAATAGTGAATAGAATAAAATTATTTACTATGGTTAAGGTAAAAATGGGTCTACCAGGGGATAAAATAAAATGATAAGAGTTAAAAATGACAACAAAAACATGTCAAAAACTAATTTTACTGACATATTTTTAACATATAAATTCTAGAATACATAATGGTCTATTTTTTGAGCAACTGTTTTGTGAGAAACATGGGTAAAACATTATATTATAAAAAAACGAGGGTGTAACTCACCTAATTTATAAAAGGATACCACTTCTCCCCTTTAATTAAAAAACAAAAAACCACATAAATATTCCAATTAATATTTAAATAAAATTATTTGTTCTCAAATTCCATCTCCACATTCATATTTTTTTTCTGAAATTAAACCTAAAAAACCTATTAGTGAAAATGAAAAGATGTTCTATGAAGTAGACACAACACCACAAACAAAACAATTTATATTATTTCATACTCCCCATCATAAATTATTTAATACATGATTATATAATTAAATATTAATACCCAATATGAATTTTTTTTACATAAATTTTTTAAACAGAAAATATATCCTTTTGCATCAAATGTTACATTAAATAATTATTTATTTTTATGGTGAATACTACCTTGCGAACTGGTGGCAATTTTCAACCATTGACACCTACGTTGGATTATTTTAATGACAGATTAAATTTCATTATATAGTACATATGAATTTATTATACTTATATATTTATTTAAGAAAAAATACCTTATTACCTTCCATTCTTGGGGAATTTGATAACGTCACTTGTGTGTATAGAGGAATAACTCATTATGAAGAAATCTGATTCAATCATGGATTAAATAAAATCTAACAAGGATAAGTTAAATAAAAATATTTAATATATATTACAAAAAAATGATTCTATAATGGTAATATTTTATATATCTTCTTTTCAGTCAATCCATCAATAAAATGGAAATAATGTTTTGTATACATATGACATACTATCTCACTGAACTGTGTATTTCATTTTCAATATCTATATCTTTTGGAATACTCTATAAAATGTACAAATTGTAAAAACTGAATATATATGATATTTTTTTTCATTTATAGAATTGTTAATAGGACTAGATTTGGATGAATATATGGGGAAAATAATGAATCAAAAAAAATCAGTAGTTTCTTTGATAGAAACTTTATAATGGAATTGTTAATAAATGTGTAACTAAATGTCAAATGACAATAATTTAGGGAAATATATATATATATTGTTATATTATATATTCAAAAATCATATATATTATAAATGTGTTTTGAAGGTTTACAATCATATTTGGAACTTAAGGTATGTTGTCTTTCTCTAAATTTTCTTAGCATGAGATATAGGTTATGTTATGTACCTATCCTATTTTTGGAGTTTTATATAAAACATCTTTTGATATGTAATATCTAGAAATTGTATATTCTTTTGATATTCAATTTTCTATTTTACATTATTCTTCCATGGTTATTGATGTTGAAATTTAAAAAATTGGTTGGGGTTTTATGATGAAATCTCATACCTTATCGATATTTCTCATGATTATGAATCTAATGATAAAATATAGTGATATATCAATTTTTAAATTACTATATTTTAACATCCCATCCCACATTATTTTCATGTGTTAAGGTATAATTTATATATTGGCTTAATAAACCTCCTCAAGGTGAAAAAGGCTATAAATTAATGAAAAGGTGTTCAATACAACTGGGGGAGGTATTACCTTTGATAATCGAAACAAAAAAACCAATAATTCCATAAAAACTACAACATGATTCATGAGAATAATGTAAATAATCTAAATATAAGATAATTTATATTAAAACAAAATAGAAACACTGTACAGCAGTAGAAGAAAATGAACACAAAGTACAGAGCGAGAGCCAAACCAACAAAACAAAGTGACACCATAAATGACAAGAAATATCCCAAAATTCTTGATTATCCAAAAAGAAAATATATCCAATGTATCACGTAGTGCCACTAAATATGTGTGATTCTTTACCTTTTCATTTGTCACGATGTACATCATCTGAAAATGAACCAATGTTCCAATGTAGTGGTGAGTAACAACACTCAATATTCATTCTCCAAATGACTACCATAATCATGCCACATGGATAAGAAAATTATATAACACCATTTAAAAAAATACTTTGATATAGCCTATGTGGAAATACAAATAAATTTTTAGAAGTTTTTATTCCCAATACTAGTCCAATTTCCAAGGAATGCAACCAATCTAATAATTTAACCTTTTATCAATTTCAATGATTGAAATCCCCATTTGAATTTCACATAACCACAGGCATAAAATCTCAACCACAAGAGAATTGGAATTACCTTTGATGGTAGAACTTCTTATCCATAACTCTTCCAATTTATGTGGGTAATCCATGAAAAATATCCTTCCCATTCCTCTAACTATTAATCATTTAATACAAACAAATGGATAAATATTAATTTAAAAAAATTTAGTAAAACTTGAAATTTTATTTAAAACTATTTTTCATGCATCAAAACCAAACTACCATTTTAAAAACATCATTTTAAAATATTGCTTTCAAATATACTTTTGATCAAAACACCCAATATTACAAATTCCATAAACCATATACAATGAATATTTCTATAAAAAATTGAAAAAAATAATTATTATAAATTTCATCGATAAAAAATTTTAAACTAATCCCTCATATTATAAAAATAAGAGTTCAGAGTGAAACCACCTCCTTCAAGAATTTTAGTGAAATCAAAGAACAACATGAAATGGAAAAAATGGTTGAATCCCCAAAAAAAAACCATGGATACCTCAAATTAAAATAAAAAAGATAAAATATCACCATTATTGACATCAACCCCATTATATATATAAAGTTTTAGCTCAATGAAAATGTGATAATAATGAAAGTATATCTAAAAACCATGAAAAAATAACATAAATAATGACATACCATGGGAATGGGGATTCCACGCACCATAATACACATTTTTATTTCTTCTAATTTGATTAGGAATGGTTCCACAACCGTTGGGATAGAGAAATATCACGTTATTGTTGATTACATGAAAAACATGGGGTCTAAAATTAATTTGAACCCATATATCCTTTTTCAAGATCATTTTTTAAACCATCTACGGTTAGTCCCAATGCTTGGAAAAATGGTGTGAAAACCATGCCCTTGGTAGTATTGCTAGAAGGACCTTTCATAGTTGGAACAAAATGTTATACAAACTATTCACCAACCAGGAAAAATTTCACTATCCCACATTGCGCAGTTTCCCATGGGTGGACACACTATTTGGAAAAACCATGCAGCTAACCATGTGCCTTTCCCTTAGCCACATTCTCACTATTTATGGTTTCATATAGGGGTTCCACAGTTTTAAATAACTATTCAACTCCATTAAAAATTTTAAAATCCTTAAAAATCGTCCATAGGTTTTCAAACCAATATATTCTTCAGCCAATCACTTTACATACTATGAAAATGAAAGGGCTACGTACATGAAATAGTGGGTACTACATTCACCCCACCATTGGCCTTAACAACCCTATATGTTGAAAAAAATTTATTTCATAAAATATTTTGGGCCAGTTATTTATCATTTCACTCTCATACTACCATGTTTCATCCTATATAAAACTATGTTTCCCAGAAAACCATACTAGATTAATGGTTTTCCCAAAAATACTCTCTCTTTTCAAACAACAATCTGTACTGGAATGTGAACCAATGAATCATATTTCTCTAATTCAAGTTGATTTTATAAAATTACATTGTCAGGCACCGTCTTATTCTTTTTCTATTGAGATACCTGAAAAAGTTATTCCCAACACCAATCCACGGGGGTAATTCCAACCAATATGCAACCTCTCTATCCAATTATATTCTCTCAAAAGGGACTATGTATCGAGGAGATAACCTGTCTTGTTTCCCAAAACAATAATGTACAATCATTAGAGATATCCTCACTAACACATGATTACTCACCACAAATAGAAACAAAAATTGAAAATGATTCACATATGATTTTTGATGACTCAAAGCCATCTCCACCGGTTTCCTAATCAACTGAAACTTTTCTATTGTCACTTGGACAAGTCTTGGCCCAACTAGTGAAGTCTCAGCACTTGTCTCAAAAACATTTTGGAGAATGTAAATGAAACCCAAAAAGTGATTCAAATTATCCATATGTATTGAGTCCTGATAAATATTGTAATATGAGAACACAAATAATGGTATGTCTTCATCCCATGAGGCACCAACATACATTACAAATAACCATAATCATTCTTCAAATGTTTTTATTATCTTTTCCAATTTCGTATCAATTTAAGGACGATACACCATAATTATAATGAACTGATTCCCATGAGATTTATTTATTTATTTTCCTGAATGATATGTAATCCTTGAGTCTCTGTTCGACACTATTAAAATTTTTACTCCATGCCTCCTTATTCACTTATGAGATATAGATTATTTGTAATTCCTCCACCATATGAGATTCATGAATAAGGATGAAATGAACTGACTTTGTGATTCTATCAACTATCAACCATATAGAATCATTTTTTAACCATTCTTGGGTGAACTTTTACATAATCCATGGATATCTATTCACATTTCAAAACAAGAATTCATAACGACAACAATATATATTTTAGTTCCTAATTCACTAATTTAATATGTGGAAATGATAATCACTAGAAACAAACCATTCTATCTTACATTTCATATTATCGCACATATAATATTATTTTAATTCCATATACATGTTTTTTAGTCCAGTATAAACATTCCACCTTGAATGTTGGTACACATGAAGAATTTGATCTTAAAAAGATAATGGTAAAACCAGCTGGTCTTGGAATAAAAAACAATACTACCATTGAGCCTCTATACGTCAACGGTCTCCCCACCATTGAGTTTTGACCTCGTAAAAATATATTCTGAGTCTAATGAATGTTATTATTTAACTATCTCAAAAAAAATCATGAATGGAAAAAACATGGATGAAACCCAAACCTTCATCACATTAATCACATTCCATGTGTACATTAGCAATCACTTACATCAATTTCCACTAATATGATGCCCACTTTTCCCATTGAGCATATCCATTTCTACTTAATGCATCTTTAAATTTATTGAATATACCAAGAGTAAACATCATGTAAAATTCATACACTTTGATATACATCATCCATCTTAATTTTCAAAGGTTGATATCCATTTGTAATAAAATATGATTCTGGATCTTATGATATGTAAACACAATAAATTTTCACTGAATAGGAAATGATTTCATGTCTTCAATAAAATGGATGATAGGAGATAACCACAAATCATGTGTTGGGTAGTTCTTCTTATGAGATCTTAACTATGAAGATCCGTATTTAAAAAATAATCTCCTTCAATGAGAACAAAACACAACCTATATCTTGGAGCATCATATTACTCCATGAACCATTGTCGTAATAATGGAATGTTTTGGATTCATATTGACGTATAGAGAACATTATACTCTTGAAAAGGCATACATATTTAATCATTCCATCGGAATTAATCATTATTCATTAATAATGCTTTCATTAGTTTACACAGTCAGGAAAATTAATGAAAAAGCATTGGTAATAACTAGCTGTATGAAGTAAACTAAAAATCATGAAGTCATACGTTGGATGTTTCCAATAGATAATGGAATATAACTTCAATGGATCCACAAAAACACCTCTTTCATATATTATAAGGTCAATAAAGCATAGCTATTTTATATAGAAATAACACATTGATAGTTTTCCATACAAATAGTGAACCCACAAGATTCCCAACACTCTGGAATAGTGTTTCCCATGCTCTACCACTGTCCATGAACACACACATATTCCATCCAAGACCACAATCAAAAATAATCCACACATATCTTAAAAATACATTACATTATTTCCATAAACAATGTATGTGAATTCGTATGACCTGAAGTATTTACCACATAATAATAATTTCTATTTCAGCACCTAATTGTTGTATCTTTAATATCCTCTGCCTAGACACATAATTTGTGATATCCAGATCGTATGTCAATCATACAGAACCACTGAGAACCCCTAAATTAAAAAAATGAATTTTTTTGACATGATTACTGATTCGTTATCTTACAATGGATCATCTTACACAAATACACAAATAACCATAGAGTTCCTACCACCTTTTTCACAAAAAAGACCGGTGATACCCACAAAGATGTTCTCGGAGAAATGAACTCTTCCCATTATAGTTATATAAGCTTCGCATTTAATTACCATAATTATACTTGTTTCAATTCATATTAATGATGGTAAATAGGACTAATTCCTAGTAGGATATCAATCGTAAACTCCATTTCTCTTGTCGATTGAATCCCTAACTAATTTTCATTGAAAACATCTGGGAACTATTCAATGACTATTGGAAAACTATTATTCTCCACCTCTCCATTGATGTAAATGCCATCATTTTCCATTGGTAAAAGATCATTCAAAAATCATGTGCAAACAAACCCTTTCACCCTTCCTTTACATTATACTATCCTTAATGGAGATTTAATTTCCATCATCAGTAATGAAACAAACAGTTCAAGTATAATAGTCAATGTGAGTATTAAACATTGTCAATAAATTCATATCCATGATTATATCATAGAAAACAATTTCCATCGATATCAATGTAGATCTATAAACAATTATAGAACATTCTTTACTCACAGAGGCACATTCCCTTTTACCAAGAGAATTTTATGTTTCAAAATATAAGGTATCATTTTAATTGTTAGACACATAAAATCAACAATAGAAGAATCAATAAATGAATTGAATACACCTATGCCAAAAAATAATTAAAAAGGGGAAATTAAAAAATATTTTTACCTCACAACATTGATGGTCCACTTTGATAACCTAAAATCAGTAGACCAGGACCATATAATTTCTTTTTAGTGAAACATTAATCTTCGTAGTCTTTTCCAGATTTCCCTTGTTGATGAATCATGGTATTTCTGTAGTCACCATGTCTAGCCCAATTCTATTAGCATGGATTTTTTTACCTTCTCTATGCGGAATAAGGTTTCCCAAACACCTTAACCTAGATCAAAACTACAATAGCACCATATATTGTCACTATAGTTTTAATCATGGATTACTCGGGGTGGTGTTTTAGAATTTCGGTTCTTGTGCTCCAAAGAATCACATTGTAATCATCTTGGTTTTTTATTTGGCTTTCTTGGAAGGTTTACTAATCTATCTGTCTAATTCTAGGCCATACACCAACCTTGTAAATTGGTTTCCATATTTCTATTACTCACTATAATAGATGTCCCACCATTTCAAATAAGTATTAAGATATTCCTCATCCAATAGATCCTAATATTTTCTTTCAACCCCTATAAATCAATTTACCATAACAACCAAATATGTTAAAAAAATTACGAAAATATTCAAGTGAATCTCCCAACATAACTGAAATTAAAAAAGAATGCCTTCAAGGACACACTAGAAGAATTTTTAGGTGAAAATCCGACCAAATACATAAATTTAGCTACATACTCTATCAATGTGATGCTCTACAACTTCATGGTGGAAAAAATAACATTCAGTCAATCCTGAACTGAAGAGGATATATTCTCATTTTGACAAAGTCCTAAAAATTCTACCATGTCATGTGTTGGTATAATTTACACTAAAAACCTAAATACCACAATTTTTTGCAAGATCCTCTCTCAAATAAATCGACATGATTGAATTTTAGCTCTGCTTGTGTTCCAAGGATTTTAAAGAAATGATTCATCATATTCAGCCACACATCATCCACCACTATTTATTAATCACACTGAAATATTTGTATATTATTCCTTTTGAAATAAATGTAGTGATCCACATTCGTTTTTTATGCTATCAACTCACACTATCCATTGCTTGGAAATAATGGACTATACTATGAATAAGTTGTTGGGTTTCTAATGGCTCAGGTGTGACCAAATTCCAAAAATCCTTATCCAGTTGACTTCAATGATTGCTACGCTATTCCATTTTATATATGGACATCAATGTAAAAAACTAAAACTCTCTATAAACTGAAGGCTCAATAATTTCAAATTCTACCACATCACATAACACAGTAATTCGTTACAAAATATGATATTTTCCATGTAAAAATGGGTTGGAAAATTTCACAATGCTTTTAAAATTCATAAAATTTTCAAATTAACAATATCATGTATTTTAAAAATGTCACATTTGAAAAAAAATCAATACTTTTTAAAAAATCATCATTTTCACACCAAATCACATTCCATTACTCAAAATAAAATATGCACTCCAATTATGAATTAATTTCTAAAATAATGGTCATGCTCATCTCATTATCTATACCATTGAAAATGAGATTTGAAATCCCATAAGTGTCTCATAAGAACTTATGTAGCAAAATCCTCAGAATCATAATGTTCAGTATATAAAGGATAGATACATCATTTTATGATCTATTTTTTCAGTCTCTATAATATAACCCCATTTTAACAACATAATATTAAATTGATCAGAATGAGTTTCAACTCCATGACCGAGAAAAATTATTAGAGTGAAATAATCACCATGACTAATATGTATTGTAATTCAATAAATAAACAATATATTAACACATGTAACACATTGACCTCGTCATTGGCTTAAGTTGAGTACGAATAGTTAAATGGCCTTAAGTAATATCCCCAAACCAAAAAATCATGAAATTATTTCCTAGTGATTAAATGCAATTGGAAAATAATTTTTCCATTGATAAGTAAAAAAACACAAAAAAATTTCTTATAATATTATACGCCATGATTCAAGGTAACAAAAATAAATAAATCAGTGTATTACCATTGATATGAATACCAATATATGAAACAGTACCCCAATAGAAGAAAACTAACCTTAATGTAGAATGGGGATGGAAAACCCAATAGACACAATGATATAAAAAATTTAAAATATCACAGTATGCATCATTATATAACTTAATAAGGAAAAAAAATTCATGATTCACCACTAAGAATTTATGTACATTACCTTTTCATGAGTCTTGATGAAAATTATCTTTAAAAGAAGCAATGTTGAAATGTAGTGGTGAGTAATGAAAATCATTACGCATTCCCCAAATGAAATCCCTAACTCACAAATTTGTATAGATTATTTTTTCACATCTGTATAAAAACATCTATATTAAAAAAAGTAAATCTATTTTTATTGAAATATAAAAAAAACCCATTATAAAATAATTTTTCATAGAAAAAAACTAATTTCTATAGAATGAATCAAAATAATTCATTTAACAATTTCCCAATTTCCATGTTTGAATAACCCATTTCAGTTTCACCAGACCACACATAAAACTCTCAACCAAACAAGATTGGTATCACCCATTATAGTGGAACATCAAATATATTACCTTGACCTTTGATGGTTACACTTCATGACCAATATCTATCCCATTAAACTCATGCTTAATTATTTAATTTAACCACATGAAAATCAATATTTTCAAGACTATTTAAATAAATCTAAAACTTTTATTGAAAATTATTATTCATGCATCGAACTGAAATTACTATTTGAAATTCATAATTACAAAATTTTGTTTTCATATCCACTTTTTAGCGATACGACCAGTTTTCACATTTCCATAAACCATCCCCAATAAAATCTTCTATCAACAACATCACAAAAAATTTAATTCATTTCATGGAAAAATCATTTTAAATCTAATGCTTCATTTAATTATAATATTATTTTAGATTGAATCCAAATAAATAATGAATAATAGAGGAGATAAAGAATAATATTAAAAAAACAACAAAAGAAAGTTGATTATCAAAATCCATCTTTATTTGACTTACTGTAATATAAATATAACAAATATAGCAATTATCAAGATAAAAAAATATATATATCCACATTGTACAAGATATGAAAAACCAAGAGAGGGAGGAATGTAAATCAAAAAAGACCCATGAAATACAGCCATTAAAGTGGACTTACCAAAGGTAATAAGGCTTCAATACACCATGAAATGCCTCTTGATCACTTCCAATTTGATTTCTGAAAGGTTCAACGACAATTGAGAGGGAAAAATCCTGTTTTTTGTTAATTTGGAAAAAAATAACGGGTTTAATGTTTAACCTCACATAGATACACATTTTTTGGATGTTGTTTTCAAATAGTGAATGGTTAGTCAAATTGTTTGAAAAAACCATCCGCTAATGATGAGATAGGCTCTACGTCAAGAATTACTTCTCACTAGTATCCCTCGCTATTGGATAAGCTATTCACTAATTGTGAAAAATTTTATTGTCCCACATTGCATGATTTCTATGGTTTGGCTACACTGTATGGAGTAAATGTGCACCAATCCACATTCATTCCACTTTTCACATATCTCTTTATACATGGTTTTATGTCATAATTTCAAGGTTTTCTCTAATCAATATCCATCATTGGACCTTTATAAAATCTTGAAAACAATCCAAAAGTCTTAAAAAACCTCCCAAACATCACCACAACTCATTAGAAACATAAAATCCTATAATAAATGTGTTACTTAATTTAATCCACTGGTGCTAAATTCTGATAAAATCTTCATGAAACTCATTTATTTTCATATCCAATAGTTATTTATAAAGAATAAAAAATTTCCTTTACTCTATTATATTTTTTATTCATAGGATCATAATAATTGTTTTAAGAAAAATCCCAATTAATTTTATCTTTGGTCAAAAAACAAATTTTCTGACATTTACATGTTTTCTAAAAATGATTAAGAAGATGGTTTCTACCTTCTGAATATTATTTATACATTAAATTTTTACCCATAACTTATTTTTTAAAAAATATTTTCGTTGGAATATACATGTAATTTTATAACACAAGACCCCATGGAATTTTATTGATGATGTGGAAAGAATATTCATTTTATCATGAATGACATGAATAGATTTCATGGCCATCATGATGAATAATATCATTGAATGTTACTTTATAATCCCCGTTGTTAAATTTCAGTGGATAATGTTTTTTAAAATGTTAAATATATATATATATATATATTTTAAATAGATATTTATATGTTCCACAATAAAATTTTAAATAATTTTTAATGATTATTTTATATGTGTTAATGGTTAATTTTAATGAATAGTATCTCCAAAATATTTTATTAATTTTTATTTTAAATTTTTTTAATAGAGATGATGTTTTCTAGGATAAATGTTTTATATAAAATTGAAAAATCATTTCTTATATAATTTTAAATGTCGTAATGTTACATAGACCTCAATATAGTTATGGTCCAATTATACCATTCTTATTAATTTTCTGAATGAGTTATGTTATGATGGTAAGATGGTGATGAAACATATTAATCTTCTATTAGTTATACATTTATTAAATTCTTATGGAATTTTCTTCTTTTTAAGGGTCATATTATTATGGAATGTTAATATGATTAAGTAAAAACTTATCTTTCATATAGGTTTTGATACTATTAAATTTCATAAAAACTATTTATTTTGATGGGTCATGATTTGATAATTTTTTATGATCTTGTGGAAGACATTCATATTGTATTCCTTTTATAATATATGGGACCTATAACAATATCCTTTTCATTGGGTAAATATTCAAAAATTCTGGGATCGACAGAACTAGAACATGGATTGAACATCCCTCAGAGAGGGAATTATTACATTATGATGGTCTTGGGAGTTATCCTTGACTAATATGAGGATTTGGGGATTGAATCCATTACACAGTTATATCATCAGTAGTTACCATGGACTATAATGAAATTATTTTTGATGCATATGTTTATAATACAATTATATGACTTACTTAATTGTTATCCACTGATGGATCATGTTATTTGATTTCATTATGATTTATGTCTTAAAATTTTAAATAATTATGCCAAAAAATCAAGATTATGACTTTTGATATAAAGTGGGTGATTTTTAAATTTTAAGGTTATTTTACAATACCATTATGGTTTTTTTATAATTATATATCTCATTTGATTACCCTTACTAAGAATTAGAGATCGCCCTATGTTATGAATCCCTTCCACATGTTTTGAATATGTATTATGTAAGATATTTCTAAGAAGGATGTCGGTGAGGAAGAACTTATTTAGAGATGATGTTGTTAAAAAATGAATCTATTTTTTATGACACCATGGATCCAAAGGAACTATACCTTAACAATCCTCTATCATGTGTTTGGTTATTGTAATTAATATTTATCTAAAATTAAGAAATATCAGTGTATTAAATTACTAGTTCCTTACTGTTTTTTAAATGAATGGTCTAACTATCCTTTAGAAAATAGGTTGAGAAGACCTGATTTATATCCCATGGGAGATTTCTAAGGATATGTTTGAGGATAAGACTATTGAGGAGTCAAGTACATGGAAAATGCCTTAGAAATTTGGTAAATCTAAAGAGAGTGGTTTCTATGAAAACACATCCAAATATGGAAAATAAATGAAAATATGGATCTCAACTAGAGATAAATAGGGGTAATAACTCTGAAAATGTGACATTTTGAAGGACTTGACCATCACATGGTTCATGAAAATCTGCCTTATCACACAACCTATTTGACACTCTAGGGGGCCATTCTTTGGAAATACAATACCACTCTATGAACCACCATGTGCGATTTAAATAGTGATTATGAATGTAATATGATAAATATAATATGTAACAGATTAAAAAAAAGTTTTAATGATTTAGACAGACATTAATTTATATCCATGATTATGTGGTTCCTTATTAGGATAATTGCTACTTTCACTATATATTTAGTTAATGGATGGAACTAGATGGAACTGTGTTAATGTTGTGTGTGATAGAAAATTTAATGATTATCTTCTTGACAAGAAATAAATTAAGGGAACATGAATGAAAACCATATTTATATGCTCACAAAAATTTATGAAGACTAGAATCATTCAAAAAATCTTAAGCGAATGTTAGGGAACAAATTTTTTGTTGTTGTTCCTGTGGAAACAATCCACTACTATTTAGTCGATCCACTTAATTATAAAGGTTGATAAATATAACAGCACCACTAAAACGATATTTTCTATTATCCATTTATTGGAAACTGAAAATATATGTTTTTCAATGTATCATTTGGGTTGTAAAAGACATCAATTGTTGGCACTCATAATAAATATAAGGTAACATGTTGAAATTAACACCATGTATTGGGATGAGATTAAAAAACATTTTTCAATAATTACATTATATGTATTATTCACACAAAAAAAGGTAATTAGTTCCATAGACAAATAAATGGAAAACAAATATTTTGGTACATGTGAGGTAAATTTTATAATAATTTCATGTTATGCTTGTTTTATTGTGATCCAAGATGAATTTAATATTGTTCTATTCTTGAATGGGATAAAACTAACTCCCAAAGGGAGTTATCAATAATTGACATTGGTAGTTATGAAAAAATTGTTTGATGGGATATCAAGGTGTAAATATAGGGTGGAGTCATATATTAATCACATTGTTATTATATTAAGAGAAATATGGAATTCAAAGGAAAATATAAAAATCATAGAGATATGAATATGAAATTTCCACAATAGTCAAAGTGTGAGAAATATTATGGTAAAATTATCTTTGTGGAACTAGTATATTTTATAAGTGTGGAAGGGATGTTCATTGGGAAATTTAAAGATGAATTGGTAGGAATAAGTATGATAATAATTTAAATAGAGATAAATATCCACATAATGATCCACACACAATCTATTGTTTTAAATGCCTGGATAATTTGATTTCTGATAAAAATTAATTAAATTAAATAGGTAATTATAAAGAATGATGTAAGAACATTATTTTCTTAGTGATAAAGTAAAATTCAAGAAACCATTGCTTCTAATGAGGGGTTTGATAATGATGTGGTGAAATATTCACATACTATCCAATATAAAACCTCCAATCCCTTATTTGTCTATTAATATACATATTATGGGGAAACAATGTATTTTATAATGGTATCAATATTCTAACAAAAAAATTCATGTATATTAAATGTAAAAATAACAAATGATATGATGATCACATATCAGGTCTAGGATTCTTCTCTGATTTTTGTTTTCAATAATTTTCTTCAACAAAATACTTTAATTTTACTACCGTTTGAATTTGTGTTATGATAGGTGTGAATTGGATTTATAAACATAAAGATCATAAAAATTTCCATGAAAGGGAAGCTATATTTGATATTCACAAACAACGTATACCGGTTTATCAATGGGATGACAAGTATGATCATCTGATGGAAATTATATTTATTTAATATGTATTTATTACTATTGAGGAGTGGTTTTTATCTCATATGGTTAGGGAGAAACACCACATCATTTTTGTTCCTATTTTCTAGTTGTTTTTTGATGTCTTTAAAAAAGAGATTGATGACATTCCACAAAAATATGAAGTTGAGTTGTTAATAGATATAATCCATGTTTCTATAACTATGATTAAATCTCCCTATAAAATGGCCCTGATAAGGAATTTGGAATTGAAAAAGGAAACACGAGGAGAAACGAGAATATTGATTCTTTTTCCCTAGTGTGACACATTGAGGTTCACTTATTCTTTTTTTTAAATTAGTAATTGATCAATGTGACTTAAAATTGATTATTAGGATCTAAATAGGTTCATGATCAGGAAAAAATATCATATGCCCCATATTGAGGACATATTTGATCAACAGTAACGATCTTAATACAATTCCAAGATGTAAACTTGTTTTGGATATCATCAATTAAGGGTAATAATGGATGAAATATCCAAGATATTATTGTATAAAAGGTTCAGACACTATGATATATAGCTATTCTATACATTCATACTAATTTCAACACAATATTCATAGATTTAATGAATATATTATTTATATAATAACTTGATTAGTTTTTGTTATTATTTATTGATAGTATTCTTATAAATTCAATGAGAAATGAAGATAATGAAGCACACTTGAGTGTTTTACTAGATATCCTATGGGAGAATAAACAATATGGAAAATTTACAATGTTTGATTTTTGTCTATAAATGAATTTATTTTTGGGGTATATAATCTCAAATGACCTTATATTGGCACATCCATCATTGATATAGGCTACTAAAGGTTGGACCAGAACCACCATATTGATCGAGATATGCAGTTTTCTTATTTTATCTACATATTATATGTGGGTTTTGGAAAATATCTCCACATTATCTCATCCACTCACCTAGTCATCATTCAAGGATATATCTTCCTTTGGAAAGCTAAGTGTGGTAAAAATATCAAGGAACAGAATATAATATTAGCTATCACATCAGTTCATACATTACCATGTATTGGAGATGGGTTTGTAATGATTTTTGATTCATATAATATGGTAGTGGGATGTGTTGTTATGAAACATAAAATTTTTATTGTCTATAACTCACTCAAATTATAATTCATAATAAAAATTAATGAATTGTTGATTTGGATTTAGATATAGTAATTTTTCCATTAATGATACGAAGTAATTATTATAATGAAAAAATGATTGATATATATGCTATTCAAAAAAAATTCAATGGTTTATTAACATAGATGTAATTGATTATGATGTAGGGAAGATGGATAGAGAAGATTTAATATTATGTCAACTAAATATTTTTACGGCTTGGGAATGAAAAAAATGGGGCTAATGATTTGAGATGAAAATATCAATATAGCTTATCCATGACGATGATCATAAAATATCCAATAATTTTTATTTGTAATGGATGAATACGAAAATATGGAATTATAGAGAGAAATTGTATCTCGCTCAATGAATATTCATGAATATATCTATTTATGTATTAATGTGGAACAAAATGTGATATTATAGTTGGGAAAGATGGTGAGAATTTTTTTTTAGACTAAACCAGATCATAATGAAAAGATATGGTTCTTGAACCATGGTTGTGTTCCATCCCAAACAGACATGATGTTGGAGTTATTAGAGGATGCTCATAGATCTTAATATCTAATCCTCTAGTCATTATAAATATGTATATGGATTTGAATGTGAATTTCTAGTGGTATAGAATAAAGAGAGATATCACCGCGTATGTTTCTCGGTGCATGGTATTGCATCAATTCAAGGATGACAGACAAAAGCCTATTGGAATGTTAATTCATTAATGTTAGTAAATGGAAATGGGAATATACATCTAAGGATTTCATTATTGGACAACCCAAAATTTCTTAAAGGAATATTGATATATGAGTTTTAGTCGATCACATTACAATATCAACACACATTATCACAATCAGATAATATTTTCCTCTAGATTATATTTCTTAGATAATCATTAAATATTATTTGGGTTCAAATGAATATGGAAATTCAATAGTATTTAATCAGGATCTTATTTTTAACTTGATATTTTGGATAATTATTCAACATGGTCATAATACAATGTTATGTTTTATCACTGCACATAATCCTCAGAAATAATTTCAATCTAATTGAAAAATTCAAACTTTAGAGGATATGATGAGATATTATTCTCTATAATTCATATTTGGTTGTGGTGAAATAATTTCTGTAGTTAATATTAAATAAAACTAATTTAATTCACTCAATAATTCAGATGGATCTTTATGAATCCATCTACGGAAAGAACTGTAGATCTCAAATGTACTTGAATGAAGATATAGAGATATTAAAATTTGTACATGATACAGAAAAATATATTTTATAGAAGGTTAGATTGATTTTGTAACACATCAAGGTATGTAACAATCATCATTAATGTTATTATAATTATTTATGTGTGATATAGAATTTAAATTTTGTCAAAAAATGTATCTTTGAAATTCTCCATTAAATAAGGTAATAATAGTTATAAAGAAGCCAAAAATAATTAAAAAAATTATATTATCCCCTTTTTAATTTTTGATCAAATCGATACAGTAGCCTATTGGTTAAAGCTTCAAAAAAATATTTCAGATGTCCAAGATGTGTTATCTGTATCTCTCAAATGGGATTATATACTAGATCGTTACATTGTAATAAAATTATATATTGCACCTCTGTCGAATGATATTTAAAATGTGGAATAGTCACTGAATTTTTTGGATGATATAGATAATGTTCTACAAATGGATACAAATCCCCCATTATATGTTTTTTGGAGAAAGAACCAATTTTAAGATACTATGTGGGAACCTGATGAAATGATGAGGTAGAATTCAACTCATTTTATTATATTAGAGTGGTGAATTTCAAACGAAAAATCAATTTACTCGAGTTATTATTTTTCAACCCATTAGTTTATAATTTTTTCCAATGTCAATTAATTTTCATTGATATCAAGTTTTATATAAGACAATGAGTCTTAACAAAATATGAGAAGAATTTAATATTTTTTTTCTAAATTGGTGTATAATTACCTACATGTAAAACATGGTGGAATAAATAGGAATTATAAAATCATAAATATTGTGTATAATGATTTTATATAAACAAATATTGATAAAAATATTTAATTTTGGGTAATATTTTTTTATGTATTGAAAACAAAAATTTATGAGACATTTTTTTCTTATTTTTTATTGATAGTAATAAAATTATTTTTTCATGAAATTTATATAAATAATTTCATAATTTATTTTACATTTTTTAAATAATTATGTCAAAACAACAATAAGATTAATGTTTAGGATTTTATGAGAAGGTTAATTTTTCATTTAATACTAAAAAATACATGTTTTTATTGAAAACTAAATTTTCTATTTAAGAATTTAATACAACACTTTTCTCGATAATGAGTTTAAAAGTAATATTAATTATATTATATAAACATTAATCCAATTTATTTTATTGTAATATTTATCAATTTTAAATTTAATATATGTTTTTTAAATGTGCAATAGTTTCTCTTTAAAAACCCACATTGTCAAGACATTTGTGGGTTATATTTTTAATTAATATTTTCATATTATGTGAATGAAATATTAAAAAATGGATTAAATTTATTAATTAATCACTATTAATATAATATAACAACAAAAAATTTATTTTAATAGAATATTTATATGTAATAAAGTTAAAAATAATTTAGAGTGGTTAAGGTAAAAATGGTTTTCCTAGTGGATAAAATAATATAACAATGGATGAAACATCCCATATAATTTTCCAAAAAAATTGATTTATTTATTTAGACCTTATAACTTCAATAATATATGATGGTGAATTTTGTGTCTCCTTTTCACATACAAATCATAGGTACATGTTTTTATTTTCGAAAAAAGTACAATTTTCCACCCAATTCACATAAAAATTGCCACCACATCGTCTCTCCAATTAAAATGTATAAACCATTGTGTAAATACATTACTTACTAAATTGGAATCCTTAATTCCCTCCTTACACCATAGATTTATATTTTTTAAATAATCTAACAATTGAATTATTTTGGTGAAAAACAAAAGAAGTTGTCTGAAGAAGAGGTAATACCCCAAATAGTATGTTTATTTTATTTCATCATAAACAATAGTAAATTATAATTAAAACATGATGATATATAAAAAAAATTAGTATAATAATTATACTGAGGTGTTTTTATGTATAGGTAATTACCTAAAACTACATCTCTTGCCACCAAATGTGATACAAAATCAAAATTCATAAGTTTAACTAACAACTACCTCAAGAACTGATGATATTCATTTCCATAATCACATCATGTGATAGGTTGAAAAGATTTATTAATTTTTATTATATTTTATTATTATATTATTATAATTATGTAATTATTATATCACATATACCTTTATACTTTCCATTTTGTGGTAATGTGACAACATCACTCATGTGTACATTGGATTATCTCCTGACAATGAGTTGTGATTACTTCTTTATTAAATGGATTGTAATAAAGATAATATTAATGAATATATGTTATATACATTACATTAAAATGATTATTTAATTTTAAAATATTATATACCATTTATTCTTTCTATCCATTAAAAATATCATACAACATTCATGCAGAAGTATATCCTGCTATCTTTTGAACAATGTTTTTCATTTTCTATTAGTTACTCGGATTGATTAATATGAAAATATATATAAATAATATATATGATATATATCATGGGTAAAATTAGGTATATTGTTGTACCATGTTCAATGTAATAGGAATAATAATTAAAAATCAAAACATACAATAGAAACAAAGTAGTTATGGACCGAAAGATGACTTTAACAAGGAATTATTAAAAGAATGGTAAAAGTAGTTCATGATAATAGAATATATGGTAGTATATAAATATTTATGAATCAATAATATATATAATATAATTATATTAATGAAATAGTTGGTCTGAATGTACCCAAAATAAGTGAATACTTATGGTAATAGATTAATGCCTCAATTTTCCATCCTTGAGATATATGTTATGTTATGAACCTATTTTATTAAATGATATTTATATACAACCCCTTTTGAAATGAAATATCAAGATTATATTTTTTTATTAATATATTATATTTTTTTCTAATGTAATAATTTCATGGGCCATAGAATATTGATATTACAAATGTGGTAATTTTTTATTGTTACAATCTCATCGTTTATTGGGATTTCCTTGGATTATGCTTCCAAATATGAAATTGTATTAACTATATCTAATGATTCTCAATTATTATATTATCCTCTACTAATTTATTTTTAATACATGTTTCTTTTAATTTTCTACTCTTTATCTACTCAAGTGTTCAAAATATATATTTAAATAAAAAAAATTTGTTTATTTTTCTCTACATCCAAAAACCATATTTTTTTTCAAAAAACCGTTTTTCTCTAGAATTTGTTTCTTTTTTTTAATTTATGAAACTTATATTGTAAATTTTTTTAACAATGTATTATTTATTTATATTTCTTTCAATTTATTCTCCAATTTTTTTAAACATGGTATATGTTTATATTCAAAAAAATTCAATGGAATATAATTTTAAAGTGTATGACAAGAAAAATATTTCCTCAAAGAATAGAATTAGTCTATTTAAATAAATAATTATAATAATCAAAGTATTAACTTAAAAAAACTGATTTTTAATGTATTTACAATTCAAGGAATTAAATTTTAATATTAAAATATACTTTACTTTTGAAATTTATTAATTTATTTTCTAATATTAATTAAAAAAAATTCAATGTTTTTTCAAAAAAAAATTATTTTCAAATAATTTTTGAATTTAACGAAATAAAATGTTTTATTGAATGAATTTTTTTCATAATGAAATTGTTTAAATGAAAATTCAAAAACCATTTTATATCATTGATGACATTGATTCATGTTATATATTACATAAATGAATATAATCAATGGAACAATTTTTATTCATTCATTGATGGTTTCTGTTTATTATGAAATGGTATTATTGAAACTTGTTTCTTTTTCATGGTTCATTCCATGAAAAAAATGTGTATGAGACTGAAGTGCCCAGATCAGTGTGAATCACTGAGAGGGGGAGGGGGTGAATCAGTGATCCCTTAAAACTTTTTACTAATTGATTCCTTATCAATTAAACCTTTATGGCTGGTTAAAGCCTCGATCCACTCTTCTTATGTCTCTCATCCTTTCCCGGATAATGCAGTAATGAAAAGGCACATGACACAAGGATTTACAAGGTTCGACACCAAAGGCCTACATCCTTGCCATGCTCTCTCAGCATGGATTCTCCCATTATAATCTGTTAGTATTACAATGGTCGATACAGAGTCCCACTGTATCTCTCCTGAGTCCCACAGGAGGGTCTTTATACTGCGTCCCACAGTGTTACCAGAGTCCCACTGGCCTGCTCTAGAATCCCACTGAAGACTTCTTCTCCCTGAGTCCCACAGGGTCTTCTCTTGGCTCCTCGAGTCGCACGAGTAGCTCTTCTTCACTTTAAGTTCTTCAAGTATCTTCAGCAGTCAGGGATAAAGACTGCTGGCCTTGCTCTGTACCTCTGATCACTTGTGATGATCAGGATCTTCTCAATCTACTGAAAACTCAGACAACCAATCTCTTTAACTTCAGTCTGGCTCAGTCTCACTTCACTTCAACTTCTCAAATGCACACAAGCAGATTTGACTTGTTTTACGTGTGCACGTGCATGCATGCATGCATGCACTTTCCGGTTCTTCTTCTAGGTGCAGTAAACCCTCAAAGGGTTTATTCAATTATAGCACACACCTTCTCCACAATCTTCACACACTATATTCAAATTGTTCACACACTAAAAGTGTGTTATAATTTAGTGTGGGTCAACTTCTTCCTTCTTTAATGTGTGTTCACTCCACTTAGAGCATACACATAGGTTCGGCCACTTCTTTAATTTGCACACACAAATTCATCACTTAGCATACACTTGTAGTGACCTTCCTCTTCTTGCACACAATAAATGCCCGTAGGGTGTATTTGCACTTTGCACACACAATCTTGGCTATGACCTCTTCTTTCTTTGACACACACTAACATAGGTTTAGTTGTGGTCTTCTTGTTCACTTAGCACACACACAAGGCTATGGCCTTTCACTGTTTTCTTTTGCTTGCAACCAACCCGTAGGTATTCTTCCTTCACTTGGCACACAAGAACAAGTGTCTCGGAGTCTTCTTCTCCTCTTAGCACACACACGAGGCAAGGCCTCGGCCTTCTTTGGCACACACAACCCGAACCCCTACTGCCTCAAGCAAGCCATGCAAGAGGGTGCAGCCAATTCTTCTTCTCCCACTGCCGCATAGGTCTTCAAGATGCACAAGGGCATGTAAGGTGCGGCATATCTTTACTTCTTGTCCGCGCAAGCACAAGGCACAAGGATCACTTGGCCGCGCAAGTGAAACCTCCTCGGGTGCAAGGGGCAGCCGCGCAAGGCTCAAGTGTGCAAGGGTGCAACACTGCCGCGGGCTCCTTCCTCCTGCCACGCAAGTGTGCGGGCAGAGAGGGTGGCAAGAGACTCGAGCGCGCAAGTATGCGGCTCGGCTCCTTCCTGTCGCGCAAGGGATACGCACAGGGGACTCCCCTTCACTTCTTTCGCGCAAGAGATGCGCAAAAGGAACTTCACGGAGCCTCTGATGGCTCCGGGCTTTACTGCCGCGCAGGGGGCGCGCAGCTCAGTTCTTCGCGAGGCTCAAGAGCTCTCACGGGACTTCTCAAAATTTCAGCGCATCAGCAGCAACTCCAAGGCCTCGGTCTCTCTTTTTATAGGCGAGGAGAGCCTCGGTTCATCCGCGTGGGATATCTTTTAATCTCCCAAAGATTTCGGGATTTCAAGATTTCCTTAAATCTTGTTTTTTATCCTCTGTTTCACGCGGGTTCTTTATTTTTTATTCCTCTACGTGCATGCGACTCATAACGCATGCACGGCCTTCGGTTTAGGCTCATCCCATGCAAAAACACCAACCACGTGGCCTCGGCAGCTTCTCTTGCCTCGGCCTCATTCGAAATTCTCCACTGGTTGCATGCAAGATCCTTTTTAGGCATGGCCGTGTTCGGTGTGGAGAGACGAGCTCAATGGAGGTCTTAGATCCTTCAGAGGTGGCCGGGAACTCGAAAACGGGTGGTCGGATGGCCTCTGGTTCAACGGCGTCGCGGGAGGCTTCGGGATGTCCTCGGCTCGAGATCGAGGAAGGAGACGAGCTCTCGGCCGTCGGATCAGGCGTTTGAGATACATCGGGCGGCCTGGATCTGAAGATCTTGCGCGGGATCAGATGTGCGGCTTAGATCGTCCGCGCGATGAGTCGGACGGCCAGGATCACTCCCGCGGAAAAATTCCGCGTCCCACATCGAAACGGCGCCCAGTTTTCTCGCGCTTTATCACCATGGCGCTGCCGGCTTCCCATCAGTTGCACTTCTCCCCTCCCGGTGCCGCCCCGCACCGGGTTCTCTCTGCGGGCGCGCTCTTGCGCCCACTATGCTCCCTGCGGGCGCGCCACTGGCGCCCACTATGCACGCTGTGACACTCACGGGTGCGCTCATGCGCCCCTGCCGCGCTCCTCCGGGCGTGCCCCAGGCGCCCATGCGGTGTCTTGGGTGTGCGCCCTGTCGCCCTGGCTCGCCCCACGGGTTCCCCCGGGCGTGGTGCCCTAGTGCGCCATGCCTTGGGGTTGAACCCCCAAGGTTCCTTGGCTGGCCAATTTTTTTGGCAAAGGGACAGAATAATAACTTTGTTAAAAACAAAGTATTCCATGAATATAAGACAAGTGCCAAATGCCTATCTTTCTCATTTCTCCTTTGCCATTCTTCCTCTTCTTTATTTCTTCTTCTTCATTAGAATTCATCATCCTTCTTCAACATATAATCATCATTTAAGAATGGAATTCTTGAAGGTTCCTCTTCATCAACCGAGCTCCTGAATCACATAAATTCTCCAATGTGCTTCATTGATCTAATCAGAGATCAAGTTGGATCACTTCCAATTCACATGCACTAAGAGTTAGTACATGGACTTATTTAATGCACATCATCCACTTAGTAGTTGTGGATGGAACTCCTTTCAACTTTTCATGCATTGTGAGGACAATGCATGGTCTTCAATCAATGTTGTGACATTGTATCATCAGGATACAAGTTCTTTGAACTTAAAGAGCAGCTCAACAATCGTCAGATGTACATGGAGAATGTTTCAACCACAATTTCCAATACCACTTAGTGAATCTCCTAAGTGACATGCATCTTAGTACCATGGTCATTCTCCTTCACCACCATCACCATCACATCCTTTGACATTCACATCTTGACTCCTTGACATCCATTCATTCCAAGACAACTTCATGCCTCATTGACAACAAATGCAACACAATGCACTTCAATCTCCCCCTTTGTATTTGTTGTCAATACACCATTTCAGCATATATGAATGAGTCAATATGTGTGCCAATATTTTCTCCCCCTTATTGGCAATCAAATGCAAAGGTGTGGTGTGGTTCACTTTCAAAAATATCTTCCTCCCTTTTAAAAGCATTTTCATCAAAATCACTAAGAGAGGGATGATGTCACATGTTCTCTTGAGCAAGGAACCTTTAGTAGATCAACTCTATGTCTACTTGGGCTAACCCGGTGTAGAAAACAAGAGTGATGTAACCAAGGAACTCAATGCTGTCCAACATTCTCTACACATGTGAGATCATGCTTAGGGGTTGAAATTTTTCATATATTCAATGAATTGCTAAATCCTGCACATACTTCACAAAACTCATTAGAAAGTTTATGTGCAAAGATAAAGCTCCCCCTTTCATCCATTTGTCTTCAATCCATACTCCCCCTTAATTGACAAGATAAACTCAATTAAGAAACAGGGGATGAAAGCATGATTGGAATACCTTCACTTTCCCAAGATGGTATTAATCTAAGAATGCCATCTTCTTCAGATTGGCTCCCCCTCAAGGGGTGCTCTCCATTCAATCCAAACCATCCTCAGGCTGAGAATGACCATCATCTTCAATTCCCTACAATGTTAGCACATGTAAATACAAGTATATAAGGGAATAAGATGGAACCTCCTTGGTTCATCAATGTGAACAACAAGGTTGAGAAGATTCTCTCAACCGAGATGTCCCATTTTCACCAGTCTTCACACTTGCACATTTGATCTTCATTGATGATTGTGCTGGTGTGGTTCTCAAAACATCTTCATGTGAAACCTTCTTCTTCCCTTTTGCTTTAGCAATTGCCAGAGCTTCATCTTCAACTCTTTGTAGTTCTCTGGCAAGTTGCAACTGATGTGGCCATATAACAAGTAAATCATTTGGAAGAGTGACCTCAGTTTTGGATATTCCACATGGTTCCTTTGATTCTGTCAAGCTACCTCTCTTAGGCAACTTTTTTTCAATCAATCCCTTCTGCTTCTTTTGGATTGATTGTCTGTTTGAGTCCAGTTGGCTTCTATTAAATTTCATGGCTTCTTTACAAAGATCCATGATATGTCCATTCTTTCCACAGTAGAAGCATGTTTTCTTGGTGGTCCTTCTGGATGCATCACCCTTCTTGGACTCAGACTCCAAGGACTTCTCTTCATTTCTAAAACACTTCTTGGGAGCATTTTCTACTTTCTTCTTGCTTCCCAAGGAATCTCTCTTAGCCAGGTTCAGTGATCTTCTCTTCTTTTCATCGTTGGATACAGTTGGAGATTGACATGTATTATTTTGACCACTTTTGCAATCATCCCAGATGTTGTCAAGTAATCCAAATCTATTTGCAGTAAACAGATGTCTCTGGACCTGTGGATGTTGCTTCCTTCCTTCTGGCTTTCTCCCCCTTGGCATGGGCTTCCTCTGTGCTTTGGCATTCAGTGGATTGTACCAACAATCCTTTGCACAATGCACATACTTGTTACAACACCAACATTGACCCACAAATCATGACCTCTTGTGTACTTCTGATTGCTGGGTACTTTTCTTGACAAGTTGTGTTGTTTCAGGAGAGCCCTGCTTCTTCACTGTCTTCATCCATACTTGTTTGAAATTATTTTTCCATCCTGCACTTTTTGTGGAAACACAATTAGAAGCATCAGTACAAGATGGTATGGATGGTACCTTCTTTCTAGAAGTTGTTGCACTTTCACTAGAGGATGTATTGCTTTTAGAATCATCCTTCTCAAAGCTCACTTGAGTAGCAACATTTCTTCTTTCAGCTGACTGGGAGGATTCAGCTTAAGGTGATTGCAGATTTTTCAATATCACCTCCAATTCTAAGCATTTCATATTGAGGGAGTTCTTCTCATCCTCAACAGTTCTTAGCCTTCCTTCCCATTTCTCTTCCAGCTGTTTTATCTGGTCTTCATGCACCTTCTTCAATTCTAGCAATGAATTGTCAAGCTCCTTCACTATCATGACTTTGTCTTCGAGTTGAGCATCTCTGACATTCATTGACACTTTGTGCTTCTTTTCCAGTGCATGGAAAACATCTTTGATTATTACTTTAAATAATTCTTTCTCAGAAAGGCTTCTCTGCAATTCTTCAGCAGTGTCTTCATATCTTTCATTGCAAAGAGATACTGTTTCATCTTTGGCATTTACCAGCTTTCTGAGAGTGTTGGTTATGCCAACCCTTTTAGCCAATTGGACTTCCAGAGAATTGGCTTCATCTTCTAGCTGTAATTTTTCTTCTTGAAGATCAAGGAGGCCTGTAGCTATACACATTGCAACTTCCTTGGGGACTCTCTTCTGAAGATATTTGATTGCATTTAGAAGATCATTGTTTCTTCCATCTTCATCACAGCTAGAGCAGGCTTCATCAGAAGAATGATAAAAGGAATTGTCATCTAATGTGACATTCACATTTCTTTCCATAGAAGGAGTTTCTCTGATTGCAACAACATTCTTCCTCACCTTCTTTGCCTGTTTCTTCTTTCTATTTTTCTGAGTCTTGGCAGATATCTCCATTTGAGGCTGGTCACTCATTTCCTCAAATCTGCACTCCATAAAGACTCTCTTGGATCTTTTAGAGGGAACCTCCCTCTGATACCAATTGAAGTGCCCAGATCAGTGTGAATCACTGAGAGGGGGAGAGGGTGAATCAGTGATCCCTTAAAACTTTTTACTAATTGATTCCTTATCAATTAAACCTCTATGGCTGGTTAAACCCTCGATCCACTCTTCTTATGTCTCTCAACCTTTCCCGGTTAATGCAGTAATGAAAAGGCACAGGACACAAGGATTTACAAGGTTCGGCACCAAAGGCCTACATCCTTGCCATGCTCTCTCAGCATGGATTCTCCCATTATAATCTGTTAGTATTACAATGGTCGATACAGAGTCCCACTGTATCTCTCCTGAGTCCCACAGGAGGGTCTTTATACTGCGTCCCACAGTTTTACCTGAGTCCCACTGGCCTGCTCCAGAATCCCACTGAAGACTTCTTCTCCCTCAGTCCCACAGGGTCTTCTCTTGGCTCCTCGAGTCGCACGAGTAGCTCTTCTTCACTTTAAGTTATTCAAGTATCTTCAGCAGTCAGGGATAAAGACTGCTGGCCTTGCTCTGTACCTCTGATCACTTGTGATGATCAGGATCTTCTCAATCTACTGAAAACTCAGACAACCAATCTCTTTAACTTCAGTCTGGCTCAGTCTCACTTCACTTCAACTTCTCAAATGCACACAAGCAGATTTGACTTTTTTTACGTGTGCACGTGCATGCATGCATGCATGCACTTTCCTGTTCTTCTTCTAGGTGCAGTAAACCCTCAAAGGGTGTATTCAATTATAGCACACACCTTCTCCACAATCTTCACACACTATATTCAAATTGTTCACACACTAAAAGTGTGTTATACTTTAGTGTGGGTCAACTTCTTCCTTCTTTAATGTGTGTTCACTCCACTTAGAGCATACACATAGGTTCGGCCACTTCTTTAATTTGCACACACAAATTCTTCACTTAGCATACACTTGTAGTGACCTTCCTCTTCTTGCACACAATAAATGCCTGTAGGGTGTATTTGCACTTTGCACACACAATCTTGGCTATGACCTCTTCTTTCTTTGACACACACTAACTTAGGTTTAGTTGTGGTCTTCTTGTTCACTTAGCACACACACAAGGCTACGGCCTTTCACTGTTTACTTTTGCTTGCAACCAACCCGTAGGTATTCTTCCTTCACTTGGCACACAAGCACAAGTGTCTCAGAGTCTTCTTCTCCTCTTAGCACACACACGAGGCAAGGCCTCGGCCTTCTTTGGCACACACAACCCGAACCCCTACTGCCTCAAGCAAGCCATGCAAGAGGGTGCAGCCAATTCTTCTTCTCCCACTGCCGCATAGGTCTTCAAGATGCACAAGGGCATGCAAGGTGCGGCATATCTTTACTTCTTGTCCGCGCAAGCACAAGGCACAAGGATCACTTGGCCGCGCAAGTGAAACCTCCTCGGGTGCAAGGGGCAGCCGCGCAAGGCTCAAGTGTGCAAGGGTGAAACACTGCCGCGGGCTCCTTCCTCCTGCCACGCAAGTGTGCGGGCAGAGAGGGTGGCAAGAGACTCGAGCGCGCAAGTATGCGGCTCGGCTCCTTCCTGTCGTGCAAGGGATACGCGCAGGGGACTCCCCTTCACTTCTTTCACGCAAGAGATGCGCAAAAGGAACTTCACGGAGCCTCTGATGGATCCGGGCTTTACTGCTGCGCAGGGGGCGCGCAGATCAGTTCTTCGCGAGGCTCAAGAGCTCTCACGGGACTTCTCAAAATTTCAGCGCATCAGCAGCAACTCCAAGGCCTCGGCCTCTCTTTTTATAGGCGAGGAGAACCTCGGTTCATCCGCATGGGATATCTTTTAATCTCCCGAAGATTTCGGGATTTCAAGATTTCCTTAAATCTTGTTTTTTATCCTCTGTTTCACGCGGGTTCTTTATTTTTTATTCCTCTACGTGCATGCGACTCATAACGCATGCACGGCCTTCGGTTTAGGCTCATCCCATGCAAAAACACCAACCACGTGGCCTCGGCAGCTTCTCTTGCCTCGGCCTCATTCGAAATTCTCCACTGGTTGCATGCAAGATCCTTTTTAGGCATGGCCGTGTTCGGTGTGGAGAGACGAGCTCAATGGAGGTCTTAGATCCTTCAGAGGTGGCCGGGAACTCGAAAACGGGTGGCCGGATGGCCTCTGGTTCAGCGGCGTCGCGGGAGGCTTCGGGATGTCCTCGGCTCGAGATCGAGGAAGGAGACGAGCTCTCGGCCGTCGGATCAGGCGTTTGAGATACATCGGGCGGCCTGGATCTGAAGATCTCACGCGGGATCAGATGTGCGGCTTAGATCGTCCGCGCAATGAGTCGGACGGCCAGGATCACTCCCGCAGAAAAATTCCGCATCCCACATCGAAACGGCGCCCAGTTTTCTCGCGCTTTATCACCCTGGCGCTGCCGGCTTCCCATCAGTTGCACTTCTCCCCTCCCGGTGCCGCCCCGCACCGGGTTCTCTCTGCGGGCGCGCTCTTGCGCCCACTATGCTCCCTGCGGGCGCGCCACTGGCGCCCACTATGCACGCTGTGACACTCGCGGGTGCGCTCATGCGCCCCTGCCGCGCTCCTCCGGGCGTGCCCCAGGCGCCCATGCGGTGTCTTGGGTGTGCGCCCTGCCGCCCTGGCTCGCCCCACGGGTTCCCCCGGGCGTGGTGCCCTAGTGCGCCATGCCTTGGGGTTGAACCCCCAAGGTGCCTTGGCTGGCCAATTTTTTTGGCAAAGGGACAGAATAATAACTTTGTTAAAAACAAAGTATTCCATGAATATAAGACAAGTGCCAAATGCCTATCTTTCTCATTTCTCCTTTGCCATTATTCCTCTTCTTTATTTCTTCTTCTTCATTAGAATTCATCATCCTTCTTCAACATATAATCATCATTTAACAATGGAATTCTTGAAGGTTCTTCTTCATCAACCGAGCTCCTGAATCACATAAATTCTCCAATGTGCTTCATTGATCTAATCAGAGATCAAGTTGGATCACTTCCAATTCACATGCACTAAGAGTTAGTACATGGACTTCTTTAATGCACATCATCCACTTAGTAGTTGTGGATGGAACTCCTTTCAACTCCTCATGCATTGTGAGGACAATTCATGGTCTTCAATCAATGTTGTGACATTGTATCATCAGGATACAAGTTCTTTGAACTTAAAGAGCAGCTCAACAATCGTCAGATGTACATGGAGAATGTTTCAACCACAATTTCCAATACCACTTAGTGAATCTCCTAAGTGACATGCATCTTAGTACCATGGTCATTCTCCTTCACCACCATCACCATCACATCCTTTGACATTCACATCTTGACTCCTTGATATCCATTCATTCCAAGACAACTTCATGCCTCATTGACAACAAATGCAACACAATGCACTTCAGAGACCCACATATTTTAAGGGTTTATACTATGATATTATAAAGAAATTATTATAAAACCTTTGTATCTAACATAGGTTATGAAATGATGAATTTTTTATAAAACACATTTCATTTAATTGGTTATGGGATGATGTTTTTATATGATCTTCTGGAACACATATATATTATTTTCTTTAGGTAATGTGTGAGACCTATGTCTCCATCAAATTAATTAAGAAAATATTTTTTCCCTATGAGATAAACAGGAGTAGAAGAGTGTGAATTATATTATATATGTGAATTTATACACATTGATGTATTTTGGATTGAACATTGAAAAGCGTGATAGTATGGAGAGTGAACCCACATTAGAATAATATCCTTGGTAGTGAGAGATTACAATAATGAAATGTACATTCCATTTTTATTTATATGAAAACATTTTATATTGTTTATCAATGAAAAAATATCATGGATCATTTTTATTAATTTTTTACGATTCCTATCATATGAACATCACATATTTATGAAATGATACAATATTGTGTTATTTGAGAAGTAATGTATGGTTTTAAAATATTGTGCTCATGTTATTAGAACATTATTATCATCTTATTATTATGTATCTACATATTATATAGTTATTGAGGATATAAGGTCACAAAATCATATGTTCAATTTCCCATGTTTTGAAGGATTCTATTATGTATGATATGGATAAACAGATTTCTTGTAATGAAAAGTGTTGTGGGAGATAATTTAGTTTTTTTGTGAACCTATTTGTTATGTTTCTTTATTTCCATACTAACTATTCATTTAGGATACTCAAGATTTTTTTTTATAATTTAATTGAATTTCATAAAAATGGTGTAATATATTTGTATAAAAATATGTTCATTATATATATGGTACATTTTTAGGTGGATTTCAATTTTAATGTTACCAAATCTATAATGGGTTTGGTTACAGTTTTATTTTTTATTGATAATTTTATTGAATAAATTTACAATGATGATATCATAATATCTACATCCCATGATAATCATCACATAAATTTATCCCTTTATATTTCATGACAATACATTTTTTCATTACATTTCACAATAAGTACTCAACAGAATCAAAATATGTTTTTATGGAAATCAAACATTATATCTCTTTTTGGTTAATGAAATTTTTTTCCTATATACATGTATTATAAAAATATATTAAATAATCATGAACTGTTAACCAATGATTATTAAATGTCATTTTTACTATGTTTTGGGACATAAAAAATGTTTTAAAATTAATATTCTTATCCTTTTCCAAAAGGTGTAATTTTTTAATTTTTTTGAATGTTTGACGATAATTATGTTATCTAATCTTATATGACATGATTTGAATTTTCAACCTTCATTAATACTTATTGATTTTATACTAAAATTAAAATTTCCAAGGTATATTTGGAAGAAAATATTTTCCAAAATATTTTATAAACAATTACATTTTAATTAAATGATTTCCAAATGAACATGGTATTTTCCTCAAGAAATATTCAAAATATTTTTTTTTTAATTTTTTCATGTATAATAATATTTATGCATGATAATTATCCTATATTGAGAATATGATCCAATTTTCCAATATTTTTTTTATTATTATGATAATAAGAAGTTCAAGATACTCATTTATTTTCCATGGGATTTGTTATAATTTTATTATTTTTGGCCTTATAAAATTTATATGAAGGAATTATTAATATGTGATGGTTTGGTCCATTAAATACCTCCAATTCATTGGAAAATATGGATAACTCGTGAGTTAAATATGTCATGTGTGAAAATGATTTCAAGGTCACAATTTCTTGGGTGGACGTAGTTTTCGTAATAATATGATTAAGAATGAACGTTGATTTCTTGCATATAATATTATCCATGGATCTATATTTATAGTTTATACGTTTTAGTGTGGAGATACATTTAATTTATTTAAATTTATGCACGTACATGTATTTCATGTTTGTAAGGTTACAAAGGACCTCATTTAAATGTCAATTATTTTATGCTTGAGAAGGATTTTCAGACCATAACTAAATTACTGAAACTGTTTAAATAGATAAACATTCACCAAGATAAATTTTTAATTTTCCCACATACTTACATGTATGTTATTATCTCATTGATCATTATAATTTAATTCAATTATAATTCATATCTTATGATCATTCAATAATTATTCCATGTTACAAGATTATGATCTATGATATATAGGGTATGCTTTATAAATGATAATACCATGTTCTCATAGCCTTATGTTGATATTATATTCTTATCTTCATTACATACCCTTACTGAAAATTTGATCTAACCATTTATTATGTTTCCATTTCAAATGTAATGAAGAAATTCACTGGTATGACTTGTCTACGAAGGGTCAAATCTATGAATAACAATATGGAAGTGGATGTTTTTATTTTATGAACATGTCATAAATGTATCAATGTAAAAAGAGACACTATAACTACATGATCTGAGAATGTATCTTTGTGTTATTTATTCATAATTATTCAAATAATATGTAAATTTTTCCTATGAAAATAAGGGATCCCAATAGTTGGGATCATGGTAATCTACAGTTAAACTTTAGAAACTATGGTTAAAAATATTTCTGAGAACCATGGGATAGTTATATCTATATAATGACATCATAATGATTTTGTAATAACCAAGGATGACCTTGGTTAAACCTAATTTTATGAGATTGAAAATAAGGTTTCTTTATATAGATATCCAACAAATGATTCATCATGATTATTGGTTATTACACTAGGATTACAATTGTTCTCATTATGTTTATTGGTTTCTATCACTGGGTTGAAACCATTGGAATCGAATGAATAAAGAATGTGAATGAAAGTGAAAAGACCATACTCATGTGTAACAAAATGGTCTAAGGGATTCAATATAATATCATGTTACTACGCACACTAAACTCTACCAATATTATTACTGCCAAAATAAATCATGTCAAACATATGAAAGAAATAAAAAATTATATACCCTTTTATGGGAAAAAATCTACCCTAAT
Source organism: Viscum album (assembly GCA_963277665.1). NCBI lineage: Eukaryota > Viridiplantae > Streptophyta > Magnoliopsida > Santalales > Viscaceae > Viscum > Viscum album. Next base: position 1,573,596,622 of record OY728121.1, on the reverse strand, counting down.
TTTATGGTTTTTTTGTTCCACTGTCACTGAATAATGGATCAATGTGATGGAAAATATATTTTCCATTATTTAGGCTTCAAAACATGAATTGGTTGAAATATTTTTTTATTATTATGGATGATATTTATGTTAATGGTCGAATATTATTTTAATTACCTTAAAATATGAGGATATTGACTCCGAGTATTGAGATGAGTTTAATTGAATATATTTTATTAAGTACTACCCTCATATTCTATATAGAAAATTTGATAATTAATTCCTTGATCTTAAGTAAAATAATGATAAATAGATTGGTACACAGGTGGAATATTTTAAAATATCATAAATGTATTGTAAAGGATTAATCATCACCTCTAAATGAAATATATTTCAATTATATATTGTTGTGAATAAAACCAGCAAAGGGAACTAACTATAAGAGAAATAGAGTATAGGAAGAAATAATTCGATGTCAAATTAACAATGGAATTTATGAAAGTCACCCAAAAGGTTTTTGTGATCATAAAATGATGATAGGGCTTCATAGAAGATCCATTTATAAGGAAACCACATTAATCCTTAAATATTATAGTGATTTTATAGTAGAATATGATTACATGAATTTTTGAGGATCTATTTGGTCTAGAGTTTTATAGAGTCAGTTTTTAACTCTTTCATAAAAATTCTATATATTATAAAATGGACACTTCTACTTGGATTTAATTTTTCCCCGCTAAATAAATATAAAAAGAAGCAGTATTGAGTTTGTTAACATTTACTCAAAAATTCCATCTTGAACTTATCCTTTTCCACATTCATCTTTATGTCCCTGTGATTTTTTATAATGTGGGATGAGCACAAAAAGCTAATTAAGGTATATAAAGGAATGAATATATTATTATATTGTAAAAAAGGATACACATACAAACTCATAATATAAAAACCTAACAATAATTCAAAAAAGAGCACCAATTTCCATTAAAATGACTATTATCATAACATTAGAAATAAAAATATTTCAATAAAATATCATAATAAATTATATAAAATTATTGTTGGATTATGGGGATATCATTATATTTAATACCATAAAAATTTTCATAATTGGAATGACATTATCTCTAACGTCCAAAATATTTATATCAGAACATAATAATTATTTGATGTGTTATGGAGTTATCTTGGCACACATATCATATATGATATAATGGGTTCACCTAGGGCTATTTGGGTGAACTGATTATTTATGCTATACTAGGAACACATATTAGATATAATTGGGATAAACCAATCATAAACTATTCACAATGACCATATCCTGAATAAAAACCATGTTTAACTCTTTTATATATGTATGAAAAACAATTTTTTTTATCAAAATACACTTTCCTTTTAAAAAATACTGGTCAAAACATATATTACAAAAAAGTGAAACAATTTTCTTATATGAAGAAAACATGACATATAGAAAAGGGAATCCAAATATCAAGTACTATTTATGGGGGATGAAAAACATATAATCTCTCTATATGATAAAATTTATCATTCCGTTTGATTTTTGAAAATAAAGTAAAACATTTTAAATATATTCATTTTATAAACCATTCAATATAGAGTGGAATAAAATTAACATTATATTTATTTTATTTCTATATAAATATATTCATAAAATAATTTAATAGTAAACAATTTTAAAGAGGATGATTTTTAAAAGAAATCATTATTACTTTTAAAATGTGGTTTTAGGTTAAAATATCCCTTACCATGAGTCTGAATTGTCCCATATTTTCATCATATTCATAAATTAAAATCTCATGTTAAATATTAAATATTATTAGATCCTTCTGAATTTTCATTATATAATTTATTTTTCATATTATAAATTAATATAATATTTCTTATTAATTAATTTTTATGTTTATAATTTTGATGATATTCCGTTCATAATTTCAAAATGTCTTTTGGTGGGTTCAATAAGGCCATAGTGGTCATTATTTCGTCATCTATTGATTAATAATCATGAAATAATTATCATTTTGTTAATTTATTTATACTTAAAAAACCAATTATGAAAAATTGTTCATAAAAAATGGTCCATATTACATATATGGAGACGATTTGTCGTAAATTCACTTGAGTAACATTTACATTTTTGAATAATACTTATGAAAAATTATATGTTTTATTTTATATTTATATATTGATAATTATATGATAAATACCATACTATGTTATTACAAAATCTTATATATTTCATCCATGTGATGTGGTGATGAAAAACAAACCACATCGCTTTGTGAAGTAAGTAGTCCACCTGTATGCATAAATGATGTAATCATTATTTAGTGAATGGGAAGGTAATAAATTAAATGATATATCATCTCATAATAATTATAAATAAATCATTAATATTATATATATATATATTATGTGTAAAATAATAAATATATGTGAGAGGTTGTTAAACAAAAAACATGAGTTCGTGAGGCGTTAGTCAAATGTACAACCGAATAATGGTTTCATTTCACATTTAATGGTAGATAACCTTAATATAGATTTTTATATTAAAATTAAAAAACCTGTGTATTTATAATAAATATAGTTTATTATTTCATAATGGTTAAAGATAATTTCATGGAGGTGGATGTTGAAGTAAATCTAAAACATTTGTTATAAAAATTATACATATTCTTTGGAGAATCTCATTTTCTTAAAAACTAAAATCCTATGTTATTTTTTTAGAAAACATTGAAGCCTCTATGAAGAGGGTAAGTATTTTTGGAATAGAACTGTGTTCATTTTGGATTTTCAAAATTTGTTTTGAAGGGTGATGAAATTTGAAGATGATATCCCCTTTTATAACAGGTGGTTGGATAACTATTGGAATTTCGTAATATATTATAATAATATAAATTAATTTAGATGGAAAAATAGTATCAAATTGATAATACTATAATATAATATTATTATTATTCTAAATTATGTAAAATAATTCAACTTTTCCAAATTTTTATTGCAAAATTATCCTTATCCTCTTTTAACCCTTTATTTTCCATTTCACTACTACCGCGACAATACAGATTTTTTAATGGTTTATGGTTATAATATTTTAAATAAATTAATTAAAATTTTCATAAATGGGCCATTTATGAAATTAAAAACCATATATTATTAAATTAAATGAATATAATATGTTTATAAAATTTTTATCACTATATAAATTAATATTTATCAAAAATGATCATTAATGTCCTTTTTTTAAATCTATTCATTACTTTGACTTTTATTCATCAAGAAATTACTAAAATTCAAAAAATTTATTTCATTAATTAGATTTAATATGAATATATAAAAATAAAATATTTCATTAATTATCTCAAATTACATTTCTTTGAATATATTTTATATCATTTACTTGATTTTTCTGTCAATTTAACAATTTCTACAACAACATTGTGTAATCCTTAAAGGTAATTATTGATTACTTAAATTTTGAAAAAAATTACATTATAAATATAAAATATTTATATTTCAAAATTATATTTTTAACCTACTATATCCTCTTGGAATCCTATAGATAATAATATTATTGTTAATAAAAACAAGTTTTATAAATTTTGGTCTTTTCATTAAATAAAATATGATAAATGTTATAATCGAATCCAATTGGTAAATAAGTACATATTTTAGAAATTTGAATACATTTGGTGTAAATATAATAATATAATAAAAGAGAGTCATGTGTTAGGATCCTTTAATTTTCATTATCATTTTTATCCTTAATTATGAAATTTATCATTAACCAGACTCAAAATAATTACAGGGGTTATATTCATATTTACGAAAATTAAACAAAAACAATATAATAAATTTTAAAACTATAATTCCAAATGTGTAATCTTTTTTTCGTGATTCAATTTATAGACTGTTATTTAAAATTAAACGAGATAAATATAATGAAATACATTTTGGAAATAAATATATTTTTTTATTAATTTTTTCTACAAAATTAAATTATAAATATAATTTTAGAAAACCATAATTAGATTATTTTAAATATAAATATAATAATTTAAATTAAAAACTATTAACAATGTGGAATTCTATTTTTTAATAATCGAAAATATAACAATTTCAATAATAAAATAACTATTTTTCACTATACCCTATAAAATCACCCATTTTCGAAAATTCTCATTAATATATCTTAAGATAATATGGAAATGATAATTTATATTTTATCAAAAGAATATAATATTTTTGAATGATAACCTTTTAAATATATCCTTGTTGAAATTATTTAATAAATCAATTTCTATTTTTATTTAAGAATTACATAATATTTTTTGTTAAAATAACAATCTAATTATTGAATGACATTAATATATAAATTAAATATATTATCATGAAAAAATGGGTAATTTTCCAGAAATATTTGTGTTAATGTATAATTAGTTTTCTAACTAAATTCATGGACACCATGTTTTCATTTATAGCATTTTTAAGATTCATTTTTTCATAACCCCTGACCAGTTCATTCAATATTCTCTATATCAGGATAAACAAGTTCTATGAGAACATAGACTTCAATATTTTGTAATCAATATATAGTTCGAACCGTATTCTATAAAAATTATTCAAATATATTTTTATATTAAAAACCAAAAAATCTAATTACAGATCAGGTGTAGGTAATATAACTAATGAGGTTTCAGTAGATGCGAATAAAATATTATTACAAAATAATTCAACATTAGGAAACAAACAATTCAATTCATTATAGAATCATGGTATCAAAAAATTTAACCATTTCATGAAGGAATTTCTAAAATTGGAGCCTTCAAGAATGATATTTTTTGTTTAATTAAACAATCGTAACATTATATTTTACATCAAAATATTACTCCTTTTGGAGTTAACATAAATAGTGTTGTAGAAAACCAATAAAAATTTCCAATAAACTATCAATGTTATCCTCCTAATCTGAAAAAACTGTGAATTATATTTGAATTTTTTTCATAGGAAATATTCATCAAATGTTTTTAGAATGGTCAATAATTATGAAATCTATTGAAACAACATGTCTATTAAATATTTTTAACGCATCCAAAATTTATAGATACTAAATTTCCAAAATATTTTATTTTCACATAATCCTTAAAAAATAATCCATAGCTGTCTCTCATGTTCCACATACATTTTATAATAAATCAAAACTATCATTGATAAACTAAAATACACTATTATTCTTGAACACATGGAAGATTCTTTTTATGAGGAGCTTAAATAAAGTTGGTGAATTAAAAAACCCAAAGGTCATAAATACTAAATCCAATTTCTATTATTTAGTATAAAAATTATTCTTTAAAATATCTTCTTTATTCACATTTATCCAAGGGTAACTCTACCTAAGTTCAACCTTTGAAAATATTGTTCTTAGTATTGTTGGTCAAACAAATAATTGATTAAAAATGACACTTGTTGAAAATAATTATTTTATTAAAATTTATGTGCTGAATAGAAATAAACATTAAACCAAAATTATTTTAAACAAATATATATTTAAACCTCTCATGTGGAAGTACTATAGAAAATGACTACTTTACATATTAACTCATTCAATTTTTTTTATTAATTCTAAATTATCAACTCATGATATTTCATACAGGGGTTCTGAAATTGGATTTTCCTCATGTGGTAATTTAATATTAAACTCAACCTCCTAATCAGGAATAACACAAGAAAAATAAATAGGAAATACATTAATAAATTTCATCTATACTATAACGTTAGTAATTGGATTCGTTCCTTTATTTTGAAAAATATAATCTTTGTAACATTCACATCCATATAAAATCAATTTATCATCTTCTTGGTAAGTTATCAATTTCATTTAACCATAGAGCATAAAAATATTAGCTCACCAATATATACTAGCATGATAATATTAAAATAAAAATCATATAATGAATAATTTAAAAAACTATAGTTTGTAGTTTAATACGATTTTCTGGAAAGACCATTCAATAAAAAATAATTAGAATGTTCTTATATATCTTGTTTATTTGAATTATTTCCCTGTATATTTCACCAAAATAACCATGTTAATTTAATGACGTGATGATACCAATATACATAAAAATTTCTTATTTATGAAATAATGTGAAGATCTATAATCAAATAAGGTATTTGTAGAATTTGAAAAAAAATGTTATGTACCTATCACCACATCACTTGATTTCCCAACATCAACTATAATAGTAGTAAAATAATTTTCCATACATTAATTCTTTGTATCATGAATAGTTACCACTTTAGTGATTAACAAAAGAAGATGATAGAATAATTACATAAATCATTCCAACTAATGTATCATACTGTAATCTTTATGTTATTTATATACCAATTATTCTTTTATCAATCACCTATATGTCAAAACATTTAAAATTGATGGGATAACACAAAAATTATAAGTGATTCCCTAGTTTTTACTTTACTACACTTCCCTTATAATTGGAACATGGTTTTCATTCCACCATATTGATCTTTTTAATTCTTTTGAATTTCCTCACTTCCAGTCCTTTTTTAATAATTTCATATCGAGGAACATAATTTTCAGAAATCACCATCTCCACTTTTTTAGCATAAAAACAACATTTTAATAGATTATATAGTCCTATAAAGAATAATCTCTACAACAACAATGTTTTATCATAGAATAAAATATTTGTATCCCACTATTAAATTCATAAAAAATTATATACATAGCCTACCTTGTAAAATTTACTTCAAACACAACCATATAATCTTCATCTTTTCCCTCAATTATAGAATTTGTCTTTCCAAATGGAGTTAACAATCCATAGGGAAATATTTCATAATAAACATATCCTTAAATATATATCATTCCAGGGAATCGAGATCATCTCAATCATTGTTATTAATAACCAAACGCAACTTTTGATCAGCTTTATCAATAAGAAAAAATTTTAATGCTCACCTTTTGTTATAAAAATCCCATAACATCAAATATCTTCTCATAAATCGTGATATAACCAAAATATTTAACAAGTTCATATAATCCACTAAATAATGGGAGATATTGTTTTATGAGTTTCTCAGCTATACGAATATTCCTTTTTGGGGGATTTGGATCCTCTCTTTATTGGGTACATCAAGCTTTTATAGATAATGTCAACTAAAAAATCACTACAACATACTATTTTGATCTAATTAAAACCATCTCAGGAAGCTGATTTGGAGTGACATTTTCTAGTTGTTCCATTCTTACAATAGCTTCCATGTTTACTCAATAAAAAATATTTCTAAATGGTAATATTATATATGAATCAACATTGTATTCTTTAATGTCATTATAATTAGAGAATAAAACAATTAAAATAATTCAAAGTTATATATATATCATTATTATAAACTCTAATTTTATCTCTACCAACCTATAATATTAACTATATAGAAATGGACTTATATATTAAACACATTTGACATTTATATTAAAAACATATTCTACTATAGTGGTTGATGTTTTATATTTAATAGATTATGAGAATTAGGTTATAAATCATACATTACAAAACTATATAAATAAAAAGAGGATACATATGATCATTATCCAATTTTTCCCTAATATATAAGTTTTAAAATAATCCATTATTTCTTTTCATAAAAAATAATAATGACTGTTAAATTTTACAGTTATATTTCATTATATATACTTAAACCCATTGAAATTAAAAAAAAGGTTCATATGAAAATTAAATGCTCAGTAAGGGACACAAAAAAGAAGAAGTTCATTACTACATTGGAAACATGAAATCCCATGACTTTTTCACCTTTATAAAAATATTATTTGATTGAAATTAAATAAATTATTTTCTCCTTAAATCACACACACTATTTTCTCAATTATAACATTTAAAATCCATATAATGGGTATAAAATTCATATCACTAACACAGGTTATAATCATTTGTATCACTCTTATAAATTGAATAACTGATATGATCAATATCCTTCTCTGGAATACCCAATTACTAAGAAGGATATCATAGACCATCCCCTCCATAGTTTATCATACGACCATACATTATTGTTTTATCACATAATAAAGAATTAATTGTCTTAAAATGATCATATCATTATTTTATCATTAAACCACACATCCATGGTTTATCACAAAACTAACTATCCTTCCCAACTAACAGAACCACCCTACATTTATTTGTAACAAAACTACCCATCATCATAAACAATTTCCAATAATTATAAAATATTAATAATGTAGTAAATATATATTTTTAATTACAAATCCCTTTATTAGATATTTTAATAGTTTATAAAAAAACGCATTCATATATAAATATACCCATTTATTTTAAAAATCCATCTTCAGTACAAAAAAATCCATTTATAAACATCAATATAAAATACGAAAAAAAAGAAATAGAGTATTTAATGAAATCAAATATGAATTATTTTATGTAATTCAAACATCAAAAATGGTTATCATGGTGGGAATATTTTTTTTCACCATACCCATTGGATTAAAATATTTCTTATTGGGTTTACAATGAATAATGAACACATAAAATAAAAATTCTTTTTATTGAAAAATAGTGAATGAAATTTTTTTTTATAAAACACATATGTTAATATATTTATATTCATAAAATCATTTTAAAGACATGGAAATAGATGATATTGAGAGAATCAAGGAAAAAATTACAGAGTAATATTTTAATGAAATGTCATGTAACATAGTGAAAATATTAGAATCATAATCCCTATGAAAAAATGAAAGTAATAAAAAATTTAATATTCATGAAAAAAAACAAATTGATTATATAACATTTCCAATGGGATTTATGTACATCTCATAAAAGAATACTGCTACAGAACACTAAAATATGTCTCAACAAAAATAAATTCTGATGAAGTCCCTTACCCCATGTTTGATTTGTCACTCTTGTTATTTATATTCATTAATACCAAAACAATGTTAATTATTTACTTTATTAATAATTTATTTTCATTATTATTATTAATTTTACTCATTACCATGTTATACATGATTAGAAAATCATTTATGTTTACATCATATATTTTATCTATATTTACATTATATGTCCATAAATGAATTCTATAGGTTGACTATCATTAATGATGAAAATAGTTCATCATATAAATATAATTATCATAAAATAATTATAATATTTATAGAAAATAAATTATTTTTAATTCCAATAATGAATTATGGTTATGAAAATTGATTTACTTTACGATCATGAAGATTATAGGTTGTATGTATGAATTAGTCACATTTCCATTTTTCAATGATCATTATGGAATGAATGTATTATCTATTTTTTCACCAAAAGATGTTAATAATCAATTAAATTCCATATTATGTAATTAAAAATATTAATATATAAAATCAATTTTATTTAGTGATGAATATATATTAAATCGGTTCATGTTGGTAATAGTCCACACTTATGCATGAACAACATTATTATTTTTCATTATATGAATGAAAAATATATATTATCTTTTAATATAGATAAATATTTCATTAAAATAATACTTATTTTATTTTCAAAACATATATTTCGTAACTTCATCCTTACTACCTTCAATGTAAATCATTAGTGAAAAACAATCACATATCTTCCGGAGGCGGTATGCCACCACACACATGAGTGACAATATTTTATTCCCATCAAGTAAATTTAAGAAGGGATATAAGATATTATAACTAAAAATTTATTAATATTTTAAAAATATCTTATAAATATATATATTAAATTTATATATATATTAATCTTTGCGAAGCGATGATGGAAAAATTTGAAACAGTTCGCAAGGCAGTTATCTAAAATACAGACACATAATGATTTCAAATCACATTTTATGGAATTGGAGATGGTTTTTTATTATAAAAATAACATAACAAAATATAAATATATTTGAGATATATTTTTTATTATATTATAATAATTTAATAATATTTGAAGTAGTTTGATGAGGAAATAAAAAAATGTTGCTCAATAGATCATGATTCCTCTTCTATAGAAAACATTCTTATGTAAGAACCAAATGCATTGTTAGGATGTGCATATAATAAAACAATATCTCCATATCCTGGAGGGGGATTATCTAAGATATTATATTAGTTCGTAGAGGATTAATATTTATTTGATGGCGTGATGTGGGGAAGAGATTGGATGGCCTTTTATTAGTGAGGTGAGTGGCACACAAGTAATTTTTTAAAATAAAATGTTATACCAACATTTCTAACATTTTAGTAGGATAAAGTTTAGACCCATATATATATAATATGAATTATAATGCTCTAAATATGTCAATAAAATGTATTTTATACATGATTTTATGTAATTTTTACACTTATATTTTTAGTTTAACCCCTATAACTCCCTTTTTAACATAATCACATTAATTAACAGTAATTATTTTACTATTCATTATGGTAAAAAAATATATTGATCATATTATTAAATATAAATTATTATAATCTGTATTACATAATAAATTCTACCAAATTATATTAATATATTTGGATGATTTTAATTTAAAATGAATCTGGAAAACATGATTAAAATGGTTGTTATCATGAAAAAAATATTCCATGGAAGAGGTGATTTTATATTAACTCTATGAATAATAATAATCACTATATTAATGTCGAAGAATTTTTTTTGATATTAAATCTATATACCTATTTAAAAAAACATTTCGTGTTATTTATTATTATATTTCACTAAAATAGGGACATGTGATACATATTAAAAGAGTTTTCTGAAAAAATATATATTTTTACCAGTAAAAAATATAATAATAAATCCCAATATGTTTTCGATTAAAAATTAATTAATTGGATTAATTAAAGCTAAATAATAATAATTAAAGTTTAAATTTTATAGAAAATGTAAATTTTCTATTAAATAATTTAATTTTTTTTATTTTTAGTGCCTTTTTTACAAAAATAGTATTTTCCCCTATTCACAACAAAATGCATTTTTTTAGAAATTCAAAAATTTTCACAATTAGATAATTCTGAACATATTATTTCATAAATGATATTAATTTTTTCAACAAAAAATAAAAACAAATTAAAATATTATTTCAAATATAATATTTTTTTAAATGAATTTAGTTTAAAATATTCACCTTTTTTATATATAAATTAAATTATATTTTTATAAAGAATTTAACTATCTAATTCATCATTTTTTTTATTCTATAATTACATGGGTTGTTACATTCAAGATCATATTTTAATATGGAACACCCTTTCATTAGTTATATCCTTCATTATCTGTGTGATATGTAAAATATATATTATGATCCATATCAATCACAATGACATCCCTTCAACCTATAGAAATTCTTTTGAATAATCAATGGATTTATAAGAGCCCCCAATTCATCATCCTCAATATAAAACTCTTTCGAAGAGATAGTTAACTACATTATCTTTATTCATGAGAAAATAATGAATGTAATTATCTATAATATAATCATTAACTGTTATAGAATAATAATATTCTTCTTACATATTCATAATATATATGTTTAAATGTCACAACCCGTCCCCTAGGGCCTGTATCCTGACTACCCCAAGCCCGCCTTCTATAGGCCAGGGGATGGTGACTAGTACCAATGGCGCAAATCATTAAACTGGGAAGTCCTTTCCTTTATAATTGTAAATAAACACATCGGAGTACACAAATGGAAGCAAAAAACTATGTAAAACTGTATTCAAAAGAAGTGATGGAAAGTAAAAAGGGTCCAAAAATACAAGAAATAAACAACCTAACTTTTGATTCGTTTTTTTTCATCATTCATCGTGTCCGCCACACATATCAAATCTTGAGCTACTTTGGCTCGTTGACGTTGCAGATGGTATGTCGGTACGTGTCCGGGTAGAAGAAAGTCGAAGAAGAATCATTGCCGGAGTTCTTCATGTTCTTCATTAGGAGGGGCATTCTATATTGGAAAGGATAAGATTCACTATGTTCTCTTCCCCTCTCATGTTTCCACCAAATTGAATGTGCCCAAAATAATAGTTTGTCTATTATATTAATCATTTTCCCAAAATTCAAAAATGTAAATTAAATTACACAGGATCCCCCTTAATTAAACAACGGGTGTTTGTATAATTAATTAAAAGGGGACAGTGGAACCAATTAATGGTAGGGGATTTCAAGGGACCCCTCCCCATTAATGAGGGGATATGGGAGACTTTACACCCTACCATTAATTTGGGGTTTTAGTCTCGTGTGGTCCCCATGTCGTAACCTCTCGCCGGAGGTTATATTCGGGTGTGCCCCACCACCTTATCCACTAATGGGAGGTTAGGGTGTGGTGGTCCCACCTCCATCTCCCACGTTGAGGTTTTAACCAACAATCACACACATGGAATCTTAAAATAAAATATAGTGTTGTACACTTTATTTTATTATATTTTATAAAAATCCAAAAAATAACTTTTTTTCTTGACCATCTACTGTTGAAGTAAAAGTCTTCTTAATTGATTACTGACGCTGCAAGTTCGATGGTGCCCTCAGATTTCAGTTCTGACAACCGGTTCAAAAATTATAAAAACCCGCTCGTCCGTTTATAGAATGTACCTGAACAAAACATCAGAAATTGATTCCAGGCACACTGGGTCTTGGAATCAAGTGCCATAATTTTTTGCGGACACGTAAAAATCCCATGTATTTAAGAAAAAAATTTACATGGAATTTCTAGGTCATTAAATTGTCCCCACCTTAGGTATTTACATCCCCATAAGCTACAACTTGAACTATGGGAACAAATTGGGGTACTAAGCATGCATCTGAGCCTCCCGCTCCCATGTACTCTCCTAGAGGATCACATGCTACCAGCATACGCGCACTAGAGGTATCGACCATCCACGTAGGACCCACTCCTGTACATCCTCAATCTCTACTTGAACCTCCATAAATGTCGCACCATCGTCAACGTCCAGCTCTCCATGGATGATGATGTGGTAACGGTCGTGCAGGTATCTCCTCAACTGAGATACATGGTAGACATCGTGCACCTGGTGCAACTTAGGTGGAAGAGAAAAGCAGTAAGCCACCTCGCTTACTCAACCGAGCAACTGGAAAGGCCTGATTAATCTCATAGATAACATTTCACCTCAGCCAATTCTATATAGACCTTGGGGAACTGGACTCCATCGCCTGTCAGCATACGACTTCTTCCTGCTCTGCGCAGTCTTCACCCGCTCATGTATGATATGTACCTTCTTTGTAGTAGCTTGTACCATCTCTGGTCTCACTAGTAATAACTCCCCAGGGTCTGTCTAGCACAATGGTGATCTGCAAGGTCACCCATACAAGCCCTCAAAAGGTTTAATCCCTATGGTTGAGTGATAACTATTGCTGTACGAAAACTCCACCAATGGAAAGTCATCCTCCCAGCTGCGACTGAAGTCAAAGACACATTCATGTAGAATGCCTTCGAGGGTCTTAATGGTCTGCTCGATATAACCATCTATCTGAGGACAGAAGGTGGTTCTCAAGCGAAATTGTGTTCTATAAGCCTCCTGCATCCCCTTCCATAGACAAGATGTAAACCGTGCATCACATTCAGAGAAAATAGAGGAAGGTACTCCATGTAGTCTCATAATATCCTGCACATAGAGGCGTCCCCAGCTCTCTACTAAACCCTGCTCTCTAATCTGTAGGAAGTGGTCTGACTTGGTGAGTGGTCGAAGATCACCCAAATCTAGCCGTGACCTAGATGTTCATGGAAGAACCATCATGAATTTCATGGATAGATCATCCCACTTACACTTTAGGACCTCTAACGGCTGAACCGAGTCTGATGGTACCTAGTAATCTGCCTTTACTTGCTGACAAGTGAGGCAACATGAGACAAACTCTCCTACTTCCTTCTTCATACCCAACCACTAGTACTATCGTTGAATGTCCTTGTACACATTCACGACTCTGGGATGTACCTCTAGAGGGGATGTGTGGAACTCCCTCAACACTTCCCCCTGATGTTACACTGGTACCAAGGTACGTACTATGAAGAGAATGAAGTTCTCCCCACCTTCATAAAATCCATCAGGTTCCTGCCCTGTGGATATCGAAGCACGTCATGTCTCGCAGTCAGTGTCCCCATGATTTGCCTCCATGACTTGCTGGAGAAGTGGGGGAGTGACTGTAGGATACTAAATAAATGTATCTCAATCTCTATCCACAATGGATATCTTTAAAGCAGCCAGCTGATCCGTCGCCTCTCCTAGAAGGTGTATACCAGACCTTATATAGAGAGCTTCTGCAACAACTTTCCCTTCTAACCACTGAAGGTGAACATGGTTCCATCTGTGCGGACACACATCACTTTTTTCCTAATACAGTCATTATAAGCATGGAATGTAGATAACCAGTCCATACCCAAGATGAAGTCGTAATTCCTGGATGCCGCTTACTAAGTGATCCCACTCGAAGAACTCACCTCCGAGTGTAAGCTCGCACTATCGACACCTGTTTGTAATTGTCGAATCAGCTCACGTAGGAATTTCTAGCCGTAAGGATCGAGCCAACGGCTCCATCAGAATCTCCAAGCTCCGAACGAGGGAAGTGGAATTGAAATATTGACTGGAACATGTGTCTATATAAACTGAATTTATGGTAGAGTAGGCACAGATCATACATCTTATCATCTCTGGAGCACCGTGATCGTAGTCCCCAGCTGCCTGAAAATAATCTCTCCCCTATCCACCAACTTCCTACAGTCAGGGTGGGCCTCCTGGTGGTTTTGGTGGTAACACCACGTAATTTCATCCACTGCCAGCTGCACGTATTTCTCCTCTTCCATGTCTACCTTCTACTTGTGGACCGCCTCGTTTGAACCTATGCCTCTGCCTAGGAGGTCCCTCAACTGTCTGGTGATAATCTGAATAGTGGGTCGGACAGTCACGAGCCATGTGACCATGCATTACACATGAGTAACATTGTCCACTCTTGGCATGTCTGGCTCTGTCTCCTCTTTAGGTGCCCCGCGCAACCGATTCTGAGTCGTTCATTCATAAACCTGTAGGTCTGGTCCTCTTAGACCTCTACGACATCTGTCTACAGCCAGCTGTAGAAGACTCCTCTATGTGTCGTCGAGTAGTGGGTCTCACTACTGGTAACTACTCAACAATGAATCCCTCTACCAAGAAGGATCTCTCTTGCACCCCCGTCTGCATAGGGATTCTATGTGAGATCATCATAGCTCTGATATCATTCCTTATCCCCTACTCGATGATCTGGGCCCTAAAGAATGGATCCCGCACAATATTTTTGGAGTAGCGCGAGAGGTCCATGAACCTTGCTGAGTACTGTTCCACCGTCATGCTACCCTACTGTAGATGCAGTCACTATTCTATCTGCACTGCGCAGAGAGTGGCAGGGACAAACTCCTCTTGAAACAACATCTCTAAGTCTACACAGAGTAGAGTCACCTCATCATGCATCTGGAGCATTAGGATCCACCATCTGCATGTGGCTGCCGGAAGGAGACTCGCGTCAAGGATCAAAATAATGTATGTTGGTGTCCATACTCGCCTGTAGAATCTCACCACAGCTTCCATTCAATCCTTTGCTTCCTGTGGGTCCATCTCTCTCCTAAACATTGGTGGCATCTGGAGCAGGAACTCATGAAACCCTTTCAAGTGGCGTGCATCATCTGCTGCTAGGGCTGGTGGCCTCAGTGGCCGAATAGGAAGTAGTACCGCTGGTGCCTCTGCTATTAAAGGGCCATACACTGAGGCGTCATCGCTCCGTGGGCTATCAGTACGTATAAATCTCAAGGATCTGACTCGTCATCCACAGGGACACATCCTGAAAGAAAGAGATATGACAAAGTGAAAAGATTATACCTGGTGAGCTGACATAAATAAAACTTTTGAAAACATGCGCACAATCAGTTTTTTCGTGCCCTGAGTCGGAAATCAGATGTTCTGGTCCTGGTGTATGGATAAGTCTGTCTCCCAAACCAATATCGGACTCCCTAAACTGAAAACCACACTTAGTACCCATAACACTATTTCTTCACATAAAAGAAACATCAGTGTTCTAAGATCTCTGGTAGAACTAACTCCTCTGATACAAATTTGCAGCGGCCCATCCCTCGGGGCCCGTATCGTGACTACCCCTAGCCCGCCTTCCATAGACCATGATATGGTGACTAGAAACAAAGGCGTAAATCCCTAAACTGGGAAGTCATTTACTTTATAATTGAAAATGAACACATCAGAGTACACAACTAGAAGAAAAACACTATGTAAAATTGTATTCAAAAGAAGTGATGGAAAGTAAATGGGGTTGGAAATGATATAAATAAACCCCCAACATTTTGATTAATTGTTCATCATTTTTCATTCGTCGCATCCTCTAAACGTGTTAAATATCGAGCTACGTCGGCTCGTTGACGTTGCAGAGGGTAGGTCGTGAGGTGTTCGGGTAGATGAATGTCAAAGAAGAATCATCGCCGGCGTTCTTCGCGTTATTCATTTGGAGGGGAGTTCTTCATTAGAGAGGGTAAGTTTCTCCAAGTGATCTTCCTCTCCCATGTTTCAACCAAAATTAATGTTCCCAAAATAATACTTCATCTATTATTTTAATCATTGGAACATAATTAAAAAAAGTTGAATTAAATTACGTAGTATTCCCCTTAAAATAAACCACATGTGTTGGCACAATTAATTAAATGGGTAAGGTGGCACTAATTAATGGTAGAGGAGGTCACAGGAACCCCCTCATTAATTAGGGCAGTCGGGATATTTTCCACCCACCCATTAATTGGGGGGTTTTAGTCTCGTGTGGTCCCCACATCGTAACCTCTCGCATGAGGTTAAATTCGGGTGGCCCCACCACCGTAACCTCTCGTGGGAGGTTAGGGTGTGGCGGTCCCACGTCCAACTACCATGTGGAGGTTTTAACCAACAATCACACACATGGAAGCTTAAAATAAAATAATGTGTTGTACACATTATTTTATTATTTTTTATAAAAATCAAAAAACTAACTTTTATTCTCGACCATCTCCAATCGTGGTGAAAGACTTCGTAAGTGAACACCGGTGTTGTGAGTTCAACGGTTCCCTCAGATTTCTATTCTGAGCATTGGTGAAAAAATTATAAAATCCCGCTCATATTTTTACTGAACGTACCTGAACAAAACATCAAAAATTGATTCCAAGCACACCGGGCCTTGAAATCAAGCGTCGTAAATTTTCAAGGACTCGTAAAAATCCCTTTTATTTAAGAAACAAATTTTCATGGAATTCCCAGGTCTTCACATTAATCAACTCAATTGATCATGTGTACATGTAATATTCAAATAATTAATCACATATTTGACACATATTTTTTGCTAATTTTAATAAATTAAAATTTAACACTTTATTTAAAGTCTATATAAATTAATATCCAAGTCACTAATAAATAATAATAATATCTATCCCACGTTAGATAAATATTTTTAATGAATTCGAAATAAAATATAATTTTATTTTCATAATAAGTCAATCATGATATTCTTTTACATTATGTTAATGACCAATATCAACCAATCAGATCTAATTAGGTGGGGGTTAGGTATGTTTATGAATATATGTTGTTTTATAACTATTATGTTGTCATTACTTTTCTACTCTAGGTATGAAACCTAGTCATGTAATAGAATTATGATGAGTAAATGAATTAAAATACGATTTTGTGTGATTTTTGATGTGATAATATTCTATGATGAATGAAATATGATGTATTTATCTTAATTGGTCTACTAATTATTGAATAATTTTTTAAGAATGTGATTAAATTTTTAAGAATGACATTTTTTGTGTATTTTAGATACTTTTATTATTTTGGAGAAAATGATCACACGAGCATACAATTGATTTATGGTGTTGAATATGTTATATTAATTCATGTTAGGATATCAGTGTTTGATAAATATTGGTGAACATCCCATTATTGATTTAATAATATTTTTTCTTTTAATTATTTCTCTATTGTTTTTTTGTTTATAAACTATGAATTAATGATCATTAATAATTATTTTATGTCTAATAGGGTATTGATAAAGAATGGAATCATTACATTTTTTGGTATAATAATTTTTTCCAAAAATGGGAGATTTTAATATATGTTATTAAGAAAATAGATAATCTCAATCAAGTTATTATGAAATATCATAAAGTCTACATAGCTTCCGTGAATGAAGGTTATTTAATGTATTATAAACAAAAATAGAAATATAATAGGTAGAGATATAGGAAAATTTTATATACATAACATGGGATATCATATGAGGTGACATATCTACATTATGATATATAATAATATTTTTTACACATCCAACAAATTTTATATTTATTGATCAAATAAGATAAGGATTGATGTCATTATAACATATAATTAAAAATAATTAAAATTTATAGAAATTATTTTTTGATTTGACTGTCCTCAAGATGTTTTCTACGAATTAAAGTAATTTAAATAAATTGGTAGAATAAAAGTTTTCCAATGAATTACCACATTGTTTGAATAATTATTTTTAGATGGGGAGTGAATGATATATCATCTTTTGTTAGATAGTTTATCCTTATAAAAAACATGTAACCAAAGAAACAGTATAACCATATACCACTAATTAATGTGTGTCACAGTAATCGTTTTGTATCATATACATTATAAATAAATGATTGGTTTTAAAGAAGAATGAAATGAACAATAGGAATCATATATGAAAAAAAATCAATACATTGTTTACAATTTGATGATTATACCAATTTAAAAAAAATTAATTTGAAATCGATAAGAATATCTTAGAAAATATTAACACATGTTTGATTTAGAAAACATCAATAAGAAATTAATTTAATAAGAGATGTAATGTAAACATAACATATGATTTTTATTCGACATGACATAGTAGAAATTCAGGTAAGTACATGTGAAATAATAGATACATAAAATATGTTTATAATTATTCATCAAAAATAAAAATTCGGATTACAACATTTTGATTTATTATGCTTAATGATATAATCCTTAGGATCTGTCAACATTACTCGTGATTTTGAAGTAAACACATCACCTTCAGCACTATTATATGAGACTCATTATTCTAGACATTCACTCAAATTGTGAGGTCGACATACAAATGACATCAATAAAAAATCCTTATAATATAAATTTTGACATAATTTATTTATGGATCGTGTTATCTACCAAAATAGTATAATAGTTCAATATGATAAATTTTTAATAGATAAATAATCTTTAAATATCTTTTAGTTTATCAAATTTCAACTAATGGATAATTTAAAAACAAATATTAAAAATTTTCACATTTGGTAGGATCTCACTGGTTTCGAAACAAGAAAAAACAATTGCACCAAAAAACATGAATGAGGGCTATTAAAAAAGTATCAGTATATAATAGCAATATTTTTAATTATTAAATGTAGAATCCTGGACACAAATGACCTAGAGCTAGTGACTTCTTGATTACAATTTTAAAACATACAAGGGATATAACACACAAGATGAATTATATAAAGAAAAATAATGAAAAAATACATACTGGATTTCAATAATAAATTATAAATTTAGAATAACTATCATAAGAATCTTTATCGAATCCTTCGTATTACTTATAATATGCTTCATCACATCCCAAGGTAATGAGAAATAAAAACGGTTGATCTCAAATACATAATAAGGGTTTTAATATAGATGAATCTATTATAAGTTTATAAGTTACATTCCTAATTTCATCGTAAATTAATAATACACGTTAAATATAGAAAAACAATATAAAAAAATTCATCCATGGATAATATCACTATAGTAACCACATGGATAATAACAACTAATTTATAAATGAAGGAAATTGTTTACAATAAGAGTAATGATCTCGATATTCAAGACCTATTGACCATCAATGGATTGTTTAGAGATTTGTTAAATTTATTTGTAGGTATACACAAAAAATGTTTAATTTTTTTTGGCAACTTGTTTTTCTCATAAGACTGATAGATTCATCAAATGGATATATAATTCCAGGTCGCATATGTCGCTATATTTTAAATGAATTCATCATTTATTTAATAATAAATATACTTCATATACCTAAATAATTTTAAGAAAATGACTATATTGACTAATGAATATAGAATATTATGATTTATAGAGCACATTCAATAATATTTGTATTATAAAAATTAGAAATGTTGTTTTTATCCAATAATAATATCCCTAATAAAATGAATATAGACATATAAGGGAAATTTAATAACCAATGAATGAATATAAAAAATAAATTTAATATTTTTAGAGAACGTTAATTAAATCCTCTAATTAAGATATAAAAAATGACCATCAATTACTCAAAATGATTTTTTGTAACAAATACTTATATTTTGGAGAATAAATAATAATTGAAAAACAAATTTAAATATGTTTTCAATAAGTTTTTTCATTTTTAAATCCATTTAGTACTTTTTGAATAAGAATAATATCATAAAATGGTTATAGATGTGGTAATGTCCTTTCATTTTATATACGTTAAAAGGAATCCTTTAATTTGATTTTTTTTAAAACAACTAAATTGAACCTTTAAAAAATTAGAAACATTAATTTAAATCTATGTTAAATATAATGGATAACTTAAAATTTCTATCATAATGTATTTTATTAAATAAAATAACATCATTAAAATAATTTGGAAACATATATATTGAATAAAATATACCCAATCCAACAAAAGAGATTAGATTTTTGTTTATACATTTTTACAAGATTAAACATCCAAAAGGGTAAAAGATGAATTGAAATACATAAAATCCATAAAACACAATATTTTATGAAATATATGGGGTTTAAATTGAATTTAATATGATATTTATTTAATGAAAATATAGGCACTCAATAAATACTTGAGTGTAGAATTAATTCGTACCATATTTGTAACTTTTAAATAGAATCCCCATTAATGAACATACATTAATGGAATCAATAACAACAATTAATTAATATATATTCAATCTAAACACATAAATTATAAATTATATGAACCAAATAGAATAAAGTAGTTTTATAATAAAAACTATGTCTTAGTGGAGTGAAAATGAGAACAAAATCACATACCTCAACTTCAACCTTCCATGCACGTTATTTTAACCATATATATAATAAATTTATATTTATTATAAATATATTAAATAACCATATACATATCTATAATATCATATATGTTCCCCTTATAACATCTTTTAATCATTTTTTATTATAATTTTATAGTTATCATCGTTTCAATTGTTAATGACATTAATTTTTGAGAAAATTTAAATATCGTTTATCGTTTTATTATCTATTAATTATACTTCCATAATCATTATTATTTAAATAATTATATAAATATAATATATTTTAATTATATTTATATATTTATAGTCATTAAAAAATTATAAATATAACTATTAATTACATCATTCTTGGAGATGGTTGGCTATTTGTATACATGAATGTTATTTTCAGTTTTGATGGGATGGCATGAATTAAAGGTAAATAATGATTCAAAATATTAGAAATTTTATAATATTATATATCTCAAATATATTCATTAAAAATATTATAATTACAAAATTTTAGCATTTTAAATAATAAATACACATTTCACTCGGAAGGTGGTTGTCTATACGTACACATGATGGACTGTATCACTTATTAATATAATAAATTTTTTGATTGATGTTCAGATATTATTATTTGAAAATAATAATCAAAACACAATGATATTTGATAAAATATATTATTTTTATTTTTATTTATTTTCTGTATTTTACGCTACACCAATTATTATCTTGTTTTATACACAACATCATATTAGCTTGCTTTATACACAACAATATTCTTTTCTTCTGTTCAACACAATTTCCTGTTCTTCTGATAGAATTCATTTCATGAAATACTGAGTATTGATTTTGATTGTATAAATGAAATATGTTTGGATTATTTTATATGAAATAGTAATGGAATCTTTCATTACACATAACACTTATTTGGTTTGTGGTACATATAAGAGAGTCCTTCCTCAACAACATGCATTGTACCTGTTACTGATTTTTACTAAATAATGATATATTATTAAAATATTATTATTTAATGGGATATAAACTAGAATTTATAAAAACTATTAATCACATTTTGAATTATCATTCATATTACATGTTTTATAGAAAATTATATGAAAATTAAATAAAATTTTCAGATAAAAAAAGCATATTTCGAAAAATGCAGTTTTACAGATTTTGGATGGCGCTCCTATTTCAAATCTTGTGTTGATAGTTTTATAAGTTAAATATGAAAAAATTAACTTCTTATTTAAAATAGGTAAATAAAAATTTTCTTTGTCTTATTTTATTCATAAAATTGAAATTTTAATGAATAGTTAAAAATAATGCATTTTAATTCAAAGATTCGTTTTTATCTAATTCATTTATATAGAAAGATTAAATTTTTTTTAATTTGTTTTAAAGTTTAAATGGACTATATTTTTATCATTTAATACAAATTTTTTCATTTAAATAATTTCACTTTTTAATTGGACATGATCACTTTTCAATATTTGGATAGTTATTACTTCTTAAAAACCTGTGTTTTGGTTTTGAAAACAGGAATTAATTTTAAATTAATTATTGAAACCTCTGTGAATTGAATTTGGAATAATAGATTCCATATTTGCAATAATAAGGTTCAAATTGTGTAAATATATAACATTTATGTATATAAATTATATATAATAACTTTTTTAATAATTTTATTTACCATGGTTAAAGGTTAAATCTAATAAATAATGGTAAAAAATAATATTATAATAATATTAAACTACCCTAACACATATACTAATTTTTTTGGATGTGTAATTTCTGAGAATGTACATCCTTGGGTATATTTTGGGATCCCATCAATTCACTTGGATGTGAAGATGACAATTAATAAGAATTAATTTTATGTAAAGATAATAATAACCTAAACATATATTTTTTACTAAATTCCTTTTAATATGCGATTAAATAACCTATAATCAGGTATATAAATATGAATTATAAAGATAAAAATATTTTCTACATCATGGTAATTTATTTATAATATTTAGAGACCATATAAATAAATATGGTTATGACACAATTATGATATAGTGATTAACATATTACTGAATGATTTAAATAATTGTGGTTGTAAATATTAAAATAAATTTATATTGAACCATTTTAATAAATACATGAATTTTTGGGATTATTATGAATTTTTATATTTGAATTATTGATGTTTTTTGGAAGGAATAAAATTTTTACGGAAAATTAAAATGTCATGATATGAATAGTATAAAAATTGAGTAAATTGATTTTTTAAAACAAATAATATTTTATAAAATGATATAATAGTAATAAAAATCAATGATTCACCCAAATGACTTAGATAATGTTTAAAATATAATTAATGAACCACTTTAGGTATGATTTTAAATTTATAGTAACAATACTAGTTACATATTATGAATATACAAGAGGACATGATAAGAGTTAAATTAGTTAACTAATGGTTAAAGTAAACACATATTGTTAAAATTGCGACCTCAACATGCATAAGGAAAATTATTTGAATTTATTTAAAACAATACTCATATTAACTTCTAATTAAATGTGTTTGGTACCATTTGAAACCGAAAATATGTTTGTAATAAATTAATATTTTGAGAGTTAACTATAGTGCCAATCTCCTCTCTTATAAATGGGAACCAACTCCATATCCACTTAACTACATTTTGAGAATTTAATATAGGCAAAACCATAAAATTTATCTTCTAAAAACCCCAGTTACATTCTATATTTTTTGGTATTTTCCAATGATGAACTCTGGCACCCATGAGGTATTTTAATAGAGGCGCGTTGAGGAAGAGATACTATTTTCTACTGATTCTTTCAAATTTATTTCTTCTTCTACTTCCTCTTCATTATTTGATAAATTATAATTTATTAACATAATTATCATTAATATAATTATACATTATTATAAATACAAAACAACATGATTTAACCATCTATCCATCCTATGTAAAAAATCATCACGTGTGTGTACATATGGCTTACCGTCTCCACATTGCGGGGTAATATGTTTTTCACCACCAACATATTTGGATGGTTATAATGGTGGTAATAATAAATATATATGATTGTTATAATATATCATAATTATGAGATATTATACACCATCCACTTCAATACCATTCAACAGTTATGAGAATAAGATCACCGCATGTGCGTACATACAACTTACCATCTCCACAACAAGATGAGATGAATTCTATACGTTAACAAATCATGAATGATTGTAAAGAATATATTATAAATAATAATGAAATATAAGACATATAATTCTACTATATTTATTTGTATATATACGTGTATTTTACTTTATTCTATTTAATTTAATAGGGAAATCAAAACAGTGTTCACGCATACGTAAAACTTACTGTCTCTAGGAACATTATATTCCATTTCTTTTATCTATCTAATATAAATATATATATATTTATATACTGAATATATTTTATATATAAATCAATTTTTACATTATGGATGTATTTAAATAATTATATAAGTAATAATATCATGAATAACAATTAAAAACATGTACGATAAATACAACCAATATTACCCAAAACGTTGCATTATCATTGAATTGACAAACAAACATTTAATATAAAGGCATAAGTGAATCATATATGATATATTAAATAGTATTATGGTTCTATTAAAATTTAGTAATATGTATAACCCCATTATAAACGAGTTTCGGTCACATACTCATGAAATCAGACATATGGAAGAGATTATTTTTCAATATCGTTTTTATCCGAGATTGTTTATATATAAGTATTTACTGTGTATATATTTATCATCCATGTCCATTTTTTCTAAAAATTATTTATTAAAATGTTTAAAATTATTATATGTATTTTTAAAGTCATTTTTATTCTATTTTTACTTTTAACACATGATATGGAATGAATCATTCTATTGTATACCATATGAGGTACTTTTGACATTTCCAGTAAAGGTATGAGGAGAATGTATTTTCAACATATACAATATTAATGGATTTTTTATTGTTTAATGAATCCTTATTTACATTAAGTTTTTTCTAAAATATTTCATGTTTATTTTTAGTTAAATTTTTTTATTTTAAATTTGCATGTAATTTTGAGAATAGAAATCATTTTAAAGAAGAAATGATATTTTCCTTAAGAATAATGATCCAGTATTTTATCAAAATTATTCCCCATATAAGATGATGCTCTTAAATAGGGTTATGTTTCTATCTCTATTATTAATATGATTTGATTCTATTAATATGGAATGATATTTTATATGTATTTTTTTATGATATAATGATGTTTAAGAAACCTGTTATATTTCATGTGTTACGCTATAATGAATGGTTTATGTTTTTATGGCACATGTATGAATAAATTTCATACGATATAGGTGGGACCAATCTCTATCACCAATGTATTGGGTAAATAACAATATCTCATGAGATAGACATGACTGGAATGGAATGTAAATTTGGTTCAGTAATACATGGATGGAATATCATGTAAACCAAGTTCAGTAAAGGGGGGTCTTCCACCCAGATGGTCTTAGCATCAATGCCTTCGCTACTATAGAAAATATATTATGTGCTTATTAGTTTTCCAAAATTACATGTTTTATGAAGATTATATTCTATCATGGTAATTGTAACTTTCGGATCCATGATGTATGTACTTCCATGTTTTATTTCATGGCTCATGATTTGGATGTATAAACTGTGTATTCTTGTTTTTGTTTTCAAATGTTTCTGTTTTATTTCTTGTTCTTAATGTTTAGCCTTTCTGACCATTTCATCTCACCCTTTTTATGTTTTCTTTTCCCCAAGGTATAATACAAGGTTTTAGGCAGGAAAACTAATGTGTAATATATTTGTGGTGGATGTTAAAGATCTTTCAAGATGATTTATTAATTATGTTCTGAGTTTCTAATGTCACTAAACCAGTTAGATTTTTGGGAATCTGTTTGTGTCATGTCTTATAAATTATCAAAAGAAGTTTTATGTTGATGTATGTTTGGATTGGGGATATACAATTGGTTTCAAAGCGAATGTTTAGTCTACCTTTGGAAACTAGGATGTGAAAACATTATTGAGATCCCTAGAAATATTTCTATGGTATGTCTAGGTATTTATCTAAGGGAATGTCTATATAAAGATTACAATCATATAAATATGGTAAGGATCCTGAATAACTTAGGATTAAACATATGATGTTATATATTCAATGTACTACCCTGTAATAATATTTTTTTTCCAAGTATGAATTTTCACTCTCACACTGTTCTTTTTGAGTTTTCGATAATGGAATGAACCTAAAGTAACCATGTTAATTATCAATGAATTGGGAAATGCAATGATTGTCCTCCATAACAACCAAATGTTAAGATATTTGGAATGATAAATATTATTTTTATACTTACAAAATCTATGAAACATCTTGGTCTTCCAAATGACCAGTGAAGGGAACCAAATTCTATTGAGTCCTTCATGATTCAACATCCTCCATTCAGTGGGTATTTTGATCCACTTATTACTGAACAATGGATTAGTACCATTGAAATGATATTTTTCATCCTCGCTATTTAGACCATGAAAAAGGGAATTTTCTATTTCTATAGTTTAGAAGGTGAAGCAGAACAATGGTGGAATCTAATTGAAAATACAAGGCAGCAAGATGAAATTGAATCCATGAATATGGATGAGTTCAAGACCATGTTTTTCAACAAGTACATCCCTTGTATTCTTTAAATAAAGAATGAAAAGGATATCTGGGAGAATAAAAAAAGGTATGATTATTATTTTTGTACATAACAGGAAAAATCTACAAGGTGTGCAAGGTATGCATCTCGATTGATCATCCAACATGAAAGTAAAGTTGATTGATTCATCAAAGGTATAAAACCATGTATATGAATTCCATTAGATTTAAGAGACTTCTATAGCTGTGAAGAGATAGTGGGTTGTCTTATCATGTTATAACATCATGTTTGTGTTACAATTCCATCTCAAGGTTTTGACATGAAATGAAATATAGAGTTCATGAAGAAATATTAAAACAATGGTGAAAAGAAAATAAACGCTTTCTTATACTCAAATGTGTGGAAAGAATTATTGAGATGTCTTAAATGGATTAGAAAATGTTTCAATTTTTATAAAGAATGTCATCGAGCTCTTTAGTGCTGATGTAATGGGAAAATGGATTCTAATGATGTGAATATAGAAAAGTCTCTAGAGGACACACCAACAACACTTCAATGCTACATGTTCAAGGAAATGGGACATTTTTCTAACCAATTCCAAAATTGAAATCTTAGTAACGATTAACATAAGAAAGATATTATAGAAAATGACAATGAGAAGTCACATGTGATCACTATAGGAGATGTTGAGTATGAAGATGAAGTTGTGGACTGATTATGTTTTTATGTAATGGGATTCCAAAATAGTTTTATGGAATCTAATTTATAGTATTATGTAATATTGGAATATTTATGTATTGGTTTATTGTGATTTTATATAATTATATGGTATCAATAACCCTGAAAAGTTATTGAAATATTTTTTGGAAAGAACATGATATCCCCAAAATTAAGGGATAAGGGGATATTGAGATGTTCGATAGTAATAATGAGATTAGGACTGATAAAAGGAAAATGTGAAATAATGTTTCTAGTATATAGAATTTTTGGTATATTTGGTGTGTTGAAAGAGATAATTTTGATTGAATTCATGTTGTCACTATGGTTCGATGGTAATTCAGGTTAATATAATTTTTAATGAGAATACAGGATTAAGGTATTCAGATGTTTGCATTATGAAAACCATGAACTAGAAAATGAAATTTGGGAAACTAATGTTAAGTCAATTAATTAACCTCGTTGAAAATATTTATATTTTCTATTTTTTTAAGGATTAAAATGTTATCCATTTATGGATAGTATACATCATATTCTTGTGGATGATTGTTATATTAATGTAATATCTCAATATATGTCGACATATGCCTATTTTATAACCTTTTCTAATGTTTTTGTTGAGGCATATAGAATGACATATTATTCTATCACTTGATCTACTAACACTTAAATAATGAAAAATTAAACCTCATTTCATTAAATAATATATGAAGTGGAAATTAATTAAGGACAGACCAATTGTGAGATTGTACTGAAATCATGTAAGTATTTCTCCTCATGTAAAAAATTCATTATCTTTAAGAAGATGATATTGAACCCAAAAATGTTATCCAAGTACCTTCTTATCAAATGAATTATATGTTACCTTAAATCTTCTCATATTTATGTCTTTCCTATAGTTTAATATCTCAAAACCTTGTTCTATATCACTATCCATCAAAAAATGATGGTTAGGATTCTCTTCCATATCCATGATTTCACTTAGCTCCTATGTTCGTCTATGTGGAAAACAATTTATGAGTTACTTTTGGTATGCAATATATTTCCATCATTACTTTGTATAATGATGTTTTATAATCCCTTTTTATGATGTGGTTTTCCATGAACGATTATTTCATGTAGAAAACCATTAATTACCTCGATGAATTTTGAGGGAGAAATTCATTTTATGAGGTGGTAGAATGTAACCCCCTAAGATTTTATGATATAGATTCTATTAATTTTCATTTATGTCTCATGTTTTATTATACACCAAGACTATCTTTCACTATACACAACACAGTATTAACTTGTAGTATATGCAAAACTATTCGTATCTTGTGTTGCACAAAATTTCATGTTCCTTTGATAGATTTCATTTCACGCAATACTGAGTATAGATTTTTTTTTCAACGTATAAATTAACTGTGGTTGAAATTTTTTATATTGAACACCAAAAAATGCTTTCAATACCCAAAACCCTTACATGGATTGTGTTACACACATTCACTACCTTCCTGGATAGCTTGAGTTGTACATGATATAGAGATTCACTAAATAATTATATATTTTTAAAATAATATTAATTAATGGTATATAGACTATAATTAATGAATTTTATTATCCACCTTTTTAATTAGCATTAATTTTAAATTTTTATACAACAATATATGAGAACAAGATCAATTTTTTAGATAAAAAACATTGTTTTAATAAAAATGTAGTTGTATCTCCTTTTAATGGAGAACCAATTTTAAATCTTCCATTGGACACATTAATAATATCAATTTGAAAAAATAAACTTCTTCATTGAAATAAGGACATTAAAATTTATTGTAGATGATTTTTTGTTGTGTTTTTAATGAAATTTAAATTTTAATGAATAGTGAAAAATATATATTTTTAATACCTAACTGCCTTTTTATCAAATTTATATATATAATTAGATTATCTAATTAATTGGTTTCAAAGTTTAATAGGATTATATCGTTATCGTTTTTCAAATTTTTGGAATTGGATGTCGTTTCACTTTTAAATTGTATATAAACACATTACAATCTATTTGTTAGTTTTTATATCTTAAATACATTTTTTGGTTTTGACTATGTGAATTAATTTAAAATTAACTATTTAAACTTAAGATTTTTAAATTAATAAAAATGGATTCCAAATTTGGAATCATAAGGTGCAATGTTTTTAAATATATATCTTTAATTTTTAGACAAAATGAATAGTAACTTCAATAATTATTTTACTTACCATGGATAAAGGGTAAATCTTGTAAATAAGGGTAAAAATATAATACTATAATTATATTAAATTATACTAACACATAAACTAATAATATTAGATAATATATCGCCAACCATGGTCATCCTTTGTTAGATTTTTGGACCCCATGGATTCAATTGGACGTGATAATGATATTTTATAATAATTACTTTAATGTAATGAAAATTATAACCTAAATATATATCTATTACTCAATATTTTTTAATATGAGACTATATAAATTATAAATGGGATATAAATAGTCATAATAAATATAAAATGATTTCATACATCATGGTATTTTATTTGTAATTCTTATAATCCATATAAATATATTTATATTTGATAGAATGATGATGTAGTGATTAACATATTAATGATTTATTTAATTAAACGAGTTTATAAATATTAAAATAAATTTAATTGGAACCATTTTATGACATAAAATAATTATATGGATGAATATGTCTTGTTATATTCTAATTAAGGATGTTTTTTTGAAAACATCATGTTTTTATGGATTTTTAAAAAAATCATAATATGAAGAGTATAAAAATTTAAATAATTTAGTTTTTAAAACTAATACTATTTTATTAAATGATATAATTGTCCTAAAAATCCATTTTTCGTCTAAATTTCTTAAATAATGTTCAATATAACATTATTGAACCACATTTGGTTCAATTAGAATTTAACAGTAAGTATATTAACTATATAGTATGAATATAGAAGAAAACATGGTGAATGTATAATTAGTTGACTTAGGGTTAAAGCAAAGAAGATAAGTATATATTTGGGACACAATAAGGTCTAATAAAATATTTGATTACAGCCATTCAAAATCTTCACATCTTTCCATCTAATTAAATTAGTTTTTGTTCTTCTAAACCAAAAATCATTCTGCAATAAAATAATATTTTTATAGTTTTTTAAAGTGCTCTTCACCTATCTTTTAAAAGGGAACCTCCTCCGTCCCCTATTATATCGATTTTTATCCTTCATGCTCGGCCAAACCCTAGCCATTTTTCTTCTAAACAACCCTAGTTACATTTTAGTGGTTGAGGTATTCTAAGAACACCATCTCTAGTTCCATAATATGATATTTAAAGGAGGCACATCGAGGAAGAGGAAATCTCTTCTAACAATTCATTCATATTTCATTCTTCTTCTAATTCATCATCATTAGTTGTTTCATAAAAGGTAATAACATCAAAATAAATCATATAGCTATTTGTTATTATAAATATTACACAATAGTATTTCAACTTCTATCCTTCCTACAAAAAATGAAATCACTGTCTGTCCGTACATGTGCCTTACCATCTCCACACTGTTTGGTAATCTATTTTTTACCACCACCATAAATGGATGGGTATAATGGTGGAAATTATAACTATATAAAATTATTATAACATGATAATAATTATGATATATTATATATCATTCGCTTCAATACCAATTAATAATTATGGGAATGATATAGTCGCTCGTGCGTACGTACAACATTCATTATCCATGACGCGATGAGATTCACTCTCCACATTAACTATTCATGGTTGACTATAATGTATATATAATAAATAATAATGGAATATAAGACATAATAACTCTATTTTATTTATGTGTGTATATATATATTTCATTTACTTACATTCAATTTAATGAGCAAAGACAAACAACGTTCATGCGTACGTACAGCCTACCGTCTCCATGAAGGTTGTATTCCATTTGTTATCGATCTATTATATATATATATATATATAATATAATATATAAATCATGTTTTACATTATTGAATAACATAAACCATGATATATGTTATAATATCATGAATAAGAATTCAAAACATGTATTATTAATAAAATATTATTACACAAAATGTTACAATAACATGGAATTCACAAATGAACATGTTATATAAATTCATAAGTGAATCATATAAGATATCCTAAATATCATTAATATTATTTTACAAGATAATAATATGTTTTAAACCACTATATAGGAGTTTCAGACACATATGTATGAAATCGGACCTAACGTAAGGGATAATTTTGCAATCTCATTTTTATCTGTGATTGTATATACATATGTATTTAAAGAGGATATATTTATTATCCTGTCCATGTATTTTAAATAAAGTCATAAATATTTTACAATTATTTAATTTATGGTTAAATTTAATTTTTCCTTTTTTTAATTTTACTAGATGGTATGGAAGGAATCTTTATTTTGTTTAATGTATGATGTACTTTTAAACATTTAATGAAAAAGTAAGAGTATTTTTTTTACATATACGAAATTAAGGGATTTTTTTATGGTTTCATAATTCCTTATTTCCATGAATATTTCTCTTCACTATTTCATGTTTATTTTTTATTAAATTATTTTATTTTAAATTTCAGTGCATTTTTATAAAAGAAATCTTTTTTGAAGAAGAAATGATATTTTCCTCAAGAATTATGTTCAAGTGTTTTATTAAAATTAGTTCCCATCAAGATGATGCGATTAAATAGGGTTATATTTATATATTTATTATTACAATTATTTGATTGTGCTACTTAAGGAATGATATTTTATATGGATTTTTCTATGATGGAATGATGCTTCAGAAACCCATTTTATTTTATTGGTTATACTATGATGAATGGTATATGTTTTTTTTTAAAACATGTAAGAATGATTTAATTATGGGATCGATGGGACCTATATCTACCACCAAGGCATTGGGAAAATATTTATATCTTATGAGATAGACAGAACTGTAGTCGAAATTGAATATGTTTCTGTAATACATGGCATGAACAACAAGTAAACCTAGTTCAGTAATGGACTTCGTCCACTACCATGGTCTTGGAAGTAAGGCCATTGCTATTATAAAAAATATATTATGTGATTATTATTTTTCCAAAATTAGAAATTTTATTCCAATACTATTGAATAATGGTTAATGTTTCTTTTTGATCCATTCATAATGTACTACCTTGATTAATTGAAGTAATCATGATTTTGTTGATTAAACATTATGTTCATGTTTTTACATTCAAATGTTTACTGTTTCTTTTATGTTATCTGTTTTTCCTATAATAAGCATTTGAGGTCACCCCTTATGTTTGTCTTTTACACGTGATATAATGAAATGTTTTAGGTAGGAAATATAATGTGCATGATTTTTATGTGAGATGTTTAGGATCATTCACCATTATTAGAAGATAATGTTCTGAGTTTCTGAAGACACTAAACTAATACAGTCATTGGGTATCTGTTTCTGTCATGTATTTTTTATTATGAAAAGGAAATGTAATGTCCATGTATGTCATGATGGGGCCTATACAATAATTATTTCATAAATATCATATATATTCATTACATCTATCATTATAGCCATACATAAAAAGTGGTTTTGAGAAAAAATAACACCTCTATGTGGAGACAGTAAAACATAGGATCTCACCTACAATGCATTCATTTTTCTGAAGATAGAAAAGATATAAAATTTTTTTGTTTTATAATTATAATAATATCTGATTATAATAATGATATTTGATTTTTTATTTCATTATTTTACAAACATTATTATAGGAATCCTAAGAAGGAAAATATATTAACAAGTCAGTAGAGATTCCAACATATTCGTTTGAAGAATTCATCTAGTTTTCATCGTATGGACACTTGAAGTGGTTTTTAAAGAGGAGAAAAATCTAAATATTATATATTGGGATGTTTATAAAGAAATTGTCAAATCTATGGTTGAGATATATGGTTCAATAACATGTAATGATATGAAATAATGGGAGATCATTCATATGTTAGGAGAGGGGAACTCCTATAATTATTGAAAATTTTCAAATGTAATAATTTCACATTAATTACCAAGTGGTTCAAAAATATTGGGGTACTAATGAAAATTAGTATATGGTGCAAATATAATCATCAAATAATTATTTATAGTTTTTTACATCATTTCGAACCGTTAATGTTTTATTAACCCATTTTTTAACCATTTTTAATTTTAACCGTAGAAATAATTATTTCAATATTAAATGGTTCTAATTTTACTCATTGAAAATAAAATTGATGATAAATTATGAATGGGTTACAATTTTAACCATATATTTTCTCCCATAACCAATTGAGATAATTTATTATATTTAAAAAAATTCATAATATATTATATTCATAAAATAACATGAATGTTATTTTTCACATTATTTTTTATGTTGTCATTAAAAACATCTTGAGTTTTTAATTAAAATACAAATTTTCCATCATATTTAATATGTTATATGTATCTCTTAAATGTTATAGTCTAATATGTCTCAAAAAAATAATATTTCTTCCAATGAAATTCCATCACAGAAATAAAAAATAATCAAGATATGTATTCCTCATCATTAACTCATGTTCCCACATAGATATATCAAATTTATTGTTTCCCCAAAAATCTTGGACAAAATGTGAAGTCTTATTTTATACGAAAATCACTATTTAAAACTGTAATAACTTATAATGATTCCTTAAATGATACATCTTTCTCTAATAATTCTTACATTGATATCAATACATGTTTATGACTTGTTATGTACTCCCTCATAAGAGACACATGGAAACTATCATGAACATGAGAGAGATTTAGTGGAAGCATCATGAAACTAGATGAAGTCTCAGTATGATTATAAAATTCAAAGGGATTGTTATAACTATCGATAAAAATTATCTTCCTTCCAAATATCATAATCTTATTTAATGAAACTTTTCATAAGAATGCATTTTCATTAACATTGAATAACAGATCTGATTGAAGATTATAAGAATTAAAATTTTTCATTCCAATATGAACTTATATTATTTTTAATTGATGTAACCATATCATTCATTTCCTAATATTGATCAGGTACCAGTAATTCTACTTCTCCATATACTCCCAAATAGGTTTGAGGGCAGATATAACACCCTGCCCCATCCCATTGTCTTGAGGTGAGGCAGAGGAATGATACTTCACATTAAGCAACATTCCCAGGGCACAAATGGCTACCAATAAATGCCAATGGATTCAATAATCATTGGGGAATGATTTTACCTTATGGTAAAATCAACCAAACAATCAATCAATTAATAACAAACTATATGGTACATGTTAACATGTAACCTAACCCATAGAGTAAAAAATGACAAGAAAACTATTCTATAACATTTCCCAATGCCAAAACCACCAAACTGAAATCAGAGTACAATACAAAAGACTAAAAAAGACCCAAAACTGCTATAAAACCCTTCATAGATCCACACCATTCCCCCTGCTCTAAGAATCAAAACATGACCAAATCATCTTGTCGAACTGCTATCTAAATGAGATGCCTTTATATAACCTATGACCTGCAACACAACATATGAAAAAGCACCATAGTGGAAAAGATTGGGGTCAGTACTAATACTCTCTAGGATTTCCCCAAATTAAATCCCTACACACGGCACTAGGATAAAACTATTATAACGTTTATATAAAGCTGGTTATATAAAACATAACATAATTTAAGAATTACCAATAATCCCAACACACCATTTCCAATCAACAATAACCCATACCATGAAACCCCATGGGAATCCCAAATACCATTCCATAATCATTTTCACTATTCCACATTAGAAAAAAAATTCCATCTTAAGAAGCAACACACAACAAGGAAACCAAAAATGGTAGAGCTTCCATCCAACTCGTTCACTACATTTCTAACTAGTGGCGATTCTTGACCACTATCTATCATGGTGGATCTTCACACTAATAAACATCACCTTTTATAGTGAGACATCCCACACACATCCATTAAATCAACACAATCCATAATGAAAAATAAAAAAATGCACAAAGCACCATGATCACATAATAAGCATGCCATTATATCCATCACATGCCAATTCACATCAATAACTCAACCATTTTTTGAAAATAGTCAATTTCCAACATTGCATTCCCAAACACATTTCAACAAACAACATCTTTATTGAATGAAATAATTCAAAAACCATTTTTCACAATCAACAACTAATGATTTTAGAACCAATAATTTAAAATCACACAAAAATCCCCTTTTTTGCATCAATAAACCATTTCCCCAAAATCACCAAAATCATCACTAATGGGTTTCCAAAACAATTTTAAAATCATTATAATAATTAATTTCAATTTAAACATTATAATTGAAAAAAGGTCACTAATTATAACCAAGTAGAGTCGAGAGACAATCCACCTACCTTCATGGTTTTGGCGAAATTAACCCATAAGTAACCACACCATAAATTCAGACAAACACTCCACCAAAAACAATCTAGATCTCCATACCTGAGATGAACTACCTTCAATATACTAAGAAACCCCATAAAATACCTCTTAAATGAGTGTTAGAGAACAAATAACCATTGAGAAGTAAAATCTCAGATATGGGTAGTATGTGGGATGAAATAGGTTAGTTAGTTTTAATCTCAACTAACTCCATTTAAAAAACCATTTTTAAAGTGTCACACAGTTAGATAGCTTGGTTAGACAAACTGTTCACCAACCATGAGTCTAATACTTCTTCAAAGGGGCCCCTCACATAACCCTTTCAACACTGTTAGGAAACCCATGTGATTATTTTGTGTACCCCACTACCTGCATGGTTCATCATGCATGGTTGACACTAAATTTTCACAATCTGTGATGCCTTAAAAGGCCTAAAAAATAATTCAAACTTATTCTAAACACTCCCAACCTCCTCCCAAGTCATACCAAGAACAATTAACACAAAAAAATGCATAATAAAAGGCTACATACATCAAATCAGGGTGCATACATTCTCCCCATAGTTAGGAATTCCGTCCTCAAAATATATAAAACCCTCGCTTGGACGATAGTTCTTGGGCCATTACACTACCATCAATTTATCCCACTCCCATGTATCGTCCTGAATCATACCATGCACTAAAACCCCTAAGTAAACCGATTATTTTACCATTAAATACTTTCTCTTAACTATCCACAGTCTAGAGTAAAATTTTCACCAAGGAAGCATCTGTTTCTATATCAACCTAATCCCAACAAATCACATTGTAAGGAATTAGCTAATACTTCGTTAATTGTGACACAAGAAACACATTGTGAACTTTACTAAACAGTGGTGTTGAAGAGAACAGATAATACATCTCTCCAATCTACTCAAATATCTAAGAACTCCAAATATACCTTAAGGATAACATACCCTGCTTTGAAAACAGACAATTTCCTAACCTATGAGAGATTTTCTAAAACACAAGATCATCCACCTCGTTTGAAAACATTCATAGAAAATGGTCTACTTTCAATTTATGATGATATTGAGACATATCCATCATCTTCTGGATCAACTTGATTTTCTCTATAGTCTCATGGAAAATTATTTTCCCAATCATAAAAATCTCACCTGTTTTCACCCAACATAATAGAGAACGAAATAGAAGCCCATACAATGCCCCAAATAGAGCCATATGTATTGAATCCTAATAGATGTTATTATATAATAAATCCACCAATGTTATGTACTCCACACAAGAACCGCCAAACTCCATCACACATGACCTTATCCTAACCTCCATGGTCTATATCACAATCTCATATTGGCCATACGTTTGAGGATGAAATGTCATGTTCATTGTCAAATGTGTCCCAAGGGCTTGTTGGAAGGATCAACCAAAACGAGACGTGGACCTCTGATCTCTATCTAATAAAAAATAAACTAGAACAACATACTTTTTTACCAGTTCATGAATATAAAATTTGTATAGGTCAACCATTTCATGGTATTCATAAATTATAATGGATTTGGTAGATATTGTGAGTCGATCGACAATCAACCATATGACATCGTGCATCCTAACCATTATTGGGTGACCCGTCAATAAATCTTTTGCTATTTGTTATCATTTCCACATTGGGATAGGTTAGTACTGCAAAAGGCCTACTCTCTGATGATGCACTTCCTTGACCTGCTGACAAGTAAAGAATCAAGAAAAAAGATCTCCTACATTCGTTTTCAAACTAGCAAACAGAATTTACACTTTCAATGCCTTATACATAGTCTAAATTCTAGAATATACATACCACATGGAATGATGATAAGTCATAAAAAGTTCCTCCTAATAATCCACTGGTACCACTATCCGATTCTGAAACCACAAGACTGAATTCCCATTCAGTTCTGAGCCCTAAATAGTCTCATAACCATTGAGTTTCGATGTCATTGCCAGAACATCAGAATGAGATGCATGTGCCTCTTCAACAAAGACATCGAAGTCAGGAACCAACAAAACTGAAACGAAGACAACTCTGTAACCCCAGTCCTAATAATCCATCCACATTTCAGCTATGAATGAAATCATCATCCACTTTTCTAATGTCTGATTCACCACCTCAGCATATGAATTCTTACTTAATTCATCTTCCACCAAATTTCCCGCACCCTGTGTGTAAATTATATTGTAATCAAACACCTAATGATATTCCATACATCTCATTTTCTTCAAATTCTATTATCTTTATGAGAAAATTTCTTGTAATCTTTTGTTATTGGTAAACACCATAAATTTCTCACCAAATAGATAATGATACCCAATTTTTGAATAATGAACCACTACCGCCAACTAAAAATCATGTTTTGGGTAGTTCTTCTCATCAACCCCCAATATCCTTGAGCAATATGCAACCACATGACCCCCCTACATCAGAACACAACCCTACCCTGATCCTAATGAGTCACAATACACCACATACCCTTTTCATGGTTTAGAAAAAACCACGATTGGCGCTGATGTAAGGAATACCTTTATCTCATCAAATAATTTTTGACACTTCTCATCCCATTGAAATTGGATATTATTCCTTATTATATCGATCATAGGGGATGCCAATGGTGAGAAATTATGATCAATACATTGATAATACCCAGCTAGACCAAGGACGATGTGTATTGTGAAAACATTCTTTGGAAGTTTCCCAGCCTCAATATTTTTCAGATCAACTAAACCACCTATCTCTATAATAAGATGGATAAGGAAACAAATCCCATATAACAAATATTCACATTTTGACAATTACGAATACAACTGATGATCCCTCATGATACCCAAAACTATCTTAAAGAGTTTCTCATTCTCTACCATTTTCCTAGAATACCCTAGTATATCAACAACAAATACCACCACAAAAGAATCCATATATTTATAAAAAATATGATTCATCAATTCCAAGAACAGTACTAGCTCAATTGTTATACCAAAGGGAATAAAAACAAACATGTAATGACCATATCTACATCTTAATTATATTTTTAGAATATCCACATTCCTGACCCAGAATTGATGATATCCCGACCTCATATCCATATTGGTGAACCACTGTGCTCCCTTAATTTTTTAAAAAAATCATCAATGTATGGAAGTGGTTATCAATTCATTATCATAAACAGATTATGTCTACGATAAACCAACTAGCATCAAAATATTCCATCATTCTTTTTAACAATCTAAACTGTAATTTCCTACAGAGACGTGCAATTCCGAATTAACCTTTTATTTTCCATCTCATACAACTCGACCGTTAATTCCAAAAATTATGCATGTGCCTTATGGTAAGAATGAAGATATATTGGACTTGTCCCTTAGAGGATATCAATCATAAAATCCACTTCTATCACATTTGGCATCATTGATAATTATTTAGGGAAGTCATCAAAAAACAGATCCAGAACTACCAAAAGAAAACACTATCATCCACACCTACACTTATGCCAATGAAAAATACCCTTACTAATATGTGATCATGCCAATACTCGGTGCCAAAAAAATCCATTGCACCAAACTTTTCATTACTCTCCCCTATAATGAGAACATCAACACCATCCTCCATCGTAAAACTATCTATTCTCACATAGCAATCTATGTGGTC
This sequence comes from Viscum album, assembly GCA_963277665.1. NCBI lineage: Eukaryota > Viridiplantae > Streptophyta > Magnoliopsida > Santalales > Viscaceae > Viscum > Viscum album. The sequence continues at coordinate 1,573,556,790 of OY728121.1, read as the reverse complement.
CTTAATCATCTCCAACCAATCCACCCCCATGATTATGTTCTAAGAATACATTTCAAGCACTGATAAAATCCCACATCAATTTGATGTCATACACAACTAATAAAAATGTTCTACATAGAAAATAATGACACTCTCTTTGACCCAGAAGAGTTTGTATTTTAAAAACATAAGGCATCATTTCCACATGTAAACCCAAAAAATCAACGTTGTGAGAAGAAATAAAAATATGGGAAGCACCCATATGAAATAAATCTTTAATCAATGTGGAATTTAGAAGAATCATACCATGAATAGTGTAAGGTCCTCACTAATCATCCCCCACAAAATGATCATCTCCAAAAAGATGCTTTCTTTGAACACTCTACTCTTTGTTTCCCTATTGAGGATGAGTAGTGTTCCTCGAATCACCTTGAAAATCTTTATTCTTAAACTGTGGGGTATGTTTCTCCTCCCATCCCCTCAAGGAATAAGACCCCTACGACCCTTTAAGAGTGTTCCAAACCCAAGACCTTAGTGCATTTTAATAATACCACAGAATATTCCCCATCTTCTTATAGTTATGAAATGATGAAGGTTGTTCCATTAGATCCCTCTTGATGTGAACAATAGAGCCACAGAGAAAATATCACAGCTTACTCTGAGGCATCCGAGAAGGATTCACTGATACTGTCGTGGGATTCAGTGTCATACACCGACCTAGGAAATAAGTGTCCCTCATTCGTATGAAACTAGCATTCATGTTCTCACTATTACCTTTGGGTACCAACATACGTCTCCTACCTATAGCACTAAAAAGATCTCACTCATCCATCATATCTCCATTCACAATTTCTGTGTAATAATTAATACATAGAATCTCTATCTTGGATAAAATTTAGGGGTTAATCCCATCTTAAATTTTTTCCCTTCAATGATGTACTACCCACAACCTTGAGTGAAAAAACACTATCTTCATAAAAATTCTTGAATATTCTGTTACCATCATGTTCCCTTGCTTCAGACATAACCAATCCATTGTATGCTAAATTCTAATCATATGGGGGTAGAATTGTTTGTTATGAAATTCCTCAAAACCCTCCCATGACACACCTTCATCCATCCTTACATGGAATGCTATATTTAACCAATAAAGAGAAATATCATCCAATGTGAATGTGGATAACTTCACCATCATCTCTCCCGATGTTACGAAGAAGTTACATTTGTTATTCAAATAGTTCAACCACAACTTTTCCCATTTTGGCTCTGAATCACCCCTAACGATAGGTGGATTCTACCATATAATCGGAACCACATGATCCAGATACTTTGGTTCACCCCCTTTATTCCATACTTCCACATCTTTGAAATCATTGAGTATACTATGCATTGGATCCTGGTTCTCCTGGGGCTTAGGTGTAACCACATTTTCCGCAGCTTCCTCTAGTTGGTCTCAAGGACGCCTGCCCAGTTCCATTTCAATTAATTCAAAAACAACTATATTTCCCACTCCATTAACAAGAAAGGGAATACAATATTCAAATTCAATTACATAAAAACTATCACATCAATGATTTTTACAAGTTCACATTTCCCATTTCGTAATATTTTGAAAAGTACACCATGTTTTCAAAATCAACCCATTTTCAAAATTCCAGAAGATTCAATGTTTCAAATCCATTTGTTTTGAAATCCAATTCATATTTTTCAAAATCTAAATATTCATATAACACCATAAATCCTTATACCCCAATGATCTATTCATACTAGAGGCAATTCATTTCCACTAGTCATGACATTCTCATAGCATTGGCAACAACCATGATAATGATATTCCCATTTCCTATAATTGCCTTTGAAACACTAATATACCAAACTACCTAATAACCTGTATTTCAGAATAAAAAGTTTATCTATGTCCTTTTATGCTATAAATTCCATGTTCCGACAATCCTACTACTTTCTACATCCCAACACAAGTAATATGACATGAACGGATGACAACACCAAGACCAATAGTCAATGCCAAAGGACCGAATATCTGCTCTCACTTGAAGGCGAAGGACTGAAAAAACTGATACCAGTTGAAACAGCTTACCCCATCCCATTTTCTTGAGGGGAAGAGAAATGATAATTGCCTATAAGCGACAATCCTTGGGCACCAAGGTCTTCTAATAAATTTTGAGGGCTTCTTGATTCATTGCATAATGATTTTCCATTAAGGTAAAATCAATTATTCAAACATGCCATTAACAAAGAAACAACATGGTTCATGTCAACAAGTAACCCAACCCACCCATTAACGAAGGTCAGAAAATATATACCATGACAATTAATAATGTTAATTCCACCAAAAAATGACTAGAGAAAACAATGAATGACTAAAAAATACCCCAATAATCTATAACACCCTTTATAGCTTCACACCAAGCTCTATGTTCCATGAACCATAGCATCACAAATGTATTGTGTCGAACTGCTAACCAAAGGAGATTATTTACTCTTATATGTGTTCTGGAACACAACATATACAAAATCACCAATGAGCCAATGTAGGTGGTGAGTACTAATACTCAATAGGATAACCCTAAATTACGTCCCTACACAAGCCACTAGGATAAAACCATTATCTCATTTATATAAATCAAGTTATATGAAACATTAAATAATTCAACAATTACCCAAAATCCATCATTCCCTTACCAAGCCACCTTTACCCAATCCATGTATCCATAAGGAAAGCCAAAAAAACCATTCCAAAATCCATTTCACTATTTCACACTAAAAAACATTACACTTTATGAAACAACATATAAGGACCCAGCCTTAAACCTTACTTAATCTTGAGTTATTACAAGATTACACATTGAGGATCATTTCGGGTTTAGAGTTTTAGAGAATTAGATCATAAAACTTGCATTACATTCCACATATAAACAAAGTGGTTACATAAAGATAGTATTCTTCATTCCCATCAATGGAAACACATTAAAAATAAAACATGGATTATTTCTTGACACATCCTTGACTCTATCATCTTATCATGTACCTTTCCCTTGACCTGTGAAAAACATTTCAAAAACTTGGGATGAGCATAAAAACTCAGTATGGGTTATAAAAAAACATGGAAAGGAAACATGAGTTCATATATACATAAGAATGAAATCATAATTTACCCATAAAACATAGGCACTTTAACATACCTCATAAAATCATGAATAATTCATAGAAATCATAAGACATAAAGGTAACTTGAGGCATTCATATCATTCTTACGTAGGGAGTAACCCTCTTGGTTACGTTTGGAATACCCATCACAGTATATTCCCTAAAATCTCTTCGGAGAAACCTTAACGTTTCACTCTGTCGCGTTACCCAATGCATTGGAGAGCTATAACGGGCTCACCCACCCTTAGTTTATCACAGAACCACCCGCCTTCATAATAATGCCCAAGAACCATAACATAATCATATCACATAAAACATGAATAAAGGAAACATAAAATTTCCACATTTCAATCATGTGATATCAATACAACACATTGATATAAAAACATTATGAAAACCATTTTCAATACTAAAATAAAAGAAAAGTAAAACATGGTATTTATTTTTCTTTTAAAAAGAAGGTATGGCTTGTAGAGGAAGCCGAAACTCAAATAACAGTCACGACGGCGGAGAAGTCGTTGTCGCTGCATACGTACGACAAAAACATTCCCTTTTGTCGTTTAGTAAACGCTTCGTGTAAAAAAGATTCCTTTTGAATAAACGTAAAAGTCAAAGGGGTTTATACACCGTATAAAAGAAAGTTGTGTATAAAATAAAATATGCCTCAACGAAAGGAGATTGAGACGAAGTCCCATACCTCGTATCCGACTTGACCCGACCGTTCTTTAATCTCCTGAATAATAAACATGAGTTAATCTATACTTGATTATGAATATTTTTCAAGTTCATTATTCCTTTTATACCATGTTATGAACATCATGTAATCAGTTAAGTTAATAATGTTCATTTTGTCGGTATTTGGTTCTTAAGTCAAAAATAGACTCCTTACACTTACATGTTGTTAATTTGGTCAAAGGTTCATTATATCCAGAATGGTATTCATGATGTAGATATCATATATGTCATATATATCCAGTACATACATGCATTTATAATATTACATCACATTTAGAGGTAAGAAATGAAATGCACCGTTCATGGAGACGGTAAGCCATACGTATGCATGAACGCTACTTCCATTCCTATTTCATATTTTCTGGAATGGAATCATAATGATATAAGAGTATATTATAATTCCAGTATGATAACATATATAATATCATTAACTTTATCCTTTACACATCCCACATATGGTATTAACGAATCAAATCACTTTTAGGGGGCGGTAGTCCGCACTTCCTAAAATGAAGATATCGTGTTTTACCCATAATGGAAACCATAAAGGTATGCCCAAAATGAAAAAAACAGAAGCTTAAGGAAAACATAAACATATTATATATCATATATAAAAATAGTTACATCATAATGGCCACCTTTGAAGGTGTTAAATGAGTGTTGAACAATCATCGTTTCGGGAGGCAGAATTTCACCATCCACGGAAACCGTATGTTCTTTAACCATTTGATGTAGTTGTGTGAGAATGTAGCTCAAAAAAATATTATAACAACATCCTAGTATATTGAAGATACTGTTTGTGTTACAAAAGAAGTAAATAAAAAGAGTTTAGGGGGTTGGAGAAGCAAAATAAAACAAATGAACAAGAGAGAATGAATTACCTTTAAAAGTGTAACTCCCTTTTGATTTGAGACTAAAGGCTTCCTTTGAAAGGAATATGCCCAAAGGGAATCCTCTAGGATGAGGAGAGGGATGTGGATAGAGTAAATGGGCAGGGGTTGGCCGAGCCAAAGGCTTGAGGAGTGTGTGAAATGAGGTAGAGGTGGGGGCCTTTTATAAGAGGAGAGGAGGGGCACTTTTGGAAAGTAAAGAAATATTACTTTATTTGAAAATGTGATTCGGTTTTAAAAGGTCCAACATTGATATAATTCGTGGATAAGGTGATATGGGTTCGAAATACACTCATCCAATTGGTTTTGGACATGTGTAGTTCATAGATTTTACATTATCATTCCATTTTATTTAAATCGTCAAATAATGATGTCATCGCTTCATCATTATTATGTCATAAATAATTAAATTTATTTAATGTCTAAAAATTATAAACAAATTACTATGATATCTGAAATCTTTTTATCTTTCCAATGAATATTTATAATTAAAATTTGGACTTGTATAACCCCACTTAAAAATTGTTTTCGTAAAACATATTATGTTTGTGTCATTTTCACTTTAACATTAAATAAAAAGTAATTTATGTCATTTCCCAACAAAAGTGGATCCATGGGGTCCCCAAGTTGACCCATGGCATTTCATGGTCGGCCATGACACAACCAATGAGGTTGGGACATGTGTCTAGGTCATTTCATATTATTAAAGCCTTATTTAGACCTTAAACTACCCTAATTACCACTAATCGTGATTAAGAACTTAATAAGTTACTATTCACCAAAAAATTATTATAATCTCATTGAACCACATTTTACTTCTTAATGACAACCATGTATGTCGGATTTTCAAAATTCAAAACACAATGATGGAAAAATTTCATTTAAACGGAAAATCAGTCTTTATAAGTACCACTTAGTGGTTTCACTATTCATCAAAAATTGAAGTTTTTCAGAAAATTACCAAAAAATCACCCTAAGCTATATTTGATATTACGAATTCAAAAATGAAGTCTAATTTACAAAATTCAAATCATATAAGTCACATTAATTAATTTAATAATTAATTCCCGCTGCCAGAGCAAAAAGCGTGTTTTTACGAAACAATAAGTATCAAAAGATTGACACCAGTTTAAGTCTAATTTCAAAGTGAAATTGATTCCAATGACCACCATTGGATAAAATGGTAAAAATATATTCTAATTTCACTTCAAAACCAATTCAAAATATAATCTAATCATATAAATAAATTAGGTTAAAAAGCAGTTTTGATGTAAAATGCTGTATTTTTCACTATTCATTAAAAAATGAACATTGTCAGAAAAATACCAAAAATTCACACAAGGTAAATTTTGATGTCCCAATCATAAAGGATAAGTTTATTTTGACAAACATAGTTTATAAAATTGTCAAAATATAGATTCAAAAATGGTTTTCCATCAAAAGGCAGTAAAACAATCTTTTAAGAATATTAGTGTATTCCATGCATAAGATTGTATTTATTTTCTTCTTAAACCTCTATAACACTATCTTAATCATTAATAGACATAGATAAAAATATCTATTATTCATTACTTACTTGGGATGTTACATCCTTCCCCCCTTTAGAAAATTGCGTCCCCGCAATTTATTTACTTATCGAATAAATGGGGGTACTTATCCCTCATTGCATTTTCAGATTCCCATGTTGCCTCTTCAATCATGTGGTTTTTCCACAAAACATTTACCTGGTGAATCAACTTATTCCTTAACACTTGCTCCCTGTGGTCAAGAATCTGGACCGGTTGTTCCTCATAAGATAGGTTCTATTCCAACTGAACTACCTCTGGACTCAAAACATGAGATGGATCTGGCATATACTTTCTCAACATCGAAACGTGAAAAACATTGTGTACCTGAGATAAAATCGGAGGTAAAGCCACTCGGTATGCAACTGATCCAACTCTCTCCAGAATTTCGTATGGTCCAACAAACCTTGGACTTAACTTTCCTTTCTTACCAAATCTCATCACACTTTTCCAAGGAGAAACCTTGAGAAAAACATGATCACCTACCTCGAAAGATAGATCCTTCCTACGGTTATCCGCATAACTCTTCTGCCTACTCTGAGCTGTTCTCATGTGTTTCTGAATCAGCTGAACTTTTTCTGCCATCTCTTCTACCAATTCTTGTCCCATCAACTTCCTTTCACCCACTTCATCCCAGAAAGCTGGAGTTCGACACCGCTTCACGTAAAATGCCTGAAATGGTTCCATTTGTATACTGGAATGAAAACTGTTATTATATGAAAACTCAACCAAAGAAAGATGTTGGTCCCAACTTCCCTGATAATCCATAGAACAAGCTCGTAGAATATCCTCCAATGTCTGAATTGTTCGTTCTGACTGCCCATCTGATTGAGGATGAAAAGCTGTACTAAAATTTAATTCAGTACCCAACGACTTCTGAAGGCCTTTCCAAAAGTTAGAAGTAAACCTGGGATCACGATCCGATACAATGGAGAGAGGAACTCCATGTAACCTGACTATCTCTTTAAGATACAAATGGGAAAGTTGATCAAAAGAGAAAGTATCTCGTATAGCAAGGAAATGAGCAGATTTGGTCAAGCGATCAACAATAACCCAGATTGCATTATTACCTTGAGATGTATTCGGTAATCCAACAACAAATTCCATGGATATATTCTCCCATTTCCACTCTGGCACTGGTAAAGGCTGAAGCATCCCTTTCGGTAACTGCCGCTCTACTTTAACCTGCTGACAAGTCAAACACTTCACAGTAAAATCAGCAATGTCTCTTTTCATTCTATCCCACCAGTAATACTCCCGCAGATCTCTATACATCTTAGTACTTCCCGGATGAATTGAAAACGGAGAACTATGAGATTCACATAACAACTCTCTCTTCAACTGTGAATCACAAGGCACACACAATCTCTTCCCAAATCTCAAAACGCAATCACTATCAATGTTGAATTCAGGCAACTTACCTTTCTGAACCAGCTCTACCTTTTTCTGCAACTCACTGTCTTGCTTCTGTGCTTGCTTGATTCTATCTGATAGAGAAGATCACACTGATACCTGAAACAAAACAGAAGGACTTCCTGCACCAACAACTTCTATGCCAAAGTTCATCAAATCATTAACCAAAGGATCACGTTCCAAAACGCAACATTGTTAATGAAGTATTACTTTTTCGACTCAAAAAATCAGCCACTTTATTTGCTTTTCCCGGATGGTAATGAATTGTACAATCATAATCCTTGATTAATTCCAGCCATCTCCTTTGTCTCATGTTTAACTCTTTCTGAGTGAATATATACTTTAAACTTTTGTGATTGGTATATATTTCACACTTTATTCCATACAAATGATGCCTCCAAATTTTTAAAGAAAAAACAACAGCAGCTAGTTCCAAATCATGTGTACGGTAATTTACCTCATGAGTTTTCAACTGTCGTGAAGCATAAGCAATTACCTGATCATTCTGCATTAGGACGCAACCAAGTCCTTTCAATGAAGCATCACTGTATATAACAAACTCACCATTCCTGGAAGGTAGTGCCAAAACTGGATCATTCACCAATCTTCTTTTCAATTACTGAAAAAAATCATCACATTCTTTTTTCCAGATAAACATAACACCCTTCCGAGTTAGCTTAGTCATTGGACTAGATAACCGTGAAAAATTTCTAACAAACCTTCGGTAATAGCCTACCAAACCAAGGAAACTACGAATCTCTATTTGATGGCCCGACATCTACTGAATTAGTTGCAAAGGATTTCACCACCCCTTTCTGCTTGTAGTCTAACTGCTTCCCATCACTCAAGCTCTTTGTCGGACACTCGTTTGCATAGTGACCCATCTCATTGCACTTATAACATTTCACTAACTGTAAATCAAATTTGTTCTTACCTTCACCTTGATCCTTTTCAGTGCAATCACGAGCCTTATGTCCCATCTTACCACATCGGTAGCACTTTCCAGAATTCAGAAGACATTCCCCAGCATGCCTTCTTCCACATTTATCACAAACTGGAAACTTAGTTTTCTTACCATCAAACTTTTTTGAAGAATTATTACCTTTCTCCTGCCACCTCGGTCTCTTCTTCTGTTGGTTGTTATAGAAAACTTGGTCATCGGCAAACTCCATTTCCACCTTCTCAGCACATCGAACAAGCTTTTCATAACATTTAAACTCACGAGAATCTAATGCTCTTCGATATTTTGGCTTTAATCCTGAGTAAAAACGATTTATTTTACTATCATTTCTCGGATAAAATTTGGAGCATACCTTGCCATTCGAGTGAACCTTTCTTCATAGGAAGCCACTGAGTCTTCCTCTTGCCTCAATTCCAAGAATTTCTTTTCCATCCTAAGTCAAACAGCCTTAGGAAAATACATCTCAAGAAACATTCCTTTGAATTCATCTTAGTCAAGAGCATCAATCTCATCGGCGTCCCTGATATTTTTAACCATAGACCACCACTGATCTGCTTCACCCTCCAAACGGTAAATAGCAAGACTAACATTTTGATTGTCTAAACACCCCATGACATCAAAAATCTTCTCCAGTGCTTTAATCCACCCTTCAGCTAGCACAAGGTCAGATGATCCTCTGAATGATGGTGGATGTTGCCTCATGAAATGTTCCACCACTGACATGTTCCTCTGCGGTTGATCTGGCTGATCTCGTGCATGGATACCACCACCATTTATAGCCTGAGTCAACTGTGCATCACTGCAAAAAACTGTTCAGTTCCAATTCCGACCATCTCGGGATGCTGATTCGGAAGGTTATTTCCTTCTGTATGCCTTCCTAGCACTGCTTCCCTGTTTCCTCTACGGAAAACCATTCTGAACACAGAAATATCTTAGGCGATGCAACATGGTAATCTGTAAATGCTATATCATTTCAATCATATCATAACTTAACTTATAACTTAACAATTTTCTAACTCCTAAAGTTGTATAAACCTCCCTTTGATACCAACTATAAGGCCCCAGCCTTAAACCTTACTTAATCTTGAGTTATTACAAGATTACACATTGAGGATCTTTTCGGGTTTAGAGTTTTAGATAATTAGATCATAAAACTTGCATTACATTCCATATATAAACAAAGTGGTTACATAAAGATAGTATTCTTCATTCCCATCAATGGAAACACATTAAAAATAAAACATGGATTATTTCTTGACACATCCTTGACTCTATCATCTTATCATGTACCTTTCCCTTGACCTGTGAAAAACATTTCAAAAACTTGGGATGAGCATAAAAACTCCGTATGGGTTATAAAAAAACATGGAAAGGAAACATGAGTTCATATATACATAAGAATGAAATCATACTTTACCCATAAAACTTAGGCACTTTAACATACCTCATAAAATCATGAATAATTCATAGAAATCATAAGACATAAAGGTAACTTGAGGCATTCATATCATTCTTACGTAGGGAGTAACCCTCTTGGTTACGTTTGGAATACCCATCACAGTATATTCCCTAAAATATCTTCAGATAAACCTTAACGTTTCACTCCTTCACGTTACCCAATGCATTGGAGAGCTATAATTGGCTCACCCGCCCTTAGTTTATCACGGAACCACCCGTCTTCATAATAATGCCCAAGAACCATAACATAATCATATCACATAAAACATGAATAAAGGAAACACAAAATTTCCACATTTCAATCATGAGATATCAATACAACACATTGATATAAAAACATTATGAAAACTGTTTTCAATACTAAAATAAAAGAAAAGTAAAACATGGTATTTATTTTTCTTTTAAAAAGAAGGTATGGCTTGTAGAGGAAGCTGAAACTCAAATAACGGTCACGACGGCGGAGAAGTCGTTGTCGCTGCATACGAACGACAAAAACATTCCATTTTGTCGTTTAGAAAACGCTTCGTATAAAAAAGATTCCTTTTGAATAAACGTAAAAGTCAAAGGGGTTTATACACCGTATAAAAGAAAGTTGTGTATAAAATAAAATATGCCTCAATGAAAGGAGATTGAGACGAAGTCCCATTCCTCGTATCCGACTTGACCCGACCGTTATTTAATCTCCTGAATAATAAACTTGAGTTAATCTCTACTTGCTTATGAATCTTTTTCAAGTTCATTATTCCTTTTATACCATGTTATGAACATCATGTAATCAGTTAAGTTAATAATGTTCATTTTGTCGGTAATTGGTTCTTAAGTCAAAAATAGACTTCTTACACTTACATGTTGTTAATTTGGTCAAAGGTTCATTATATCCAGAATGGTATTCATGATGTAGATATCATATATTTCATATATATCCAGTACATACATGCATTTATAATATTACATCACATTTAGAGGTAAGAAATGAAATGCACCGTTCATGGAGACGGTAAGCCGTACATACGCATGAACGCTACTTCCATTTCTATTTCATATTTTCTGGAATGGAATCATAATGATATAAGAGTATATTATAATTCCAGTATGATAACATATACAATATCATTAACTTTATCCTTTACACATCCCACATATGGTATTAACAAATCAAATCACTTTTAGGGGGCGGTAGTCCGCACTTCCTAAAATGAAGATATCGTGTTTTACCCATAATGGAAACCATAAAGGTATGCCCAAAATGAAAAAAAACAGAAGCTTAAGGAAAACATAAACATATTATATATCATATATAAAAATAGTGACATCATAATGTCCACCTTTTAAGGTGTTAAATGAGTGTTGAACAATCATCGTTTCGGGAGGCAGAATTTCTCCATCCATGGAAACCGTATGTTCATTAACCATTTGATGTAGTTGTGTGAGAGTGTAGCTCAAATAAATCTTATAACAACATCCTAGTATATTGAAGATACTGGTGTTGTTACAAAAGAAGTAAATAAAAAGTGTTTAGGGGGTTGGAGAAGCAAAATAAAACAAATGAACAAGAGAGAATGAATTACCTTTAAAAGTGTAACTCCGTTTTGATTTGAGACTAAAGGCTTCCTTTGAAAGGATTATGACCAAAGTGAATCCTCTAGGATGAGGAGAGGGATGTGGAGAGAGTAAATGGGCAGGGGTTGGACGAGCAAAAGGCTTTAGGAGTGTGTGAAATGAGGTAGAGGTGGGGGCCTTTTATAAGAGGAGAGGAGGGGCACTTTTGGAAAGTAATGAAATATTACTTTATTTGAAAATGTGATTCGGTTTTAAAAGGTCCCACATTGATATAATTCGTGGATAAGGTGATAAGGGTTCGAAATCCACTGATCCAATTGGTTTTGGACATGTGTAGTTCATAGATTTTACATTATCTTTCCATTTTATTTAAATCGTCAAATAATGATGTCATCGCTGCATCATTATTATGTCATAAATAATTAAATTTATTTAATGTCTAAAAATTATAAAAAAAATACTATGATATATGAAATCTTTTTATCTTTCCAATTACTATTTATAATCAAAATTTGGTCTTGTATAACCCCACATAAATATTGTTTTCGTAAAACATATTATGTTTGTGTCATTTTCACTTTAACATTAAATAAAAAGTAATTTATGTCATTTCCCAACAAAAGTGGATCCATGGGGTCCCCAAGTTGACCCATGGCATTTCATGGTCGGCCATGACACAACCAATGAGGTTGGGACATGTTTCTAGGTCATTTCATATTATTAAAGCCTTATTTAGACCTTAAACTACCCTAATTACCACTAATCGTGATTAAGAACTTAATAAGTTACTATTCACCAAAAAATTATTATAATCTCATTGAACCACATTTTACTTCTTAATGACAACCATGTATGTCGGATTTTCAAAATTCAAAACACAATGATGGCAAAATTTCATTTAAACGGAAAATCAGTCTTTATAAGTACCACTTAGTGGTTTCACTATTCATCAAAAATTGAAGTTTTACAGAAATTTAACAAAAATTCACCCTAAGCTATATTTGATATTACGAATTAAAAAATGAAGTCTATTTTACAAAATTCAAATCATATGAGTCACATTAATTAATTTAATAATTAATTCCCGCTGCCAGAGCAAAAAGCGTGTTTTTACGAAACAATAAGTATCAAAAGATTGACACCAGTTTAAGTCTAATTTCAAAGTGAAATTGATTCCAATGACCACCATTGGATAAAATGGTAAAAATATATTCTAATTTTACTTCAAAACCAATTCAAAACATAATCTAATCATATAAATAAATTAGGTTAAAAAGCAGTTTTGATGTAAAATGCAGTATTTTTCACTATTCATTAAAAAATGAACATTGTGAGAAAAATACCAAAAATTCACACAAGGTAAATTTTATGTCCCAATCATAAAGGATAAGTTTATTTTTACAAACATAGTTAATAAAATTTTCAAAATATAGCTTCAAAAATGGTTTTCCATCAAAAGGCAGTAAAACAATCTTTTAAGAATATTAGTGTATTCCATGCATAAGATTGTATTTATTTTCTTTTTAAGCATATATAACACTATCTTAATCATTAATAGACATAGATAAAAATATCTATTAGTCATTACTTACTTGGTATGTTACACAACACACAACAAGGAAAAAAATATGGTATACCATTCGTACAACCCATTTAATACAATTCAAACTAGTGGTGCTTCCCGATCACTATCCATAATGGTGGCTCATCAATCAACTATCAATCACAATTTATAGTGATAATTACTTCTCACATCCATGAAATAAATATAAACCAAAATTATTAATCATACTATAAGAACAATGAACCAATGCCACACAATAAGCAAACCACCATTTCTATCACATGCCAATTTACTTCAATATATCACCCATTTATTGAAAACACACTTTAACTAACATTCCATTCCCATCAACATTTCAATAAATAATATATTCATTGAAAACAACATTTCACAAAAAAATTTACATATTCAACAACTAATAAGTTTAAAAAAAAATTAAAACCACACAACAAAACCCCTTTTTGCAATAACAACCCATTTTTCCAAAAATCCATCAAATCATAACCAAATGGGTTTCCCAAAATATTTTCACATCTTTATCATAATTAATTAAAATAAGAAAAAATTAATTGAAATAGTGGTCACTAATCCTAACCATGTGGAGTCTAGAGAGAATCCTTATACCATTAGGGTTCTGGAAGAATCGACCCACGAGCAACTGTACCACAAATCCAGAAAATTGTTCCATCAAAACCACTCTAGAACTCCTTCCCTTAGATGACTAGGTAATGATGAATAATGAAATTTAGTTAATAAATCCATCTTCATATCATGTATGGAATGATAAAATTCTTTATTATTATGCCTTTTCATTCCATCATGATCATGTTTGAATGTGTGAACATTCCATAACTTCTCATACAATTCCAAATATTCATTATTTTCCATATTCATCCTATCATAGAAGAAATATGTATAATTATTCATATAAATGTAACATCTATCCCATTTAATAAATATTTTTGGATCCAAAATCTAAAAATCCATACATATATTATTTCGTTTGGTCCTCCCCAAAGAAAAACAAGCATTCACTTTCTGGCTCTATGCATCAATCACATTATTCCCCTTCCTAGTGTGGTATTTTCTTGTGAAACCATAATATTTGATCAAATCCATCTATATAATATTTAAAACATTATTCTCTTTATATGTTAATTTATAAGTGAACTATTTTTGTTAGTATAAATATATAACACATTTCACCTAATAGATAATTCCCCGATATAAGCAATGAGAAAATTAAAACAAAAAAATCCTGATAGTGAGTATATTAATTCATTTCATGACTTATGAATTAGAAGGATGAAAATTCTATTGCCTTTTTTTTCAACAAGAGGACCAATATAAACCCCTTCATTGATGTATTACTATTTATCACAAATAATTCTCGGTAATTGTTTAATGGGAGAACTCATTTTGTGAAAAATCATCTTTTTACTTATATAAAATTATCCTCAATTTAATTTACCGAGATTAAACAAGACCATTTCTTTGGTCTAGATAGTGAGTGGTTAAGGTAGTAATGATAAATCCTTCACAAACAGTCAGTAGTATCCATATTGCCTATGAAAACTATGTATATAAATTATTATGGATAGTATAAGACATTTATCAAATACTCCAATCTATAAAGGGTCAACCAATATATCAACTATTGAATTTTTATGCATAATAATGATTCTTTTGGTAGCCGAAACTCACTCCAAGTTATTTTTTATATAGATTCATCTTTCTCAGATTCGGTATCACAATCATAAAATTTCACTGACTCTATTCAATGGTATTATAATTTATAAGAATGTTGTATATAAATAGAACCACAATGTATTGAATGTAATACCTAAAATAATCTATTAACTGAATACATGATAATGTTTGTAGTGTTTGAATTTTCATATTTCTATTCTATAAAATCACAGTGACTATATATCATATGGAAGGTCTTCTTGGTTATATCCTACTTCCTAACACTTACCTGATAATATCCATGCTGAAGATCAATATTTTAATATTATTGATATCCTTGTAATTGATTAGACATATCAATGAGACATTATAGTGTATAATATTTCTTAATTATAATATTTTTATGTTCTTGATAATGAATGAAAAGTATCAATGACCAATATTTCATTTTAAAAATGATAATTTCTCCTCATTTTTATGCTCTATGGGGGATGAATAATTTCTCTATATTATTCTAGGGTTTCGTTATTAATTATTTCTAATCATGAAGTTCCATTATATATAGAATATCTGAAATAAGTATATCCCCAACTACGAGTTATATTGAAAACTACATTTCACAATTCTTTGGAAGACAAGGAATCTTTTCTAGAATGACATAATAAACTTTACTAAAATATGATAACATTCAAAATTATGTTTCTCCACATACATTTATGGTAAATATCCAATATTAATAGTTAATAAAACCCATATTATTGATGTAATTTCCATTTGGAATTCCGGATAATACTTAAAATGATAAGCTTTCATAGGTTGATTCTAAATATTGAATTTATTATACCTTCATTAAAAATTTATATGAGATCAATTTTGAGAGAGGAAATTAATTCCATAAGGTACATTAAATTTAAATAGTGTAAGAATAAAAATATTTTAATGAATAAAAATCTGAAAATTTTGTATTATAGAGGATCAATATACATTATATCAGTCTCTCCTACCATAATGTGTTTTCACTACCATCTCAATATAGGATCACTAAGGTGTTGATTTTACAACCTTGTAATGTAATTTAGATATAAATGTATCCAGAATAACTAAAATAGAAAAAAAAACATTATCACTTCAAGAATAAATTATACGGGTACCTTTCAACACATTTCTTTGAACATCCACTCTGGTTGTATTAACTACACATGCTTAGACTTCTTCCATTTGTTAATTATGTGGTTAATTCTATTGATGGTTGGGAATCTATTTTGTATAATACCTCTTCAAGTTATATTTCAATCAATAAATATGTATGGTTTAATTATTTGGATTACTTTTATTATCCAGATGAACCTTCTCTTTGCACCTATAAAAAACTCACATTCCCTTCATGATTTTTTTATGTATTAAAATCCAAAATAAATCATGATGGATATTGATTCATTAAATTCATATTTGATAAATTAACTTTTGATTATTTTTGTATCAATTCTTCATTAAAAAAAATTCTTTTTAAAATATTGGATCTATAAAATTCCTTCTATGTATCAATGGATCTTGATACTATATCGTCATGTGAGGAAAACATTGGATAAACTAGTGGCCCTTTAATACTCAAATAAATCCCATAAATGAAATTACCATGAATAAATTCCATGTAACATATGTTTTATTAATAGTTATTGTACAATCTTGTGATGTTTTCCCTTAAATATTAAACATTATATTCTTCATTTTTTTTAAATGGAGAATATCCTCTATATTTTATCTCACTATTTAAAGGGTATGTATATCTTGAATAAGGTCACAATAAATGTTCATTATTATTTCATTTTTTTCATAATAATATTTTGTTTTTTTATTAATGATCAAAATTTATCAACAAATTATTTCAATTGACAATCATCTTGAATAATCATTACTCTTTAATTATATCCCAGATATAGATTTTTCTTTATGAGGGACCAAATCCAGGTACCAGCAAGCAATAGATTGGTAGTTAAAATAAAATGTGGAGTATTTATTCACATGATTAAATCAAAAATAGGTGAATCACACTATGGAGTAATATATTTTTCCGTATGTGAAAGGTTGTTTATAATAAATATAATTTAGTTCCAAAATATTTCCATTATCTACTCAGTTCCATCAAAAAAATGCATTGCCTTTCTCATCATGAAAATGATTAAATTTAATACAGGTGTATTCCAATTGATCTGTTAGGTTACATTACTAAATAAATGCACACATTGTGATATCTCATAATTATCAATAATATTGATCATTAAAAAGTATATCAAATGGTAAAAGATCAAAATATAATTTGGTATAATAATGTTTGAAGAAAAATTTATATCTATTTAACATATACTTCCCATGTTTTCTTATATACATTAATTGATAATATTTTTAGAAACACAACTCCAATATCCCTAATTCAGTGTCCTCGTTATTACATTTGTTCAGGATATAAGAGATATCACCAAACATGTTTCAGTTGTTTGGAAGACTTCAAGAACCATATTCACAAATGATTTAAGATATTAAATTTTAAATATAAATTTCATACCATAAAAACAGACTTTGATCATTGATTTTTTTCATAATATCCAAATCATATAATGGGAATGGAAAATAATAATTTCTGATGAAAAAATCCTCACAAAGGGACACATACAATAGATGATTTCATGTGTTAAAAAATAAAAATCAATATTGAATGTAAATAAATTAAATAATTACATTTAATCAACAAAATTATCTTAAATAGATTTAATATATCATATGAATGCAGTATTATCATTTAATCCCAAAAATGAATTCGCAATGAAGGAAAATATTAATATTGCATGTCATGATCTCAGACATCCTGATATCTTTTATATATTTTCCGAATTACATGATATATTTATTAATACATAGGAATACATAAAATATACATTTAATAATTTTGAAAAACATTTTAATCTAATGGAAACTATCGATGCATCAATGGGATATATAATTCGAGGCCCTACTAATTGATTCATGTCTAATAGATTACATATATATATTTAATAACAAGTTTAATTTATAAACATTATTCCATATCAACATGTATCTATATTAAAAAGAGGATCATTGAATGGTTTTATTTCCCCACATAATAAAATAAATTTTATTAAAAAAATATATTTGGAAATGGTATATGTGTTACAAAATAATCATATATTTGGTCCAAATAATATGTATATATATGAGATATGTTATTTCTAATGAAATATGATTATAATGATGTAAATGTTTCAAGAGAAATTTAAGGAACAAAAAATTATTAAGAGATACTATATGACCAAAACATGATCATAATTATTGATTTTTAATAAAATAATATTTTTTGTAAAAAAACATAAAATGATGTGAGTCCTCAAAATAAGAATTCGTTTAATAGGTTCATTTGAAAAAAACATTAATTCTTGTAATGTAAGATAAATTTTGTAAATGTGTTATTTCAGTGGGAAACTCCATTTACACCATATATGTCATGACCAACCCATTAGAGCTCATGTTGAAACTACTCCAAGCCCACCTCTATAGTCTATGTGGGAGATAAGTGACAAAATGTTGTAACTAAATGGGCTGCCATTGAGTAATTTACATGTACACACACACCCAACCATCTCTATAAAAACGTTTTGAGGAATAATAATAATGAGCTGAAATTTATTGAATATAACAATGAAATGAAAACCCATATAGCATATAAAATTATGATAGTATAAAGTAACTATGAAGGGGAAAAATAGTTACCCAACTAGAAAGACGTCCTAAACTACAAATATTGTAATGTAAAAGTGATGAGATAGCCCAACATCAGATGTCCAATATCTAAACACCATAAGTGGTTCAATAAACAAAGTATCTTTATGATCTTCTATAGTCATAACCAACACATCAGTCATGTCCTTAATACATGAAACTTGTAGGAAAAAAACATGCATGGGAGGGTATATACATTCCCTGCATGACACCAATAACGTCATAGGGGGATCCGCATGAGCCATGGTAAGAATAGATAATATATTGATAGATCAACCAAAATAAATTGAGGAAATATAATCCATCTACATGAATGATAATATATATATGATCAATCTAAAGAACCCCAAATTATTGAGATAGGGATCTCCCCCACAAATCCTAGCCTAGTAAAATAGTGACATTAGTTCCAGAAGTTCATCAATGATGCCCAAAATCACATTTGTCTTACTAGATAACTAAATGTTTGTAACAACCACTACTCTCCACTATGAAACATAAAAGAGATGAATAAATATCCATAAAGATCATTTATTCCATAGTCTGAAAAGGGTGTGCCACTCATTGTAGGGATGTCCTTCAGACTATCCAATATGGGTTGTATAACAAGAAATAAGGAGGACCTTCAACCTCTCTGATAATCGAGTAATACAGTAGGGGTGTAGGACTATTGCCCTAGTTTTTAGGGGGGGGGCACTAAATTCCATCAGTATCCATTCCATATCTAATAGGTGGCACCACTTGGTTGATATATTACCATAACATAATTATGTAGGGTGTATATCTCATTGTAAAAATAGAGTACCTTCATCCTAGTGCCATATGAGGAACTACTCAAATGATAGAGGAACAACACCCTAATGAAATATAGTGGTACCAATAAATTTAAGGATAACTCATGACCTATCTTATATGGATTACTTTACCACAAGTTGATTAGGGACCCCGTACCTAGACTATTTGGGGATACCATTCTAATGATCCTTCACGTCCACTGTCCTTGTCGACAACCACCTCAATAAAAATAACACCATGAAAATAATGAAAAAAATCCCAATAGAACCTACATATATCACCATGTCAATATAAGAGAAAAAATACATAGGATGGGTTACTCCTGGCCAAAATAAGTGTCCAAATGAAGGAGATACAAAGAAGATAAATTTTCCTTAAATTGAATGAATGGGTACATGGCATGATATGGGACCTATATGTTATGTGGTCTCACTCCATCACATAGTTGTGTCCCTGTTGGTACATGGATCTCTATCCGTGTAGGTGTAAACAAGGTGTATAGGGCATAAAATGGGTGTCCGATCTGCTTGGGGTCTTAAGCATGCCTCTTAGACGTGTCCATGTATATATGAATGTTCCAATGTAATTTGGTTCACCAAGAGTTACTGGCCCAACCAATTATCATTTACTCATTTATTACGTGCCAAAATTAAATCACAGGTTCCCAATACATGTGGGGATACCACAAGGAATGTGATAGTTTTATATTTCTAAAATATTAGGTGCCTTTTCCAGGTACATACTTGGAGGTGTTTTTCAGTCTACACGGATTGTTGTATCCTTTTTTGATTCATAGATCTGTGATCATTTATTCCGGATTCAAATATACTTTTCGTATCTTATCACCAACCACTCCAAATATATAGATCATAAGATCGTTCTCAATTTCTAGACATCTGGTGGTAAGAAATTGGTTTTCCATTGAATTTATCAATAGTTTCAAAAACCATCTCACCCTGACACACCACCGATTGTGACGGTCAATTTAAAGTCTCCCAAATCCAAGAGATCAGAACCCAGTATATCATGATTAATTATAGAATCTTTCAACAATATTATATCTACTCATCTCCTGTGAATCCTTTTGGAATCTTGGTGTCTGATCATCCTCACTCCCTCCTGGTAATGTCTAATCACGATCTCTTTGCCCAATAGTGATTGGAATGAAGCAATTGTGCGATAATGTCCAATTAATACGGTATTGAAATTAATATTTCTATAATTATTGAAAAAATGGTAAATTTTGGTTTATCTGAGAGAAAAATAAATTTAATAATCAAATGAAACTGGTACACAGGAGCATGTGATGTGTTAAAATTAGGACATATCAAATAAATGAATGATCATGGGGAATCAATTGAATAAATTAAGGAATAAAGAACGAATTTACTAGTCCCACAATGATATTATATGATTAATCATGAAATTATGTGTTCACTAATGGTGGAGATGATTTTTTTCATTCGCTGTGCGTCAATGCAGAGTATTATTATCAACATATCATGATTCAAAAATCAATAGAGGAAGAATAAGATTAAAATTCTATCATGTGTAAGATGCAAAACATTGATAAATTATTTTAATGGTATATTTATAGATGAGTTTATTTAAAAGAGATGAATCAATTAACCTTTATAATTAATAAATTATTACACAAAACATAACACATATAGACCTATTATCTGAACGTCTCATGTTGACCATTTTTAGGTCGCACAGAGGTTAAAAATCTCATTCCAAACTCAACAATAGCCTTATATTTCATGATGTGGGATTCATTTTTATATTTATCCAATTTTATTTGAAAAGAAAATTTTAAAATAATATAAAATATATTTTATATTTTGGAAAACTTATTTTTGGCCACACCGGGCATTTGAAACCCATATTGTCTCCTTTCCTGACTCTGACAATATATGGAAAAATATTTCAATGTCCTATAAGTAAACAATTTATTTTTATACCATTCACTCATT
Organism: Viscum album; assembly: GCA_963277665.1. Lineage (NCBI taxonomy): Eukaryota > Viridiplantae > Streptophyta > Magnoliopsida > Santalales > Viscaceae > Viscum > Viscum album. The sequence continues at coordinate 1,573,535,245 of OY728121.1, read as the reverse complement.
CTATATTTTTGTTCCCAAAAATAAAAACTAAGCTAATATCATGGGATACTGGGCATGCATCTGTCATACCTCTCCCATGAGCTCTCTACACAATCTCATACTATCACAAAACGCAAACCAATGGGAAGGTCTATTCACATTGGTTTATATCATATAAACCCTTGATCATTACAAGTGTTCTACAAAAAATAGGATCCCTCCATTATGTCAATAAACCTGCATTGATTAACATGTGTAGGGTCATTCACATATATACTCAAATGATACATGTATGATATTGTGTTCCCCATCTCTAACTATTTGGATAGGGCAAGGCGACTACCATCATTACCAACACTCTCTATGGTCCTGAATGGCCTAATGAAACTTCAATATATTTACCTCCCAAAAAATCCCCAACATCAACATAAATATAAGTTTATCAAGTAAAATTTGTTTTCATAATATAACATTGATGGAATACGATATCGATTTGGGTATGATTTCTACATTCTTAGGGATGTCATAATCAGCTCAAAAATGACATGAACCTTCTCTGTCATCAACAACCATCACTAGAACAATAATATTTTCTACGCTAATATTTTTAAAATATAACAGTGACCTATAGGGTCACCCATACAGAGCATTGAATGGTGAGATGTCAATTCTTGAGTGTGATCTATTATTGTATAAGAACATTACTAGGGGAAATTGATCCTCAGTTCTTCAGAAAATTTCTACGTCAGAAGAGCTCAATATATCTTCTTGAACCAAAATAGTGCTCTTTTACATCCCCTTTGTATGGGGGTAGAGGGTTTTACTCATCCACATCTTGGTCACAAATTTATCCTATAGGCCGCACCTTAATTGAGATGTGAACCGAGCATCCTGATTAGGGAAAATTCTTGAGTGATAACCATGATGGCGAACAATATATCGAACTCACATCCACTAAAACTATCTATTGACATATACTCCATGAGATAAAGGAAGTGTTCTAACCATTTGATTTGGTCACCTATCATCTAGAGGGTATTGTGTCCCTTCACTATTGTTGAAATGCATATCATTTATTCCATGGATGTCCAGTCCCTAACCTCTTAGGGATCTCAAGGTGTTCCAACAATCCTTCCGGAACCAATGTCTGACCATTCACCTATTGATAGGTGAGGCCACGAGACATAAATATATCCACACTGCATTTCATGCCATCCCACCAAAATCTTTTGGACGGTCTCTATTCATTTTCAATATTCTAGGATGTATATAAATTTTAGATTTGTGTAAATTTCACATAACCTACTATTGCATCGTAACTGGGACAATCGTCCATCCAAGGAATAAGATGAAATAATTACATATATTATAAAATAAATCGGGTGACTTTCCAAAATAAATATAGTCAAAAAACACCTCACATATAACATCTCAAAACTTGATGTTTCTCATATGATTATAATGTAGAGGGGTCAAAACCATTAATTGAAAAAAACTACTCCCTCCAACACAACCAAGGTCAGCTATATTTAATCCAACTACTGAAAATTCTCTGGCAGAAAATGATCATAGTAATTACTGCTAAGGGAATATTCTAGAACATTTCCCTTCCTCAATGTAAAGAATCTCTCAACATCATTTTTGAATAGGATATAAAACATGTTATGTTGTCTCATTATAATTTCCTTCTTCTTGATGATTTACATGAGACTCCGATGGACTATGTAAAGCCCAAAGGAACCTCATAGAAGATTTTACCTCGTCCTCCTATCAATTAATAATATGAATACCATCTCTCAGTCTTGTGAAACATAGTTCTACTTAGGGGGCCTCAACATCCTCTACCTGTATCTGATAACTTACCACTATTATATAGACATGAAACCAATCTAATATCATGAGGAATCATAACAATCTACATATTCAATGCACTCCTATAATAGATTCAAAAAATTATAACTTTTAATCTTCAGACTAAAATCTTAAAATTCTCTCTAGAACATATTAGTCTTTGTAAAAATATTCCACTTACGCATCAGTGATGTCAAAAGGGATAGAATCCTAGATAAGTCTTCCACCAATAAAAATCTAGTACCCTGAGAAGAAAGTTAATAATTTAACCTTAGAATAATTTTTGGGTGGCTCCGAAACAATCAATGCAACGATATTCACTGGGGACTTAGGCAAACAATGATTTGAAATTAAAATCCACAAAAAGTTAATCTTTGGGATCCAAAACTGGATCTTCATGAGAATACTCTTAAACTAGTTCTCCCAATGAAAATTGTTGACCATCCTTGGGTTCTCTACATGATCATATTCTAAAACCATGTGTATGATTATTTTATCGATGAGGATGACAAAAAATAGGTCAATGTATAGATGGATGATCTTGTTCACCAATTCCATTAACACAGAGAAGGACTTCATCACACCAGAGATAATTATTAAGAACTCATAGTGTTAGTAGTGACATTGGAATGACACCATTCGAATATAACCCAAAAAAATTTCAAATGGTGGTAGCTAGACCATAGAATAACCTTTTGGAACAATCTTGTACCTCATAAATATCAATATTGTTTAAAATTATTTGAAAATGGGAATGCTTATTTATCATGGACTGATTCAGGAGACATTAATCTATAAAATGTCGCAACCTCTGGTACACTTTTTATATGAAAAACACAATGGATACCCAGGGGATAGACATTTCAGGATGAAAACGTTCTCCAGGTGGTCATTCCATAGTATTTTATGCTCCTGGAGCTCAATCGGGGCCAAATGATATGATGTATAAGAAAACAGAGCATTACTATGATGACGGTCGATAAAAAACTACATCTTCCTCCATGATGGAATCCCTAGAATGTTTTAGGTGAACACTTACCGAAAATATAATGTCATTGAAGGAATCCATATAATTATTAAGGCTAATAAACAAAGGTCTAAACATTCAAATAAATTGGTGAATGGTTGTACCCTCATTCACATTAGAACTGCTAATCCCACCATGAGATCTCTCCCTCCCTCAATATAGAATCTCATCCCATCAATGCGAATTCATAGGCCACATATGAAGCAATATTAAATCTAGGATAAAATTGTTGAAAACAATTAAAAACCCAATAATATGTCATATTGATCTATCATGATGCCCAAAAATTACCACCTTATCATCTCTCTGCCAAGCGATTAATGAAACTATGTGTTAATAAATGATATATATGATGTGTTAAATATATGGCATGTAAGATAATGTTGAAAGGATAAATCCTCAACATAGATCTCTATAACTCAAAAAAGAAGTATAAATATGATGTAATGGTTTTCACATGAGTCTAAAACTATATAGGAATGATAAGAAAAAACACTTATCATATCTCTGATAGTCTCATGTTCTGCAGGGTAATATGCCTCCGTGGACTACAACTATCCATGTCCATGATCACTATTTCTATAAGACATAAATGGGCCTCGTGACGATGGTGTTGAATGGTTATCATAGAATAATTAGCCATCCACACCCCCTCATCATGGATCTCTACCTTAACTACGGTAGCTCCACCTACCTTGGGGCCATCCAACCCTCTCCTGGGATATTCCTGGTCATGGCATGAATTATGTCATGTTGTTACATGTGAAATTTTTCTTCCCTCTTTAGAACATCTGGTCAAGAAACAATGTTCTATGTGACTTATTGATCAAAATCATTTCACTTCAACTCTTTATATTTCCCTAGTCCTCTAAGTAATCCATGTCCGACATGACCACATTTCCGAGTCTAATAAAGTGGTGGTCTTCATTATCAATTTCTTAAAGATTAGAGTCTGTTAGCTTCTATAGAAAACATATCCTTTTAAGGACAACATCCAATTATAGCTTCCTATAATACCTCTCACATTATGATCTATGTCACCAGTTCCCAATGCAATAGACAAAAATAGTTGGGAATGAACAATGGTACCACACATAAAAGGATCCATATGTGAAGTCTCTACTAAAACTTTTGTGCACAAAATTTTCCATCTCTGATCAAGTTAAGGGAGTTCCATGTTTATTCTATAAATATGAAACCATACACATACACCCACATATCGTCCTAACATGTCTCTATAATCTCTTAATTCCTAAACTAGTGAAAACTAAATGGGTAATACTCCTCAATGAAAATCATCTGGAACTCGGTACATGAGAGATTTCAATCATCGTGTATCTATGTAGAAACACTGAAGATGTTCCATGATACTTCATTAAAAATGCTGCATGCATGTGAAACCACTTGATCCATTGGTTTCAAGATAATCCAAACAACATAGACCAATGACTCAATCCAATCCTCTATTCCCTATTTATCATTCTTAATAAAGAACCTCAACGCCCTCTATCATGGGAATTCGTTTACTACTGTAAACATGCATCCATCCTTAGCATGGTCAGATGTTATAATATACTAATTAATAGATAGTGGGTTTTCTACCTATCCACCTGGCGAAATAACTTCATGGGATGGACCAAGAATTGAGGCCCCATCATTCATCAGATCCCAATCACATTCTTAACTAATAAACCAGGTGGCTATTTTCACGGAGACATACTTCAAATTTAATCAAGACGTACAATTGTCAAATAAGTATATAGATATTTATATATCATCAATTTGGATATGACGTAAGTAGGAAAAATAAATAATCATTCATATTTGGTGAATGCACCATTTGTTCTCTCCAACTAATTTCTCTGTACTCCATATCTAAAAGAAGGATGTCACATTCTAGGATAATGGATATTTCAACCATCACAATGTAACACCTCATGATCATTTGAAATAATTTTCTTCAAAATAATTTAATCATGTCAAAAATTTTCATTTCCCATAATATTAATTATATTTTTCATTATAGAAATAACACTATGATTAGCTTTCAGTATACGCAAAACTATATGTTGCTTTTCTTACCCAACATAGAGTCGTTTTGATGGCTTTCATTACACATAATATAATGTTTTACCGAATAAAAAAATTATTAGTATTTAAATGTAACCATTATAACTGAGAAGGTAGAATGGAGGGAATGAAAATTATTAAGTAAATATTTAATATTGGGTTTACACATGTTTATATAATTATTCCTTGTATACCAAATTAATTATAAATTTAAATAAAGACAAATTGAATATAAATGACGTGTTTTTATGAAAAAATATTTATATGTGAATAATTTGGTCAATAATGTTAAACAATAAATAATTTTAGAATATATTAATGAAATCTAAATTATATATAATATTTTAAATATTTGTTATTTGTTTACTAAATATGATATAATAACAAATTAGATTTTACAGATAAAAGGATTATTTTTCTGAAAATGATGTTTTCCACCTTTTGATGGAGATTCAAGTTTAAAACATTTTTTTCAAACTCTTATAATTTATATTTTATAAAATTATACCTTTTCATTAGGTGTGGGACATTAAAATTTTATTTGGATAAATTTTTGGTATTTTGTTTGATATGATTTAGTTTTTAATTTACTGTGAAAAAGCTATGAATTTAAATTGAAAAGTATGTTTTCATGAAATTTATTGATATTGTTAAATTATATTTTTATTGGTTTTAAATTATATTTATAACAATGTATTTATTGATGATCCCAATTCAGGTAATTTGGATCAATTTCACAATGAAATTTGATATAAATACTAATTGGCATATTGAACAATTTTACATTAAAAATACATTTTCTCATTCCATCAATGATATAAATGTTCAATTTATTTATTCCAATTATGTGCATTGAATATAGAAAAATGGATACAATATTTTAAACCATAAGGTTAAAATTATTTAAAATTATCTTCTTTATTTTTGGTTATTATGAAATATAACATTAGTAATAATTTTTATTACCATTGTTAAGGGTAATCCATGTAATTAAAGGTAAGATTTATAATATAAATATTATACAATTACACAAATACAAGCCCTAATTTAATTGGTACATTGTGTAGTGACCAATATTATAATTTTATCTATTTTAGGGCCCCTTGGATCCACCTGTATGACCTTCATGCATTTAGTATATTATATTCAATGAGAAGACAAATTTCATCACACCAATGGTTTTATCATGAGAGGTATTTGGAAAATGGTGTTATAGATGGGATATCATTGATTTCAATTAGTCATTCCAAATATATAATTTTTTACTACGTCATAATAATTTATTTACATTTTTTATTTATTAAATATTTTAATAATATGGTTTCAAAATAATGATTTAGTAATTTATTCATTAATTGAATAATTAAATAATATACATTAAAAATATAGAAAAAATATATAATCTGGTATAATTAATATCATCCATGAATTTTAGGGATTATTTGACATGTTACATATCATTTATATTATTTTTTGTCAAACATATCTTACTGTTATGTTATTTTTTGAAAAAGTATTCTATTGAATAGTGTCTTAATTGACATTGTTAATATTTTAAAATAAATAACATTTTAGTAAATGATATGAATTTCATAAAAATTAAAACATCCAAAAAATATTTTTGGATATGCCATAAAATGTAAGCAATTAGTTAGTCATTGGTAATTTGGTGTTTTATATTAATTATATTAACCCTAAAATTAAAAATCACAAGATATCACATTAAATATTAAAATGGTAAAATAATGGATAATACAGAAATATAATGATAAAAAATAATCATATAATTTATAGTTTTTATTTGATGATTGGATTTAGAACCATACCCACCCAATCTTATAAATAGATATTTTGAGGACCATTGTGAATATGAAATTAATTTATAATAATTTAATATTTTTAGAGTTTCCATGTGTGTCCCTACACAATATTATAAAAATAAACCTCCTACCTCACTTCCAAAAAATACATTCTAAACTCTAGGATGATAAAATACTAAAAATTTATTATCATAAAATTATTATAATGGATTCTAAGGTCCTTTTCTTCCCAAAAGGATTACTCAAGTATCCTATAGAGAATATCTTGAGGAAGCTTGCTGATGAAAAGTTATTGTCCTTACTAACTCTTTCAAAAATGTTTTTATTTTACATCGTATTAATGTTTTGATTCCGTTATAATTTAATAAATATATTATCAAATATAATATTAGAATTTAGTGTAATTATATAGAAGACATATTCCACCTTTTATTTATCCTATGAAAAATGAATGTACCATGTGTTCGTATATATGACTTACCATATCCATGTCGTGATATAATATTATTTTCAACACTAATTAATATGGATTGGTATATTGATGGATATATTGGATATAAATAATAAATATTACATTTTATTGATTCTAAAAAATTCATATATAATCAAATTCATCACCTTTAAAAATTTTAGGCAATGATATTATACCTTGTGCGTACATATGGCCTACCGTCTCTACAATATGATGAAATTAATATTACATTTTAGAAATTCATGATTGATTATAAAATGTATATAGAGAATAAATTTGAAATATTTTAAATAGTAACTGAAAATTAATAATAAATATTCATATATGTAATTTATCTTCATTTCTTCAATACAATAATAAAACCCAAACAATGTTCATGTATATGTATGAATTATCATCTCCATGAATGGTGTATTTCATGTCATATATATATATATTATATATATTCACACTAAATATATAAAATATATTAATCAGAATTTAAATTATGCAAGTATATATATGTAAATATATAATATTATGGTCAAAATGAAAAGTAAAAACCATGTACGCTAAATACTTGAGTTTTTACCTGAAATGTTTCTTTAGATTTGAATTGTTAATAAATTAGTAATATAATGTCATTAATGAATAATATATGATGTCATAAATTATATTATGATTAAAAAATATTTTAATAATATTTCTAAAACTACTATATAATATATTCAGACAATTATGGAGGGAATTAGACATACCATTTTTTATTTATGTATCACATTAATTTCAATAAGACATATGACTTATACACCAGTTGTTTTTTCTAAATGGTATATATATTACCCCATGAATATATTTTTTGGGTCTTATTAAGAATATTTTGTTATTTTTATGTCCTTATAATATTATTTTTTTCATTGGTAATATGATTATACTAATTATAACCATATAAGTGTTATTTCACAATATAATTAGAAATTTTGATTATTTATACCTAAGTATCTATGGGGGAATATTTTTTTAACCATGAAAATGTTTCTAAAATAATGTTTTCCAAAATATTATTAAAATATTCCTAAAAATTATTAATTTCATTTCACCCTTGATTGTAATTTTATCAAATGTTTTTAATATACTATTTTTTTCCATTTTCAAAATGAAGGACATTTGCCTTTTCTCGCTAAAGTATGAGAAAAATTTATTTTATCATATAAATCATTAATTTATTTTTATGATTACCTAATGACTTATTACCTGTAATCTCCTCTTCGAATCCATATTTTTTATTATAAAATATTTTCCTTAAAAATTTAGAGGCATTACTAGTAAAGAGAATGGTTTCCAAGAAAAGATAATTTTATCAATTATTTTTTATAAGAGTTCTCTAAAAATTATTTTTCTATATATAATAACATTTATTGTTGTAACATAGGTTTTTCTGAGATATGTTTCAAAGATAACACTATTTCGTAAAAATTATATTATGTTTTTTATGGAATGATATATATTAAACCCATTTCCATTCAATGTGTTATGTTATGAAAAAATGTTTATGAAACTCATTAATTTTATGGGATATGATATGAGACATGAATAATGTTACCAAAGAAGATTTTTTTTTCATTTTTATATGTGTATGAACTATATCAACCTCAAATTCAGTGGGTATGTATTCATATATCATGGGATAGAAATAAAGGATTGTATCTTCAATAATGGTTATTGGAGTGAACCTGGACTAAAAAGAAGATTATGGGAGAGAAACATGACTACCATAATGGTTAAGTAAAATATCCATGACTACCATTATTTCTATGTGGTAACCTACATTGAAAATAATTTCTTATTCAATGATCTTTGGTTCTATACAATGAATTCAATCAAACGGAACATGACTGCTAGTCAATTTTATGGACAATATGCAGTTGAGAAATCAAATGGGATGTACACTGGAGTGAAGGATGTTGTAATAATTTCACGAAAAATCAATGAAAAAGATCAATATCATATACAATAATAAACTCGCATAGTAACTAAAGAAGATAATGAATGATTTTGTTTAGTGATTGGGTTATGGGTAGCGTAGAGGAATGCATATTCTGTTTCTCATTTTCTAAGAATGTGGAATGATTAACCAAACTAAATGTGTTAGATAAATAAAATTTGTTTTGAACATGGAAAAGAAATTCACCAAGAATGTAACTATAATGGAACAAAAGAAAAGTTAAGAAAACATTGTGGATATGAAAATTTTCATCCGTTTGTTACTATTAATTGTTGACTGAATAAAATGTAGAAATAATTGTAATGATGAATATATATGTCCAATGAGGAACTCTCTTCATGATAATTGTTATCATGGTCAAAATAATTGATATATTGATGTTGATGATGAGACTAAGAGATAGATTTTAAAGGAAAATGGTATATATTAATAGGATGAGGTATTATTTTCAATGACATATGTATGATGTGAATTATTCAATTATTTAATGTATTTGAATTTAACAATTATATTAAAAGAATTGTGAAATTTAAAAGGATTATTCAGTTTGTGTTTTTTGCTATGTATTTACCAGGATATGATGAATGGTTTTGATGGAGTTAAAATTTATTTAATGGAAGGTGAAATTTTGACCAATGTTAATATAAAACATCATATTTTCTTTATTTTATCATAATTATGTTTCGATAAATATGTTTTGGATATGAATAAGGAAATTAGAAAATATTGATTTACATTGAACTGAATAATGATATGATTACATGAAGATTATGTTATCATGGATGAAGTTTAAAAATATATAGATATTACTTAATATATACAGTAAACATATGAATAAATAAAAATATATGTTTTTAATAAGGGTGTAGGATAATTCATTTTAATAACATGATTCAGATGAATACATGGTGAAGGTATTCACATGTTAGGAATGTGATTACCAATAAGTACTCTACGATATATGGGATATAAACGTTAATATAGTTTAGTAAACATCATTATAAGGACTTGAAATTTCAAATTATCAATGTATTATTAGGTTAAACATTTATGGAATTTTTTTAAACAAAATTTGATGTATTATAGATTAATATATTATATCTCTATTTGAGTATTTATGCATATTTTACATCTTGTGCTATTATTTTTATTATGATAAAGATTGATGGAATAACCTATCATTATATTTAGGGATATCAATTACAGCTTACAATTTAGGAATTAAAAATAAATAATCATTTCTCAGAATATGTTATGAAGTGTAAACTGATCAATGAACAAAAAAGGTTTATGTTATCCAAAAAAAGTATGTGTATCTTCTCATGTTAATTCGTAACCATTTGAAAAATGTATATTTATTTAAAATTTTGTCCAATTATCATTATTTTTTATGATAACAATGATACCATTCATGATTCATTAGTTTATGGTTTTTTAATTTCTAAATTTCTCAATATAAACCACTATCTTTTGATCATTGATCCTTATTAAAAACTATAATTATTAATGTTTTTCTTCTATGACCAAAATCATTACCTATGTTCTCATACAAGGAAACATAGTTTTGATTTACTTTTAGTGACCATTAATTTCCAATTTTCCCTTTTTAAAAGTATGTTTTACTATTTATTTTTACGAAGTAGGTTTGTATGAATCTAAAATTGATTTATTAATACATTTATAAACCATAAAATTTTGAATGGTGAAATTCATTTTATGTGTAGTAAAATGTAACTCCAAGTGTTTTTAAGAAATAATTATCATTGAATTAATATAAAATTTATGTTTTTTTAAATTTCACCCAATAATAAATAAGAATTTATTTTTATGAAAAAAAATTACTATAGCTTTCGGTATATGTCATACTATCTGTTACTTGTGTTACACAATGTCATGTTCTTTTGATATCTTACATTACACCCAATATCGAGCTTTACCGAACAACTAAATATTATTCATTAATTTTACCATTATAACCTATCCCTATTAGTGGAGGCTGGGAAAATTATTATCTAAATACTAACAAAAGTGATTAAACATGTTTTAATAATGATTAAAAAGTTTGCAAAATTATTTATAAATGAAAAAAATAAAAACCAATTGAATATAAATGATAAGTTTTTTTAAAAACTATTTAAATGTGATTAATTATGTTTATAAAATAACCAAGTCACTCCTATTAGGTTATAATAACAATATATAAATTTAATTTAATTTTTGAAATTCATCTTATATATTTTCTAGACACTATATATAATAAAAAATAAAATTTTACCCATAAAATGAGTATTTTTTGAAAATTGTAGTTTTTCCTCTTTTCGATGGATAAGAACATTTAAATCTAGTAAGATTAAATTTTATATATTATATTAGAAAATATTAAATTTGTATTTTGAATTGGGACTTCAAAATATTATGTTCACAAAAAATTGGTATTTTTTCTGATAATATTAATTTTATGACGAATATTGAAACAAATAAATCATTTTAATTCATAACAATTATCCTAAATTTAATTTATAGTGAAAAATAATATTTATGAATAGATTTTCAGTATTATTACATCACGGATTTATCAATTACTCAAATTTTGGTCATTTGAATAAATTTCACTTTGAAATAGGATATAAAATTTTGTTAAACTTTTGAATGATTTTACTTTAAAACCTAATTTTCTCATTCAGTCAATGAGATTAATTTTCAATTAATTTCTTCTAATTATATGTTTTTAATTTGGAAAAATGGATTCTATAATTGGGTCTGATTGTCCAAATTATGTTAATAGGTCCGTTTTATTTTTGTGAATTATGAATATTAAAATTAGTAATTGTATTTATTTCCATGGTTAAGGGTATGTAAAGAAATTAATAGTAAATATACTATTATAATTATTAGAAAATTAACATAAAACATGAGCGAATTAAATTAAATTATTTTTTTTTATAAAAATATCACTAATTTTTTATGTTATGACCTCTTAGAGCCACCTTGATGATTATAATCCATTTATCATATTATATTTAAAGAGAATAAATTTTGTTCACACCCATATTTTTATTAATTAAATTATTTTATAGATAAGGATACACCAGGTATATCATAGACTATATGCTGTCCATATAATAAATAAATGTTTAAAAAACACCACAATTTAATGGTGTCATTTCAAACTTATCTTCCTGTTATGGTGTTTTAAATAAATAACACAATTTAATTGTTTCAAAATTATCACTTTTGATATTTTATAATAAATAGTATTATATTAAATGATATAAATTTAATAAAAAAACATGATCAACTTATTTTTAAATGACCAAAAATTATACTAGTGATTCATTATTTGATTATATATAATTTTATTTTAATTATATTAAGAAAAAAAATTTAAATTACATGATATCAAATTAAATATTAAAAGTGTAAAATAAGGGTTGAAAACATATAAATATAAATAAAATCATCTTAAGGGGGAAAAAATTCCTATATAAAGAATGGATCTGACGAAAATTTATCAATACTCGATACATCAGGTATCGAGCAACAACTACCTGAAACCTAGATCTATGTTCAAGGGGTAGAAACATGCTACGAATGGAATAACCAAAATGGGAGGCCTTCTCCTAACATACATGCACACACACAAACCCATACATAAGATTTTATACATAAAGAGGATTTATAATAAAAAATTAAATATCTATAATATTTAATTTCTTATATAATTAAATAATTTTTAAAGACTATGACAATGAATAATGAAAGTAGGGTATAAAATACACAGCCTACCTAAATGATGCTTCAACCTAACAAAACTTGAATCTAATAGTTCTAAGAGAGCCCAACTCTTGACCTCCATGATCCAACCCCCATATGTGTTAAAATGATAAATGTATACATAAGAACATCCCTATTCACCACCGACCTTTCCACCATTTGAATAAGATGCTTTATATGCATGAAATCCAATGCATGGGGGAGTATATACATATCCAGTGGGACACTTATAATAATGAAAGGGGATCCGTAAGAGACAATATAAGAATTGATATATAGTTGAAAATTCAACCAAAAGAAATATAACAAAAAATAAAAAAAGAAGGAGATATATATTCTCAAAAAAATAATCCACAATAATAATGATGGGGATATACATATCACAATTTATTCTTGGGAAAGAGTTCCTCCAGTTCTAGAAGTCCATTAATGATGCCTAACATAGATATGTATGTCTAAATAGTTAACTGTGTGGACATACCATGCCTCTCCATTGTACAACAAAATAAACAATTAAAAATCAATATGAAGTGGGCCGACACTCTAGTCCACGAGGGGGTTCCACTGATGTTAATGATAAAATTACCCCTATCTGATATGGGGTAAAACCTGGTGTATGGATGAGCAACACCCTTTTGGATAGTGAGTTCAACAAAGGATGTACATGAGAATTTCCCATGTTTTTTAGTTGGTTATACTCATTGATTGGAGGACATGTCCCCTAATCAATAGGGGTTACTAGATTGTTGATAGTGTATGTTCAACGTAATTCTATACATGGGGTCCACTCAGTGTAATAATAGAGGACCCGTTCCCTCTTTGCATAGGTGGTAATAATCAGGTGAGAGAGGTCCCAATCCAAAAAAACATGGTGGGATACCAAAAATTGTAAGAAATACCCATATCCTATTCGATAGGGGGAACTACAAAAAACATAAAAAATAGTACCCTCACCCTAGTCTGTTAGGGCGTACCACTCTAATTATCATGATGAATCATTGTGATTGTCAAGATACACCTAAATCTGAATCATTTATGGATCATCATGAATCATAACAAAAAATCAATAATCGAGGCCACCATCATGTTCTACATGGATAAATACCGAAAATATGAAATTATGAGGCCTAAAATCAGTGAAAATGAAGGAGATATGAGAGGTTGATATTTACTCGAAAGGAATGAAGGGGTACACGACCTATGAGGGGAAACACAGAATAGTTGGTCCCACTCCGTCACAAGGAAATGAATATTATGGTACATGTCTCACTTCCATGAAGGTATACATGACTTGTAGAGGGTATACATGGCTTGTATGAGCCACTCAAGGTCATGTGTATGCTTCCTATTAGTGCTAGTGTAGATTTTCATGTGTCCACGCACATCAGTGCATATTTTTTATATGTCCATGATCGTTCCTTTGTAATCCATGAATACATATTAGTTTTCCAAAAAATGGTCACTCTTTGTGTTGTGGGAAAATACATCATGAGATACTAATAATTATATGTAACCCATGTGTTCACTGCTAAGGCTCAACACATCGAGTGTTATTTGGACTATAAAATGTGTAGTCTTGTTTTTTGCAGAAACATGGATATGAGGGTAGACATTACATATCTAGATACATCACATCATATCTCACCACCTTCCACCTAAAATTAGTGGATATCATTATTGTTATCAATTTTCGGCACTCCATTGGTTGGAAATAGGTTATTGGTAGAATCCCTCAAAGGTTTCATGAACCACCTCACACCAACCTGCCTCCTATCACATAGTTTAGTATCAAATCTAGAAAAAAAATGATATAAACATCCCTTATATCATTATTTAACCCAAATTCATCAATTTATCATTTATATACTCATCACGCCCGAATCCTTGGAAAATTTAATTGTCCAGTCAAGCATTATCTTAGATGAAAATATTGAATTATGAACCCATTATCCATTGTTGATTATCATAATGAAATGGTTTGAGAGAGGATCATGAAAAAGTTTCTATCATTATGTTTCTAATAATTCATTGAATATTTACACAATTTATTTATTCTAAAGAAGAAAATAATTGAATAATCAAATAAAATAGTTACATGAGTGCATGCAATATATTTCACTTCGTGCAGATCAATGAAATGGATGATCATGCTCAATAATTTTAATTAACTATTGAGTAATATATTAATTTATGATTTATTCTAGAATATCGGATTGTTATTTGTCAAAAATTTCAGTTTGAAATTATTTATAAGAGTTTTTGTGTTCATTACTCCCCGATTTTCTTATATTTATAGTCTCATCTTCATCAAATCTAAATTTTACAAAGAATGAAAATAATTATTCTCTAAATTCTCCAATGTATATACTACTTAAAATAGGGAAATTATTATAATGGTTTATTTTCATATGAGTCTATTTATTATAGATTTACTAATTAATTTATTTATACAATAAATTAAACCACTAAATGTAACTCTAACAAACGATTTATCCAAATTCCCCAATCATAACTATTTTATGTTGAACCCAGTATTAACATCATGTTCCAGACACAACTATTGTCCTTAATTCATAATAAATTTTTATTTTTAAAAATTATATATATTTTTTTATGAAAGTGTGAAAAATAAATATAATATTTATATAATATTTCTGAAAAATTAATTTCGGGCAAAATGATCCCTTGAATTTTAGTTCATATCATATCCTCGCTCTAAAATTATTTATAAATTTTTAAAAATACTATAAGTTAAAATAGGATATTTATAATTTACGATAGAATGAAATTATTCTTCTAACCATTTATAATGAAATCAAAAAATTGACATTTGAAACATAAAAAATATTCCATTACATCAACTGAAAATGTAATGGATAATATAAAATTCCCATAATAAAAGATTTTATTATAAAACATAACTTATTTAAAATTTTATTTTTAAATTATTAGCATATAAAAATAATATACAAGTTCGATAGAAAAATATAATCTTCTAATATTTTAATTATAACATTGCAATATTTAAGTTACATAGATAGGAAAAGTAAGAATAAATCATTTCTAATCATTAAAAAAAATTATCATAAAAAATATTTTGATTAATTTATTAAGATATTATATGGTTCTTTCAAAAAAAAATATGATTTATCCCCAAAAATATCACTAGAAAATATGTTCATACCATTTTGGTAACACTTAAATTGTAACTTATTAAATGATTCAACGCCATTTGGAAGAAAAAATTAACAGAAATAAAGTCATATTCATTTAAAATTCAATAATATAAAATTATACAGACCACAAAAAATTAAACAGGTTCATCAAAGGAAGTATATCTCAATGGAGTGAGATTGAGAAGAAATATCTTGCATAAATTTTGAATTGTATTTCATGTTATTTAAACACCATGCATAATATATTATGAACAATTTTAATGATATTAAATAATATTTTATATTTAATATCATATATGATACATTTATAGCAACATGGTACTAGATTTATAAAAATCTATTATTATTATTATTATTATCATTTTTTAGATTGTTGAATGCATCGTTTTATTGATGATTTTATTATAGAAATTCATATCATATTATTTATATTATAGATCAATAATATCCAAAATATCAATCATGATATTAATATAATATATATTAATTATATTTATATATTTAGATTAATACCTAAATGGTATATAGTTAAATATTAATTAAATATTTCATGGAAATGGTAGGTTGTACGTACCAATAAATGATGGATTCACTTCAAATAAAATGAAATGGATGAAAAGTAAATAATAATTATCTTAGATTGAATAATTTATATATAATGTATATCATATAAATTCAATATATATATATATATTTTTATTTACATCTATATAAAGAGGAAATAAAAAATAGATAACATATCATCATGGAGGTGGTCGTTCACACATATGAATGTATGCCATTATCATTTTCAAATGGATAGGAAAATAATATGATTGATATGAGGTTATAACTTAAAATTTCAAATTAAAAAAAATCTATATATATTCAACAGATACGTGTTTATAAATATAAAAAATAATTTTCTGATTAAAAATGAATGACAAAGCTATGTTGGGATAGTATGTGAATCATTTACAAGATCGATATTATAAAATTTTATAGGATAAAAATTTAATGGAAGAAGGTTTTCCCAGAACCAAAAATAAAATTTAATTTAATTTTTGATATGTAGTTTTTATTTTATGATGGTTACATTATGTTTATAGTATGTATAAGAAGATGAAAAAATTTTAAGGAGTTGGAAGAGATTATTACCTATTGTTTAGTGAAATACCTTCATATTTCATCATTATGTCTCATAAAATGGACTTCTAAGAAGAATATTAATCAAATATATTAATATAAATGTAAACGAGATATTTTTTTGATTATTTTGATGATCTATAGTAATTAATATTTAGGAAATAAATGATATAATGGGTTTCAATTTATATGGGGTGGGGAACTCTTGTAATGATTCAAAATATTAAATTAAAATAAAAAAATCATGAAAATCGTTTCTAAAATAATATTTATTTGAAGATAACAAGTATATGGAATTATTAAAATTATCATATTACATTTATATAGGTTTATATAAAATTTTATATTTTATTTTTAATAAACTCCATTGTTAATAATTTGTACCCATAACAGCAGTAAAACCCATTTCAATATTATAAGGTTATGATTTAACTTATATGGAAACAATTTGCTTATAATAATAAGAAGGATGAAAGGTTAGACCCTAAAACATCCATCATTTCAATATTTTTATATTTTTATATAATTTAAATAATTTAATTAAATAATATTTTCATAAAATACCATTAATTGCATTTTTATATTACTAATTTCATTTTATTTTGAAAAACCACAGTAAAAATATTTAATAAAATCAAAATGATTTTAAAAATAAGTAATAATTTATATTTAACTATAAAATTATTGGGAAACTATATCTCATTGAAAAAATATTAATTTAATTCTTTTTATAATCATTTACAATAATTTTCTACTAATTTCACAAGATGTGTATCAATGATATGTAAGAATTTAATGTAATTATTTCATCATTAAAAATTAAAATTATATTACCATGAAGAAAAATTAAATAAATAAATAAACATTTGTATTAGGAAATTATTTTTAATATCCATATCAATAATTAATATAGGTAATATAATATTAATGGTGACATTTTTTACATTAACATTTATATTAATATTTTAATTGTCAAAATAAAAGATATATTGAAGAAATATCATGTCATCAAATCTTAGATTATTATTTAAGAAATATACTAATAAAATGAAATAAATTCATATGTTATAATTAATTTTAGGCCACATCTCATTATTTTTATCCTTAATTACATTAATTATCCATTCCTGAAGTGATAAATATTACCATTGTTACTATTTTTTATGTCTAAAAATTAATGGGAATTATTTATCGAATATGAAAAATATAATTTAAAATATTGAATTATTTTACTCAATTTCAATTACTATAAGTTTCATTAATTTATTTTATTTATAAACCACAATAATTCGGTGGAAATTTATTTTGTAAAAAATTAGGTTTTATAAATAAAAATTGACCTATATAAATATTATATAAAATTATAATCATCATAGAATTAATTTGATTGTTTTATATTAAATTATTTTTATGTAACATTAATACAAAATATAGAATTGAATTTTACCTTTAAATTATTTTATTAAATGGAATGAAATAATTGTATTACAGAAGACTGTATTTGTTCCAAATCCTTGAAAACAATATCATTACCGAAAATTTCATTAAAACAATACATAAAAAATATTCAAATGATGTAAAAACGATATAGATTTTATATAATAATATTTCAATAGTTTATTATTTTTCAATTACTCTTTATGTTTCATATAATGAAGGAAATCATATAATTTTAATTTATTTAAAGAGAAATATGTCATAAAATCATGCTATGTAGGGAAGTATCTCTAATAGACCCTAGTGGTACTCAAATAGATAACATAGGAATCAAATTAACATTTAACCATTCATTAAAATTATGGTAACAAATAACTAGATTTTGAGTGGTATTTTCTTATTAGGGCCATCACCAATGTCACCCAAACACGCATATAAGTAAACCAATGACCAACACAATTCATGTAATCTTTCCCTGAAAATATTTATTATAATAAATTGTTTTATTTAATGAAATATAATATAAAATATAGTATATTAACCATGATGCATCAACTAAAATAAAAAATTCTAAATATCAAATTGAAATATAAAATCTGTATTTTAATATTAAATGATATTAAATTATCAACCAAAAAATAATCAAATTCTTTTTAGTGAACAAAAAATATAATTAAAATAGAACCAATTCACTAAAATAATAGTGCATGATCAATTATAATAGTCTCAGAAACCCCACATTTAATGTTTCTGTGGCACAACATACATAATACCTGAATTGGAAATTGTTATAATGTTTATCACCTTAGAAAATTTATCTCTCATAATCATATAAAATTTTACAAAATACAAACCACCCTTTAAATTTCAATTTAACACCCTTGAATGTTATTTTTTATCATATTATCTTGTTTTATATATTTTACTTACTAGTTTTTCAAATATTTTAGATAACTTTATCATATTTTTAGATAATATTAATATTTAATTAGTTCATTTATAAAAAAATTTATATTTTTTAAAAATAAATGTTATAATGATATGTTAAGGTGAATGTGAATCTTAAGGTTGTTTTGAGAGGGGAATAACTCCCCAAATAAAACTCACGTGTTGTAATTATTCATTGCAATGATTTATTAATTTTTATTGATGTTGAAGAAGTTATGTATTTTAACTAGTTGTTATAAACGGTGATGTTACTTTCACCATCACACATAATAATCAGGTGAAACTTCACATCCACCCACATATCCCATTGTTGGATCATTGTCAAAATATATATTTTATCGATGTTAGAGTTATTTATGTTGGTTCTTTCATGGTTATCATCAAGATAATATGATTTTTATTCATATAATTCAATTAAACACATCCACCTCCAATAGGTATTGAACATATAAAAGTATATTAATGATGATCAAAATGACCAATAAAATAAACCTAAATGTAGTTATTATTTTTTTATACATTTATTTATATTAAAAAATATGATATTCATGTTTTTAAATAAAAATTAGATGAACCTATATAAATCAAAAATATTATATTTAATAGATTTTACTTGGAATATCTCTTATAATATTATTATGTAAACATACATAAAATGAGAAATAGTTAGGTAGAGTATATTTTTAATAAGTTATTATTAACCCATTTGATATATCACATTAACATTATATTTCTATATCAATTTAGTATCTATGGATATATGTGTTTACACATACCTTGATTTATGTATGAAAATATTTTTCAGCAACTCATGGGGATACTTCTCACTTGAAAAAATATCATTAAAAATATTTATGTCCCTTCGAAATCCATACAAAAATTTAAATCACCCTGATTTTATATATATAATTTAATATTCATTTATACTTTAAATGAATTTATTAAATATAAACCACCCACTAATAAAAAATTATAATCATTATTCAAGATCATAATTTCTAAAGTTAGCTAACAATATTATATATATATATATTTTTATACACCATTCCGCTCAGGGGTTACATAAACCTTAAGAAAATATTAAAATATTCTAACAATGATGAAGATGATATATTGAGAACATTAATTTACGATTTTTAATATTAAAATATATTAATCTTATTATGTCAATGATCATTTCATTCCTATATATAAACATCCTCCCCTTGATCTCTATTGAGGAAAAAAATATCATGACCATTTGGAATATATTTTATTTATATTAGGATGTTAAAAAAATAAATACCAATTCTGTATATACAATTGTAGAGAATCAATTTCTCAAAATAATATATATATTATAATTTATATTATATATTATCAATAATCCTTACCATATTCAATTTGACCCTACATTTTCCAATTAATTTTCTTTATAATTCTACTTGACTACCAATTAGATTCATTACTATTAGTCATAATACAAGATCAGATGTCTCCTTATAGTAAATATAATAATGTTTTAAATAAATTAAACAATCATATCCTTTATCATAAATTAATCACTAATAAATTTTGGATTAAATTGAGAAATCATGATATTATA
The DNA here is from genome assembly GCA_963277665.1 of Viscum album. Taxonomy (NCBI): domain Eukaryota; kingdom Viridiplantae; phylum Streptophyta; class Magnoliopsida; order Santalales; family Viscaceae; genus Viscum; species Viscum album. The sequence goes on along the minus strand of OY728121.1, from coordinate 1,573,513,997 downwards.
ACATCATTTCCCCCTCATGTTTTTGAAGCATTAATCATTATTTCAAAATAGGTGATCATGATCATCATGAAAAATAATTATATAATACATAATTAACAGATTACATATATCGTCATTATCCCTTAAAATCATTGAATTACCACCTATATTGACTAGTTTATCACAATTTATTATAATTTTTTCATGATGAAGAAAACATCAACACATATTTTATTAATTTCAACATCAAAAAAGTATATTTCTTTGGTAAAAATTTTTTAAAAATAAAAATTTTCAAAAACCAACCTATATCAACCTAACATATCACCTGAGTCAGCTCGTGATAAGGCATGATGCATGTTCTAATCACCATAGTGTAGAAACATGTGTCTATTTATCAAATTATACATCATTCAGAATTATTTCAATAGGTGAAAATAATTATACTAAGATGTCTACTAACATCAATTATGGAGTGGACACTCTATAAGTTGTTGAATCACAAAAATAAAAATATATCATTTTAATGTAATTTTCAGGTAGAATAAGTTTTAATTATTTTAATGTAACTAATCAATCGATATGTAAAGAAATAGATACATCCAAACATACCAAAAAATAGGTTTAACATTAATTATATAAATCTACGAATGATGGAAAAATATATACTGTAAGAAAGAATATGATAATTGAAAAATTAGATGATCTATAAACATCCCTAATCATGATCTAAATGAAATCCCAAAACATCCTTCTCTACACATAATTTAAATATCATTCCTTGTCCAAAACCATTATAGGAAAACTACATATGAAAAGACCAGAAACAATTTCAGAAAATAACCCTTTATTGAAAAAATAAGTTATAATAAACATGATAATGAAATAATTGATTGTATTATCCCCACTCCAAAATTATTATAATTAATATTCAATATATTTTATACATGTTTTAAATAAATATATAAATGTAATCTTTAAATTATAAATAAAATAGGTAATGTGGGACTATATCATTAATATGTTCATCCCATATTATATTGCTTATATATTTTAACATTAAAATTACTAAAATATTTTCATGAAAATATAAATTTTAATCAAGGGAAATATTTCTAAAAATTACTTTCAAAGTACCCAAGGATAGAAATTATTGAAATAAAATAATCATTTATAAACAACTCATTTTAAATAGTTAACACATGACTAAGATTAATTTCTACCTTCAAAAGAAGAAACATTTTAAAAACTATTATTTTAATGTGGATGGAAATATATTGTAACTAAAAAAATATTCCCATTTAAACATAATATATTTATATAGTGTAAGTTAGTATCCTTAATAGGTTTTTATGAAAAAACAAAACAACATACATTCCAGAACAAGAGGTGATATATCAATGAAAATAACTGAATTATTACTAATGATAACAATTATTAGAAATTATAATTATGTATCTGTAAATAAAATATTATTGTAATACTAAAATAAAAATAATTTTGGCATCTCCATGTAGATTAAAATATTAATGGGGGAAATACAAAAATGAATATAACATAATTTTTCCCATATGGGATTAAAAATCATAAATTTTTTTATTACACTACCATCCACTCCTGAGAGACAAACTACCTTAAGAAATGTATTGTGATAACATTTCTAGATTAGGTGGAATAACAATATGTTTTATTTATCATACTGGAATTTCCCAACATGATACCCAATGAATATGTATACATATAATTTTAGGTAATCAGCTAACAAATTACATATAATGATAAATATGAGACAAAATAATAATATCATTCCCTCTCTATTGAACATATTTAATCGAAGAAACAACTTTATCATGAATTATATATATTTATAATATCCTATAACTGGGATAAATTCATCAAAATAAAAAAAATTCAAATTAAAAATTTATATTAACAACACTACGGGGGTCACATAAATGGTGTACATTCATGGGGAGACATTTTTATAACGTGTAAAATGGGCCCTTGGAAGTTATTCAGAAAAAACATGTTTTAATATCATCTTATAAAAACCAAAATATTAAAACATAATTTAGAAAATAATATTGAAAACATCAATTAATTTGAAATATCATCCTAGCATAACCATGACCAAGTAACATAGAAATATAATTAAAGCATCTAAAATAATCAATTCAGCATGAAAAGAAAATATCATGCAATGAATAATCATATCCTTTTTAGAATTAAAATTCATTAAAAAAATTAATCTCAAATTTTATGAATGTATATGGAATTCAAAGACCACTTTAATAGTACATTTTCTTTTAAAATTACCTCTTATACTTGTTTACAAAAACATGATGTGAATAATAAAATGGTTAAAATTTATAATTACATGAAGCAAGGATAACACAATTATAAAAAATGAACACTAATATTAAACTAAATTCAAATATTAATGATTTAATATATTTACTTTTTAGTTCATTTAAGTCATCCAAATCATGGGTCAAAAAATGAAATTACTCATGGATTTATATTTAATGGGAAATTTAGAGTGCTACCAACCATATATCATTGAATATATTTAAAATGATTTTTGATGAATCTCATAAAAAATAATGAAAAAGTAATATCCTTTATTGGATCATTACTGAACCTAAAAATTTATAATTTGGAAATATATTTTATTAATCATGATTTCCTAGGATCCATGTATATGATAGTCTAGTATAAAACAATAATAATAAAAAACGAGGCTAAGGAATGAGGGTAAAACTACATTAGTAACTTGTGAATAATGGGAGTTAAAATATTATGAAATTTATTTCAAACTGGAGATGGACGGAAGAGGATGATGAATGAGATATTAATTCTTTTAATGAGAAAGAAATGAGGCTAATGGGCATAAATTTATGTTAGTGATAAACTAGAAAATTCAAAATTATAATGCTGGGAAGATCATATGGTTTATTACTAATGTGTTGGAAACCATATTCCAATGACTATGAGACATATGAATTCGAATTATTAACATTTAATGGTTAAACATGATAGTTTCCTATATCCATGATAAAACAATATTTTAGCCACATGGATAGAACAATACATATGATTAAGCTATATGCATACAATTAATCACACACTAGTGATTACCCATTATTGGCCTAGAAAAATCACATATAATATTAGCCAATAAAAATTATATTAACCACATATATGATTAACCCCTACAGTTACTTATATATATTTTCTAATAATTTTTCAATATCATAACAAGAAATCTAGAATGTAGGATTATTCCATCTGGCTTCAACATTCAATGTGATAATAGTGTGATGATGTTTTGACATATATATTTCCCAATATTTGAAAATTTCAAACAAAAACTTCTCTATTCTCATGAAATGAAATATGTGAGTAAAATAATAATACATTTTTTGTGGTTTGTGACAATTAAACCAACTGTATCACATACATTATATATAATGGTGATCAAAAATTTAAATAAAGAAATGTTGAGATAGAACATCCTCATTTGTGAAAAAATTCAAAAAAATGAGGAACACTTTGAAACATACTTGATTCTTACAAAATATGAATCACTACTAGTATCATTATGAAATCAAATGAAATCATAAACAAAAATCATGTATTATACCAAATACATGAATGTTGAATGTAAAATATTCACCATACTCTATCATATATTCATAACCAAAAGAGTCCAGAGATTAAATTAACTAATATGAATTAATTATAATGATTCCATGAATATTCAATGGGTAGGGATCTGTTTGTGAATTAAATACCACTCTTAGACAATGTAAATGAAACAATTATAATAAAAATAATGAAAATAATTTAGTTATTGCATTATAATATGAAATAGATTGTGAATTGTGGTCTCTCAACAATATTAAGAATTCTTCTAACACAATGTCTCTCAAAATTAAGTTATTTACACACTATATTTTATTAAAAATAATGACACTCATAGAAATCACGGTATTTTGGATCCTTTATCCCATAGGTAAAAATTGATAGTGAAACATCAAGGAAACAAATAATTTAAAATAATTCCCACAAATTTTCCAGAACTTATTTAATTAAACTCAATAAGATGTTTTCTATTAATAAGATTAATTTTTATTATTATAATTAAATGTTTGGATATTGATTTTCAAATATCATCATCATCATAAATATGATACAACCTAGATAATACTATATTGGAATAGAAACAATATCACAAGATGACCTCCAATATATATTACATTAGTATTACTTTTAGTAGGATGAAAATGGATATATTTAAAAAATCAATATAATTCGACCACTTTTATGCTCCAATTTTTTACAATAAATATTTTGAAAACCCATATATAAAAAAATACAGCATGTTTTTAGAGCATGACACAATGTTAACTTTTAACTACAATTACCATACTAATTTTATAAAAATTAATTTCTCCAAGAAGTTGATATTGAGAATAAAAATAATGGTTTCCAGATACCACAACCAACTTTACCTATCACAATTTGTTTCTTATTGACACACATTGAGTTCACTTCACAACCGTAGAATATAGAGGAAATATAAATATACCTGGGAACTCTATAATATAATACATCAAACATCACAGTCTATATCAACACCTCTATATCATATTTTATTTAAAATAAGGACACATTCACAAAAATATTAGAATGCAAAACTCTTTGAAAATACATAGATTAATAGGGAATTATTTGATACTAGATTATATAATCATAAATATATCTCAGAAATGTGATGATCCTAATATAAAACCAACTAATCCCTCTACTAAAGGGACAAAATTACATTTAACATTGCATTTTAATTATTTTAGAATAATATTTTTTAATGAACAATGACTTAAAACCTAATAAGGAATGAAAATTATCTATTGGATTAATCTAAATGATTCTATTAACCACATCTAGCCCATACCATAAGGCATATACATGAAAAACATAGTCTCAGTAGAAACTATGAACCCAATATGTTTATAAATATTCCTAGAATCCATTATCTATACTTATACTTCATGGTAACCATTCATTACTTATAAGATAGATGGAATCCTATTCTAAAACATTTCAATGTAGTCTCTAGGTTGATCTAAAATAAGAAGAACAATATTCTCTATAGCATATATAGTTAGTACTAATATGTAATGATTACCATGATGAAAAATATTTTCTACTTGTGTAATGTCATCATATTATCCCTATTGAGGTTCCATAAGTTTGTAGTGTGGTTATACCCACCAAAAATATGAATTTTAACACAGAATCGAATTACAACTCAGTATTATAATATTTTTGAAAACATAATTTAAATTAATTCATCAATCAAAAAATACCATGTTAAATCCATTTACATCACAATAACACCCATGATTTCCTTTCAGAATTCAAAAAATTATATCAAATTATTTTTAAAAAAATTTCATTATTTAATTTTTGAATACTTCTCTATCACATACAAAAACCTTATTGTAGTTAAAATAAAAATTATAGAAAAATACTTTAAAAGAATAATTAAAAATAGATTACTATATATACCTCAAAATATATATTATTACATAAATTATTAAATATATTAATTGTAATATTTTATATTAATACAAATTTAATGAAACATTAAATAACTGGAAATGATAAATCATTATGATTTATAAAATATTTCACGAATCTCATTTATTTACACCGATAAAAAAATTTCTTTAAAATCCACATCCACATTTTCAATTTAATAAAATTAACAATATCCTCTAAATTATGAAATTTAATGTTATAAGATATTTATAGTAAATATTTCGTAAATACCACTAATTTAATGAAATAATATTAAAAAATATTTAATCAATATAAATATTTTTTTTATTAAATCAATAGTAAAAGTGAAAATATTATAATAAAAAAGTAAAAATCTAAAATAAAATAAAATATAAAAACATTTCACGATTTTATTGAATGATCAGAAAAAAATAGTTATCATCCTTGAGAAACGTAATATATGTTATCAATAATTGGATTCATGGGTTCCTAGATCACTCGTTTTAATCATGAAGTTTAAATTTTCATCACATTTATTATTCATATCATGAATTTCATTAAAATAGCATATAAATAATCAGTGTAAAACACAAACCCTGAAATAAGGAACATAATTTCTTAATTTAATTGAGATAAAAGCTATGATTTTAGAAACACACCTCCGGAAATCACTTGGTATTTCCTGTTTATATATGAAAAGTGGTGGACATACACTTACATATTATATTCCATTAGGCTATAGTGATCATATTTACAATATCCTTGGACTCCTCAAATAGAAACAAAGCGTTGATATAATTTTTTTATGAAACAACTATGGCCAGCCAATAATTTCCCATCGGTCAACACATTGTAATTAAAATGAAAATTTCTTGATCCCCACAGGCTAGTAACAAGTACATTAGGATCAAAATATACATATATTTGAATAATTAATATTTTTAAAGAAAAATGTGGACCTCTATATAGATGTCTATCATGAAAACCGTCTATGCCAGAAAATAATGTAAATAAAAATAAATAGTATCAAAAAATATTGACACTATAAAAATCATAAAAATATAAACAGAAATCATCATCTAATAAATAGAACAAAAATCATAACGAATTCAATCAACATAAAAATTTTTAAATGTAAAAAAATTTTCAAATATAAATAGGTGTGAACAAAAAATGAATAATTGGGGTCCTCACAACACACCAAGTGAAATATTTAAATGTAAATAAATTTTATTATATTTTTTAATAATATAGAGATAGTATGTTTTTAATTTTTAATAAAATATGTAACATGAAAACACAACAGAAATCTATTCTTCAAAACGATATATAAGTTTTTGATTGAAACATAGAAATAAAATAATGATCTTTATGAAAATATGGGATTTTTAATTGGGGAAACAGTTATAATGACTATTGATTAAATAACCCGACTCATAAATAAGGTTAATAACTTATGATTTAATAAAACACCAAAAAAATAAATATGAAACATGAGAGTTGTATTTATGATTTTAAATTGATTTTTTTCCATAAAATTTAGTTAAACATGGAAAGAATGTTTAAAAAAAACTAGTTTCATTTAAATGTAAAATTTTTTCTATGAAATGATACAACATTATTAGATAATTATGAAATAAATAGTTCTATAAATATCCTATTATATAAGGAAAATAGAAAAGATAATAAAAATAAGCATAATAATACCTAATAGTAGTGATAATTGACTATTATTATATAACAGTATGTCGAATTTTCATAGAATATTAGAATAATAATCTTCATTGGAATAGATATGATGTATGGATATAAAATATGATATCACTGAAATAGAATCCATTTTATTGTAGATTATTGTGGATTAACTAAACAGGAAATCAGTTTCATTCTAAATGGATCGATCAGGAGGAAAAATCCCCATAGAAGAACATTTTCATATCATGGGGCCACTAGCTATTTTATAATCATAAAAAAATCTATTGAACATAATTTTATTCCAACCTAGATATATATATATATATATTACCATGAAATATAAATGTAATTATTCACTATCAAGTGGTATATAGTACCAAATATGACAAAATATATTCCAAACACACAATCACCATTTATCACACTTGAAAAAATATTTCCCTTTTCAAAGAATATAATATAATTAAAATTAACACTCACTAAGATAAATTATTATTTTCACAAAAAATTATATTTAACATTTTGATAAAAACATGATACTGATCATTTAAATGGTGTATATTCATTAAGAAGTCATTTTTATATTGTGATAACTCGGCCCTTGGTATATATATAGATAAAATTTGTTATAAAATCATCTTTTTGGAAATTAAAAATTATGAAAACCTTAATTATAAAATCATTTATACATTAATATATCAGTTGAAATGTCAACCCTACCCATATATGTCTACGAAATACCCGAATATCATAAAAAAAGTGGATATCTCAATGAAACTCAATGGAAATAAATGAAATAACCAAAAGACAAAAATACATTGAAATAAATTCATTAAAATAATGAATTAGAACCATTAAAATAAATTTATAATAAAAAATAACCCTTAAATATCAGATTCAACTTTTAATATATTAATAGGACCTTCAGAAAACATTTTCCATCAAAAATAAAAAGATTTAGAATCTAGGAACCATGAAATCGTGAAAAATAATTAATGTAAATGGAAACTCTAAGGGAAAATAATTTTCTTGTTCAATGAATATAGAAATATACATAGTATGAATTTTAAAAAATCCATGGTTAAATCATGAATGTATTCATGGATTTTAATTATTAGATAAATGCATGCATCCTATGTTAAAATATAATTTTATTTTTTGAAAATGGTGTGTGATGAATATATTCCACCACAATAAAACAATTCTTGTTGTTTGGAGTAAACTAAAATATGTTAAAATGAATAAATAATGAAAAAGAGGGAAAAAAGAAATAATTAATGAAATTATGAGTACTGAGTGATAAAATAATAATAAATTTAATTAAAAATATGCCAGATAGTGTATAATGTTTGATGTAATATGTCATGTTTGAATGAAGAATAAATTTTGAATAAATTGGCTAAAATTATTTAATTGATAAATATTAAAATTTATAAATATAAAACTTGTAAGCTATAATCGTTTTATATTATTGTTTGGAAAACTATTCCATAACTGTGTAATAACAACAATATTCAAGTTTTTCACACCATATGGTTATAAATTAAGTTATCCACTAAATATCTTTAAATAAATTGGTATCCATAGATATAAATCTCTATTTATAATTAAGCATCATAATTACTCTTTATTTTCACCATCACTAAACTAGAAATGGCACACATAACTTTTAACGACATTGTTTTGTAGTAAATATTCAGATGATTAATGAACATAATAACTTCTAAAAAATCCCCAAAAGTGCACCATTTTTTAACATTGTATCCCACACATTTTATTAAATTACATGGTTTCTACTAACCAATCCACATCATGAAGTGAATGAGTGAAAAAAAACTCATTAAAACCATAAAAAATTGAAAACTATACTTTTACATTTCGTTGAAAATAAAAAAATATATAATATAAAAATAAATTTAATCAAGGACATGATACCTATAACTAATAATTGTATAATGTTTCCATATATTATTATTAGAAAAATGAAATCATCTTTCCTTAGTATGTACCAAATTATTATTCCTTCATATCCTCTGTCAATAATGTTTTTATGATTTCCTAGTAATTTTTTCAAACATGATATTAATAAGATATGGAAATTAATAAAATATGGATTCATCTCATACAAATATATTATAATAAAATGATGATATTATATAAAATGATATATTGTTATTTCAATTATACCATTATTAATAGTGTATGCCTCTAGATATAACATGATGTATCATGCATGGTTTGAATGTTCCTACCCATATAATAAAATAGTAGATTATATAGTTTGAAAAATAAATTTGTTGTGATGATTGTTGGAATCTATGATAATTTAATACACAATTCTTCTCAAAATCTTTCTTCTACATCCCAATAGTTTAGTTAATTCAATTATTTTATTATAACCTATTGATATCACAGTTGGGATATTTTTAGCCGTCCATCTCTAGCTTTTTATAATTATAATACATTTTAAATTTCATTTTAATAGATAATAAATTTATAATGTGAATTTATTAAATAACAAAATAACTAAAATATATACATCCTTATTTATATAATTTTGGAGGGCCCAAGTATTGGATGTTGTTCCACTGAGAATGAGGTGTTTTAATTAGTGATACAAATTTTCAATTTTTCATTACTAAAAATAAGATATTTTATGAATGAATAATGATTATTATATTGATTCTTTATATTCCCACTATCACATGTATCAAATTTTATAAATGAACTCCATGAAAAAAATTTCAATAGGGCTATGTCTTAAAGTGGTTACCCAATACCTTTTATATCTATATTGATTTTGATATAAAGATTTATCCCTTCTTTAGATAAGTGATTACAAATAAATGAGTATGAAATATCCATAATTCAATATCTAAAATGATTAGTTTTATTATTTTGGGATACTTTAGGAAATAAAAATCAACTTATCCTAAGGAAAATCAGAATCTATAGATGTAGTTTCTTGAATTATATTATAATATATTCCTCCAGTATCGAACAATCCTTCTATTACCCATTCGCATGAGTAAAAACCTTATTGTGAACCTAAATGACTTTACAAAAAAATATGAGATCATGAAAAACACTAATATTTGTTAGAAAACTAGAATAAGTTGAAAAAAATAGAATACATGTTGACCATATTCTCATTATAATAGAATAATCAATTCATGTGTTAACGAATATAACCTCATATTGTCTTCTATCATGTCAAATGAAATCCTTCGAATAACAAACCGACTAGTTCCTTTTTACTTCGTTATTGATATTCATTTACATAGACTACATTATGGTCTCTACATTTCTATCCATTTTATGTATTAGATCATTAGAAACAGATAATTTAGGATAAAAAACAAATAAAATTATTCTTCACTATTACCAATATTGAGAGTCATTTGAATATGATCATTTTAAAATTTTTAAATCCTTATTGATTTTCATAAAAATTATCATAAAAATTTATTTATTCAAAAATATATTTGGAATTTATTCATAATTTTTCTTTGTCAAATTGTTCAATTTTAAGGTTATTAATTTTTTATACAATTTTTCTATAATCAATCCAAAAAATAAATAGGAAATCTCTCTAAATGAACCAATAGTCATGGTACAACTAATCCCTTAACTTCATTAGTTAATCCTATGATTTCTACGAAGAAAATTCATGACATGGTATTTTAAATCATTCTATGGAATTAAATCACAATAATCCTTCATCTAACCATTGTGGTGTGGCTGTCTAATCTGGGTATGGATTAAACTAAACACCAATAACAAAATTCTATATGTTTCTCTCTTGAAATAGAATCATAATGATGTCATGTTCAACAATAAAACCTGACCATATTCTAATCATAGATAACAATCAAATTGAATAATGTTTATGTTCAATTCACTAATTAATAAACATTGAATATAACAATTTATCTCATAGAGTTAGCTTCTAAAAAATTCTCATTCCAAAAATTGTTTTATTAATGGTAGAGATTTGAATATTGAGCATGTAGTATTAATTTTTTATAAAAATTCATGAAATTTATTCTACTTTCCAATAGTAAATCATATAGTTTTTTAATTTTTAAAAAAATAATTCTCTTATTTTTCTATATTAATCACATAAATCATACACATAAAAATGTTTTCAAATTTTCAACCCATACAAATTGATGACTATTATGGTTGGAAAATTATTACTTATATGTATTCAGTTCCTTTTTCTAATTCTTCTATTCTTCTAAAATAACTAATGTTATTTATAATATAATTTAACATTATATATTCACTTACTATTCATATATTCATAGTATAACATCTAAATGGTTCTAACATATTCATGAAATTTTCGACATTTCACACACATATGTCTTGTCCTTACAATTTTCCATAAAAATATGGAATTCTTGAACAATAAAAAATAATCGTTGAAATAATTTATTTTCCCCAAATGAATTTTTTATGAACTAAAAATTCTTATTATAATATCATAAATTCTCCAAAAATGTCTTAACAATTATCCCATGTAGTCAAAAATATTTCAAAATTTCCTCAAGAAATTCATCGGGTTCTTTAATCTCCCATATTTGGATTAATTTTCATTTTTAATAAGTCAAAAAATAGCATATACTTGTTTCCTTTTACAAAATGTAGAAAACTAATATAATACTACTATATATTTAATTTTTTACCAGAGAATTTAATTCCAAAATAGAAATTTATTACCTCTGCGTGATTTGGGGATCTCCCACCCATAATTAACACACACAGTACTATTTATTTTCTAAATAATAATTTAATTTAATTAGAAAATAAAATAAAAACGATTCATTTCCCTTTATCAACAATACATAAAATTATCCAAAGAAATTTTGGGTTTTCTATAAAGCCTCAATATAGAGTGAAATGATGAACAATCATATACTAGATAAGACATTCAAATATATATTTAATTGATTAGTTGGGGAAGAAGTCAGTCGAATGATCACATATATGAATAATTATATCCTAATATATCCATTTTAATAATTTTAATTTGAGAAAATGATATCCATCATTAATATTTTAAATCTAATGTTTTTACTATGATTAAAAAAATCAATTACACAGTGATTATCATGTAATATTGTATGTATTATTAAAATCATCCCCATAAAATATTTATGTTTTATTTCTATATAGGTAATATTTATATATATAATCAATACATAAAAAATATCATACATGTGTACTATTATTGGTGACTCTATTTTTATTAATTTAGTTTGAGTTTACATTAATTTAACCTAAAAATATATTTCACAAAATTTCTATATCTTTTCAACAAAGTATCTAGCCCAATGAAAATTTTAGATCCCAGAGAGATTTAGGTGATGACATATTTTAAAGAGTTTCCCAAATTTCATTATATATTTAATTAACATTAGAAAATTCTTAGTAGTAATATAGTGTGGTTATTTTTTATCTCTTTAATAATATGGATATATTATTACTCTGTATTCAGTTTCATGACTTGCTGTAGTATGCTAAATCTTATTAACAATCAACCTTTTTAAATTATTACTATTTTAAGATTTCCATCAAAAAACCATACTCAGATTGCACAAAATTTTTATTAATGATTAGCAATAATTTGAATAATCTATAACTAATATATTAAAAAATTTGATTTCCCAATTTCAAACGATTGAAAAATCAATTCAAGAATTTTCACTATTTATAATCTAAAGCTAAAACTCATCTATCGAATCATAAAAATTTCAAAATTACTCTTAAATATCCTTTAAAATTATTCACAATAATACTTTTTTTCATATATAAAAATGATATAATCATCATAAAGAGTGACTATATGAGTAATTCTTCCCATCTCCCTTACGTGAATGCTTCTATCAACATTCCCTTTAGTGAAATTCATATCTACCATGCATACGTTCACATTTTAATACAGAACAATTGCCTATGTTTTTAGAATATATATATTTATATATGTATGTATTCAATCTGCCAACAAAAATACCATCACATTCATGAAAAAAACAATTAGTTTGTTCAACGTATACTTCTTCATTAGGATCTCAGTTATAGAAAGTATACTTTATATCGAGTTTGAAGACCTTGTAATTATAGTGTTATTTATACAACTAGGAACATTATTATGAATTAAATCCCATGAAAAGGATTACAATTATCTTTTTAATCCAATACATACACATGGGAGTAAAAATTTTGGAGTAGTAAATATTTATTTCATGAAAAATAACATGTTTATTTTTCTTTATCTTAAATACCATGATTGTTCAAATCAAATGTTCAATTTTTTATAAGAAAATGATATCATGATGCATTATTTTCAATATGATACAATTCATAACATGTATAATATACCCATTATTGAAGGTCATTTGGTTTATAAACTTATTTTGGAATAATATAAGAAATAAGGACTCTTTATTTATAAAGACTCATAATTCTTCTAGACAGAACAAGTGAGTTATGGTTACAAATGATAATATTAGGGGGAAGAATATTTTTATACTTTTATATTAAAATTAATAATCTTAGGAATGAGAATCATGATCACTGGTTTGATCTATGTACATTCCATTTTTATTCTCATAATTTTCATCTCATTCGACAATTACATTAAATATTCTTTTTATCTTCATTATAATTTTTTATATCCATATAATTTAAATTATAAAATTGAGCGGTATTTTTAATAATAATTTAATCTTAACATTCCACAATCCTCCCTAGGATATTCACACAATATATTTATCCTTTTCCATTATATAAATATCATATAATGACTTTACTTGACTTTTTTCATCATTTCTTTCTGATATTAGTATTTTATATCAATAAAAAATTAACTACAAAAAACTCAAAATTATGTCACTATATGATTATTTTTATAAAAAATTTAATATGAATACATGGTGTATTCTTCACTAAAAAGGAAACTATTTTTATTTTTTTAAATCATACTAAAAAATTCACCCTAGAAGAACATTTTGAAATTAAATTATTATTTAATGGTTTTTCTCATCCCAAAAATGCATCTATTTCATTCATTATAAATCCTTTTTTTTCTGGGTATTATATGGTGAAATAAATGAATTCATGATCCATTTATAGGGAGAGAATAAATAAATCTCAATTCTATTAAAACCCTTTATCAAATAAATTTTCACCTTCATGGTATAGACCTCCATCTCATACCCAATATCTATTATATATATTTTAATCATTTCCATTCATATAATTTAAGGTTAAAGAATAAAAAATGAATAATTATTGAAAAATAATTAACAAATGTGATGAAATAATAATAAAATGATAATTATTTATTCCTGATTAGCCTAAATATATCTGATTCAATCAATTCATGTGACATTGTGAATTGAATATCAATATCCTTATGTTTTCCATATGTCATTTTCGATTTTTAATTTAACAAAAAAACCAAAATTTAAATATTCAATAAAGGAAAAACAATTATCATAAATTATTGTAAGATATTACGTCGACTAAATTGAACAATATTAATAAGCTATATATTCTAGATCATGTTTTCATTAATTTAACTACATTATAAATATTATTCTTAATCTCTATTATGGAATATATTTCCCTCAATTATCTCTCCCCTTTCGATGAAACATCCACATTTTAAAACAATAATGATATAAAAATTTCACTATATAGTGACTTTTTTTATATTATTATAATGATTAATGATAATTAATAAATTTTTTCTAAGTATATATGTAAATATATATATTGTACATCAATTTTTATTCATCAATCCCTAATGTCCAAATAACATTACACTTTAAGAAGATATCATTACTGAATGTGATTTCACCTATATCATGATCCTTAATATAATAATAAATGTTTTTTCTCCTATCACAAGTAAATATAATACACAATAAATAATATATAACATTATTCTATTACTTTTTCAGGAGGCAATAGAAAAAGTGATATTTCAACTACATTTCCGATAGATTTTTTTCATGAAACTCGAATCAGTTTTTAGTAATCCAACATGTTGATCTTCTTGTTAGAGTTTCTGAAATTTTTATACATTTTCTCCTTTTCATTTAAATGAATATTTTTATGTTAGTGTTTAAATTTTTTAATTAATTCACTATACATGGAATTCTTAAATTCATCTATTAACTATAGGATTCATTTAGGAATGTTCTACAACACCAGTATTAAAATTTTAAATATAATCAACTTTAATAAAAATAATATTGTCATTGAGGTTTCTATTAGTGTTATGAATCATTATTATATTCCCTTCACTATTGAAAAAATATGTTCAGTTTGAAATTTTTTCTCTAGGAAAAATTTCTCAAATATAGAGGTTCTTTTTTTTAATTTTAATATCCATATTGAGTTGTTCTATTATATTTTTAAAAGTCGTTTTTAAATCCGCCTTTATTTATTATTATATAAATTTTACACATTGAAGAATGATTACTATTCAGATCCTTAAATATTTTTTTCATAATCGATATCCAATAACTTGATTTGATTTTTTATGTAACCATTTTTCTAATTGAGAATATTTTATTTAACATCCTTCATAATTTATCCATCATTTCTTAACATTCTAAATAAAAAAAAATTCATTATTTTTCAAAAAAATTCATCAATTTATGATGTAATTAAATGACCCATGTATATCATCTAAACTACATATTATTCACTACACGAAATTTTTTTTATATTATTTAATTTCATATATGATTAACCTATATTTTAAAAAACATACATATACAAAATAACTACTTATTATGGAGTAATATTCCACTTTTTTGGATGAAATACTCCTTTGTTTCCTTAATGAATTTTTTTATCATTATGAATTTTATATTTTTACAACATTTAACCAATTTATTTCTCTACGAACATTCTCCAATAACATAGTAATTAAACAAAGACATTTTCCTTTTTGGGAATTAAGTTATATAAATACATATTTAACTACACATGATGCATATTAGTGAATATTAACATTATATATACTATATCATTTTTAGATATTGTTTGAGACAATAATAGTGATCCTCTAATAATTTATATCATTTAATTTATCAATTTTCATTCCTAAAAAAATCAACATCATACTATAGAATTTTTTGTCTATTTATTGCATCCAATTCAATATCTACCATAATATTATTTACGGATTCTAGATAATTCATCCTTGGATAATTGAATTTATTTTGTGTAACTAACCATGAGATAAATTATCTTAGTCATAATATCTAGAAACACAAATATTGATCTTATTTTGGAAGATTCTCATGAATTTTATTAAAATTTAAAAATCAAAAAAGGTATTTCCAAACCCCAACTGTTCTTAATGATCTAATTCATTTTTATGATGGAGTAATTAATGGGTTATTGGTAACTTATTCCCACATATTTAAACATTAATCTATATATCAATATTATTTCTTTCTTAACATCAACTTTTCTTTAAATAAAATTTCAATTTCCTCAAATTATCATTTATAGTTTAGATCCCCATCAAATTTTTATATAACTAAACTGATAATTATATTAAATTGTATGTAAATACCCTCACTTTAATATCCATGAACCTATTATGAACAATGTTCAAGGGTTAAAATTTCCCATTTAGTGGAAATTACACAGTAGCATCATCAAAATATTATTGTAAAAGAAATTGAATAAATGGGATCATCATATTATTCCAACCCTGAAAATAATTTCCCGAATATAGGAATTTTCCTCTATTATAAAAATTTTAATTGTCAATATTCATATTTTTTTATGTTCAGATCTTTTAGGGGTAACAAATTTTTCACTAATTCCATCATCTATTCAATATTATGAAATGGTGTATCACTAATAGGAGGAATTATTGACAATATTTTTTAGAATATATACTGTGTATAAATGAATCTATGTGATGGATTATGTTATATCTCCTTACATTATGTAAATAATCAATATATACAATATGCATATGAATTAACTATTTAAAAGACATAGAATTTTTTTATAAGTATCAATACCAATATAGGGTGCCACGTTCATTCAATGTTACAGCTAAAAATAATACATATATTTTCCACAAATATAAAATATTCATTTTAAATGTAATAGAAAGAATTATCATATTATTAGAGTAGAAAATATTTTATTTTACTCAAATTTCATATTTACAAAATGGGGAACATCAACATCCAAATTTGAATCACATACACCAAAAATTAGGGGTTATATGGAATATAATGGATCCCTATATTCTGAAATGAGCATTATCATAATCACATATATATATGTGTGTGTATGATATTCAATATTCCCCTATATACATTTTAACCAAAATATAGTATTATCTATGTCACTTTTAGGTATTTGACTACACGTATAACATCTAAAAATTGCACTAATGTTGACCTTATTCATAATTTAACTAAATTATAAATTCAAAGATGAGATGATCTATACATGTTTTGTAATGATTAAAATTTATTCATGTCCTTAATTTGAACAACACTCTTGTTTTTTATAGACATAGATAGTGGAATAATGAAGAATAATATGTGATCATTACCTATTAAAATATCATTGATATTTTATATTAGTGGTAACATAAATTATCATATTAAATTGAACTCTATTTATTCATATTAATTTTTTATAATCAAAAAGTGTGAATGTTTTTATATTAAGATATGGAAAATCATTTTATTTTTTTAACGCAATCTTTACCATTTAATTTGATAAATAATATATCTATTTTTAACTCTCATTTAGTGCCTATCGAATAATTCCATTTATTTTTCCAAAATACATATCACAGTACTTGTTCAAGACATTCATAAAAATCCAATAGTATTATAGATATCTTCATAATTAGTTATGGTGTAACCATTCACATCATATTTCCTTATGTACCTCCAAAACATCATTATCAAAAAATAGAAATTAACATCATGGAATATAAATAAACTATTAATAACATTACAATTCACCATGAGGAATATCAATATCATCATGTAATAACTACCACTAAATTTATTTAAATAATTATCCTAGTATATTTACAAAAATAAAATTTTCACGACCCCTACACAAAAAGTGTACCCCTCGTGGGCCAGCAATGTGATAAGGGAGATAATGACCCCCCGAGTTCCACCTCTAGTAGGCCTCGGGGTGGCGACTAGCACCGAGGGTATAATAAACACAGAAATGGGAGGCATTACCCTCTAAGAGAACACATGCAGAAGAGAGAGATAATATAGACACCAATCGACTCTAACTCAGAAATGGATATATATAAAAAACCCAAGTGCACAAATGGAATGTCATGAAAAAGTACTACAACTAAAAAGGGAAAAAACAACAAGTGCCAAAATAAAGTAATAATAGCAGCAACCACAATCCCTAATAGCTCCTACAACCACAAACTAGTAGAAACTAGCTTGATCCCCAACCTTCTCCATGTGAACTGAAAAAACAGTTTATATATACGTTGGGTGAGTATAACAATATACTCAGTAGGATCCTCCCCAAATCCTCTCGTGCAAAGGTAATGAAATTATGCTAAAGTACAATGAACAACAAGTGAAACTAGTTACCTAAACAGGTATTCTATGTTCCCAACCTCACCATGGCTACTCTCACCAAGTAATGCATACAAGAATATATCATATAGTAGAGAATATCATGGGTACCCCAGTACTACTTCCTCACTATTTTTCTGCTTTTCCCCAACGTCACAGGTCATGAGCATCTCTCTCAAAAAAGGCTTTCCCACAGAAACATGGGTGAAGCACCACAATATGCACATCATGCACCACAAAGGCATTCATAGAAATACATGGGCGAAGCACCACACCATCCTCACTACCAAAAGTAACCAGGTAGTTTTCGGGAGCCACCACTGCTCGTATAACATGTATCATTTTTCTGGTATTATAGCTCAAGCCATTACAGCCCATACATCGAGTAAGGATCCTCAATCCATCACAGACGTTACACGTTACACCTATAGTATACCATATGATACTATATACAGAATATATGGCTGGGAGTAATCGAAATCCATTACATCCCTATACACACATATATGGAGAAAACTAATTGTTGTGCCTAACGTCACAAAATATCTGCTAAGAGAAGAGAGCGGGGCCAATGTGTGTATTCAGCCATTCATCCTCCTACCGGAATGTTGGGGAAAACACCCCCCGAGGGCTTAGAATCCCCGGGGTGTCAGTTTTCCTTAATGAAAATGTGGTGTAGCATATAGAAACACAAAAAGTGCAGAATATATTCTATCTCACAACCACACAATGGGCATTACCTAGTCTTAGACACACTATGTAAAGTCATGGAAATTTTAAGGAATCTTTTTGTCTTAAATACCTTGTAATTTATCGAGTCTATGGCTTCTAACAGGACTTGATTCCGAGGCCCGGTGTGCCCGGAATCAATTTTGGATGTTTAGCTCGGGTATGTTCAGTAAACGCACTAGCTGGTTTTTCTATATTTTGAACCGATGCTCGGAAATGAAATCAGAGGGCACTGAATAACTCGCAGCGCCGATAATTTCTTAATAGGGATCTTTACCGTAGTTTCATTTTAAGCGGGTTGAGAATTTATAATTGGGGAATTAGTTTAAAATAAATAAAATTATTTGAAATATTTAATTTTATAACTATCGAAGTTAAACCCTCCCATTGGAAGTTGTTGGTGGGCCCCACAACCACCCAACTACCCATGTGTGGATATATGATAGGTGGGTCCCACACAATCCCCAAACTTTCACCTCCCTAAAACCCCCCATTAAATAATTTTTAAAGTCCTCTAAAATTGTGTTAACTCCTCCTCTCCCGCTCATTAATTAATTGCCAACACATTCATTTAATGAATTCTACCTCTTCAATTAATTAATGAAGTGGTTTGAGTTTTGAATTTTAAATTTCATGTGTTAATAAAATAATAAGATGAGGCTATTATTTTATTTTTTGGGGGAAATCGTTGTGCTAAGGAGAATTTGGATAGCTCTTGAGTTTTTAGAAGAACACCGACCCTCCAACAAAGAACGATGACTTCTTCGACGAAGGATGCCGGTTCCACGAAGAACGACGACACACCTTACTTTCTCTTCTATGCGACAAGTGAGGAGACGTCGCTTCCTCATCAGATGCATTCTGACGTCCTCTATGAATCCTCTCCCTACGACGTCGTCTTCTATGACGCCCGACGTGAAATGTAAATTCTCGAGGTAGGTTGGATTGTTTTAATTATATTTGAATAAAAATGTTATTCGTTCTACGTGAAACCATTAATATATATGGTCAATTGATAACGCCTAATGTGGAGGGTGCGAGCAATACAAACACGGTCCTACGACCCACCGCAGATTATTTTTCTGTGCACGTATTGACGGGCGATGATGAAATAGGGCCCCAATGGCGTATTGGAGCCTTTGTAGAATTTTTCGGGACCCGAGATGACCGTCGGCGCAGACGGAAGGTAAAACGGACCGCTGGAGTGACTCTACTGTCCCGCGGAACCTCGTGGCGGTGCGGGTGGCCGGCGCGGCGGTGCCGACGACTGGAGGCGGCGGCACCCCAGTGCACCGCCGGAGGAAATTCAACGTGGCAATAGCCGTGGAAACGACGCGATGGATCCTGCGGCCGTGCGGGATCCGGGACGACCTGGGGTGGCACTAGCTGGCGCCGCCGGTTCCAAATAACTTGGGGGGGGGGGCACGCTCGGACAACTGGCTGAGCCAGCCTCCCCCCAGCAGGGCTGGGGTGGGCCACGCAGGCTGGGCCGCGCTGGTCGGGTCGGGTCGTGCCATACCGGGCTGGACCCGGACACGGGTCAAGTTGACCTGGTTCGGGCTGACCCAGGGGGTGTTGGGCCGGGTTGGACCGTGCCCATCCCCTATTCTCATTCCATTTTCGGTTAAAGATCCATAACATGAGCTACAGACCTCCGATCAATGCACAGTCAGTTGCGTAGGATTCCTTGGTTCGAGTTGGTCGTTTCGGTATATTACACTCAGGGGTATAGGGATGTTTGGGTATGGGCAGGTTGCTTCGAACTCGAAACCAATAGTGCCCTTGGAGAAGAAACGCTTATAACATGAGGACCTGACGTCTGATAGACGTGCTGTCGACTACATTGATTTTCCTCTTGATGAGATGGTTCTTTTGGAATAATAAACACGAGGTTTGGATGTAGTTGTAGTATAGTTGGTTTGGTTTAGCTTATAAACCAACCATGCCCCTTGAACGGAAAAGTCAATAACTCTCATATCAGACTTCTATTTGATGAACCATCAGTGGCATTAGTAAACTCATTGAGAACAGTTCTTTTCTGTATACCCCATGAGATTTCAAGGTACAGTAGAGTTACGGTTGGGTTGGTTTGTACACAATACCAACCAGGCCCCCATGACTAAAAGGTTAATAACTCACACACCGGGCGTCCGATTGACATGGCGTCTATTGCGTTGAGACCCCTTTGATGAGACGGACCTCTGTGATATTTGTTTATGGAAATTTTAGATACATGGAGTATCGACCAGTAGCTCGTGGAGATAATCTTCCCGAAGACAAGAATCCGGAGTGCGAAGACCTAGGAGCTCTCTAAAACCTAATGACTGCTTGTCCAATTCGTTTCAGAGTGACTTGAATAGCCCAGTGGGGAGCACTACTGTGTTAGGGTGGCAGAACCATGGCTCCAAAGCACTACTTTGTGAGGTGGAAGACCTGCGGTACATGACAGGAGGAGTACCTCTATAGTATATGAGGGGGAGCACTACTGTGTGAGGCGGCAGACCCATGGAGGGGGAGCACTACATTGTGAGGTGGCCGACCCACGGTACTCGACAGGAGGAGTACCTAAGCAGTCGAAGGTTAGTGAGTAGCAGCTCGGAGTCACGACATGATCACTGTACTCGACAGAGGAGGAGTTCTCCAGTAGTTGTGGTTTCGATATCATGAATAAAAATCCAATTTTTAGCTGAGTCTATGACCTCTATGTTTTTCTCATGATTGAGATGGGTAACTTGATAACATATATATGTGTATGGGCATATACCTAAGTAAGGGTTATCTGTTGAGATCCTTCTTTGTGGTTATCCTTTTTAGATTTAACGAGACCTTGAGGTTCTCAGGGTCCCTTCTGAGTATCGTTATACTCACCCCTGTATGGGCCATACCCGAACCACATTGTGTTGGATACAAATGATGGACAACGCTGATAGAGGCCGACTATACGAGGACTTGAAGGAACCTGGAGGTGGACCTCACGATGAGGCGGTACCCGAAGGTGGACCTCACAACAAGTCGGTAACCAAAGGAGGTTGATGGACGAGGGCACTAAGGAGGATATCTGTACCTACCCTTCAGGTAGGATCCATGGTGGATGATCTAGGGGCTACGCTATCTGTACCTACCCTCCAGGTAGGATTTGTTGTTTAAGATTTAGGAGTTTCTTGTCACCTTCTAACTGTTTTGTCTTTTACCTTGTACTTTACATTCAGGATTGTATTTCCGGCCCCTTACTTTCAGCACTACTTTTGTTTTCATTTTTACTTAGTTTTTTCTTCTGCTTGTACTCTGGATGAATGTGTTTACATTTTATAAAGGAAATTCCTTCCCACTTATAGGGATTTACGCCTTTTAGTGCTAGTATCCACCCCCTGGCCTGTGGAAGGTTGGCTTGGGGTAGTCACGACACGGGCCCCGAGGATGGGTCGTGAAAAATTTGTTTCAGAGGAGTTGGTTCTACCGCAGAACATAGAACTATGATATTACATTTCTGTGAAGCAATAATGTTAAGGGTACAGTGTGTGGTTTTCAGTTCAGGGAGTCCAGTGTTGGTGTGGCGGCCGGCGTATCCATACACCGGGACCCTGACTACTGATTTCCGACCCTGTTAATGAAAACACTGATTGCATGTGTGTTTTCAATAGTATTTCATTAAGTCAGCTCAAACCAAATGGGTTCATTTTTCCTAGAACCTCTCTGTGGGAAACACCTTTATGTTTTTACAAAATTAAGATGGAAATATAAGGATCTATATAGATTATCATAAGTATAAATTTTCTCCAATAAAGAATTTATACCCAAATACATGCCTTGATGATCTATTCAATCAATTGACTGGGGATCACTGGATCCCAAAAATCTACCTTCAATAGGGATATCACTAATTGTGGGGTTGAGAACAGAATATTTCTGATACATCTTTTAGAAGTAAATATGGACATTACGATTATGTGTTATGAATTTAGGTCATAAGACTGCACCATTAGTCTTTATGGAATTGATGAATTTTGATAGTTAAGAGATATATGGATTGTTTTATGGAGGTTTTGGTGGATAAATTATTTGTGTATTCAAGGACTAGGGTTGAGCACGAGAAACAATTGAGATAGTGTTGGAAATCCTCAAAGATCATCATATGTATGAAAAATTTTCCTCTTGTAATTTTTGGATGAAGTAAGTACATTTCGTTGGATGTGTAATATATAAAAGAGGAGTTTCTCTGGATATATAATTGATAGAGGATATTATGTCTTGGAAACTGTTAGTGATTGTTTTCATGACACACAATTTTGTGGTCCTAGATAGTTATAATTGATGATTTGTTTATGATTTTTCACAAAAAACATTACCCTTGATAGATTTTGTGAGTAAAAATGTTCAATTATAATTGAATGATGAATTTCAACGCACTATTCAATAGACAATGGTTCTCCTTATATCAGCACCAATCATGGTATTTTTGGAATTAGGACATGTGTATGTGGATTATTTCGATGTATTGTGATCTAGGATTGGATGTGTTCTCGGGAAATGGGATCATGTTGTTTTTATGCCTAATATTAGTTATAGTTTCATTGGGTGAACTACCCAATACACGATTTGGAGTCAGATTCTGTAGTCCATGCATTGAAAACATTAAATCATTACCTCTTTTGTGATAAATTTATAGTTTTTATAGATCTTATTAGATTGAAACTAAATTTATATCAAAGGGGATTAATCCTAATACAAAGAAGATGTATGGACTATCTCAAAATTTTCAATATAGACTTGATGTATACACAAGGTAATGAAAATTCAATAGAATATTCACTAAGAAAGAAGTTGTATTCCTAAAAAGAAAAATTACAATTAGACTAATGGATGTTCATATAGATGATAGTTTATTTACACTTGGTCTGTAATGATCAATTTCGATCAACAATTTTCATTTTAGTTTTTTCTATTCTTGATTTGGTGATGATGGTTAAAGAGGAAAAAATTTATAATTGAGACTGTGTTTCTATGAGGTCAAAAATCAATAGGGGGGAGACCAATGAGGGATGGTAGCTGGATGGGGGTTCATCTGTTTTTGAGATCCGATGGTGTTACCAATGGATTGTCATGAAAAAAATCATGGCCACCACTATTAGATATTCATTATTTTCATTGTTGTATATATGATGTATATTAAATTGAAAGAATAGTTTTGAAGGGTATGTTTCAAAAAGGAGTTGGATGAATTTGTTTCAAGATGCATGACGTGTTCTATAGTTATGTTAGATCATCATCATCATGAAAGTATGTTTCTGTCATTAACTACTACTATTTGGAAATGGGAGAACAAACCTGTGGATATTGTAACAGGTCTTCCATGATCTATTCCAACACATGATTCAATATATGCTATAATGGAACATATCATAAAGTAGAACTGTTATATCTTTATTCACGAATATCATATGGTGGATGAATTCTCAAAAATATATATCAATGAAGTAGTAAAGAGGCATGATATACAAGTTTTTATGGATTCCTACTGAGATTAGAGGTTTACATCTTTTTTCAATATATGTTTATTGCATTAACACAAGAATATGTTAACAATGAGGATTGAGTGTCATCCTCAGATAGATGGACAATCATAATGGAAAATAGATACATTGGAAGATATGATTCAATCTTGTTTAATGGAATTTGGTGGCACATTGGAGGATCACATACCAGCTGGAGAGTTTTCATATATCAAATGGTATATGGACTTGATAAAAATGGGTCATTTTAAATCATTATACAGGTATCTCTGATGTTATCCAAATTGATGGGTGGAAACTTATTAGACTTCACTAGTTGGTCCAAGCCTAGTATAAGAGATAGTATAGAAGATGCATTAGTTTAAGAGTAAAATAGAGATGACTCTAAGTCAACATAAATCATATGTGGATAATCATCGATGGTAATAATAATTTTGGGAGAGTGTTCTTGTGTTATTTAGAATTTCACCAAGGCATGAACAACATTGTTTCATAAATTTGGTGAATTTATATCCTGGATAAAAATTACCTTTTAATAAACATTAATTATTTTGTGAGGTGCCATATTAGTTATAATTCCCACCACTTTTCAGTGAAGTTCATAATATGTGCCACATATCTTAATGGAAAACGTATCAATGCCATCCTAGCCATGTGATTTTTTGGGATCACATTGACTTAGTGATGTATGTTATTTGGTTCACGTAATAGTGAAGATTGAGTATAGGAAATAGAAAATATTCTATAGTAAAAGCATTGGACCAGTGTGGGTATTGTGGAAAATGGTCAAATTTTGGAAGAAACATGGAAAATAGAAAAATAAATAGTTGAAAAATTGCCCAAAAACATTTAGTGAAATGCGGGGTATCTATTTTTGTGGGACGGAAAGGCCAATGGTGGGGAAATGTAGCACAACCAGTTTCATGTATGTTACATTTCAGTAATTTATTTCAAGTATGTAATGAATTTATGTGATATTTTGGATTATTTTTAGGACATTTGAAATGTTTTGTGGAATTCCTGGCGGTTCACAACTTTTGTTTATTTATTATAAAATGCGGATGTCATAATGGTGACCGAGAAAATAGAGGTAGATGAACCTTGGTAGAAAAACTATTTGGCATATAGGTTGGACAAACCATGCAGATATATACGAGTAACCATGAAAATAGAAGATATGTATAAAATGTTTGGAGATGTTTTGGTCTAATTGTGTAATCTAACCATACAAAAGATGTTTTATGATAATGACTCAGACACAATTGGTTCATCATTTGTCTAACTATTCAAGCCAATCATTCACAGTTAAATGATATTTATAAAAAAGTGATCAAATACAATTTTAAAAAAATACCTTAATTTTTATAAATTTTTTCAATAATTATAATTTTCTTCCTCCTAATGTTTTTCGATACATTCCAATGTGATTCAGGATATATCCATTAGATAATCATTAAATATTGAATGCTAGATTCCATGGTAACTCTTTTTTCCTTGCCATTTACATTATTGTTACATAAATTCCCTCTCAATGATTCATATAAATATTCCATTGGTGGTAGATATAAGATTTAGGATGATAAATATATTGATATAATGGTGTTTCATTGTTAGAAAATAAGAATAATGGTGGGTTTGTTGATTTTCTACACTGCTTTGCTGTAGAATTATTTCTATTATTCGTTTTTCTATAACTAATAAGGTATGTGGCTTCACTCTCAAATTCTATTTTTTTAAACATAAGGAATAGTTTCAAATTGATTGAATTTCATGAATGAGGTTGTGAAATTGATCTGAGGAACAAGTAACAAATATTTTTTAGTGATGGGGTGTGGATTTCTAAAAATTGAATGTGAGAAATTATTCTTTCATGATTTTAAAATACTGATTTAAAAATTTTTATTTGTAAAATTAATGTAAATGTTTTTTTACATTGGTTTTCAATAAAAAAAAGTTGTTTTAGAAATAGTTGAAATGGTTATTTTTAATTTTCATTCTAGAAAAATGCTTGTTTTCTATTCATGTACTTTATGGATAGATAATGGAAATAGGAATCCCTTATCACTAATTGGATTGATAAGGGTATGAACACCATACTTTAAAATGTTTTTCTATGTGACGTATTAGTTGAAGGATTACTGACCAATTGAGATTATATGGAGTTCTATAGTTGAATACATGGATGTATGAGGGGTTATATTGGATTAAGTGGGTTGTTCCAAAGTAGGAATTTAGAAATGGTTTTAAAGAACTAATTGATTTCTATCATGGGAGTCTATTTTACTATGGAAAACTGTATCAGTGTGAAAAAACATGGATTTAATGTGAAATGTGAAAATGTTTTAAAGGGTTTCATGTAAACATTTATATATTAATTTTCGATAAATTCGTTCCAAATAGAATGGTTAAGGAATTAATTTGGGAAAACCTCCAAATTATCTTTACTCCCTGCTTCTTAGGTAAATTACTGGTTTTTTAGATATTTTTTATCAGAACATATGTAAATCGATAGTATCATATTTATTTATTGTTGATTTATGATACTATTGATGTAATGTTGTGTTTGACATTGATCATATTGGGAGATGTGGAGTTATTTTTTGAGTCTTTAAGCACTGTAAAATTTATATTTCTCTTTATAGTTGATGTCAGTCTTTGTTTCCACATGGTACACTGATATAGTTTGTACGGACCCATGAAGTTATAAATAAAATTTCCATTTTTATTTAATTACACATATTTTGTGTAATATTGTACTAGAAAACACATTCACTTAAATTGCTTCATTTTATCTATATGTATTTAATTGACCAATCTGTATCATTGACATTGATAATAAATCCATTCTACAGTTATCATATGATTAGTATAAATATATGGTTTTGAGAAATACAATTGACACTGAAAAATGATGTGATGGCATCATCTTGTATGATTGAAACTTATGAGGACCATTTATCAGTGATTCTAAGGGCGATATAGTCAATGGTAATTTCCCTTGACCAGGCCTAATATGAGATCCAATAGCATAATAATCAGAGAATGTTTTTAATGGAGAGGTTAAAACTCATCACGATCACAACCCAACCAATGTACGTTGAACAACCCCATTAATGTCCGACTTTCATGCACCACAATCATAAAGTGTTTGATAATGTATTAAAGGGATTTGTATCAAGACCCCATGATTATGACTATGGAAAATATTTTTCAAAGAATGGTGAACATATTTTCATCTTATTATATTTACTTTATAAATTATTTTTAATTTGATGAAAAAAAAAATCAAATAGTGCTTTTGGATAACAATACATTTAAATTGTGGAATATATTTTAAATATTAATGGATATTTTAAATAATTTTTTTTAAAAAAATTATTTTTATTTAATTATTTTTATTAAATATAAATTATCATATAATTTATATGGAGTTAAAGGTAATTTTTATAAGGGTTTACAAACTGTTATTGTCAAAAAATCAAAATTTCTCAACAATGTTTTTACATTTTAAAAGAAAAAATGAACATATAAAAAATTAATTATGATATATTTAATATTTTTATGGGAATTATAATGTTGAAATTATCTATTATTAAAATTATCATGATATTTTAATACTTGAATTTTGATTTAAAAATAAAATATGGTATAATTATATTTCGTATATTATGGAATCTTAATTAAACCGAAGAGATGTAATAAAAAAAATTGTCCAAATGTCCAAATTTATAATTTTCCATTAATATAATTTTATTTTTATGTTTATTTTATTAATTTTATAAATCCATTTTAAATCCTCGAAAATAGTTAATATATTTTATTGTTTTAAAACAATTTATTAAAAATTATTCTTCACATCAACATAAAAAAGCATATTATTTGGTTCTGTTCTTCCAATCCACATATAAAATAATTAGAACCACTGCCAACTGGAAGAAAGCATGGGAAAACCATTATATGGTTTTCAATTTTCAATATTTTATTATATAGTGTGAAAAACTTAAATAATAAAGAAATGAACATTTTCCTATATAAACCCACCCAAGAATTACACAATACTCAAACTACTTGTATAATGACCATACTCATTCCTTTACTCTTTATCGTCCTACCAAGGTTCCCACATGCTCTAAAAACTCCCTTCCCAATCATTAGGAGTTACACACTTATGTTATGGATCATCTCCTTTCCCAAATACATTCATGTATCTTATTTACATTATGTCTTTTATCAAAAAATGCATAATGGGATATCTTATTACATATCCCCCAAACTATCCAATTTATTTCTATATATTTGGAACACTTTCCCTATCTTCAACACATTTTTATACTTATTTATATAACATCACTATGATACTAAAATTACACCTCAATTTTCCATGCGAACATAATTCTGTAGTGAATAACAAACCCATTTAATATCTAAACAATTGACAATTGTAAAAATATTCCAATTTTTCTAGGGCCATAAAATTTATTTATTCCCACCACCTTTATCCTGGAATAAATTATGAAGATTAATGAATTCATTTTGTATGATCTATGTGGCACACTTAAGTATGATAATGAAAACAATGTTACAGGTGCACATATGATTACATTGAAATAGGGTGATTTGGGTAATGTTTAGTCTAATGATAAGTCATGTTGGGACATGTAGTGAACCTTATTCAATTATGGTTAATTTTCTACATTTATTTATTGATATTTTATCCTTGAAATATGATTGTGATGTTGTTCTTTATGTTGTTTCAACATTTCACATGTTATTATTATCTTATTATATTATATATGATTGTTCATCGTTTTATTTATTCTATTTTCCCATTAAAATTCCTATTTTATATCTTGTATCACATTATTCAAAAAAAGTTCCCTTAATTGGATTTATATGACACCCTTTTCTTATGTATTTCAGCAAGTTATCTTGAACAACTTTAAAATACTTACAATTTTAGAATCAAGAAAAGGGTTTTGTCAATATTGTCATTGTATCACATATTAATGATGGTATTCTATTATCAGAATTATCAAATACTACAGAAATATTGATCTTTATTGATTTATTATGTTAAAATTAAGGTAATAAATGATAAATTAATTTATAATAAAGAACAGTGTTCGCATAGTTCTTATAATGGTTAAATGTTAGTTATTTATTGGATTTGGATTAGAAAATTCTTGTGAAAACATAGAGAGAATAATATGTGAAAGACAACAAAACTAAATTATTATATATAAATATTAATTGGTTTATCAATAAAATGAATCCATGTTTGGACACTATAAGTGGAAGTGCTTATAGAATAGAGATACCTAAGAGAAACTACTCTGACATGGTTTTCCAGTCCGGACATGGAGTATCCTGGTATATGAAAGCACTCCTTAATGCACACCTAGTTTGACACACCCTATTTATATTCTTTAGAAAATTCATAATCTCATTATGAACTATTATTAAGGGAACAAAAAATGAACATTAGAATATATGGTAGGATTTAGGTTAGGGTAAACATAGATAGAATGCATGAAATTCAAATGTTATGGAAATAAATATATGTTACATGTTTCCCCTTTAATGTCAATTAACTGTTATTTATGTGGATAATAATTTAAGAATAATAATCCATAATTTTATTTTTATTCTATCTAATTTATATAAATTGGAGGAATCAGACGAATAATCAATTTAATGGGAAATGTGATGACATCCCTAAAGAGATTCCCTACTTGATGTGAGATGGAATTCCAAACATCTTGTCGATGCTCACTCATCTTACTCGGGTTCATAATAGATTACTAGATCAATAGGATCATCCAATTCCCCGAAATAGAGTTCAATATGCAATTGATACCTTAATACGAAAATTAATTCTGACTTTCAGTGGATTATATAATCCCTTACTCAAAGAACAAATTATAAACTCTAGTGATAAGATATCCCCATCCATTAATGTTCTAGAAAAAATATATTTATACTGGGT
Organism: Viscum album; assembly: GCA_963277665.1. Classification (NCBI taxonomy): domain Eukaryota; kingdom Viridiplantae; phylum Streptophyta; class Magnoliopsida; order Santalales; family Viscaceae; genus Viscum; species Viscum album. The sequence goes on along the minus strand of OY728121.1, from coordinate 1,573,482,909 downwards.
TTCTATCATGTGGATGGAAAAGATGATCAGTGGTGGATATTGATCAATAATACAATGCAGGATAAAGTTATTGTACTATTTGGGTTCAAGGAATTCTATAAAAAAAAATTGATAAATATTTTCCCCATACTATTTATCATAAAAAGGAATGCAATTTAAGTTCCGTTCATGAAGAATCACGATGAATTTTTTATGTATCATAGGGATATATTCAAAATAAATGTGTGATACTCATCTTGAATTTTTATTTCCCGAGATTTAATGGTTGCCCACATCTTTGGTGGAATAAAATCTAGTATACTAATAATCCTAGTGATCAATGATGTTGACATGTATGTAGAAATTTTCTAATGTGCCCATAATGTCAAAATAGGTATTGGATAATCAGATGGGTATCAGGGAGATAAGTATCATAAGGTGGTGCTTATTTCATTATGGTTTATGGAGAATTCTAATTGTGCTAAAAAATTCAACATCCCACTAGTCAACTGTTTGGAAAGAATCACCTAGAAAATGTCAAATGGGGGATAAGGAAATCCATTAAGTGATATAAGGAAGGTAACCTAGCTAGAAATCTATAATTGGTGTAACACAATAATGTAGAATAGTAAATGAATTTTGGAATCAAACTGTAATGGATAGTCCATTTCTTAAACTATAATGATCCATTTCACTTAACAAATTAAGGAACTAATAAAAAAATTCGAAGAAAATCAAAAACCTCTGATGAAGAATGTGGAAATATTTTCCATCACTACAATTGAGGTGGATCATAAAAAAAATTGTGATAGGTATGCTAGTTATTTATTCTGTAACAGTGAATGTAATTTTGGATTTTATTTCTACACATTAAATAATTTAACGAATGTTTAGGAGAAATATTTGAAAAATTCCATAAGATGTGGAATGTGAGTTGTTAGTGAAAATTTAAAATTTAGAAATTATTACGGCACTTGTATATAACTCATCCTCTCTCAAATTTTTTTGGTTGTATATCCTAGTGAACCTTTTAATACTCCTATTATAACGACCCATACTTTACATACATTGTTAATACTTCAAAATTGAAGCACACTTATTACAACATATGACAAAACCACAAAGGACCGTATAGGTATAGTGTCATTAGAAACTGGGAAACATAAATAACTGGTTCATAAATCTTCTACAGTGTCTCCCATTTTTTCATCATATCTAGGGTCCCTTTTAGCATATTCTACATAAAATCCATCTTCCTGACCTGGGGAAAAGAAAACATAAAAGGGTGAGCTCAATTGCACAGCAAGGGAAAATAAAGGAACTAAAAATCATATCATATCTTTTTGAAAATCATAACCTTCAAAAGAGATCATAATATCTTAACATGGAATAAATCATAGAAGTGAAAATGAGATCACCATAATCATAACATGAAACTTGAAACTTTGTGTCATGCACACATAATCTTGGAAAATCATTTCTTGTTATTCATGACTCATTGTCAAGACTATCTTAGTGGACAAAGTCCCTTTCTGAATCGAGTAACCCTCGTTTCAGTCCTGTTTCACTGAACCGGTATAACCTACCGTTCCAGCCCTGTCTATCTCATGAGATATAAAATCTTTACCCAATGCATTGGAGGGAGTTATAGGTCCCACCCATCTTATAATGAATCCTTTCTTATGTGTGCCACATAATCATAAATCATACATCATCGCATAACACATGTAACAAAAAATGGGATTCTTGAAACATCATGACATCATAAAACAAATGTTATAAGGCAAATGACTTCATAAAAATAATTCCCTCACAACATAATAAAATCAATGTAATTAAAGGTATAATAACAGAACCCTTTATTATCTTATATGGAAAATAATTTTGATAAAACACTTGAACTCCATTCTTGAGGAAAATATCATTTCTTCTTCAAAAACACTTTTCTTTTCATAACATGTCATACAATTATAAACTAAAAGAAGTTGATTAAAAATAAACTTGAAAAATTGCAAAGGAAGCTTCTTGGAAATAATTTTTTAAAAATCCATTCATGCCGTATAAGTTAAAAAAAACATTCTTCGTACCTTTGTCGGAAAAGTCAAATAGTACCCCGTACGAAAAAAACGACACAAGATTCCTTTCATATTCTTTACTAAAAACTAATCGAAGGGTAAAATTGGATTTAAACTATTTTAAGTGGATGGAAACAATATTACATATTGAGGGAACATGGATGTGGATGATAAAATACACCCTAGAAAATACTTACGAATAAACAATCTCGGATAAAAATGAGATTGTGGTATTTTCCCTTACCTTAGGTCCGATTTGCTTTGTACGTGTCTGAAGCTCCTGTATAATGGTTTAAATAATGTTATTGACTTATTCCAGAATCATACATATTGATATGATATCATATATGGTCATATTCTTAGCTTCTTGTTAGTAATATTTCATTGTTACTTGTTACCCGGGTCTTTATTGCCTTTTGTTCTTATGCGTGTTTTGCCGAATAAATTCTTATTCTTATTTTAAGGTTATAGATACCTTATATCCAGAATGGTATTAGTGTAACATATATCATATTTATTCATTCAATTCATTTATATAATTACTATGTAATGATGATCATGTAGAACGAGTCGCATCACATCGTGGAGATGGTATTCCGTACGTACGCACGAGTGATGATATCATTCCTATGATCGTGGAATTGTAATGGAGTATATATATATTATTTCAGTATCAATATTACTTTATAATAATCATAAATAGTTACTCATTACACCATTATACCCATCCTTGTAAGGTGGTGGTGGAAAATAGATTACACCACGGCGTGGAGACGGTATTCCGTACGTACGCACGCGCGATGATTTCATTTTTCCGTAGGATGGATAGAAGGTGAATAAGGGTTGTTTCATATTTATAATAACATATCAGTATTCAAGTAATACTGATGTTATTACTTTATCATGAAACAAATAAAGGAGAAGAAGTTGAAGAAGAATGAAATTGAAAAGATCGGTAACGGATATTACCTCTTCTTTGGAACGCCTCTTTGAATCCTCCACTTAGGGAACTAAGATTGGTCTTTGAAGAAGACCAGGACCTCTAAGATTATTCTAGGGAAGTGGAGAGGAGAAAATGGCCGGGGTTTTCCGAGCATGAGTGCTCAAATTGGTGTGAGGAGGAGGGGGCGGAGGTGCCCTTTTATAAGGGAGGAGAGGGGCACCTTAAGAATACCTCAAAATATTATTTTATATTAAAGTCAAAATCGGTTTATAATGGTTCCAAAGGGTCTTATTTCGAAGGTAAAGTGGGTATAGGTCGAAAGCCTATAAACCAATAATATTTAGACATTTTTAGGGTATTATTTTAACCTTATCAATTAGATTTAACTCTAAGTTAAATAATTTAACTTTTACCATGAATTTTTGTTTTCTTTCACTATATGGTTAATAAACTTACTATAACATGCCAAACAAACCCCAAATTGTTTATTATTAATATATATATCCTTACCTAAGTCATTTGGCCGAACCTTAGATTTTTAGGAATAAAATAACAATTAATAATATTTTATTTTATTTAAAAACTATTTTGTGTCAATTTTGACACTATTTGATATATGATTTTTGTGAAAGTCATAACAGAATTATATGTTCGAACCAAGTTGATTAAATGAACACTAATATATCATAGTAACCTAGAAAATTTTTGTAATTCATAAAAAGTCTCAAATTACATTTATTTTGGTGTTTATAAAACCAATTATGTCAATATTTCATAAATTAGATAATTACTGCATCATAATTGTGTCATAAATAAATTAAATTATTTAATGTCTAAAAATTATAAATAAAATACCATTATGTAGGAAATCTTTTTAGATTTCTAATGAATATTTATAGTCTAATTTATCTTATGTATAACCCCATATTAAAAATTATTTACTTAATAAACATTGATTTTAACTATTTTAACCCTTCATTAAATAAATTAATAATAAATGTCCTAATCTAACCCAAGTGGGCCTAAATGGTCATATTTTATTCATAAGGTTGTTTTTGGTCGAATTACACTTATCCAATAGAATTAGGACATGTTTTAGGGTAATAGTAATATCATATTTACCCTTAGTTACCCTATTTACTATTAACCGCAGTAAAAAAAGTAAAAAGTTACTATTCACCAAAAAATTATTTTTATCTCATTGAACCACATTTTACTTACTGATATCAACCGTGTCTGTCGGATTTTCGAAATTCCATTCACAGAAGCGGTAAAATTAAGTTTTATGCAAAATTCAGTTTTTAACCTACCACTTAGTGGTTTCACTATTCATCAAAAATTGAAAGTTTTCAGAAAAATACCAAAATTTCACCATAGGCTAATTTCGGTATTCCGAATCCAAAAACGAAGTCCATTTTAAAAAATAAAATTTATAAAATTTCAAAAAGTGGTTATTACTATTCGTAACGGCTGGTTTTAATAATATTTTAATAGCATATCGTTGTTTAGTGAAACTCGGTATTGCGTACGACGCAAGCTATCGAGGAAGGTCATGATTGAGTGTAAAGTAAGCCAAGCTAGTATGTAGTGAAAGATTCCTTTAATGATATATAAAAAACAAAATATTACTCATAAAAATCTCCGGTGTTACATTCTACCCCCCTTAAAAAGAATTTTGCCTTCAAAATTCGTCACTTTGTAACAAACAGATAAGGATACTTCTCCCTCATCATATCCTCAAGCTCCCATGTAGCTTCTTCAAGTTGGTGGTTCCTCCATAAAACTTTCACCAATCGAGTGGTCTTGTTTCGTAGGACTTTTCCACCAAACGTAGGTGTTGATCCCAACCTTCTTTGGAATCCATAGAGAAAGCTCTCAACATATCATCTAGGGTTTGAATTGTTCTTTCAGACTGACCGTCTGTCTGGGGATGATAAGCAGTGCTGAAACTCAACTCTGTATCCAGAGTATGCTGAAGACTTCGCCAGAACTTCGAGGTAAATCTCGGATCCCGACCAGATATAATAGAAAGTGGTACTCCATGCAATCTTACCACTTCCTTTACATATATCCTGGCAAGCTGATCTAGAGAGAAAACCTCTCTAATAGCAATGAAGTGTGCAGACTTTGTAAGACGGTCAACTATGACCCAAATAGCATTATTTCCTTAGGATGTTTTAGGAAGTCCTGTGACAAAGTCCATAGTGATGTTTTCCCATTTCTATTCAGGTATGGGTAATGGTTGTAACATCCCCTTAGACTTTTGTCTCTCAGCTTTAACTTGTTGACAAACCAAGCATCGAGAGACATATTCAGCAACATCTCTTTTCATGCGATCCCACCAGAAGTACTCTTTCAGGTCTCTATACATCTTCGTGCTTCCAGGATGAATAGAGAATGAAGAACTATGAGCCTCATCCAGCAGCTCCTTCTTTAATTCGGGGATGGGAGGAACACAAACCCGATTCCTGAAATTTATTATCCCATCACAATCAAGGTTGAATTCAGGAACATTTCTCACCTTCTTTTGTAACTCGACATCTTCTTTTTGTGCCTCTTTAGTCTTCACATGTATAGATGGTTGAACATTCATTTGAGAAAGATAAGATTTTCCCCTTCCATTATAATTCCAAGATCCATCCTTTGTAGATCCATAAATATTGGATCCTTTGTGACCCTCATCATGGATAAACTAGCATGGTCTTGTCGACTTAATGCATCTGCCACCTTGTTTTCTTTCCCAGGGTGGTAATGGATTGAGCAGTCATAATCCTTAATCAGCTCCAACCATCTTCTTTGACGCATATTCAGCTCCTTTTGTGTGAAAATATACTTTAAACTTTTATGATCAGTATAAATATCACACCTTTCACCATAAAGGTAATGCCTCCAAATCTTTAATGAAAAGATTACCGCAGCCAACTCCAAATCATGAGTTGGGTAATTTTGCTCATGGATTTTCAACTGTCGTGAGGCATAAGCTATCACCATATCATTTTGAATAAGAACACACCCCAATCCCTTCATGGATGCATCACTATAGATCAGAAACCTTTCTCCACTACAAGGCAGTGTGAGCACAGGTGCACTGGATAACCTTCTTTTCAACTCCTTGAAATTCTCTTCACATTCCTCTGTCCAAACATACTTAACTCCTTTCCGAGTCAACTTGGTCAGTGGATTAGATAATCGTGAGAAATCTTTTACAAAAGGTCGATAATATCCAGCCAAACCAAGAAAAATTCGGATCTCAGTTACTGTTGTTGGTCTCGACCATCTTTCGATAACCTCTGTTTTTGCTGGATCCACAGATATCCCCTCTTTTGAGATTATGTGACCCAAAAATGCAACTTTTTGAAGCCAAAATTCACACTTGGTAAATTTGGCATAAATCTTCTCCTTTCTCAGGGTCTTCAATATAATTCTCAAGTGATCTTCATGCTCTTCCTTTCTCTTTGAATAGACAAGAATATCGTCTATAAAAACTACCAAAAATTGATCAAGATAGTCTCTAAAGACACTATTCATTAGATCCTTGAAGATAGCAGAGGCATTAGTAAGACCAAATGGCATCACTATAAATTCATAGTGTCCATAACTTGTACGGAAAGCTTTCTTTGGTATATCCTCCCTTTTGACCCTTAATTGATGATACCCTGAACGAAGATCAATCTTGGAAAAGAATTGAGCTCTGCGTAGATGGTCAAATAAGTCATCAATGCGTGGGAGAGGATATTTGTTCTTGATAGTGATCTTGTTAAGTTCTCGATAATAAATGCAGAGTCTCATTGATCCATCTTTCTTCTCAACAAATAGAACAGGTGCTCCCCAAGGTGATGCAATGGGGTGTATGAATCCCTTATCAAGATTCTCTTGGAGTTGCTTCTTCAATTCCTGCAACTCAATTGGGGCCATTCTATAAGGTGTCTTTGTAATTGGCAAAGCACCCGGTATGAGTTCTATTGAAAACTCAACTTCACGATTTGGTGGAAGACCCGGTAATTCCTCTGGAAATACATCATAAAACTCCCGTGCAATGGTAATATTATTAATCGTGAGTTTCTCACCAACCATTTGAGATAAATAACCTTCATTTAGTGGAATCAATACCCATAAGATGGAAGAAATTTCCACTGGAAGGTTATGTTCATCCTTGCATTGATAGACGATCGTAGATTGATCTGGAATATGAAATGTGACTTCCCTTATTTGGAAATTGATATGAGCTCCATGTAGAGAAAGCCAATCCATGCCAAGAATCACATCAAATTCCACTAAAGGAAAGATCACAAGATTTGCAGGAAGCACATTCCCACAAACTTCGATCGGATAAGAATTATAAACTTTTGATGCGACTTTTGTGCCATTAGGTGTTTTCATAGCTAGCTCAACATCTAATTGTTGAGGTAGTACGGTGATACCCTTAGAAATTTTTTCAGAAATAAAAGAGTGGGTGGATCCAGAATCAAATAAAACATTTTCTACTTTAGAGTGGATGGTATGTGTACCTTTCAACACTTCGTTATCGTACTCCACATCGCTGATAGAAATTGCATGTGACTTTCCTTTTTCTTTAGCCTTAAGATTTTGTTGACGTCGACCATCATCATCAACCCTTGGATTTGGGCATTGATTGGCATAATGCCCCATCTCCTTTCACTTGAAACATTGAAGTGTAGTAGGTTCATTCTGTGTATCCCTTCCTTTGTTTGCATCATTAGACATCTTCTTCCCATTATCGCGGCATTCAAATGCCCGATGACCTTCCTTTCCACACATAAAACATTTATTTGTCCCTTTAAGACAACTCCCTCCATGTTTCTTTCCACACTTTGAGCATAAGGGAAAGCTCATCTTCTTTTCAGTGTGCTCTTTAGATTTTCCTTTGAATTCCATCTTCCTCTTCTTATCAAACCCATGTGACTGATGGGTTACTCCAATCTCCATCTCGACTTTGAGAGCACATCGAACGATTTCCTCGTAGCTATTGAAGTCCCTTATGGCTAACGCCCTTCGAAGACTTGGTTTTAAGCCACTAACGAATCGATCGATCTTACTCTCAGGTTGGATAATAATACCAGAAGCGTACATTTCAAGTCTTGTAAAATTTGCTTCATAGGTACCAACAGATTCATCATCCCTTTGCTTCAGTTCAAGAAACTCTTTCTCCATCTTTGTTCGGAGAATACGAGGGAAGTACTTATTGAAAAATAAGTTCTTGAACTCGTCCCATTCCATAGACTCAATTTCATCCCTTTGCCTCGTATTCTTAATAAGATTCCACCATTGATCAGCATCTCCTTCCAAACGATACACTGATAGGATGACTTTATCATGTTCAGAACATTGAAGAACTGAAAATATCTTTTCAGTAGTACTAATCCATTGTTCAGCAACTAATGGATCAGTAGACCCGCTGAAAGAAGGTGGACGCTACCTCATGAAGGATTCAACAGAATGTTTCTCCTTCCTTTGCTCGTTTGGAAGTCCTGCATGATTCATAGCTTGAGAATGTTTTGTGAGCATGGCTACAAGATTTTTCATTCCAGCTCCCATATCGTTTGGGTGCTCAGGGGGAAAATCATTGCATTTTCCATTGTATTCCGCATTAACACGGTTCCTTCGGGTTCCAGCCATTGACTAAAACCAAGAAGAATAGTGTGAGAAACACTAATTATAATAAGAAAACCACATAATTCAAGTATAAAATTTTCATGCTTACGGTCTTATCCTAGGTTATTCATGGCCATTTCTAAAACACTAAGATTGTGTTCTATGCTTAGACTTATCCTTAGGGTTATTACTAAGGCTTTCACATCCTAGTTTCCAAAGGTTGACTATACCTTTCCTCTGATACCAACTATAACGACCCATACTTTACATAAATTGTTAATACATCAAAATTGAAGCACACTTATTACAACATATGACAAGACCACAAAGGACCGTATAGGTATAGTTTCTTTAGAAACTGGGAAACATAAACAACTGGTTCATAAATCTTCTACAGTGTCTCCCATTTATTTCATCATATCTAGGGTCCCTTTTAGCATATTCTACTTAATATCCATCTTCCTGACCTGGGGAAAAGAAAACATAAAAGGGTGAGCTCAAATGCTCAGCAAGGGAAAATAAAGGAACTAAAAATGATATCATATCTTTTTGAAAATCATAACCTTCAAAAGAGATCATAATATCTTAACATGGAATAAATCATAGAAGTAAAAATGAGATCTCTATAATCATAACATGAAACTTGAAACTTTGTGGCATGCACACATAATCATGGAAAATCATTTCTTGTTAGTCATGACTCATTGCCAAGACTATCTTAGTGGACAAAGTCCCTTTCTGAATCGAGTAACCCTCGTTTCAGTCCTGTTTCACTGAACCGGTATAACCTACCGTTCCAGCCCTGTCTATCTCATGAGATATAAAATCTTTACCCAATGCATTGGAGGGAGTGATAGGTCCCACCCATCTTATAATGAATCCTTTCTTATGTGTGCCACATAATCATAAATCATACATCATCGCATAACACATGTAACAAAAATGGGATTCTTGAAACATCAAGACATCATAAAACAAATCTTATAAGGCAAATGACTTCATAAAAATAATCCCCTCACAACACAATCAAATCAATGTAATTAAAGGGATAAAAATAGAACCCTTTATTATCTTAGATGGAAAATAATTTTGATAAAACACTTGAACTCCATTCTTGAGGAAAATATCCTTTCTTCTTCAAAAACACTTTTCTTTTCTTAACATGTCATACAATTATAAACTAAAAGAAGTTGATTAAAAATAAACTTGAAAACTTGCAAAGGAAGATTCTTGGAAATAATGTTTTAAAAATCCATTCATGCCATATAAGTTAAAAAAAACATTCTTCGTACCTTTGTCGGAAAAGTCAAAAAGTACCTTGTACGAAAAAAAACGACAAAAGATTCCTTTCATATTCTTTACTAAAAACTCATCGAAGGGTAAAATTGGATTTAAACTATTGTAAGTGGATGGAAACAATATTACATATTGAGGGAACATGTATGTGGATGATAAAATACACCCTAGAAAATACTTACGAATAAACAATCTCGGATAAAAATGAGATTGTGGAATTTTCCCTTACCTTAGGTCAGATTTTCTTTGTACGTGTCCGAAGCTCCTGTATAATGGTTTAAATAATGTTATTGACTTATTCCAGAATCATACATATTGATATGATATCATATATGGTCATATTCTTAGCTTCTTGTTAGTAATATTTCATTGTTACTTGTTACTCGGGTCTTTATTGCCTTTTGTTCTTATGCGTGTTTTGCCGAATAAATTCTTATTCTTCTTTTAAGGTTATAGATACCTTATATCCAGAATGGTATTAGTGTAACATATATCATATTTATTCATTCAATTCATTTATATAATTACTATGTAATGATGATCATATAGAACGAGTCGCATCACATCGTGGAGACGGTATTCCGTACGTACGCACGAGTGATGATATCGTTACTATGATCGTGGAATTGTATTCGAGTATATATATATTATTTCAGTATCAATATTACTTTATAATAATCATAAATAGTTACTCATTACACCATTATACCCATCCTTGTAAGGTGGTGGTGGAAAATAGATTACACCACGGCGTGGAGACGGTATTCCGTACGTACGCACGCGCGGTGATTTCATTTTTCCGTAGGATGGATAGAAGGTGAATTAGGGTTGTTTCATATTTATAATAACATATAAGTATGTAAGTAATACTTATGTTATTAATTTATCATGAAACAACTAAAGTAGAAGAAGTTGAAGAAAAATGAAATTGAAAAGATCGGTAACAGATATTACCTCTTCTTTGGAACGCCTCTTTGAATCCTCCACTTAGGGAACTAAGATTGGTCTTTGAAGAAGACCAGGACCTCTATGATTATTCTAGGGAAGTGGAGAGGTGAAAATGGCAGGGGTTGGCCGAGCTTGAGTGCTCAAATTGGTGTGAGGAGGAGGGGGCGGAGGTGCCCTTTTATAAGGGAGGAGAGGGGCACCTTAAGAATACCTCAAAATATTATTTTATATTAAAGTCAAAATCGGTTTATAATGGTTACAAAGGGTCTTATTTAGAAGGTAAAGTGGGGATGGGTCGAAATACTATCAACCAATAAGATTTAGACAAGTTTAGGGTATTATTTTAACCTTATCAATTAGATTTAACTCTAAGTTAAATAATTTAACTTTTACCATGACTTTTTGTTTTCTTTCACTATATGGTTAATACACTTACTATAACATGCCAAACAAACCCCAAATTGTTTATTATTAATATATATATCCTTATCTAAGTCATTTGGCCGAACCTTAGATTTTTAGGAATAAAATAACAATTAATAATATAATATTTGATTTAAAAACTATTTTGTGTCAATTTTGACACTATTTGATATATGATTTTTGTGAAAGTCATAATAGAATTATATGTTCGAACCAAGTTGATTAAATCAACACTAATATATCATAGTAACCTAGAAAATTTGTGTAATTCATAAAAAGTCTCAAATTACATTTATTTTTGTGTTTATAACATCAATTATGTCAATATTTCATAAATAAGATAATTACTGCATCATAATTGTGTCATAAATAAATTAAATTATTTAATGTCTAAAAATTATAAATAAAATACCATTATGTAGGTAATCGTTTTAGATTTCTAATTAATATTTATAGTCGAATTTATCTTATGTATAACCCCATATTAAAAATGATTTACTTAATAAACTTTGATTTTAACTATTTTAACCCTTCATTAAATAAATTAATAATAAATTTCCTAATCTAACCCAAGTGGGCCTAAATGGTCATATTTTATTCATAAGGTTGTTTTTGGTCAAATTACACTTATCCAATAGAATTAGGACATGTGTTAGTGTAATAGTAATATCATATTTACCCTTAGTTACCCTATTTACTATTAACCGCGGTAAAAAAAGTAAAAAGTTACTATTCACCAAAAAATTATTTTTATCTCATTGAACCACATTTTACTTACTGATATCAACCATGTCTGTCGGATTTTCGAAATTCCATTCACAGAAGCGGTAAAATTAATTTTTATGCAAAATTCAGTTTTTAACCTACCACTTAGTTGTTTCACTATTCATCAAAAATTGAATGTTTTCAGAAAAATACCAAAATTTCACCCTAGGCTAATTTCGGTATTCCGAATCCAAAAACGAAGTCCATTTTAAAAAATTAAAATTATAAAATTTCAAAAAGTGGTTATTACTATTCGTAACAGCTAGTTTTAATAATATTTTAATAGCATATCGTTGTTTAGTGAAACTCGGTATTGCGTATGACGCAAACTATCGAGGAAGGTCGCGATTGCGTGTAAAGTAAGACAAGCTAGTATATAGTGAAAGATTCCTTTGATGATATATAAAAAACAACATATTACTCATAAAAATATCTGGTGTTACACCTATGGGTGGAGTTTGATTAAATATTGTTTATGTATTTTATTTTCTTTATATATGTACATCACAAATTAATGAGAATGGAAATTAATATTTTTATTTTTAATCCACCCCCAATTAATAAAATTACAAGGATGATGATGAGTCTTCTTTACAACCAACATCTAAAGAATGGATATTAAAACCTTACAAGAAACTATTTCATTATCAAATAAATGTGTCAAAGGATTATCCATCCTCAAATACATTCCCATTTTATAGGAATACACTATTGTGTTTCAGATGGAATTATCATGACTTCCATTTAGCTGAGTGGTTGAATTTGAAATTGATATTATACAATGGGTGTTTCAATTATTCATGATCCCATTAAGAATGGATATTGTGGAACAGAAGGATCTATGGAGACAAATATAAGATAATCTAGATAAATGGTTTATATACCTGAGTGCTTCACAATGGGTTCCACTATCTACTTCATCAAGAAGAATAATGGGTCAACGTTCCTTTCCATTTTTTATCATGATCTACACAATATCAGGATAAACAACGTGTATCCTATTCCAAATATTAATAGCTTCTTTGATCAAATACATTGAGAACAATATATTTTCATATTGCATCATTATTCAGGATATTTCCACGATAGGGTGAAGAATGAGGATTTCCCCAAGTATCCATTTTTTATAAGGTCTGAACCATATGGGTTGATAATAATTTCATTTGGACTCACTAATGCTCCAACAATCATCATGGACTTCATGAATATAATATTTTAATATTAACTCAATGATATTTTGGTTGTATTTATAAATTATATTATAATATACTACAATGAAATAGAGAAGCATGAGGATCATATGTGGAATGTTTTAATGTCCTTTTGAAAAGAGAATATTTATGAAAAGTATAAAAAATGCCAATTTGGATTGAAGGAAGTAAAATTATGAAGACATATCATCACAAGAAATGGGATATATATGGACCCCTTAAAAGATAAGAAATTAATCGATGGATGAGGACAAAATATATTATAGAAATATATAGTTTCCATATAGTAGCAGGGTAGTATATTGAATTTGGGGAAACATTGTTGGGTTTGAAAACCCCTATATCCATGGTAACTAGAAAGGGATTCAATTTTTATAGGAAGTATGATTTTTAAGAGATAATCAAGGATCTTCTTAAAGGCTTATCATTTCCATAGTGCTCAAACTACCCATAAGTGGAGAACATTTTTTTGCAATCAGCAGTGAATCCAAAAAGGTATTTGGTTGTTTGTTAATTTTAAATGACAGTGTCATATCATATAATTCATAAATGATGAATGTTTATTAACATAAATACCCAAATTATGACCTATAGTTGGATGTAGTGATACTTTTATTGTAAATATGTAATCATCATCTTCTTGGTGAGAATTGTGAAATATATAATGATAAAAAAATTATCAATTATATATTAACATAGAAAGAGATGAATATTTTCCAAAACAAATATGGTTAGTTTTGATCAAGGAAGGGGACTTCTCAGTCAACTAAAATATTAGTAAAACCATTAATGTGGAAGATTGAATATTTTGGAAGGATCCAATAATTTTATCATCAATGATAATTGAGAAGGATCTGATATTTATATATATTAGGAGGATGTACATGGGAATCATTACGAAAGGAACATCATCAATACTATCACAAATTATTGCTCAACCTTATCTTTTGGAACAGATAAAGGATGATCCAACTGATAATGTGGTAATTCATAAGAATGTGTAAATTATATAAAAGGGAAATCCTTAGTGTTTAGTGTTAATAAAGAAGGATTTCTATGATCTGGGTCGATAATATGTGTACCATAAAATCCATAGTTGAATATGGAATTGTTGGATGATACAACTATTTTTATATTCAACATTTTCACTTGAACCACAATGAACTATTTATATATCAAAGTGAACAATTGGTGGGAACATATTAATAAATAAATCACTAAATAAACATCAAAGTTCCTGGTATGTCTGTAAGTGAATGGAAAAGATAATAGTCTAAGGGGATGATAAAATCATTACCCATATCAACATTGAAATGGAAAAATATCATCATGGAAATATTGACTAGTCTTTTAAACCCATCATTATGGAATAATTCTATATGGTTTTTAGTGGAAAATCATACAATTATTGTGAACTTCACTGTGATTTGATTGGTTTTCTCAATAGATAAACTTGAATGAATAATATCAGTGATGTGGTATGGGAATATGGAGTAACACAATCAATTTTATCATATTGGGATACAATATTCACCTCTATGTTCTATAATAGTCTCCAACATGCTCCAAATACTGAGTTGGACATTATCATGGTCTATAATTCCCAATTGATGGCCGATCTAATAAACTATCCATATACTTGTGTAAATTTTGGGAAAATGTTCAATGGACATGGAAGGATGATGGGATCGACATATTCATATGGAAATATTATCTTATAGTAATAGTTTCCCATCAAGCATCCAAATTACCCCCTTGGATCCCATTATGTGAAGAAGTAAAAAACATGCATGTTGGGATGATGTTGAAGAAAAAAACTACTAGGTCCTGAATCTGTACATGAAATGGTGGAAAATGATAACACTAATCATCAAAACATCTTGGATTATCTGAGATGACATAATATATAAGATAACAATTATTGAAAATACCTACTATATAATGTTAGATATATGGTATTCTAACACACACCTACATGGAAGAATGTGATGAGATTTTCGAAGATGGGAATTCATAGTCCAACATTGATCGACACGTTTGAGATCATTGAATTCATTAGAGTCGTGGACTAATGTCTTGAACTCCAACATAACCAATAAAATATAAATGATTTATACATTTAATGACTGTCAATGAACTACAAACCATTCCCATATGATGTAGTCAATCCATATGTTGTACCATAGAAGAATGATCTCTTGTTTGTGAAGATGATGATGAATATCATAGATCATAGAGACAATGTTATTGGAAATATGTCAATAAAAATGGATATAGTAGTGTTGAGAGACCACAAGTTTAATGATGTGACGTGGGGACTAGAGGATGTAATGAAATATAGTTTTTTTCCACTATTTTAGTGCGGAAATTCAATATTTTAATGGAGAAATTTTATATGGGGGGATGATTGTAACAACATGAACTGTTATAAATAAAATTCTCCTTTTGATTTAATTAAATTTTTTTAGGTAATATGGTTTGAGAAAAATGATAAAATTATTTTATTTAATATTATCAATTTGGATTTTAGGTCCATTATATATCATTATCATTGATAATACAGATATTGAATAGTGATCACATGATTAGTTTAATTTTCTATTTTTAACAAATTTTATGGAAATAGACCAAGGATTCCATGGCCTAACAATTATGATCAAACCCTATGATCCCTTTTATCATAGTTTCTTAGGGAGATAATATCATTTAGTTTTTTCCTATACCAAGACCAAACTATGTTCTGACAATATAAGATAGAGAAAAACCTTTTATTGGGGTAATTCAAGATCATCGAGATCAATGCCAAAACAATGTATGTCAAACCATCCAATAAAGGCCTCACCATCATGTACCTTACTCATCGGTAATTTTATAGTGTATTAAACATATATGTATCATGAAAATAAAAATGTGATTATATAAATTATTTACATAATGATGAATATATTATCATCCAATTATCGTTACATTATAAATGATATTTATTTCAATATAATAAAACACAGAGAGTATTTTTGGGTAATATTAAAATTCAATTACATAATTTATTTTGATAAATAAATGGATTTTATGAATAAATAATATTCTTATAAAATATTATTATTAAGTAATTTTTATTAAATATAAATGATCACATAATTGTTATGATGTCATGATTAATTTTTTTACGGTTTCAAAAACTGTATTTAAGAAAACCCTTTATTTCAAAATAATCATAGACAAAAAATTTTAAATTTGAAAACATACATATTTAAAAAAACAATTAGATAAAATGAATACTATTTTCAGAATCAGATCATTTAAATTATCTAATAGTGAATTTTTCATAATTTTATTGAGACAATAGAATTTTTGGGGTAAAATTAAATATCGTATAATTATATAGTGTGTATTATAACATCATAATGAACCTAAAGTGGTATAATAAATACTATAATGGTTATAACTAACCAAATAAATGTTTTAACATTAAAATATTGTTATTTTAGGTTTATTTTACTATTTTTATAAATCCATTTTTAATCTTCCAAAACTATTAATATAGTTTAAGGTTTTAAAATTAGTTTTTTAAGAGTAAGACTCTTATCCATATAAGTTAGGGTATAAATTTTTTTTATTTTCATTACATGGACATATAAATATAATTATAAACACTTCCATTTGGATTAATCCTGGGGAAACCCTTGGAATGTTTTTTGGATTTGGTTGTTTTCAAATTTAAAATCCAAAAAGTATATTATATAGAAATATCCCACTTGTTCTATATAAAACCACCAAAAATCACATTAAATGTCACTAAATTTACGTATAGAAAGACTATATTTTCAAATCAACACTACAGACTCTTCCCATGTTTCCCCAAAATCTCTCAAGAAACCCCTTCCAAGGATTTCGAGTCACAGACTCATGTAAGGGATCTTTTACATTTTCCACATTATTCCAGTATCATATTTAACTTATTTCATATATCATCATTTACACATGGTGATATATGTGATTAAAAATACCCCACACATCCAAATTTAAGTGAAAATGATGAGTATCCCCTCTCCCTCTCATCAAACTATTTTTAAGAATTTTTATGTGATTCTGTTATGCTTCCAATATTTGACCAAAATTTTCAATATGAAAACAATTGTGATGTAACTACTATACTCCTTTCCTATTACGAGAATTAGAATTTATACAATTATAAATTTTTTACATGGAACATAAAACTATATATTTTACACTACATAATAGTGGATGAATTTTTAAATATTTATGAATTAATTTTGAATGGACGATGTGGGACACATATAGATGGGAATGAAATAAATGTGATGGGTGAAATAGAAATTATATAGAGCTGCAATACATTGGGTAATGTTTCGTATTGTAATATGACATGATAGGATAGTGATAGAACCTAATTCTATTTTGGGACATTTTAACCCTTGATATCTTGGTATTATATCATTGACCTATGATTATGATGAACTGTATTTTTTTATTCCCAAATTTGCAAAATTGTGATTATCATTGTTTATAATGTACCATTGTTCATGTTTATGATTAATACTCTTTTTATTTTTAATTGATATACCTATTTTATATCACGTATAATTTTATTCCATGTTTATTCACTTACTATGTTTTATATCTCATCCATTTTTTATGTTTATCTACAGGTTATCCTCTTTAGTTTAAAATTCCCTGGAATTGTTGAATAAATTTAAGGAAGTTTTCAATACTTTTATTGTATCCCATGTTCGTAATGTTAATATTTGTTACTATTTCCAAAATACACTAGAATTATCTATATTTCATTTTCTATTGATACTTTATATAATAAATTAGTAATTATGTTGTATTAAGTAAATAGTTTTTTATATAATTTTTTTTTATTTTTTTCTACATTTAGTTGTCTTACCTTATAATATTGAATCACCTAGTGGTTTTGGTTGTGGTATGTTTGGATGAGTATTTTTATTATAAAATGAAAATTTTTAGACCGATTATATTGAATCCTATGTAATTTTTTTCATGCCTTTATCATCTTGGGAATGTCTTATTTGGACATGTCGAAACTCAATATCGACTGAAGACAATGATGAGGGTTAGGATGATACAATTACATCTTTTGGTGGATGATTTCCAATATTTTTATGCATATCATTTCTAATGATTTATTATATAATAGGATATGGATTTTATAATTTATTTGAATACATAGACACATAAAATATCTCATACATAATCACTTATCTACACCATTGTGTTGTGGAGATTAATGTAAAGATGGACTATTTTTAATCATTAGTATTTCATTTCACAAGTGCATCTCTTTGTGATTACCATGAATTTTTTTCTAATAATTCAGATAGATAACTGTAGTTGTAATTTTATTATTAATAGTGAAATATGGTAATAAATAACATATTACTCAATTCAATGCGATGATTTTTTTTGGGAATATCTAAATTGGGAAAGGTTCTTCACCATGATTCATGTGTGCTACAGGTATAATTACATCCACATTAGACAAATCTATATTTCAATGAAAATATTTTAGATAAGGTTTGAACACTACATATATTTGGTCATGACTTTTAGCTAGATGAATGTTCAATTATTTTTTATTGATCATAAGAACATGGTCTCCCATTCATTCATTGATTCTTTTGTCATTGTATTTGTAGAAGACATCGTGGTTTACTATGGGATGAAATAAATAAATGGGAATCATGGGAGGATGTTATAGGAACTCATGGGGGCAAAAATTTCAAGGATAAGACCATCAACATCACATTCCATATTTTGGATGTAATCATTATGGGCTATATGATTTTAGAATGAGGAGATTCAGTTGACCAAGCTTTGATTGAAATAGTGACTTTCCTAGAAAATCCAATGAATTTGTTCATGATCTAGATCTTTTTGTGAATGGTAGGGTATTATCTGTAGTTTGTTGGTGATTTACCACATATTGATATTCCTATTGTCATATATAACCAAAATTGGGTGAGGATTTATATGATACCATAATTTCTACATTCATTGAGGAGCTTATTCAACATTTCACTACTATCCCAATTTTGATCTTTATAGAATCAGTAATGGAATATGTGGTCTTCTATGAAGCCTCATGTATAGGTATTCGGTGCGTATTGATGTAGGATGGCCATGTGGTATCATATGGAGCAAGTAAACTCTTTCCTCATGATTGAAATTATCCACAACATGACCTATATTTTACAGCGTTGAATCATGGAATGAATACATAGAACCACATTCAATTGAAGGATATTTTTTTGTCTAATCATTCCAGAAGAAATGTTCATAATTTTTTCCATGAAGGATCAAAATATAATGTTGTGAATATGGGTAGAGTACCATTATAGGTTCAAATTTTATTTTTTCTATACCACGGTAAATTTAATTGTTGTATCATATTCTATTAGAATGATGATGACAATGAAAGAGGTTAAGGATTCGAATGATGAGTTGTATTTAGTTGGGTTTTTTCATAGATCCATCTAGAAAAGAAGGTTCATAATAGATTCATGTTCTTGAAAGGTGTTCAGATAATTCCCAAACACATAGATTTTATTTCATATTAATATTTGACCTATACTCTATGCTAGTTTTCTATTTGGTATCTAAATGATGGGGATGTGTCCAGTGAGTGGTCATCGTCTTTAGAGTGATAAATTTTATTGAAGGATAATTTCATGATTTCATTGTCCTTACAGGATGTGGTGATGCGAGATTCCCCCCACTATTAATTGGTTTTTCATCTCAAGACCAAAAAGATGTTGTATGACAAGATTCCATAGTTCTAGTGTCTTGGTATATTACATGATATAAATGATGTTTTATTTCTGTGTTAAACATTCATTCATATAAAATATGATCTCTAGAGGCCCTTAGGTTTTCTTTAGAAACTAAACATTATTACCTTAATGTGGGGAAACAACACCATGGACATCATCGTTGTATTGTCTCACAGTCCCCAAAGGTGTAATTCTATATGGGTTATTATTGATCATCTGACCAAACCATCCCATTTAATTGTAATCGATATTCTCCCATGGTTGATGATCATTTATTGTTGTATATTCAAGAGTTATTAAGTCTTCAAGGTGTGAAATTATCCATAATTTCCTAAAGGGATTCACTTCTTAACTCATGGTTCTAGGTACGCCTTTAGAAGGAAATTACTTCTCAATTCTAGTTCATCATGATAGATAAACCACGAAAGATGGTTATCTAGAAACTGAAAAACTAATATTTTATGAAATTAATTATACATGTGTGATTTATTTAAGAGGATCATGATAAAAAAATTAATTGTAAGAGTTTTAATATAAAAATATTTATAGATTCCCAAATATATTGGATTTTTTGAGTTGATTTATGGTTGGTTTTTTTCAGTCACATTTGTTCAAAATAGAAGTTCATGAAACTTGTATGTTATGAATAAGCCTAGGTAAAGAGACATCTAACAATATTTATTTGAATATGAGTTGAATATTGATAGTGTAGATCTTCCACGAACCATATTATGATTAGTTGGACTCAAAGTAAGATTTTTCTTTTGATGATCCAGTGCTTTTGATGGTGGCCCCACTAGGTTCAAAATCATCATTTTATACATGGGAAGATATCACTGAGCTAAGTTGGCCCTTTGAAGAATACTGTGATTATTTTTAAATCGGTATTCAAGTTGTCTTTTCTAACCTAGTTTATGTTGATCCAGCTTTTTTCATGCCTCATTGATAAAGAGGTCTAATATAGAACCGTATGATATGTTTAATTACGGTATATTAAAAATGGAATCTCACTTTTCTATTTTTGACTAACCAGTAATTATTGTGAACTCCTAATAGAATGATATTTTTGGGAAATCCATACCATTAGATTGGGTCCAATGGATGCAATAAAATTATGATAATGAGAAACTAGAGTGTTTTTATGGGATAGATAATCAATATTAATTTTTTTACTAATCATAATTTTCTTTATCATTTTAATTGATTAAATTTGTCTTCCTGTGGGGAATGTTTCCATATGTGGGTATATTCTGAGTCATTTTCACTATTATATTTGGTTAGATATTTATTTATTGTACTTTTTGGGAATTTTTGAGAAAAAATTTCTTTTTTCATACTTTTTAGAATGATGTTCATGGTTGGGGAATGGTCTGGGGAAACAATGAGACAGCGCCATGGAAACCTTGTGCACTAGACAACTAAAGCTATATAGTTTGCATGGCCTTCAACACAATTGTGTAGTCTAACCATTCCACAGAGTAAATGGATATTTTTTAGGCGCATGGTTAGGTGCATGAGTGTTATAACCCTATAGGAAAAACATGCAGCATGTTTTCTAATTAGATTGAGGTGACACAAAATTTGGTTGATTATTTAGATAATCTTACATCCAAGTCATGCAGATTTCCTGGTCATTAATTTTTTATAAAACCTGACTTTCCCCTAAATGGTGCTGAACCAAAAATGCACCCTTAATCCCCATGTTAGGCCCTCCCGACCCTTGTAACACATCCCCCTTCACCCTTTCTCCATATTGATTCAATCTATTATTGTTTGGGCCTTTTATCTTCAATAAATATCTATGTATGCTCATCATTTCTTCTTCACAATATTCATCTTGGTCTATCCTTATTTATTTTATTTTTCTTCTTTTCTCAAGGGAATTGGTTTATAATTTGTGTCCAAACATCTTTCTTTTGGTGAAATCAATATTTCTGTGGTGTTTTATTTCCTTTATTTTGTCTATCTAGGAAGGATTTGTGAATTCAAATTGATTTCCTTATTCCTCCAAGAAAGAGGTTGATGCTTCAGTGAATTAACATTTCATAATGATTTTTATATTCCTGATATTGTTTGAATATCTATTTTATGATTTTTTTGTGGTTTGTGAATCATGAATTCAAATAGTTTTTGTGTAACTAAGTGTGAAAGGTTGATTTTCTAGTGGAAAAGTTTATTTTGATGTCTGTCTTTAATTAGGAAGTGTCTATGAATTATAGGATGTTCATGTGACATATGGAATTTAATTATCCACAAAAAATTCTAGGGTTATAGTTTCGTAGTCTAGTTATGTTATGTTACGGGAGTTGGTAGGTATGATTCCAAGTCTCTGTAATATGGATAGGAATAGCACACTAATTGAACGTACATGTGATGGGGATTTGAGGCTTGAACTTTATCATTGAATATAGGAGATAGTTTAATCATTGATTGTTTGGTGATCCTATGACCCCATTAAACCTAGTGCATTAGGAATTTCATGTGGTTCTCTTATAATTATTACCACATAATTATTGGTTTACTTTTCATTATTCACTTGATTTAAAATAATATTTTATATAAAATTGTAACATAATGTTTATTTAAAACTAATATGTTAGATTTTCATTTAAGGATAATGAATAGAAATATTTTGGTGGTATCCAACTAGTATTTTGTCTCACTATAAGAAAAAAATCATTGGATTATGTAGACATTGTAATGTATGAAAAAGGTAAAGGAATAATTACTTGTGGTGGAGATAAAGGATCAATTTATAGTGGTTACTTCCTTGGTAGGTGTAAAATGTTGTTGACCCAAATTCCATAAGGAGGTGTTTGTGGTCTAGATTTCCCCTTCAACTTGTTTGTTATGTTATTTTTTTGAAATGTAAAATGATTGTCTAAAACACGTGTTATGGATATTTGTATAGGATATGCCTTTTTTTATCCCTTATTATTCTATTATTATTTATTTTTTTTCTGTTTGGTTAATATAGGAAAAATAGTTCCAAAACTAATTTCAGGATTTCCATGAATTATTTCATGCATGTAGGGATCAATAACTCCATTCGAGCCTTTCTACAGGCTAGGCTAGGTTTCATCTTGGATGGGTTCCAATCATGGTTTGTGACACCCTTTTTAGTTATCAATAAATTTTGTGTGCAATAGAAAATCACCCAAAAGAATTATAATAAATTTTTTTAAAATATTTTACTTCATTTTCCTAATACATATATAAGTTTTGCATGAACATTTCCTAAACATTATGATATGTTTTAAATTAATAACCTTTACAAATTCTTTATTATAATAAATATAAATTATTCTTTTTCAATTTTATAATAAATATCCTTTCATATATTATGATTATTTATATCCATACAATCACAGATAAATATGTGTCAGGAGTGACATTTTTTAATTACCCATTAACTCAAAAAATATACAGGTTATAATAAAAATAAATATGGATTAATTTAAAAAAAATTATTATAAGATCTAAAATATATATGAAATTTGATTATAGAATTTGTTTTAGATATCATTAATAATATTCTATAAAATTTATCCACCAATATACATTTCTAGCCTTTATTGTGGGGAAGAACTTTATCTCTGGTTACTATTTATTATGTCAAATAATTAAATCAATGTTATTACATAATTTATTTATTTCAAAAGAAAATAATTAACAAATTTTAAATATTTTTTTATAAATGGTAAAAATAAGATTCAATATATAGGCATGAAACACTATGATAATATGTTTAAAGAAATACTCATTCTGAAAATAAAAATAAATTTCTACCAAAATAATCTATAATGTTGATTGTCATGTCATTACATGGATAATATTTAATAAATTTAAACTCATGTGACGTTGAAAAAATAAAAAACAAAAAGTTATTTTAATTTTTATATATTTCTTCTAATGAAATGGGTTTTTTCAATATCATTATATTTAATTGTTCATGAAAAAACCATCCTTTTCAAAATATTCAGAAAAAATTATCTATATATTATTTTTTCAAGAAAATTCCAAAAATGATGGTAATATAATTATATAATATTTATAAAAGTGTCAAATATTAATCAAAATATTCATTCACACAATTTAATAAAAACGATTTTTGATGAAAATTCTATTTTATTGATTAAATTAAAATTAAAACATTTCTTATCTAGTAACAACCATTATATTACAATTAATTATATTATATTATATATTATTCATATATTTAACTAAAATTTTATATCAATAGTGATTATTATTATTTATTTTGATAAAAATACAGTAGCATATAAATTATAAATTTGAAAAATATTTCATTTATAATAAAGTGATCATATATTAAATTGTTGTCTTAATTCATATGAATTAAGTATTATATTTTATGTTAAATATATTTTTTACAATAATTTCATTATGATGTTAATTTTTTTGATACAATGAAATTATAATCCTAGGTTATAACATTGGTTTTTTTATAATAATATTTTAATAATATATCAATGTTCACTTTAACAATGGTATTACGATTGCTACATGTAATAAAACATAGAATTTATTCTAAAATCTCAAGGAGTTACAATATAACCCAATAATTAAATTTTTTCATGATAATTTTATAAAGATGTCCTTGGAATTAACGTATAACAACATTATATGAAAATAACATTATGATTTGATCATTCCATTTATGTTTTCAATTTTGATTACAAAATATTTATTAAATAATGGAATGTACCATCAAAAGACTCATACAATATGATGAGTATATAAAAGGACTAATTGATATATGATGATTAAATTCAATGTAAATAACGTTATTTGATAAATTATTCTACCATTGAGATTGTGATTTTAATAAAATATATGTGCATGATTTATTTCAAATTCATGAGTGAAATATCCTAATTCATTATTTTATTTTGACGTATTTATAATTTTATCCAAATTAATAATCCAAACATTGAATATTAAAAGATAATTTATTAATCCTTAAAGAAAAAAATCATCATCTAATGGATCACATGATCCATATAATTCTGAAAATTTATTTCACATATTGGTATCCATTAATATAAAAAAATGTTATTAGTGGTAATGATAAAATAATAATTAATATATATTATTACATTCTAAAAATAGAAAAAATAAATCCCAATAAAAAACCTTAATCATTATTAAATATCATCATAATATGTATGTTAAGTATCAAAATAAAAATATAATGATTATTTGATCAAATATTCTTCCATAACTAACTCATAATTTATTTGAATAAAATTTCATTCAATCATAAATTCACACAAAAATTTTTTAATTCCCAAATAATATGATCTATAATAAATGATAATATTTTATAAAATAAACTAAATAAAAAGAAAGTCAAAATAAAATCATATACTAGTCTTAAAAGAACTCATGTTTTAATAATTAAATAAAATACTATAATTTGAAAAAATTTATTCATTGACCATTATCATGTAATTTTATAAATATCATAAAAATATTGAAAAATAAATTTAATTAGGCCTTAAAAAATCAATTTCCATTCCAATGATTATCTATTTGATAAATAATAAATTCCAAAAAAATAAAAACACTTGTATGACAATAAATGATTATTACCATAATATTAAGGTATTTTATTAAATATAAATGATTTAAATATCATTCATATAATGATCAAAAAATATAATATCATTCATCGTTAAATAAACATTTCAATAAATCTTATGTGAAACATTGGTTTAAATATACCACAATCATATTTCATAACACAACAAGAAACTTCTCATTTTTTCTATTCACATTAGTAATTAAAATATTTTTAATTATATAAAATTATGTTCATCATAAAATTAGTCAATAAAATAATAGTTCATAAATACATATAAATTCAATATATAGATATATAAATTAGTCATTACATATCACTAAAAACTTGTTTCCATTAAAATAATGAACACATCATTCCCATAACAAAAATTTTGAATCATGTCTTGATATTTTCAATTATCAATCAAATCATGTTTCCAACATTAACCATATGAAAAATAATTTATATAACTCATAGAGTGTATATGATAATCATTTTTTTCATATTGAATATACGAAAATGTGAATAACTATTTCGTACATTATTTTTTATACTCTTAATGATATTTCTTCATTCGTACATTATTTTGATAAAATATATAATCCCCAAATTTTAAAAAAAATTAGATTCATAAAGTAACACATTTGGTATCTTTATATAAATTTTTTTGATATGTATTAGGTTTACCTATATTACCATCATGATTATTATCAAATTAACATCCATGAAACAATAGTATTAAATTATTTGGAACAATCTAAAACCATTATAAGTATATGTTGTTTTAATAACTCTTGATATCATATTATGGATAAGAAGAATAATTTTCACTTCATTCCATATCTTGTTTGGTTTATCACTTATATAACACCTTTATTTTCCTTCAACTATATTTTAGTATATTGGGCATGATGCTAATTTTTATTATGAAACTAAAGACCTCATTCTATATGGGTAGAGGGTGACCTATTATATAAGACCCCAAGATATTATGAATTACTTTTTTTTAGATTTAATTAATCATTTTTATATTTGGAAACCTTAAAAATATATTATTTTATTTGTGTCTTGTGATATACATATCACCCCATTGATCTGTCACCACACACAACTCATAGCTTAACTTATGGTACAAAATACGCTATGTTGGTTTATGGTGCATGCAAGACTAAGTTTTACCATCATTTATGGGCCATCATATTTATAAACTAAATTTTGACACATTTATGAATTTTATTTTTGAAAAATATAAATAAATATTAAATTTAGGTCATTGGAATTTTCCTAGGGTGATTTTTTCATATTTTTCTTAGAAACTATTTTTTTGATAAATCGTGAAAACTGCAGCATTTTAAATAAAACATTCCTCTTGATTAAATAATTATAAATTATAAATTATATTTTATACTTTTTAGAATGAAATTATATAATTTATAAATATATTTATACAATTAAGTTCTTTAGATTAAATTTCACAATTAATTTAATATAAAGAACATCACAATCCTTTGAAAGTTTTTCAACTTTAATATCCAGTTATTTCACCCCATCTATAAGATAAGCGTTAATCCTAATTTTAAAAAATATGTGATTTTAATATTGAAAATATAACATATATGTTTTAAAAAAGTATGATATTTTTTGTCTAATAATATTAACTTAATTTTTGGGCCAAATTGATTAGTGAATGTGATAAAAATTAATTATAGAGAATAAGGTATTAAGCATAATAAGTTTCTAAACTGTAATAAAAAGACAAAAAGGACATGAATGATTTTCCAAAAATCCATTTTAATCCAATATTTGGACCATATCACCTCATTTTTTAAAATTAATTGGTTATTTGGATATTATTAAATTTAATTTTCACCTATAAAATGTTACGTAAGGGAAATGAAAAAGTGGTAACTTTCATTACCTTTATCATTTATAAAATGTTGTGATATGTACAAAACATAATATTATAGGGTATAATTATATTTTTCAATGATATATGAGTTATTTTTATTATTATAATTTTTCAATAATTTTTTTATATGGTTTAGTTACATAAAATTATTATCAAACACTAATGTAGTGAATATTCTCTAAATAATAAACTTAAATAAAGGATACTATAAATATTTTTAGTGAAGTTAATTGAATGAATTATTATCATTATTTTTTTAGATTAATATATCATTTTACACATATATAATCATAATATAATTTTATTCCAATATTAGAATATTATTTTAAAAATATTATCAAATAAATAAGGTCAAAATCGACATTATTAATATTTTACAATAAATGAAATTTTATTAAACGAATTTAAATTAATAAAAAAACACTCTTCCATGTGATTTTATGTGCTTTAAAATTTTAAATATTATTTATTAATGAACTAATTTATCTTTTATACATATCATATTGACCCATATATTTTATATACATCCTTAATACGGTCCACGTTTAAACAGTTTTTCAGTGCGTCATGTGAGGATTTTCTAAAATCAATATACAAAACATAAAGGAATTTTATTTTATAAATTATATATCATATTAATAATTCAGTATATCAATAATCAATAATAAATATCACTTTATTTTATTCTATAATTTTTAATGAACAAGATTAAATTTGACGATTCATTAATGAAAACCAAAATGATTAAATTGGGGGATCTTAGAAGTTAAGGAACCAAATTATTTAAATAAAAAATATTTTCTTGGTGAAGGTTTGAATCGATGATGATTCATCTATAATACATTATTTTTTCATTTTATAGGAACATTATGTAGATTATACCACCCAATAATTAATAACATTTTGTATTTACAAGAGTGAGACTCCCCCTACACTATAAAAATGCAAGCATTGTACAACTTCCTTAAACATATCAAGCCCCTTGGTTCACAAAACCTCTTCTGAAAAAAGAGCCCAAATTCCATAATTTCATACTATAACACTTCCATTTGGAATAATTAAACTAATGGAAGCTGTACGATGAGAGTCTCGACCCAATGTAAGCGGAATTTCTCCACCACATTTAATTTCCATGAAATGCATGTAACATAAACCACTCATTACTTTTGTTTAGTGTATGTTATTACCATTATTTTATTCTTTTAATAGCATAAATATATTTATATATATTCACATGTCCATTATATGATTCTTTTTTCTAGGGGTTTATGATTCAAAGGTGCATCATCTTTAAAAATGTTTTCTTTCAATTCACCTTCATTAAGACTCGTGTATTTTATGACTCTAAACTCTCTTTCAAGGTTTATATATATCCATTATACATGTTATATCTTTTATTTCCTTAAATAATGATATTTTAAGATACATTTAATGTTCTTTTCTTAAATAGAATGTATGATCCCATGTTACCAAGTTAAAAGAGTTTATTTTGGAAATCTCATCGCTTGGAGAGATTATTTATGTTAACTATTACTTTTATGAAATATTACAATCCATATCTCAATAAAACCCCTTAGTTTCATTTACTATTCTTTTAAAAGTTATAATGACGTGTAAGTACAATTTTTCCCCCATTGGTATTTCATATAATGTTTTTAAGTAAACTTTGACCCTTTATCTCTTCGGTTGGAAATCTGTTGTATTCAAACATATTAATTTCAAAAGTGTTTTCAAAAAAAATTTCAAAATACCCTGAAAGATAATTTTTAGGGTTAAATTATTTTAAAAATGTTATATTATTTTTCACTAATACTTTATATGTTTTCGAAAGTTTGTTTAATGACGTTGAGGAACCAAATTATTAAAAAGACCATACTATTGTGTAGTGGAGGTTTGAATAGGCCATGATTAATCTCTAATAAATTATTTTTACATTTTATAAGAAATATAAGTAGGTTATTAAATAAATTAATGAATACCATTTGTCATATCTAAGAGTCCCACCCCCCTCCACTATAAAAAGGAAAGCACTCTACCACTTAATCACATATCGCATGCAACATGGCTCGCTCAAACTCTGCTCAATCAAGATCCCCACATCCCTCCCTTCATCCTAGATGCCATTCCTTTGGTTGAATGAAACTTAAAAAATCTTTTTGGAACAAACCATAACGATTTACCAGATTTAGTGGTGGTTTGAATGATTATGAATGGAGTAAACACACAATATAAGTGGTATTTCTCTCACTTTTAATTTCCATGAGATAAATATTGTGTTCAAAAATATTTACTTTTGTGGGATATATATAGTAACCATGATTTTATTCTAAGAATCACATACATAATTTTATGTGTATTCGAATATCCCATTTCTGATCATACTTTCATAGGGTTTGTGTTTCATACGATAGAAAATCACTAAAAATGTTTTCTCTCAATTTTTCTTTTTTGAGACTCATGTTTTGTTATGCACTAGAACTCTTTCTTGAGGTGTATATAAATCCACATGACATGTTATTTCTTGAATTTACATGATTCAGTATATTTAATGATTCATGTTATTTTTTTTTCTTGAATAGAGAGTAGAATCCCAAGTTACCGAGTTATAAGAGTCTATTGAGGAAATCTCACCGCTTTACGAGATTGTTTACATTTTTTCTTCCATTGAAGAAATATTATGATACATATCTCAAGAACACCAATGTGTTTGCATATAATCTGTTTATTCATGGTATAATCATATTATAGTACCATTTTCAACTCTTTGGTACTTAATATATATTTTTTATGTAAAATCTTACCATCTCCCTCTTCTGTTATAAATCTATTGAATTAAAAAAATCATGTTTTTAGAAATGTTTTGAAAAATGTTTCCAAAATACCCTTGAGGATAATTTCCCTGAAAAAGGATTTTAAATTATTTATTTTTTTCAAATTTTACATTATGTTTTTAAAAATATATATTAAATGAAACTTTTTTACAAAATGTTCTATGTTATTAGATGCATTTTTCTGTGAATGAAGGATATGTTTTTCATGAAATGTTTTTAAATGATGTTTCAAAATTATTTTCAATATATGATGTAATCCATTTATGTCTCTAATTCCCTTAAAGGATGTGGCCAAAAGTATCCATTCTTATAATTATTATGAATAGTTATGATAAATTTCATGGTCTTTATAATGTTTATTTCCCTTTCACGTGTAACATGATTATGAAACAATCTTCTTCTAATGGTTATATTTTGATGAAATGGTTTTGAATCATATCTCTCTTACATAGGTTCTGATTTGATGAAATGTTAATGATACCCATTTCCTTTCATTGGAAATTATTTGATGTTTACAGAACCTATTTAATTTTATGGGATGTGCTATGATGATTCATTTATTATATTTTTGAACATGTATGGATGATTTTTTTATTAGATGGTTGGGACATAAATCTACCTCCAATTCATTGGGTAATGATGGATGACTTATGGGTATAAATTCTATGAATGAACATGATTACATTTTGACAATATTATCCTTGGACCTTATTGCATGTCCATAATTTTATACGTGAAGTTGATTATATTATCACAATGTTATGAGTAAACCTTATTAAGTATTCCTAATGTTTTTCACAGACTAGGATCCATGTCCATAAATTTATGCATTAATCTGATTACATGTAGCAAATGTTATGAGTGATCCTTGCAACATAATTACAATGTTATGCATGGACATGGTTGAATGTCAATACGTTTATGTTTAAAACTGATTTCATGTTCTTAATGTAATGTTTGAACCATATTATATCTTCAAAATTTTAATAATGGTCCTAGATTCATGTCCATTAGTCCATGTGTGAACCTGATTACACATTCATAATTTCATTCAAGCACATGGTTTTGCATCCATAAGATTATGTGTGGACCTGATTACTTGTTTACTATTTTATGCCTGGACCTGGATGCATGTCTAGAAGTTGAGGCTAGGGACTATTTTCACATCCTTAACATAATGAGTGAACAACTATATATATATATATATATGTTCGCATCATTATAAACTATTGTGTATGACAACAATTCCATGTATTTTACTATGTTATACTTCCTTGGAATATATTATTTATTTCCATATGATGTATGATTTATGAACATAAATTATTTATTATGTTCTCTAACATACAGGGAATGATCTTCATATGTTATGCTAAAATTTCATATCCTTTTGTTTATGTTATGCTTATTCACATTCTTTATTTACTGTTACTAAGCATCTGAGCACTCCCTGTTATTTTGTTTCCTTAAACTAGTGTATGAAGAAGGGTGTTAGGAAAATTCAATAAAGGTGGAATTATTTATGGGAGGTGTTTAAGATCTTTCACGAGGACAGAATATTTTGTTACCAAGTATCTATAGACACTAAACTATTACGGTCCTCCTAAATGTACTTTAGTAAGCTACTAAATATTTATGTAAAATTATTTAATATCCATGTATGCCAAACCTGGGTCTCAATACATTATAAATACCATTGAAAAAAGTCTATATAGTCTAAATCACCTAGATCATGAGATTTCATATTCTAGACATGAAATATATTTTTTTGGCCCAAAGAACCCTAAAAAAATTAATGATATACTAACAGTGAATTAAAAAACATACTCCAGTACATAGACCACCACAATTCTTTATATATCACCCTTATACACTATAGTAATGTTCATCCACTTCAATTGAACTACTACAGCTCCATACTACAGTTTTTTATAGTACTCTAGAAATCACTCTTACCTAGTTTGGAACATTAGTATTTTTTAATGCAATATTATAGGGTTTACAACTCACAAATAACCCTTATTACAAAATTTATCATTTTATGTACATGATATTAATTTTTAATGTGGTTTCTATTATTTCCTTCAATTTTAAAAAACTGAACAAGTTAGTCCAAGTATGTCAAATAAAATCCTAGTGAACCATGATATTGGGACGATATATATAAATATATACATGTCCATTAATTACTGAATTAAATAAAAAATTTATCTATAGAATATTAACCATATGTAATATATAATATTATTCATTTACAATCAAATAGTATTCTAATTTTTAATGTT
Source organism: Viscum album (assembly GCA_963277665.1). NCBI lineage: Eukaryota > Viridiplantae > Streptophyta > Magnoliopsida > Santalales > Viscaceae > Viscum > Viscum album. The sequence continues at coordinate 1,573,450,229 of OY728121.1, read as the reverse complement.
AGCTAATCCATTCTATTGATAACAATTATACCACATAATGTATCAAGAAATTGTTAGTTACATGAATTATTAATAATGGGAATAAATTTCATAAATATTTATTATAATTATGTGTCATGGTTTTAATAATTATGTAAAAAACATTGAAATCATCCTATTAGATAAAAAATAATAGTGTTCCAAAAAAATTACATTTTATTCCAAAAAATATTATTCTAAAATTTAATATATTCCATCATTTAAATTAATCCATGTTTTTTTAAAGATGGATATGTATGATTTAATTATTTTCCTTTATATTGTTCTTAATCACCAAAATGACGAATGATATTTTGGAAACGTTATTATGATCAAAATCATATCATTATGTGACATAAAAATAAATGCAAACCATTAGTTATTAAAAAACTGAAAAATGAATATTTAAACACTTTAATTGTTCATAATAATGTTTTCACTAAAAATTCACTTAATTTACAAGGGAATAAAATATTTTTTAAAGATTGTTTTTATAAATATTTCATAAAACACAGGGAAAATTTATATTTCAGCTTTTGCAATGGGTAAAAATAAATAGGTTTCCATGCAAAATAATGTATCTCTATTCATAGATAAAATAATTTATTTAAAAATAATTAATCATTTTATTCTATTGTTAAATAAAAATATTTACATAATATCCAATTAACAACATGTACATGAAACAAATCAATGAAAAACAATATAAATGATCCATTGGAAGGAAATAAATTATTTCATATTGGAGTATATGTTATTAGAAATGATGTTTCTTCCTTCAGGGCTTCCTTATAAAAATTCAAGAACCATACTATTATTATCACATTCGTATAAATTTCAAATTCCATTAATTAACATTTCGATGTAATTTTATACAACATAATTATAAGGACTGGACCATATAACATTACATAATATTGAATTAAATTAATAATTCACATTGAGGATATTTTACATATAGACACTACTACTCAGTATCTATTTTTTTTGTTAAAATAAACACTCTTATAAATAAACATGTCTACTTCCATATTTTAGACAACATGAATTTTCCTTGATCCAATCCTTGACCATATTCATTTTTATATCCTATGGAAAACATTTCAAAAATGTGGGATGATCATAAAAATCTCAATAAGGGTTATAAAATAAAGAAGGAAAACATTGGCCAATAAATTAATAAAAATCAATGAAACTATAATTTCCAAACATAACATACCTTACGAAATCATTAGATTTATGAATAACACACACAAATCATAAATCATAAAGGTTAATTATGGCGTATATAACATACATACATCTTAGCAATCACAGCTACATAGAGAGTCACATTTGGAATACCCATCATATTATATTCCCTAAATCTTTGAGAAGAAACATTATCATTTACCTCTGTCACGTTACCCAATGCATTGGAGAGCTATCTCGGGCTCACCAGCCCTAGATTTATCACAGAACCACTAGTATAAGTAAAAAAATACCAATAACCATAACATATTTATTACCCATAATAAAAGCATAAATTAAAGATAATATTTACAAATTCCAATCACAATACATAAAATCAAGATATTGAAATAAACAATGCTTTATCAAATCATTTTCAAAACCATTTAAAAAGTGATTTTTGATTCAAAGTGTCACATACCACGTTGAATATTTCCAATGATTTATCATTTTAAAACATTAATTTCCATATAAATAAATCCTAAAACCCATTTTTAAAACATGTACATTAATGAGAAATATTTATAAAATTTAATCTTTAAAACAGTTAAAACGATTGTTTTTAAATTTTTTTAACAAAACGATAGATGCTTGAATACAAATAAATAGGGAATAAAAATTAATAACAACTTAATAATATCATTAGAATAAAATTATTAATGATATTATATGTCAAATGACAGTATATACACCATATGATAGTGTAATAGTTCATAACAACAATGAAGTCTTAGGGAAAATGTAAATTGGGTTGAAATCCATTATAAAGATGGTATCCTTAAAATAAGGATAAATCTATAACATAATTATGTGTGAAAAATATAAATACACCCAATATAAGTTGATATTATGTTTAAATCAATCATATGTCATTCACACATATTCATAGGATGAGATATTCATGAAGTACAAGTCGAACCCAAAGAATTGAAATTTGGTTAAGAAGTTCCCCTATTAAAATTCGACAGCCTATCTGCTTCACTTTAAAATTCAGAAAATAAGTTGATGAGATAAAATGGGTATCTAATACCTTTTATGTAAATTTTAAATCAATAAGGTTATATAAAAACTTATCCCAAAATAATAAAATATAAATTAAAATACATAACAAACAAAGATGTCTTTTAAAAAGAGGAGGGTGAAAGGTTCCCTTACCGATTTTGTTTCTTACAAAACATACGCCACATGAAATAAAGACCATATAATATAGATGTAAATACCATATATGAATTTATATTACTTAATGAGTATAATCTTGGTAATTCCATACACCACTCAAAGAAAATAGTGAAAAATATAGCATGAATCTATCGGGAATAAAAAGTGAGATAAATACCCATTACCTTGTTGTAATCAATCGAGTCGTATGACTAACAGATAATAACCACCATATGAATCACATAATACCATGAATATAAATATAATGATGATAATATATATCAATTTATGTATACATTAATCCACAGGAAATAAATAATTGGTGAACAATGGAAATCTCATGTAGTTAAAAGTTAGTTAAGGAATCCCTTACCTCATGTCTGACTTGACTTGTTTGTTCCTTGTTCATCCTGAATAACAAAATAAAGTTAATTTCCACTTTCTCAAGAACAGTTTTCAATTTTATTATTGTTTTTATATCTCTTATTACCATGTTATAGATATTATTCAATCATTTAAGTTCATAATGTTCGTTTTGTCGATATTTGGTACTTGAGTCAAAAAAGACTTCTTTTAATTACAAATTGTTCACATAGTCAAATTTTCATTATATCCAGAATAATTTTCATGATTCAGATATAATATCAATATCATATATATCAATATTATTCATGTATTTATAATTTTACATAACATTTGGAGGTAGGAAATGAAATTCATTGTTCATGGAGACGGTAAGTTGTACGTACGCATAAACGCCACTTTCATTTCTATTTATTATTTTAATGAAATAGAAACATAATTATACATAGTTATATTATAATTCCAGTATAATGTCATATATAGTATCTTTAACTCCATGCTTTACACATCCCTCATATGGCATTAAAGAGTCATATCACTTTGAGGGGGCGGTATTCCGCACCCCTCAAATGAAATTATCGTGTTTACCCATAAATGAAACCATAATGGTAGGAAATAAATGTAAAATAAAGAAGAATAAATAAAATATAAAGATAATATATATCATATATAAATATAGTTCCATATTAATGGCCACCATGAGAAGCGGAAGCAGATAATCAAACAATCATCGTTTCATGAGGCGTTAGTTTACCATCCACAGAAACAGTATGTTTTTCACCCATTAGATGGAGGAGTGTGTAAGTGTAGTTAAATTCCATCTCATAAAAACATCTTAGAATATTTAGGATACTGTTTTTGTTATAAAACAATGTAATAAAAAAAGTCTAGGGGTTGGAGAAGTAAAATAAAATAAAAGAAGTTAAGAGGAATTGTTACCTTTAATTTGGGAAACTTCCTTTGGTTTGAACCAAAAGGTCTTATTAAAGTGCCTTCTGCCAAAGGTAAGGAATATAAGAGGAGGAGAGGGATGTATAAAGATTAGTTGAGCCGATTTTTTATGAGACAAAAGTCTTTCGAGGTGTGAGTAATTTTTAAGAAGTGGTGTCCTTTTATAAGGGGGAGGAGGGGCTCTTTAGGAAAGTGTGAAAATATTATTTTATTATATAATGATACTCGGTTTATAATGGTCCAAAACTAATTAAATTAGAATATAATATGATTCATGGTCGAAATGGAATCGTCCAATAATAATTTTACAGGATTTTGATATTATTTTGATATTTATAATCTTATTTATTTAAATCATTTATTAATGAGGTATATATTTCACCATTATTGTGTCATAAATAATTTAATTTTTTTGATGTCTAAAAATTATAAAAAAATACCGTGATGTAGGAAATAATTTTATCTTTCCAATGAATAATTTTAGTCGAAACGATAATTTATATAACCCCTTATAAAAATTAATTTACTGAAAGATAATTGTTTTTGTCATTTCTGCCGTTACATTCAGTTAATTAATCTAAAGTGTCATTATCACTCCCAAGTGGATCAATAGGATCCCTAAATAAGTCCAAAGATTCCGATGGTCACAAATGACTCATCCTATAAGGTTTGGACAAGTGTTAAGGTAATTTATAATTATTATAATATTGTTTTTAACATGAATTACCCTATTTACCTTTAACCGTGCTAAAAAAGTCAAAATGTTCTATTCACCAAAAACTATTTAATCTTATTGAACCACATTTTACATACTAATACCAAACATTTATGTTGGATTTTAGAAATTAATTTCACAATAGTGGTAAATTTTCATTTAAATAAAAAGTTCATTTTTTTTAAAATATTACCAAGTGGTTTCACTATTCATAAAAAATTGATGTTTTTCTAAAAAATACCAAAAATTCAGTTTAAGATTTATTTAATATTCCGAATTCAAAAATGATGTCTATTTTTTCAAAATCTAAAAATAGAAGTTCCATTAATTAATTTAAAATTAATTCCTGCTGTGAAAACAAATAGCGTATTTTTATGAAACAATAACAATCCAAAGATGGATATTTGTTTATGTCCAATTTCAATGTTAAATTAATTACAATAAACAACACTGGATTAAATGGTAAAATATATTATAATTACACTTTTAATTTAATTAAAAATATAATCTAACCATAAAAATAAATTATATTAAAACACATTTCTGAATTATAATATTGTATTATCACTACTCATTAAAAATTGAACATTATCAGAAAAAATTACAAATATTTAAACAAAGTTAATTGTGATATCCCCATTATAAAGAATGATTTTATTTGTTCATATATAATTTATTAATGTGACAAAAACTAGATTTAAAGAGGGTTCTCCATAAAAGGCTGTAAATCGACCTTTTAATGTAAATGATGCTTAAAATTAGATTCATTCCTAATTAAGCCCCTAATATTTATTGGATAATTGTAAAAACATTTAAAAACATATATATTAATATTTATTTATCTCTATTAATTACATCCAATACAACTTCATTGAATTGACAACCATTTAAAATGATAATATTATATTATTAGTGTGCAATGTAAGATTTCAATGAAACCAATTGTTGTGTATCGAGTATGCATCGAACATAGTGTCCCCATTAATGTAAAATTAATATTTAATTCACAGATATTAATAAATATATAACGGTTCATATTCCTTATTTATCTGGGATGTTACATCATTCCCCCCTTTTGAAATTGCATCCTCATAATTTTAAAACTGGGCTCAGAAGCATCATTTAATGTCCCACATCAAATTGTATTCACATTTGTACTTTGTTGCTCATACTTTTGGAACATGCATGTGGGAATGGTTTACTTTTGGCTTTACATTTCTTCTACTTTTGCTGTTGTTGGGTTTCATCAACTTATCTACCGATCCTATAAAAAGGGTAATGCCTTCCACTTGTGTGTAATTTACATACCCTTGGTGGTTGTCGCCACTCCGGGACCTATAGAAGGCGGGTTTCGGAGGTCACTATCTCTCCTTCAACTTAAAGAAGAAAGGGCTTGGAAACCTGCCGACCCTTCCCTCTTTTTGGTAAAGGCGGATCGTGACAGAATGGATCAGAGGGAGAGGTTGAGAGATAGGATAGAGTCTGGAGTTAGGCATAGTGAGGATTGCATGGGATGGTAAGGCAACAGTGTTGGGTAAACATGGTGTGTGAATTAGGCCATGGAAGACCAGCTAGGACATGGGATTTTAGCCCCCCCCCCCCCCCCCCCCGTGGTCCGATGCAAGGACTCTAGACCTACCGAACGACCATGTGAGGCCACACTGATTGGAGGGTGGAGACCCTAGGAAAGGTACATGAATCATAATGACATGTGTTCCCGTGTTTCTGGGATGTCTTGGGAATTAAGAGTAAATGAAAATTTTAAGAAATTTTTAGAACAATATTCTGCACTACTTGGGCTTAGGAATTGTTTTTTTACCTCGCAGTTATGGCACCTGGAAGGAGACCATGTGTGGTACAAGAGATTGTGGCCCCAGAGACTACTTTGGTCGATCGACAGAGAGATTATCGAGAGGAAGAGGATGACCAGTGACAGAAGACTCTTTGAGCCTTCCAGCGACAGACCCTCAAGATGTACGAGGGAAACACCTCTGACATGAACATGGAAGGCTGTCTAGAGGAGCTTCTGATAGCCTTCGGCCGGATTCAAGCCCCGAATGAGTACTGGGTTCCTTTGGCCATCATCCAGATGCGGTGAGCGGCGCGTCAGTGGTGGACGCTTTACCTAGGGGAGAGGAGAAAGGCTGAGGTTCCATGGACTGATTTCAAGAAGGAGTTCCGGGCAGAATTCCTCTCCCCGACGATGAAGGCGGAAAAGAGACAGGAGCTAATCTCCCTCCAACAGGGGAGTATGTCATTGAGGGAGCTATAAATCAAGTTCAAGGACCTCCCACATTTTTCTCTGGACCTCTTTCTCGATGAGGAGTCTCTGGCAAGGCATCTAGAGGAGGCGCTCCGACCCTCCCTCCAGTATGTTGTTTCCCCCATTACCCTACCGACGTACTTGGAGGTCCAGAAGAAGGCCGAAGTGGTGGAGAGGATGCATGCTCTAGGAGGTGTGTAATGAGAGGGGATCCAGCTGAGACCATTGAAGGGGAAGGATGTCAGCACCAGGCCTCCAGCGCAGGACCCTCCAGGTTCCGACCCATAGGGAGTAGGCAGCAGTAGTTTCAGTTTTGATCCCCTGGTCCCCGCCCTTTTCCTTTGGGCCCCGGACCACGATGCTTCGTCTGTGGGAGCCATGGACATCACTAGCCAGGCCTTTTCAGCAGCAGTAGAAGGGACAGAGAGCTCCCACTCCTCCGAGGACAGACGTATGAGGAGGGGGCCTACCTCAGGGCACTCCTTAGGGACCTCGACCAGGGCGTGGTCGGGGAGGTGGCCTACAACCGAGGGGTAGAGGGGTCGGGCGTGTACAGCTACACACCACGGAGGCAGCTGTTCCAGCAGGGCCGGAGGTTTTTCGAGGAACAATCAGTTTGTTTAGAACTCTTACTTATGGCTTGTTCGATACCGGAGCTTCGCACTCCTTTGTTGCACCCAATATAGCCCGTGCCATGGGCCAAGATTCCAAGAGACTTCCAGTGCCCCTGGTGTTGAGCACAGCAGTCAGAGGTCAGACCGACATGTTGTCTGTCTGTAGGGGATGGAGACTGATTATAGGGCCACATCAGTCGGTTAGGAATCTTCTTCTGCTACAGATACAACCATACGATGTCATCCTAGGCATAGAATGGATATTTTCTATGTGTTCCCTCTCGACTGTTTCTGAGGAATGGTTGTGTTCTCGAACTTGGGCGGCCGATGTGTTACCTTCACTGGCAAGCAAATTAGTCAGATGGGCAGCAGGCGAGAGGAACCCCTCTTCTCCTTGTTGGCCGAACTGTCAGTGGAATAAGTAGATGATGAGATAGTGGAGGTGCCGGAGTTTTTTTGTGAGTTTATGGACGTCTTTGTTGAGGAGGTAACGACTCTACACCCATGACGGTATATCGAGTTCAGGATAGACTTGCATCCCAGCGCTCGTCCGATCTCGATGGCTCCTTACCGCATGGAACCTTCGGAGCTACAGGAGTTGCAGATCCAGATTGATGATCTAATGAAGAGTGGTTATGTTCGGCCAAGTGCGTCACCGTGCGGTGCTACAGTCTTGTTCGCAAAGATGCCAGATGGTGGTCTCATGTTGTGCATAGACTACAGGAGGCTAAATCAGATGATGATCAAGAATTTATACCCTCTTCGGATGATAGACGATCTTTTCGACCAGCTGAAAGGGGTAGGATGGTTCTCAAAGATCGACCTGTGGTCTGTGTACCACCAGCAGAGTGTGAAGGAGGGAGACATCCCGAAGATGGCGTTCTTGTGCAGATATGGACACATCGAGTTCGTAGTCATGCCCTTAGGTGTTACGAATTCCCCAATTGTGTTTATGGGGCTTATGAACTCCATCTTCGGGGAGTACCTAGATCGGTTCGTAGTTGTGTTCATCGACGACCTCCTAGTCCACTCAAGATGAGAGGAGGACCATGCTGATCACCTGAGGACGGTTCTGGAGGTCCTATGACATCATAAACTCTATGGGAAGTTGTCGAAATGGATGTTCGAGACATGATAAGTGCACTTCCTCGGGCATGTGGTGTCCGAGCATGGGGTAGCGGTGGACCCATAAAAGGTTGAGGCAGTTGTTTCATGGGCAGCACCCAAGAATGTGGCAGAGGTCTGTAGTTTCCTCGGGCTAGCGGGATACTATTAGAGGTTTGTACCCAACTTCTCCCGAGTTGAATCCACTTTGACAACCCTGACCAAGAAAGAACAGGTTTTCATGTGGAGTGAGCAGTGCGAGTCGGCCTTCAGCTATCTGAAGGAGAATTTGGTCAGTTCCCCAGTGCTGAGATTTCCAGAAGAAGGGGCGGCGTATGAGGTGTTCTGCGATGCTTCAGGAAAGGTCCTAGGATGTGTGTTGATGCAGCAGCAAGGGGTGATCTCTTATGGGTCCAGGCAGCTACGCCCTCATGAGCGTAATTACGCCACCCACGACATGGAACATGCATCGGTCGTTTTTGCACTAATGTTTTGGTGGCACTACCTCATCAGAGAATGCTTTGTGGTCTTCACCGATCAGAAAATCTTGAGGTATAACTTCTCCCAGCGGTACATAAAATTGCGACAGTAGATATGGGAGGAGTTCTTATAGGATTACGACTCGAGATCTCTTATACTAAGGGAAAGGGAAATTTAGTGGGCGATTCCTTGAGCAGGAAGACGCAGAAGGATGCGGTCCAAGAGTCGGCGGATGCCTGCAAGGCGATGGAGGAGTTGGCTGCCTTACACCTAGATGCGAGGATGGATGGTGGAATAGGTTTCCTATATCAGATGGTCGTGTAGTCATATCTGTTGCAGAAAGTGGAGGAGTACCAATGGGGAGACCCAGAGTGCGAAGTGATGCGCGACCGAGTTGACCAGGGAAATGATTCGGAAGGATGGATAGAGGATGGTCAGAACTGGATGCTTTTCGAGGGAAGGTTGTTTGTTCTAGGAGTGATGCGTAGAAAGGATCTTAGTGAGTTCCACAACTCACCCCTGGAGGTACACCCAGGAGTTTCCAAGATGTACCAGGGACTGAAGAGACAGTTATGGTGGCCTGAAGTGAAGCGAGCATTGGCAGAGTTTGTGGCCATGTTCTTACTATGTCAGTAAGTGAAGGATGAACACCGAGTTCCAGGCGGCCTACTGCAGTCTCTAGATGACCCCGAGTGGAAGTGGGACGATATCTCGATGGATTTCGTCATAGAACATCCCATGGTCCAAGGGTCATACGACGCCATCTGGGTTGTAGTGGACCGGTTGATGAAATCGTCCCACATTATGGTGATTAGGGAGCCGAGTACTGTGGATGAATGGCCATGAATGTACGTCGATGAGGTGGTGAGGTTGCATGGAGTTACTAGGTCTATAGTCTCAGATATTGATGCAAGGTTTACCTTGAGGGTCTAGAAAGGATTACAACATGCTTTTGGCACACAGTCACGCCTTAGCACTATTTTCCATCCCCAGATAGATGGAAAAAACATAGCGCACCATCCAGACCTTGGAGGATATGCTGCGGGCATGTGTTATGGACACAAGAGGATCATGGGTGCGATACTTGCCCCTGGTAGATTTATCCTACAATAATAGCTAACACTATACAATCACTATAGCCCCGTTGGAAGCCTTGTACGGGAGGACATGTCGTTCACCTGTGTGTTGGGCTGAAGTAGGAGAGGCATGCATCCTAGGCCCGGAGGTGGTGCAGAGCACGACAGAGAAGGTTCAGCTCATACGGGAAAGGATGAAGGCGGACCCGGGCCGGAAGAAGTTGTATGCTGGTACCAGGAGGAGGCCCTAGGAATTTGAGGTTAAAGACCACGTGTTTTTAAGGGTCTCCCCTCAGAAAAGACAACAGAGGTTCGACAAGGGGTGTAATCTTTCTCCCAGTTTTATCAGGCCCTTAGAAGTATTACGGAGTGTTGGCGAAGTGGCCTATCAGCTAGCGTTACCAACACCGCTACTGAGTATACATGATGTCTTCCACGCGTCCCAGCTCCGTCGGTATCTGCATGACGATTCACACGTCCTCAGCTGGGGAGAGCTGTACATTGAGGATGACATGACTTTTGTGGAGAGACCAGTGATGATAGAGGATCACAAAGAAAAGGTAATTCGTGGGTGAACCATTCCCTTGGTTTGTGTGTTGTGGAGACATGGTAGGCTTGAGGAGAGTACGTGGGAGAGGGAAGCACAAATGTGTGTCCAGTACCCAGAGTTGTTTTGAGTTTTGTTTTTTTTGTTATAGCTGTTGTGGTAGAATGTTTTACCATGTTAGCTATGCAATTCTAGTTTTATTTTTCCTTTTAATGTGTGTGAAAAGTCCTGGCTATGAGGGAGGAGAGAACCCGACCCCTAATCAAGACACATTATGTTGGATGCGATTAAACCCGTGCGGACGAGTCAGTGCTGCCCAAAGCGGATAAAATCTTGACATGGGGAAGGAGAATCCCCAACCCCACATGCCTGTGAAGTTTGACATGATATGTTGCTTGGTTCGTGATAGTAAAGTGTTCTTAGTTAACAAAGAGGTTCACTCATGAGACGTATCTTTCGAGGTGGTTGTTCGGACCCGCTCGTTCATTATGGGGTGTTTAAATTCTCAATGGAGAGAATAGTTTGAGAGGTATCTGATGTGATAACCCAGACTCTCTTGGTCATTTCCTTTGCCAAAAATCCTGATCCTAATGGGGTAGCATCTCGGCGTGACCAATCGGTGAGACCAATTAGCGCAACCGATTGGAGAGACCGATCGGTGAGACCGAGCGGTGCGACCGATCGGTGAGACCGACCGGCATGACCGATCAGTGTGACCGACTGGCATGACCGATTGGGGTGACCGATTTTTGAGACCAATCGGCATCACCTAGCTTTGTTGGGGTTTTTCCAGTGATGTGTGCAAATTGAGTTTTAAACAATTCTTTTACCCCCTTTAAACTTGTTTTAAATCCCGGTAATGACCATAAATGTTATAATTAAATATTTAATAAATTAACCTTGTGTCTGCGTCGGTTTAAACCACCCAACCACTTTAATAACATGTGGTGCCCCGTGGTAAACCCATGTCCCCCGCTCCTTATGCGGTTTGGCATTATTATCTCAACCATATGTGGCTCTTATAAACTAAGGGTTAGCCGTGGTTTCTTCTTTTCTCAATCACCATATGCTAAGAGTACCCTTCATCCAGACGAGCAGCTTTTCATTCAGAAGTACCGCATCGCTATGCGTGATGTTCCTCACACGGCCAAAGCATTGATAGACGAGGTGATTTTCGTTCAGGCGAACCGCATCGCTATACACGATGTTCTGCCCGCGACCTTAAAGTCGATCATTGATCAACAAGTAGGGAGTTTTTCGTATCTCTCTTTTGGGTATCATATGGGGTGGGTGTGCTTTTGATTCTGTAGAATTGGTTTAAGCAAACCTAAATAAAGATAATGAAATGATTATATGAAGAAAGAGGGGGGGGGGGGCTGTGATCGTTGATGTTGTTTTATGTTATGATCATCTTTCTGAATAGTTTGGTCTTATGCCTACTGAAAATCATGGTTGTTAGTGGTCTTTATCCATGCACTAATGAACCCATGGGGATGTTTTAAATGAATTTTTTGTGGTTTTGAACTCCTGCTGTGAAAAGGGCAATTGGTTGATCATGTACACTCAGCTAAATAAATTGAAAACACCAGTAGCAACCCTTCTGTGATAACCCCCGGTTAAGGCACATGAAATTGAAATCATGGAGTGTGTTAAATCTTATAAATCTAAAAATACCGGCATGTGCCTACATTGTGTTGGTGGTAGTGGTTTGGTTGTTTTCTTTTATGGGCCGATTGCTGGAGATGTGGGAGGGGATGGGATCCCCTGTTGATATGGATTCAGTGTTTGTGAGTTTTAAGACCGGGTAGTTACCTTGTTTATATCACGAATTGGAGTGGGATCCTCTGTTGATGAGAATCCATTTTAGGGGACATGGGGTAGTTTATTGAGGGTTTCGTTGGTTCCAGTACTTTGAGGGATCCCACTTATCCTCTTGTTGTTGTAACATTACAAGAGCTTCGGGTGGGAATGTTTAAAATGACGTTTGGATGGATTCTTTCCTTGGTTATGCTTATGGTGTTAGTTTCCCAAGTAGGTGCATGAACTTATTTAAACATTATTACTGAACATGAAAAGAAGAATAGGACAAATGAGTTTTGTTGGTGAGAGTCGTGATTCGGACTTCAGTGTTGTTGTGATATGTAGGCCGTTTGATGAAAAACCTAACTTTGGGTGAGTGGTTGTTACCTATATTTATACATGTCGTTTTGGGTTTCTTATTCACACCCCACCCATGTTGAGCACTTATTGATGAAAACCCCGATTTCATGGGGGAGGGTGTTTTTCCCAACACTATTCTTAGTGGATGGTTATTATCTCCTTTTTTCTCCCTTTCCAGGATAGCCCAAGTACCTTCGGGTAGGCTGTGATGGCCTGAGTTCCATTATTATCCCAAGAATCTTCGGGCAGGGTAGTGTGGTGGTTGGCCCAGGTGTGTGCGGGCATGTGGTTTCCCAGGTGTCTTCGGGATGAGGCCCAGGTGTCTTTGGGCGTGGCAGTGGATCTTCTAGCCCAGGTGTCTTAGAGCGTGGTGGTGGTTGTTCTGGCCTAGGTGTTTGTAGGCATGGTTATGTGTGATAGTTGTAGCCCAGGTGTTTTCGGGCGGGATTCAGTAGTGGGACTGCGTGCAGTTGTGGCCCAAGTGTGTGCGGGCGGGTGTGGCAGTGGGACTTCGGTGAGAATGGCAGGATTGGTTCGATGTGTAGGATGTCTCAATAACCAGTGGGAACATGGCGCGTGGTACCCAAACACCGACGTGATCTTTTATATATTACTTGGATTGTGTTACTTGGTGAGTGTAGTCGGTGAGTGGGATGGGTGAAGTCCTTCATAGTAATGGTTTTCTGCTTCTCATGGGACTTTAGTACGTTCCCCCACTTCAGCACGAGAGTCTTTGGTTTTCCCTACAGAGTGTACTTGAATGCTCACCATACGTATATAAAACTGATTTCAGGTTTCTAGGAGGACATTGAGGATCGTGCAGAACCATAATAGCTCGGACATTTTGGAATTTTCAGTTGCAGTTTTCCTTTCTTTGGTACATACCCCTGTTGTCACTTTTGTACTTTGTGGATCTTACTTTTGGAACATGCATGTGGGAATGGTTTACTTTTGTCTTTACTTTTCTTTTACTTTTTGTGTTGTTGAGTTTCATCATCCTATCTCCCGATCCTAAAAAAAAGGGTAATGCTTTCCAATTTTGTGCAATTTCCATACCCTTGGTTCTAGTTGCCCATCCGGGACCTATAGAGGGCGAGTTTTGGAGGACATTATCTCTCCTTCAACTTAACGAAGTATGGTCTTGGGAACCTGCTGACCCTTCAATCCTTTTGGTGAAGGTGGGTCATGACAAATAATGACCCTAAAATGTATTTGTAAAAACACATAAATGAATTTTTATTACACAAAGGGTAGAATCATGGGCATTACATACACCACTCAAGGGAAATAGTGACAAATATAGCATTAATCTCACAGAAATAAAAAGTGAGATAAATACCCCCTACCTCGTTGTAATCAATCAAGTTGTATGACCAAAAGATAATAACCACCATATGAATACCATTATACCATGAATATAAATATAATCACGATAATATATGTCATTGTAAGTATACATTACACCACGTGCAATAAATAAGTGGTAGACAATGGAAATCTCATGGAATTAAATGTGACAAAAGAAATCCCTTACCTCATGTCCGACTTGATTTGTTTGTTCCTTGTTCATCCTGAATAATAAGAAAAATTAATTTCTACATTAATAATAACCGTTTTCACGTTTATTACTCTTTTTATATCACTTATTAACATGTTATAGATATTATGCAATCATATAAGTTAATAATGGTCGTTTTGTTGATATTTAGTACATCAGCCAAAAATAGGCTTCTTATAATTAATAGTTTTTCACATAGTCGAAATTTCATTATATTCATAATAATATTAATGATTTAGATATCATATATATAATATATATCCAGTATATACACGTATTTATAATTTTACATAACATTTGGAGGTAAGAAAAGAAATGCACCTTTCATGTAGACCTTAAGCCATACATGTGCATGATCGCTAATTTCATTTCTATTTCTTATTTTAATTGAATTAAAACATAATTATACATTGTTATATTATAATTCCAGTATAATATCATATATAATATCTTTATCTCCATGCTTTATATGTCCCACATATGGAATTAACGAGTCATATCACTTTGAGGGGGCGATAGTCCGCACTTCTTCAAATGAAATTATCGCGTTTACCAATAATGGAAACCATAAAGGTAGGCTATAAATGTAAAATACAAAAGAATAAATCATATATGAACATAATATATATCATTTATAAATACAGTTACATTTTAATGGCCACCATGAGAGGCGGTAGAAGATAATTGAACAATCATCGTTTCGTGAGTCGTTAGTTTTCCATCCACAGAAACAGTATGTTCTTCAGCCATTAGATGGAGGTGTGTGTAAGTGTAGTTAAAATACTACTAATAACAACATACTAGTATATTGAATATACTGGTGGTTTTATAAAATAAAGGAATAAAAAGTGTTTAGGGGTTGGAGAAGTAAATTAAAAGAAAAGAAGTTAAGAGTAACAGTTACCTTTAATTAGGGTTACTTCCTTTGGTTTGAACCAAAAGTACTTCTTTAAGTGCCTTATGACTAAGGTAAGGATTCTAGGAGAAGGATAGGGATGTAGTGAGCTTAATTGGGAAGATTTTGGATTATCCAAAAGGCTTGAGTGTTGTGAGAAATTGGATAGATGTGGTGTCCTTTTATAAGGGGGGAGGGGCTCTTTAGGAAAGTGTGAAAATATTAATTTATTATATAATGATACTCGGTTTATAAAGGTGAAAAAATTAATAAAGTTGAAAAAAAGATGACTAATGGTCTAAATAAAATAATCCAATAAGAATTGGATAGGTTTTGGATGTTATTATAATATTTAAAATCTTTTTTATTTAATTCATTTATTAAAGAGGAATATAATGCATCATTATTGTGTCATACATAATTTAATTTATTGGATGTATAAAAATTATTAAACAAATACCATGATGTATAAAATATTTTTATCTTTAAAATGAGTATTGATTGTCGAAAATATAATTTATTTAAACCCTTGTAAAAATTAATTTACTAAAAGATAATTGTTTTTGTCATTATTGCCTTTAATTTAATTTAATTGATCTAAATTGTCATTATCACTCACATGTGGCTCAATGGAGTCCCAAAATAGTCCCAAATATGCCCATGGTAATAAATGACTCAAACACTAATGTTTTGACAAGTGTTAAGGTAATTGTAAATTATTATAATATTCTTTTTAACTGGAATTACCCTATTTACATTTAACTGTGGTAAAAAAGTCAAATGTTACTATTCACCAAAAATTATTTTCTTCTTATTGAACAATATTTTACTTAATAATAATAAACATTTATGTTGGATTTTCGAAATTGAATTCACATATGTGGTAAAATTTCAATTAAATGAAAAAGTCAGTTTTTTAACTACTATTAATTGGGTTCACTATTCATCAAAATTGAAGTTTTCCAGAAAAATACTAAAAAATCAGCCTAAGGTTTATTTAATATTCCAAATTAAAAAATGGTGTCAATTAATCAATTGTCAAAAAATTGATGTGGAATTAGTTAATTTAAAATTAATTCTTGTTGATAAAACAAATAGCGAGTTTTTTAGAAACAGTAACTATCAAAAGGTTGATACTTATTTATGTCCAATTTCAATGTTAAATTAGTTCCAATGAACAACATTTGATTAAATCGTAAAAATATATTATAATTACACCTTAATAACAATTGAAAATATAATCTGTCCGTATAAATATATTATATTAAAGTGCAGTTTTGAATTTAAAAGCATTATTTTCATTATTCATTAAAATTTGAACGTTGTTGGAAAAATTAAAAAAATTTACACAAAGTAAATTTTGAAGTCCCAATTATAAAGAATGATTTTATTTGGTAAAATAGAATGTATTAATGTGAGAAAAACTATATTTTAAGAGTGGTCTCTTTAAAAAGGAGGTAAATCGACCTTTTAATGTAAATTATGCTTAAAATTAGATTCATTCATATTTTAAGCCCCTAACAATTATTGGATAATTGTAAAAACATTTAACAAACATATATAATCATATTTTAGTTTGTTTTATTCCTTACGACCAATAAAATGGCTAGACATTAACTACCATTTAAAATAATAATTTTATATTATTAGTGTGCAACCTAAGATTTCAAAGAAATCGGTTCTTGTGTATCGGGTAAGACATCGAACAAAGCATCCCATTTAATGTAAAATTAATATTTAATTTACAAATATTAATAAATATAAAAAGTTTCTTATTCCTTATTTATCTGGGATGTTACAATAATTTTCTTATGACAGCATATTATCATTATATATGCTGTCCAACATTAATTAATATCCAATAATTTTTTCTCATAAGGATAATAGACTAATCATGATGCAATATATAATTAGGCTACACAAATGATATTCAAATTTTCAGAACCTTACTCATCTATTTGATAAATTTTATAATTCATAATCAATATGACTTGGTAAAAAACACTCATATTTGGAAAACTAGTATATAAAATGTTTATATATCCCCCATTTAGAAAAATAGAACCATATTCTCAGAGGACATATAGAGAAATAATTTCACGCAATTATTTATATATCATCCACAAAGGGGAAAAATTTAGAATGTGCTCATATTATAGAAACACACTTTTATCAATCCATAGATTTATATATTGAAATGACAGAGATCATATACATGTATTTTGGTATAATATAAAATTTACATGAATAATATGAGATATATTATATTTGAAATCCCATATTAACTTATATTATAATCATTTTTAATAATATTTTATATTAAAATGATGAAAAATTTTATGATAAATGTTTGAAAAATTTATTTTGTCCTTTTTTTAATAAGCATATAGGAATCATTCAAAAGATTCTTTTTTAAATAGTAGAAATGAAATTCACAATAAAATGAAAATCTGTTTCGAAAAATTTATTCATAAATATGAAAACTATTAAAATATTAAAAAAAATATTCATATGGATGTAAAATATCTTCATAAATTTAAAATTACATTTTACGGAAAAACCTATAATTAATTTAATACCTCTTGAATTAAAATAATATTGAATTATAAAACTAGAAATGGATTTGAAAAACACATGAATATAACAAAAAATGATAATTAGAATATATATGGAAGTAAATACAATAAAATATGTGAACAGTTTTTTGAACATGTAATAAATCTCAAATAATGATAACTAAGATAACAAATACATTACCTTGAGTTGGATTCACCACATAATAAGAAGGATCAGGAGGCAGGATAGCCTGATCATTAAAATTTATTATAAAATAATGTTTAAAAGATGGATATTATATGTAATTTTTAAAAAGAAGGCTATTTCTATCACCATATGAATTCTATTTATCCAAAACATAACAATAATTCTAAATTCCAATAGGCCTTATTGGGATAGTCTCAAAAATTTCTCTCTTTGATAGTGTATCAACAATATAGTTTTCCATTGTAATAACATGCGTAACTTATACGAAATATATTATAGAAAGGTTTATAAAAACAATCATGGATGGAAACAATATACATGAAACATGTCTGGAATGAGATTTGAGAACATCTGCTACAGTACATGAATTATACCCCACCAATAAGTATCATTATCCTTTATGGAAAATAAAATTTAGCATCTCTTGTCATAGCCCATAGTTATGCCTCAATATCAAAACCACTCCCAACAAAATTCTAAATACTTCCCTTAATTAGACTATGATGAGTTTGGATGAAACCACCACTACCTCTATATCATTGTGAACTTGATGCTCAACTATCCAAATTGACCTTTATCCACTGAAAATTTGGAGGAATCTACCTAATATACATGGACACTAGTGGGGTTATGATCTGTCCTTTAACAATAATAGAACTAAGAATAGAAAAATTAGAAACCTCATTGTTTATTATTCTAGTCTGAACATTGGAGGAAACCATATTTTCACTGTAAATATCACTAATTTAGACATGAATAGAGGGAACATGATTATTGAATGCAATCAAATTATCTTGTCTCTAAATATATGAAATCAGTGAAGCTACAATAACAAGTATAAGAAATATTATCTTCTCTCTGTATCCACCATTGTTGATCAAGTTCATAATCCCATCAATGTCAACAAGATCTAACATGTATCCCATAAGACCCTAAATTTAATCCCCAAAACTATATTCAAACCAATCGTGGATAAATATGAGGTCCAAAGCATCATCATCATTCAAATTGTTTTAAGAAGCATGAGAAATACTGAATCATAAACACTGGATAAGCCTTTGTAAGGGAAATCACTGCCTCCAGATTCAGTAATGTAATTTAAATGAATATATTGGAATATATTTCTTATAAATCTCTAGAAACCAATATGGTATAATATATTCAGAATATAATTTCATTATATTGAATTATTGGGTTTTTAAAATTATTTTTTAATTTGATTTCCAAAGTATGTTATCACAATCAGAATACTGGTAGGTGGAAAAATCCATAATAAAATGAGCTGATAAATGTTCATATTAATAAGAATTAGATTGAGTATCATCATTAGAAATACTTTTCAATAAATGTTGAATATAATAATAATTATCTATTTTTAAATGAGGGCAATTAATTACTCCAATTTTTCAATGCTGAATTCCATCAACCAATTAATTTTGAGTAGTTTATAATATCTAGATAACTTTTCCGGATATATGGAAATAATGATGATAGAATATACATGGATTAAAAATATAGTATATTGATGGAAAATATACATAAATGAATATAAAATGAAGAGTCATTAAATTTGATAAATCCCCATGTGGATTTTTTGAGAAGGGTGTCATTTAAAAGCCGAATATCATTATTTACTAAACCCCTTATATCCACTATTATGAAAAATTATTTCTAGGAAACCATAAAAAATTTATCTTCAATAATTTAAAATTTCCAATAAAATTTAGGAATCCAAATTTCTAATTCATTGATGATAGTTATAGTCCCTCATTTCAAAGTGAAAGCGGAGAGACACATAGAGTAATCCACAAACTTGACCAAGAAAATTATACATTAATGGTTCATGGATTTGAGTTTCAATGATTACATTTGATTAAATATATTGGAATCAATTTTATAAAAGTAATTTCATCTTACCTTACTTAAGTAATGAGATATATAAATTTATATAAATTAAGGGAACTTCTCATGGAACCGAGGACTCTACCAAATCTATTTTTTTTGATATTGAAACACCATATCCAAATATAATAAATGATTTATTCTAGAAAATAACTTGACTAGAAAAATCATTATAATTAAAAAAATCATTAATATTAGAAAAGGTAGACTTTTCAACATTACCAAATAGAAGAATGTCATCATCATATAGTTTATGGTGGTGAAAAGAGGTATCGTTCAATTAGTATTTTGTTATAGTGTTTTGAATGGAAGTTATCATCAATACACTAAATCAGATAATATTCTTACATAGAAACTACTATACCAGAGATTGGATCCCATTAACTCACTCCTTTATAACACATAAAGTATTCCATCGGGACCCATGGACATGAATATAATGTATGTTATTCTTAAGGAAGGAATTTATTGGATAACTATGTTTAAAATAAAACCCAAGTATTCATATGTTATAAAATATGAATCTCCACATAGTTTTTCCAAAACACACAGATATATAAATTTTATGATCCATATTATCATCCTTCATGTTTTCTCTCATGAGGTTAACAAATTCTATTGAATTTTAAATCATTTTAAAAATGATCGTTCATGGGAAAAACTAATTTTTATTCATGAACCCTTGGAAATATCCACCACCATAGCATTAATATTCTTTTAGGATTGAATTGAAAATAAAAACAGGTCTCAAATATTAAATATTTATGGTATTTTACTTCATTGGAATAATGGTAATAAAATTTTAATTCAATCCATATGGAATGGAATAATTTTTAAGGAACATGATCACAAAATTAATTCCCTCAAGATAAATAATATCCCAGTTCAGCATAGAAATTTTATTTTTAAAACCATATTTTCGTGTGACACTATCAATGTTTTATTAAAATAGGTATCCTTTAATTTCTCCGTCATTTGATATCTCAACAATACTCCTGTTAGGATGGAATATAATTATTGGAGTAAAGTTAATGATTATTTTTCAGTATTTTCATACCCATTATCCTTATAAAATTCATCAATATAACAAGTTACAGTATTTAAAATTTTATTTTTATAATTAAACAATGTATCATTGATATTTAGGGAAGTGATCCTTTTCCAGGATTTCTTCTACCTATGCAAGAAATGGGAAAACAGTGGGTTTCAATCTCACTCCATTAACCACATAATGTAAAATTGATATATATAGTGTTTCTATTTAAGATCCATAAGATAATTGAGTTTGGAGAGTGGTTTCAATTCATTACAAGAGGTAACCTCTTGATTCTAAATGATTTCATGGCACAATGCTAATTAATTTTTAGATTCCATAATACCATGAATATTTTTTGAGGATGTAATTTTCTGTACATTAGAGGCTTTATTTATAATTTTTTAACTTCATATAAAAAATATATATGGGATTCCATTGAATTAAATATTAAAATTATCATGAATAGCTTCCCTACTACTTGGGACAATGATCTGTGAATTATTGAACATTAATTTTAAAGGGGATAACCTAGTTTTCCTAATAAAGATGTCCATTACAATAATATTATGACCAGAATCTATCGTGGGAAAGGTTAGACTAGAAATTCCAATAGAGTCATTTATTTCATCCAGCAAGACAAAAAAACTATCCAAATTACTATATTACATCACATTTATAGTGTCACGACCCGTCCTCGGGGCCCGTGCCGTGACTACCCCAAGCCCGCCTTCCATAGGCCAGGGGCTGGCGACTAGCACCAAGGCGTAAAATCCCAGTAAACAGGGAAGGCATTGCCTTTATAAGTAACAACCACACAGAGTCAGCAAGCGGAAAGTAAAGTGCAGAAAAGTAAAGGGGGCCGGAAATACAAGCCCAACTGTAAAGTACAACTGAAAAGTAAAGTACAGCAACTGAAGAAAAGACGGCGGCCTCGTGTCGTCCACTGGCAATCCCACCTGAAGGGTGGGTACAGATAGCCTCCAGGCTCCTCGGGTCCCACGTCCGCTCCGAGCACGTCCCGCCCAGTGGTCCACCTCCAGGTATCGTCCTGCTCCACGCCCCAACCGCGATCAGCGCTGTCCGTCGTCTGCAACCAACACAACAAGGTGCGGGCATAGCCCGTGCAGGGGTGAGTACAAGCTACTCAGTAAGGACCCCGAGACCCCCGAAGGTCTCCCGAAATCCACAAAGGATATAGCACAAAAGAAAGATGCAATCACGAAGTAACATCTGACTCGACTTAGGTATATGCCCATACATATACCTAAGTCCCCAATTCTAGCTCTGCTCACGAGCTCAAGAACAACTCAACCCACAAAGGAAGAAAGACTCAAATCCACAAGGAGAGTAACAGTAAATCCACATAGGATAGTTCAACACAATCCACAAAGGAGAGTAACAGTAAATCCACATAGGATAGTTCAACACAATCCACAAAGGAGAGTAACATAAGATTCAGCTCAACCAGGATTTTCATTATCGAAACCGTAAATGTTGAAGAGCCCCATCTCTGAAGTGTACAGTGGTCCTGTCACGACTCCGAGGTACTGCTCACTAACCTAAGACTGCTGAAGTACTCCTCCTGTCGAGTACCGCGGGTCTGCTGCCAACTACCGGGCGCTCCGTCTGCTGAGGGTCTGCTGCCAAATACCGGGCGCTCACCCAGATAGCCTACTGAGGTACTCCTCCTGTCGAGTACCGCGGGTTTGCCGCCAACTACCAGGCGCTCCGTCCGCCGTGGGTCTGCTGCCAACTACTGGGCGCTCCGTCCACTGGGCTAGTCGACTCACTCCAAGTCGAGTCGGTCAAGCAGTCGTCAGGTCTCAGTCATCTACACGGTCTCCGTACTCCGCACGCACGTCTCCACCGTCGCGGGTCTGTCGCTACAACCAAGCGCACACACTCCGTAGAGTATCGCGGGTCTGCCGCTACAACCAAGCGCTCCACCGCCAAGGGTCTGTTGCTGCATCCAAGCGCACCACCACTGTCAAGTACCACGGGTCCGCCGCTACACCCAAGCGCTCCACCGCTCAAGGTAAAAAGAAGATTCAGCTCACACAGGTTCGGTAGCACTGTTCCACGTAGGATCCCTGAGTGCAGTAGTCGACGCAGTCCACGGAGGATCTCTGCACAGTCGTCGCCGCAGTCCAGGAAGGATCTCTGCTCTGCCTTCGTCGCAGTCCACGGAGGATCTCTGCTCTGCCGTCGTCGCAGTCCACGGAGGATCTCTGCTCTGCCGTCGTCGCAGTCCACGGAGGATCTCTGCTCTGCCGTCGAAGTCACAGCCAGCACTAGGGTTCCCGCACATAGCGAGCTCGTTAGGAGGGTCCGCTCCACGAGCCGAGAGGCTGATACATCAACTGACACGTAGTCCGAAGTTGATGTATCCAAAAGTTCCGTATCGACAACAGGATCTCAACGCAACAGACGGCGCGTCAATCGGACGCCCGGTCTGAGAGTTATTGGCATTTTCGTCCCAGGGGCCCGGTTGGTTTTTAGGGCAAAACCAACCCGACCGTACTCCGCCTGTGTCCGATCCTCGGGCGGAGTATGCCAAAAGTTCCGTCTCACTTAGAGGAAACTACCACAGCTGACGGTACTTCGATCGGACGTCCGTAGCTCAAGTTATGAGCGTTTCCGCTCCGAGGGCCCGGTTGGTTTCGTGTACGAACCAACCCGGCCGAACCCAAAGTCTTCCGAAACCTTGAGTGTAATATACCGAAACGACCGTCTCGATCCAAGGATCGCGTAGCCGCTGACGGATCGTCAATCGGAGGTCCCTGGCCCAAGATATGGGCGAAAGACCGAAGAAGGCCCGAAACGGGGGTTCTAGGCCCGGGGCGACCCGGCCCGAACCCCCCCCTTGGGTCGGCCGACCCGGGTCGGCCCGGCCGACCGGACCGGCCGGCTCGGCTTCGGCCGAGCGGCCGAGCAGGCCGCCGCCGCGGGTTTGACCCGCGGCATTTGGAGAAACGCGGCCCCCGCGGGGGGCCGCCTGTCACGCGGACGCGGCCGGGCCGCCGCGTCCGTTCCCGGTTCCGCGCGACCGCGGAACCGGCCGCCGCCGCCGCGGCTTCAGCCGCGGCGGGAGATCTCCACGGCGGCGCGCCGGGCGCCGCCGCCTCCTTCCGCGGGCCGCCGGAGTTGCTCCGGTGGCCCGTTTTGCCTCCCGTCTGCGCCATTGTTCCTCCCGGGACGCGTCCTCCACTGCGGAATCAACAAATGGCCCTTGCGTCGTGCTTTTGCCGTCGCCCGCCAAATCCGCACAAAAAGGAAGATCGGCGGAGGGTTGCCGGGTCTTGTTCGTTAGACCCGCTCCCTCCACGTTAATCATAAACAACGGGAGAAAAGAATAAGATGATCAACACATGATCCAACAATTTTATTTAAAGATAAAATTGTTCGCTTGAAACCGGATTTTTAAATTTTCAAGAACGTTCACGAGAAAATTTAAAAGGGGTAACTTTTCCAAAATAAATCCCTACCTCGAAGTCGTCGTCGGACGAGAGGTCGTCGCGGAATCGCTCGTCGCGGAAGAAGGAGATCGTCGCGTCGTCGCGGTATCCGGCGTCGCGTCGCCAATCTTTAACCGCCGATCGCAGGTTCGCCGCGGAAGAAGAGGCACCGAAGAAGAAGAAGGTCGCGGAAAAGCTGTTGACGTCGCGGATCGTGCGTCGTCGGATTCCGGTTCCGGCGTTCTTCGCGTTCTTCGCGTTCTTCGCGGAGAGGGTGGAGGAACGAAGATTCTCTCAAATCCTTTCCAAGGATTTTTAGGTTGGTCTTATTTTATAAACATGCCAACACGAAACCGGTTAAGAAACGATCCATCAATTCGAAAGAAACGACCCATTTAATTCACGAAGAAACAGTCCATTTAATTTACGAAATAAACCGCCCAATTAAATGGTCTGTTAAGAATTAAAGAAAACGCGTCGGTTGACTTTTCAGTTACTTTGACGGGTTTTCGCGGGTGCGTTACTTAGCGAAAGAAACGGCGGGGCTCGTGCGGGTCCCACCGCACAAATATCCTACCAAGGGGTAGGATATTTCTGGATAGCATCCTATCCAGTTCAACTCAGTTCAAGCCGCCTTTAAGTGACTTTAAGTGGCTTCCAAGCAGTTTAAGTGAAATAAAATAAAGTTGTCGCACAACTTTATTTTATTCTGACTTAAAGCCGCAAAATTTAAAAACCACGTCTTGAGCAAACGCAACTCCGGAAGAGGCATTTCTAAGAAAATACCGGCGCTGCGATTTCATCGGTGCCCTCAGAATTCGATTCCGGGCACCGGTTCAAAAGATAGAAAAACCCGCTCGTCCGTTCACTGAACGTACCCGAGCCAAACTTCGGAAATTGATTCCGGGCACACCGGGCCTCGGAATCAGGTGCCGTCTGAAGCTGCGCCCTTTGTAAAATTCCAAAGAAAATTAAGAAAAAAAATTCCTTGAAATTTGCGGGTCTTTACATTACTCCCATCTCAGGGCTTTACGTCCCCGTAAAGATACATCAAAAACTAGGGGAACAAATGGGGGTACTGAGCACGCATCTGAGCCTCCCGCTCCCAAGTGCTCTCCTGGAGGTTCCCGTGCTGCCATCTGATGCGCACAAGAGGAATCGACCGCCCACGTAGGACCCGCTCCTGTCGATCCTCGATCTCCAGTGGGACCTCCGCAAAAGTCGCCCCATCGTCCACGTCCAGCTCCCCAAAGTCGATGATGTGCGTCGGGTCGTGCACGTATCTCCTCAGCTGAGACACGTGAAAGACATCGTGCACCCGGTGCAACTGAGGTGGTAGAGCCAGGTGATAAGCCACCTCTCCTATCCTGCTGAGGACCTGGAAAGGCCCATCAAACTTCGGAGATAACCTGCCGCCTCGGCCACATCTCCGAAACCTCATCGGGTTGAGACCGTATAAGAACGTGTTCGTCCCCCTCGAATTCAAGAGGTTTCCCTTTTTAGGTTAGAACTGAAACTCAAAACTCCTGCTGCCACAAGGGTAGGGTTGACCAACTCAAGAGTGATCGGCCACACCCTCTTATGCCTGAGTTTCACATGTGCTGCCCAGGGTTTCCTTTTCGCCGACCAAGGAAAACCCATTCCGACGTTTGCCTAAAACAGTCAACCGGGGTATGATTTGTGAATCATACCCAGATCAACGTCGTAAGGCCTCTACGCTGCCACCAAGAGATTCCAACCGAAACTCTCGCCTCGAGGTCAAATCACACCGTCGGCGTAAGTGTGATTATCGAGTCTCCTCCCAAAGGTATCTCCAGACGTGAGGGTCAAGTCTACGGCTTACCCGGAACCTCTAGGTCTGGGACATGATTCGTGGAAGGGTTGAATGATCGGTTCCTATGTCTATAGATATGGCATCTCGTAGTAGACATAATTCGTACCCCGAATCATTCTTAGAGTTCCTGGGTCACACTCCTTGACCGCAATGCAGCTACTCTCCTCCCCAGCCCTCCTGCTCCCTGAGCCTGGCGGGGACTACTAAGTCGGGTGGTCGTAACATGTCGAAATGTACACCACCACATGCTGCTCTCTAAGCTCCGCTTCCACGTCTGCTACCCTGCAGATTCATCTGTCCTTAGCACTTCCTCCTCCTGAAACATTTTACACGCCCGAGTCTCGGAGACTGGCGCTAGTTTCCTGCCTTTCACTGCTAATGTTCACAACCACAAAGGTTCTCTCTAGCATCCTAGCATAGGTAGAAATTCATAGAGGAAAAGTAATGGTTCGGATTTCCCTTAGACACACTTCGCTCAGAAGTTCGAGTCTAAGGAACTGATCACAACGTAACCAACGAGTACTACGATTGATTGGTAAGCCACGATGAGTGCTCTGCTTCCGACATGTCGTACTGTCGAAGCTGTATTAGCTCCAGAAAACTCACAACCACCTCCTCAAGCCAGTCCTCAGCCGCCTACGAGTCAGGCTCACCTCGAAACTTGAGGGATATCTGGTGCTAAAACATATGTAAGGCACTAAGCCTGTGATTCTCTGCTACCGGTACCTCCGGTAGTGTCTACTGACCAACAGGTAGTGACATAGCTGGCGCACTACCCGTAGGTACTATCCCAGGTATCGGTTCGCGTACCGAAGCCTCATTACTATAAGAACCAACCTCATGGTCACTCACTGGAAACAACAGAAGCTAAGATCATCATCCGCTCTACTAGTATCCAAGCTAGGCATAGAACTCTAGCAACCACCTCCATCCAGTCCACTGCTGCCTGGGAAAACTGTCTCGCCTCGTATCCTCAGAGGCCTCTACTGCTGGAACTCGTGCATCGCGCTCTGCTAGCGTGCACTGTCAGCTAGTGGCATCCTCTGCCTAACGGGTGGTGGTGCTGCTGGTACACCACCCGAAGGTGCCAACACTAAAAAAGGGCCCTGCACAGGAGTCTCGCTGCTCGGTGGGCCATCATCGAGAACTCTCTCGGAACTCCAGCTAACTATCTGCATGGTGACATCCTGAACAGTTGTGTCACGGTCAACGATTTATACCTGGTGAGCTGACCTGGTTTGAGCTGACTTTAAACCTTTTGGGAAACACACACGCAATCAGTGTTTTCGTGCATTAAGTTGGAAATCAGAAGTCAGGGTCCTGGTGTACGGATACGTCGGCCGCCGCACCAACACTGGGCTCCCTGAACTGATAACCACACTCAATACACTAAACACTATTGCTTCACATAGAAAGAAAGGACGATCAGAGTCCGCAGTAGAACCGACCACCTCTGATACCAATTTGTCACGACCCGTCCTCGGGGCCCGTGCCGTGACTACCCCAAGCCCGCCTTCCATAGGCCAGGGGCTGGCGACTAGCACCAAGGAGTAAAATCCCAGTAAACAGGGAAGGTATTGCCTTTATAAGTAACAACCACACAGAGTCAGAAAGCGGAAAGTAATGTGCAGAAAAGTAAAGGGGGCCGGAAATACAAGCCCAACTGTAAAGTACAACTGAAAAGTAAAGTACAGCAACTGAAGAAAAGACGGCGGCCTCGTGTCGTCCACTGGAAATCCCACCTGAAGGGTGGGTACAGATAGCCTCCAGGCTCCTCGGGTCCCACGTCCGCTCCGAGCACGTCCTGCCCAGTGGTCCACCTCCAGGTATCGTCCTGCTCCACGCCCCTACCGCGATCAGCGCTGTCCGTCGTCTGCAACCAACACAACAAGGTGCGGGCATAGCCCGTGCAGGGGTGAGTACAAGCTACTCAGTAAGGACCCCGAGACCCCCGAAGGTCTCCCGAAATCCACAAAGGATATAGCACAAAAGAAAGATGCAATCACGAAGTAACATCTGACTCGACTTAGGTATATGCCCATACATATACCTAAGTCCCCAATTCTAGCTCTGCTCACGAGCTCAAGAACAACTCAACCCACAAAGGAAGCAAGACTCAAATCCACAAGGAGAGTAACAGTAAATCCACATAGGATAGTTCAACACAATCCACAAAGGAGAGTAACAGTAAATCCACATAGGATAGTTCAACACAATCCACAAAGGAGAGTAACATAAGATTCAGCTCAACCAGGATTTTCATTATCGAAACCGTAAATGTTGAAGAGCCCCATATCTGAAGTGTACAGTGGTCCTGTCACGACTCCGAGGTAATGCTCACTAACCTAAGACTGCTGAAATACTCCTCCTGTCGAGTACCGCGGGTCTGCTGCCAACTACCGGGCGCTCCGTCCGCTGAGGGTCTGCTGCCAAATACCGGGCGCTCACCCAGATAGCCTACTGAGGTACTCCTCCTGTCGAGTACCGCGGGTTTGCCGCCAACTACCAGGCGCTCCGTCCGCCGTGGGTCTGCTGCCAACTACTGGGCGCTCCGTCCACTGGGCTAGTCGACTCACTCCAAGTCGAGTCGGTCAAGCAGTCGTCAGGTCTCAGTCATCTACACGGTCTCCGTACTCCGCACGCACGTCTCCACCGTCGCGGGTCTGTCGCTACAACCAAGCGCACACACTCCGTAGAGTATCGCGGGTCTGCCGCTACAACCAAGCGCTCCACCGCCAAGGGTCTGTTGCTGCATCCAAGCGCACCACCACTGTCAAGTACCACGGGTCCGCCGCTACACCCAAGCGCTCCACCGCTCAAGGTAAAAAGAAGATTCAGCTCACACAGGTTCGGTAGCACTGTTCGACGTAGGATCGCTGAGTGCAGTAGTCGACGCAGTCCACGGAGGATCTCTGCACAGTCGTCGCCGCAGTCCACGAAGGATCTCTGCTCTGCCGTCGTCGCAGTCCACGGAGGATCTCTGCTCTGCCGTCGTCGCAGTCCACGGAGGATCTCTGCTCTGCCGTCGTCGCAGTCCACGGAGGATCTCTGCTCTGCCGTCGAAGTCACAGCCAGCACTAGGGTTCCCGCACATAGCGAGCTCGTTAGGAGGGTCCGCTCCACGAGCCGAGAGGCTGATACATCAACTGACACGTAGTCCGAAGTTGATGTATCCAAAAGTTCCGTATCGACAACAGGATCTCAACGCAACAGACGGCGCGTCAATCGGACGCCCGGTCTGAGAGTTATTGGCATTTTCGTCCCAGGGGCCCGGTTGGTTTTTAGGGCAAAACCAACCCGACCGTACTCCGCCTGTGTCCGATCCTCGGGCGGAGTATTCCAAAAGTTCCGTCTCACTTAGAGGAAACTACCACAGCTGACGGTACTTCGATCGGACGTCCGTAGCTCAAGTTATGAGCGTTTCCGCTCCGAGGGCCCGGTTGGTTTCGTGTACGAACCAACCCGGCCGAACACAAAGTCTTCCGAAACCTTGAGTGTAATATACCGAAACGACCGTCTCGATCCAAGGATCGCGTAGCCGCTGACGGATCGTCAATCGGAGGTCCCTGGCCCAAGATATGGGCGAAAGACCGAAGAAGGCCCGAAACGGGGGTTCTGGGCCCGGGGCGACCCGGCCCGAACCCCCCCCTTGGGTCGGCCGAACCGGGTCGGCCCGAACCGGATCGGCCGGGTCCGGTCCGGCCTGGGCGCGGCCCGGCCGACCGGACCGGCCGGCTCGGCTTCGGCCGAGCGGCCGAGCAGGCCGCCGCCGCGGGTTTGACCCGCGGCATTTGGAGAAACGCGGCCCCCGCGGGGGGCCGCCTGTCACGCGGACGCGGCCGGGCCGCCGCGTCCGTTCCCGGTTCCGCGCGGCCGCGGAACCGGCCGCCGCCGCCGCGGCTTCAACCGCGGCGGGAGATCTCCACGGCGGCGCGCCGGGCGCCGCCGCCTCCGGTCGCCGGCGCCGCCGCGCCGGCGACCCGCGCCGCCGCCCCCTTCCGCGGGCCGCCGGAGTTGCTCCGGTGGCCCGTTTTGCCTCCCGTCTGCGCCATTGTTCCTCCCGGGACGCGTCCTCCACTGCGGAATCAACAAATGGCCCTTGCGTCGTGCTTTTGCCGTCACCCGCCAAATCCGCACAAAAAGGAAGATCGGCGGAGGGTTGCCGGGTCTTGTTCGTTAGACCCGCTCCCTCCGCGTTAATCATAAACAACGGGAGAAAAGAATAAGATGATCAACACATGATCCAACAATTTTATTTAAAGATAAAATTGTTCGCTTGAAACCGGCTTTTTAAATTTTCAAGAACGTTCACGAGAAAATTTAAAAGGGGTAACTTTTCCAAAATAAATCCCTACCTCGAAGTCGTCGTCGGACGAGAGGTCGTCGCGGAATCGCTCGTCGCGGAAGAAGGAGATCGTCGCGTCGTCGCGGTATCCGGCGTCGCGTCGCCAATCTTTAACCGCCGATCGCAGGTTCGCCGCGGAAGAAGAGGCACCGAAGAAGAAGAAGGTCGCGGAAAAGCTGTTGACGTCGCGGATCGTGCGTCGTCGGATTCCGGTTCCGGCGTTCTTCGCGTTCTTCGCGTTCTTCGCGGAGAGGGTGGAGGAACGAAGATTCTCTCAAATCCTTTCCAAGGATTTTTAGGTTGGTCTTATTTTATAAACATGCCAACACGAAACCGGTTAAGAAACGATCCATCAATTCGAAAGAAATGACCCATTTAATTCACGAAGAAACAGTCCATTTAATTTACGAAATAAACCGCCCAATTAAATGGTCTGTTAAGAATTAAAGAAAACGCGTCGGTTGACTTTTCAGTTACTTTGACGGGTTTTCGCGGGTGCGTTACTTAGCGAAAGAAACGGCGGGGCTCGTGCGGGTCCCACCGCACAAATATCCTACCAAGGGGTAGGATATTTCTGGATAGCATCCTATCCAGTTCAACTCAGTTCAAGCCGCCTTTAAGTGACTTTAAGTGGCTTCCAAGCAGTTTAAGTGAAATAAAATAAAGTTGTCGCACAACTTTATTTTATTCTGAATTAAAGCCGCAAAATTTAAAAACCACGTCTTGAGCAAACGCAACTCCGGAAGAGGCGTTTCTAAGAAAATACCGGCGCTGCGATTTCATCGGTGCCCTCAGAATTCGATTCCGGGCACCGGTTCAAAAGATAGAAAAACCCGCTCGTCCGTTCACTGAACGTACCCGAGCCAAACTTCGGAAATTGATTCCGGGCACACCGGGCCTCGGAATCAGGTGCCGTCTGAAGCTGCGCCCTTGTAAAATTCCAAAGAAAATAAAGAAAAAAAATTTCCTTGAAATTTGCGGGTCTTTACATATAGGGTACCTTAACTAGTTGTACTCCTTCAAACTATAAGAAATTCAACCAAACCAAACATATCAACAAATGAAGATAAATCATAAGCCACTTGCCTATATAAATTACTTCTTGTTTAATCATCATGTTGTAGAATACTATTGGTGTCTCTCAAGATGACTCTTCTTTGATACATACCATCATAGAAAAATTCAATATACCTAGAAATGGATATTTTTAATGTGTAGTGGCTAAGAACATATAAATTTTTTTGATAAAAATCAGCACCATTCATACGAAGAGAAACATTGATAGATTCAGGGTCATTATTGCATGAGTTCAGAGAAATGTTATCATCACTCAAAACCCATGAGTTTATACAAAACCATAATACTTATTATGATAGATAATAGTATATAAAATATTATCCCATATGAATCATTATATCTATCAAAATATATTTTTGGCTCAACAAGACCAATATTCATAGATGTTTTGGTCACAATGACATACCTAAGAGTTGTCACCATGGGAGAATACTCAAGACCATATAAATTAAATAATGGAATCTTCATTGATAGTGATTTATGAGACTTGTACTATTCCAAACATGTTGTTGTATCTTCATTTAATCAGAATTTAATTGTCATTTTCTCGTCATTCCATTATCAGCAACACAATACTCATGTTTACTAAAATATTCTTCTACAAAAATGTTATCATAATATTGATTGTAAAAAGGAAATTCATCTACAACCGTAGCCATGGAAATACCTTCTAATGGGGGTGAATTGTTTTTTGGATTGAACATGTTAATAGGTTAATTACATTGGAATCCTCCTTCTTTCGGTTTTCAAAGATGGATCTTTTGATTATGGGAAGTAGGATAAATCATGTGATGAATAATTAAAATAATAATCTTCATTTATTCCCATCATAGTGCTCATATTGCTTTACATAGAGGGATCAATTCTACCATCCCTACCTAAGAAAGGATCATTCATCCCTTTTAAATGTATTGTTGCGTTTTTTAACATTCTGTGCTCATGAACATGAACATTATAGTCAAAGAAAACAACCATATCAAATGATTCCTTCTACTCAGCTAATAGGTGAGTGGAATGATGATGGACTATATCCATTGAGTCTAAAAAAGAAAAACGTAGCCTTAATAGATAAGAAAGTTGTCACCTCACCTAGATAGACATGGCCCTCATCATCATTTGTATTAGGATTATAATTTTTATCATCATGGAATCATAAAACATAAATCTGCCCCTGGAATAAACTTTACATGTTCCTAATCAATAATAGTAATGCATGGAACAACATTCGGTTGAATGATGTCAATTAAGGAGGCATCATCACTATGAATATTATCATTGGATTAGGGATTCAACTCAGAATAAAAAATGGGATCATTTCGGAAGGGAACATTAAAAAGTGTGGATATATTAATCCCAACAACCATGATAAAATCCATGTATAGCTCAGGGTAAATATTATAAAAATTATTATAAGGGACCTTGTCCTTGAATTTCGGTATTCTTCAAGATGCCTCATCATGTCCCCTAACATTACAAGAATTGAAAATTTTATCTCCATTGCATTTTGAGTTCACACGTCCAAAATAGTGATTGTGAAGAAATTTTTTTGATTCCTCTCATACATCATATAAAAGTACATAATATCATCTCAGGTTGACAATACTAAATCATAAAGAGAATTGGATTACAAATTGACATCCACATG
The DNA here is from genome assembly GCA_963277665.1 of Viscum album. Taxonomy (NCBI): domain Eukaryota; kingdom Viridiplantae; phylum Streptophyta; class Magnoliopsida; order Santalales; family Viscaceae; genus Viscum; species Viscum album. The sequence goes on along the minus strand of OY728121.1, from coordinate 1,573,417,040 downwards.
TATCCTATAATAATTACTAAATCATGGATTGCCCCATTTTCTAGCCATCTTTATTGTATTTCAAACAAATGGGGAAGTATCACAATGAATTCTTGGATGGAAATAAAAATAATTTAATTTTATAATTATAATCCATACCGGGGTATGAGTGTTTCAAATATTATATGGGTCACAATTTATGTCCCGTTACAAAATTTTGATAAATCCATTCGTCAAAGAGAAATATCATAATCTCAAAGCCCTTTTTGGACACTCATCCACTGAAAAAGTATGGTAGTAACCATGTTTCATTTTCCTCTCCCTCCATTCATCAAATCACAAGATATCAGTAATTCGATTAGATTATCATTATATTTCATAATCCTAATATTATTGGTAGGTCAAACATCGTCCAAGGGTTCGTTATTCCATTATCTTCAAAATAATAATAGGGAAATATATATAATTTTTATATATTAAGTAGATTTTTTGAACCATCCTGGAATGGTGTATATGAAAAATAATATCATCACTTCATGGAGGTGGTTCCCACATGTACAAATGAAAAAAAACATTATAATGGATGGAAGAGTGAGAAAATATGTTATATATTATCTTTAAATAATTTTAATTATATCCAGAATATTATAAACAATTATTTGATCCATTAAAATTACTATGTGTCTAGGAGGTGTTGATAAATGAAACACATGAGATTATGGTGGTTGTAGTCCACAAGAATGAACGAGCACTAATTTCATTTTACAAGGGATTGAAATGTATAGATTAAGATTTTTTCAAATAAATAAAATTAATCTTATGAATATATATTATATTAATTCTATCATATCTCCATGGTTGTATAATTTTTGAAGTTGGATGGAGAATAATGATACATTAAAGCATTGTGTTGAGTTATACATCATCATTATAAAAAATAGATTTGCATACACCTTCATCACTCTTTGATGTTTATTTTGGTTTAAAGATAACTTATTAGACACAACGATGAATTATTGGATGGGATTTTGGTAAAAATTTATCCATAATAATGGATCATGTGGTTCTATAAAATAATTTGAGTAGGTGGACTTTTATAGTTGAGGTGGGTTGATATCACATAAATATATTAATATTAATCTAAAATATCTGTATAACTCTTGTAAAATGTCATCAATGTTTCATATATTAGATGATAAGGACTCTAAGATTTAAATAATATCCAATAATAGAATTTATAGATGTTTATTTTATTTTTAGCATATAATATATATTAACCACATAATTAACCCATTTTAAATTAATTATTGTCACCCAATTTTAAATTTGATTGGGTCGTGAATATAATTTTAAATTTTTTTAATTTTAAAATTTTTGTTCAATTAATAGTATCCAAGATAATTTCACATCCATTTGAGAATTATATTATGTTATAAAAATTATATTGGTAATTATACAGGTTATGTATCTATTTAAAAAATTATCTTCGAGGTAGAGTTTTTTTTAATTTTTTCAAATGATTTAAAAAAATTGTTACATTTAATATTATTTAAATTCATTGTAATGAAATTTCATGAAATTTAACATTATGGTTAAAAATATAAAAACATAATTCGAAAATATATTTTTAAACTGATACTTAACAAATTTAATTATGAATAAATTTCCCATGTCATCATTATTATGACCATATGTATTAATTTTTATACATCATTCAACATTTCTACATTCTCATTTCATAAATGTTCTACATAATTATATCATCAAAAAATAAAAAAAATTATTTTCATAGGTATATTTAATTCATAAACAACATTTATTTCTATATCCTTTCAAATATCATTTTTTTAATATCTTTATCGATAAACCAAGTTATGTTGGACAATGAGAGTGATTTATTTTTAAATTTTCATACTATAATATTACTGTCATAATAAAATGAAGAAGGGAAAAATTAATATTTTAAATTTGATGATGACTATGGATAAAATAAATACAATAAACTAGGATAAGTAATGTTTGGGATAGGTTTTGAATCATAGTCTGATAATTTCATCCTCGATTAACCCATTCTAACATTTACCAAGGTTATAAAATTTTTCAATGGTTTATATTAATTATTACTAATGATAAAATTTACCTTACTACATATCATAAATGATATTATTCCAAATAAATAATATATTTTACATGATTTAATTTTTTGATGTTCTTAATAATAATGTTAATATTAGTGCATGAATCTTAATAACAAAATGATTTTAGACAAATACTTATTATTAGCGTTAAAATTATTTCATGTCAAGATCAACAACAATATTGAATTAATTTAATTTATTACAATATTTTTTTATAAAATTTAACTTATGGTACTTATAAAAATAAAAAAATGGAACAATAAAATGACATTGATTAAAAGTAATGAAATCAATGTCTTTGAAAAATCATTATTTTTACTATTCATTGAAAAATATATCTTTTCAAAAAAATTATAACAAATATATCTATATATTAATTATATATTATATTTTAAAAATTTATTTCCATTTTATAAAATAAATTTTTTAAATGTGATTAAATATAATATTAAAATCAATTGAAAAGATGAAATAAAATCCATTTTTGAATAAAATTTATTTTTTATAAATAAAATGAATTTATAGTAATTCGATATATATTAACTACTAAATGTTGAAATGTTAAGTTATTTTATAAAATTTTTATTATAAATTTTCTTATAAATCATTAAATTACAGTGATTGATATAATTTATTATTATGTCAGCAAGATTATCATAGGATTTGGTTTTCGTAAAAATTAATACCTCAAAGTTATATGTTCTTATTTAATTTTTTTTATTATTTACTATGAATCAAAAATAAAATTTAATTAATGATGTTTATTATAAATAATGGTAATTCAATTAATCATTTTCATACATTTAAATTATATGACAATGTTATAACGGTCATACTTAAATAATAATATTTTATATCATATCCATTTATTCATTGACCATTATATAATATAAGGAACACAAAATCAAATATGGAATTTTTTTAATAAATATATATGTGTTAAAATTGTTATATATCTATGAAATGAAATTTTTATTATGTATAATTTATTTAGATAGATTTTATTTAATAATTAAAAGAGGCTTCAGCCAAAACCTTTAAAATATATATTTTGTTGAGTAATTTATTTTTTATTATTTATGTAGTCTGAGATTAAAATGATTTATATAATATTTAATGGATGGTTTTTGGTGATTTGGTAACTCATAAATTCTTTTAGAGATAATATATGAAAGATTTGATTCATATATAATATGAATGAAAGGGATTTTGGATTTTATGAAGTCATCTAGAGTTTTGGGAATTTCAATTTAAAATGTATTTCATTCAAATGACATTATATAGAGTTTCTCAATGAATTTGAAACTATAAGTATTTTAAAAGGACATGGAAGTTCAAAATGAAATGTAATATTCATTACTCTGTGTATTGGAGGTCATTTTGATTGAGAATGTAATTTAATATATCAATTTATTAATCCCACACTATTTAATGTACAATTTTATATTGAAAATTTATATACAAAATTTCGTGGAATATAATGGGTGTTCTTGATGATGTTTTTCATATCACATGATAAATAATTGATAGTAAATAATAAATTATCAAAATAATAGTGATGTTTTTTATGATAAATAAAAATAGTTAACTATTGGATCACCATTCAATGGAGGATGTTGTCTCAAGTATCAAAATTTCATAAGATGAAGTGGAAACAATAATTTAATCTTGGAATAATTCCATATTAGTGGTATTTCACATGGATAATAACTATGATAATGTATCCAAAGTATGATTCAATGATATGTATGATTAAGGGGAAAATATTTCGATTAGAATCGATGTAATTCATTTTTAAACACTATAGGTTACAACTATATTTGATGAATTATGAACTCTATTTATTATTTCACAGTTATGGTATGAGTTTAGTCAAACTAATATGAGTTTCATGGTGATAATTTTCCTAAATATGACTAAGAGATAAATATTCATTATATTAAGTTTATGTATTTTATTATAATTAATTTCAACAAAAATTTCAAATCCCCATATATAAAAAAGTTGTATAGGGATGAAATACTAATAAAGTGAATTTAATATTAGAACTATGAACCCAAAAAATGGAGGGCATGAACATTGAATTAAAATAATGCTTTTTACGAATAGGAATGTAGGTAAACACAATAGATTTATATAATGTAATATTTATATTTGATTGATTAGATTATGATTAAGGATTCTTTTATGGTCATAATTATGTTGACAATTTTTTTATGTAATATAATGTTCTATAATTCAATGAAGGAGGAAGATGATAAAAAATATTTGATGTATTATTCCTTCTATATCATTTTAATGAGTTGGATGTTATGTGATGAGGAATTATTAGTGGTATATGTAATTTTGTTAATTGATGTTTTATCTTATTAATGAAAAAAATATTTTTAAGTTATTACATTATTAGAAGAGTTTAGTGTGCCTTTGATGTTATTTTGGAGACAATAAGGTAGAACATTATCACAATGAATTAAATATATTTATTTAAATCTTTAGAGGAACACCAAATATACATTGTAGAATCTCATATTTATATGAAAAAACCCTGGATACCCCTCATCTAGGACTAGATATTTCCTTCAAAATGGTGTGATGGGTGATATAAGTCCTTAAAAGATGTAAAATACACCATATGTATTGAAACATTACAATTAGGGATTATTTTTGCAACAATATATTAAACATGTACTATTTGTGACCTAATATGGTCATTTTATATATTTAGAAGTGATGAAATTAAATAAAATATGAAATTAAGCCTAATTAGAAAATATATAAATATAAAAAAATGAAAATACTAATAAAATCCACCACATTAATGAAATATGGTAAACATTGATAATAATTTAAAATGTATTGTAAGAGAATCAATATAATTTATTTTTCAATGATATCGACATCAATGAAAAATAAATAAAAATTGATATCAATTTTCCTGAGATAAGGTGGTAAAAATCCCACCATGTCCCCATTATCACCAACCATACTATGCTAACACTATTGTTGAACCCTATGGGAAAATTATTTGAACTCAAATTTTGATAATCCCAATTATGTTCACTTATAGTATGCTAATCCCAATTATGGTCAGATAATCCATATATTGATTAATGGTTAATTACATGTTTCAGTATTTCTGTACACCATGCACATATTCATATATTAAAATATTTACATGTTCTTAAGAGAATTCAGTTACTGGAAGGATATATTTTCTAACTTAACCCATTCTGCCAATAGAATGCTTAAACATGCATGTGGTCACCATTACAGAACAAGCCTACCGATACGTGAAAGTCACCGTTACATCAAGTCTACGGATACATGAACTCCACTGGTACAACAAGTCTACCGTTATATGAGTCCACCAGTACAAAAATTCTTCCGTTATACGAGGTCACCGATACATCAAGTCCACCGGTACAACATGTATGCCGTTATACGGGGTCACCGATACATCAAGTCTACCGATACGTGAAGGTCACCGATAAATCAAGCCTACCAGTACATAAAGGCTACCATTACACAAAAGGTCACTGTTACACTAAGTATACGACTACTGATCAAGTCTACCAACAGACATGAAGTCTACCGATAGAAAGGCTAATGTTAGAGAAGAGGTTACCGATACACAAGGCTACCGATAAAATATACTACCGTTCCAAAGAATCTGACGCTGCCTTAATATCTTTATCTTTATTTAATCTAACTAACGTTCATATCACATATATTTTAATGCTCTGTCATTTATTTAATAAAGGTTTTTGGATGTCAGGAAACCGTACCTCGTACCTGAAAATGGAAATCATTTCTTTTTCTGGAGCTCGTTCCATAAATACAAGAAGTCTATATTGCTGTAGTGACAGAGAGTGATACACACAAGTGAAAGAAATTTGGAATATACAAATGCAATACGGAAGTGACCTACGAGTGAAATACACTTTAAGATCTCATTCATTCTCAACCAAGAAGACACAGAAGTTCATACACAGTCAAGCTTACTCAAGAAGAGTTTGTTACATTCACAAGGATTTTGAAGAACATCGTCGACTACATTTTCACTATCTATGAAACTGGATGTCAAGAAGACGACACCCTGTTTTTCAGAAAAAAACCAGAAGAGGACTCAGAACCATTTATGATCAAATTTGATGATGTCCAGAGCTACACTACAATCACTAGAGCCATTCTAAAATCTATATCTTACTCAGTGATTTATTATTTACATTACGAGTAGTGTTTATCATCTATTTTAATTTACACACACACTGTCTCCTAAACCTTAACTCGAGGATCTGTAAATCCTCATTAAAACTCCTTAAATTTTCTATTTCCCACTATGGATAGTTCTAGAGGTCGTGTGTGACCTGGAAAACTGTATTTGATGTTGTTTTTGTTTCCCACGTAGAATTGTGGTAGAGGTATTTGACCTGGAAAGTTGTAAACTGTTGTGAACCCCGATCCAGGGTGTGGATCCAATATATATAAATTTTTTAGAGGACTAAGTCTCGGAATGATACTGATCCTCTTGGTCATATCTGATGTGCTTTATTTATTTTTATCTAAAACTTTTTATTCCGCTGCCATGTGCTTTAAAACCTAGACTATTTTTCAAAGTTACATTGATAATTGAATTAGCAAGTGTTTGCATTATTTTTAAATCAGTAAGTTAGTATCAAAAGCTAATCTGATCCTCTGATTAGATTAACTGGGAATTAATATATCCCTTGAGAACCTAGCTGAAAGTTTTCTTTAGTTCAAATTCACTACAATTCAATTAGTAATTTAAATTCGGGAAATTTGGTAAAAGATTTTAAAACAGAAATTTTTATTGGAACTAAATTCACCCCCCCTCTTGAGTATCCACTCTGACCAACATTTGGTATCATAGAAGATTAAATTTTTTTTGAAGTACTCTGTTTTTTAACTGGGATTTTAGTTGTATTTTAATGTTCTTAAAATTTATGTTATTTCTAAATATTTATCTCTTTAAATTTTTTATTTTAACCTAGTTATCATGGATAACAGACTTGATGGTGTTTCTACTAATATACCACAATTTTTCAATAGAAACAACTATACTCAGTGGAAGATTAATATTAAAATTCATTTAGAAAGCATTGGTTTTGATATTTGGACTTCCATAGAATCAGAATATAAAATTATTTCTACGGTTAGATCTACATGGAATGAAGCTACTAAGACAAACTAAAATAATAATTGAAAATATATGAATTCTATGTATTGTCCTTTAGGAGATGATTAATTTAATTGAATATCGTCTTGTAAGACTGCATATGAAATTTGGGATACATTAAGTGTTTCTCATGAAGGAACAACTAACGTTAAGGAAATGAGATTGAACACCTATACTATTAAATATGATAATTTTAAGATGAAGCCTGATGACCCCATTTGTGATATGTATCTCAGGTTTAACGAAATTGTCATCACAATGATCTCACTGGGAAAGGATGTTCCATCAAATTAGCAGATCATGAGAATGTTGAGATGCCTACCTGAAAGATGGAGGGGCACTTCTGTTTCAATTAGAGAATCATGTGATATTGGTGAACTGCTAGTTAAGGAAGTTATTGGTATATTAATGATGTATAAATAAGATCATATGGTAAAAAAAGAAGAAGAAGAAGAACCAAAAAGGAATTCAGTTGCCTTCAAGACATCTACTTCAATGAATAAGGATAAGGAGAAACTTCATGCTGTATGTGATAGCTCATGCTGTGAAGAAAGTGAATGTGCATCTGACAGTGATGCAGAAATGGATCACATAGCCAGATGATATAAGATGTTTTATAGGAAAAAGATGTTTTTCAGAAAATCAAATTACAAAGGTAAGTATGACAACAAGGGACACTGGAAAAGAACTGGAAGAAATCTGAAAAATCTGATGAAGTTGTCTTCTATGAATACAAAAGCAAAGGACATATAAAAGCAGATTGTCCAAAAATTAAATACAAGAAGAAGTATGAGAATATGGATAATAAGTATATTAAAGACATGAAGGCTACTTGGAGTGCTTCTGAGGATAACTCCAGTGAATCTAAAGCTTATGAAACTGAAATCAGAAATAAGGAAAACATGTGTTTTATGACAAACACCTCTAAGGTAACATCTGAAACTCCTACTTTAAATTCTGATTATTCTTGAGATGATTCTGATTCGGAGAATATTTCAAAATATGAACTATTTGAATACTGGGATATGTTGGAAGAAACTTATAACGATCTAAAAGAAAAATACAAAAGTTTAAAGAAATAGTATTCTTTAATTGTTAAACAAAAATCTCATCTAGAAATAGAAATAGAAAATAATGCTCAGTTACTTAAAGAAAACACTAAACTGAAATTTTCAAATGAGAAACATAGGAAGGATTTAGAAAAGTTCAAAAATGGTAAAGATAATCTTACTCAAATTCTAGTTAATCATATTGCACCTAGATATACTACTGGCATAGGATACCAACCTGGAAAAATAAAAATTATCGAAACTAGATTTATTCCTAAATATGGACAAAATGTAAATAGTTATAGTTCTGGAAGTTCATATGATTCCACTAGTTCTATTCATAGTTACCGATCTAATAAGGTTTATCTATCTAAATCTACTAATTCTAATCTTATGAAACCCATAAGACAAATTTGGGTACCTAAAGTGTTAATGGCTAACCTGTCTGGACCTCAGAAAATCTGGGTACCAAAATCATTTCCTATCTAAATCTGTTTTGTTGGGAACCTACTTAAAGAGATCCTATAGAAAGACTTTGTACTTAGACAATGGATGGTCAATACATATTTCAGGAGAATTATCATGCTTTAAAAGCATAGTCAGAGTTGATAGAGTTTTTTTCACTTTTGGTGATAATTCTAACGGGAAAATCATCGGCTTAGGCTAGATTGGTAACACTGACTCAGTATTAATTTCAAAAGTTCTATTTGTTGATGGACATAAATATATTTTTCTATGTATTTTAAAATTATGTGATGATGGTTTTAATGTTAAATTGGAAAATGATTCTTTCTATGTTTTTAATTATAAAAATGCTTTATTATTTTTTGCCTTTCAAAATGAAAATGTCTATGCTGTTGATTTAAATTCATTACCTATGAAAAATATTACTTGTTTAAATGCTTTTCATAATGAGTCTTGGCTTTGGCATAGATGATTAGGAAACTACAATGTACTTTCACTTAGAAAACATACTAGGAATAACTTAGTTAGGGACCTACCAAAACTTGATTTCTATGAAGATAATGTTTGTAATCCCTGTCAAAAGGGAAAGCAACACAATGTTTCTTTCAAATCAATGAAAGAAGTGTCAAATTCACAACCTCTCAAGTTGGTTCACATGGATTTGTTTGGACCTTCTAGAGTTTCTAGGTTAAATGGGAAGCACTATGTCTATGTTCTAGTAGATGAATATTCTAGGTATACCTGGGTATATTTTCTAGCACACAAAAGTGAAGATTATTCTTACTTTGTTAAATATTCCATGACTGTAGAGAACCTTACTTGAATTAAGATTAAACCCTTGAGAAGTGATCATGGTCGTGAGTTTGAAAATCATGAGTTTGAATCCTACTGCTCACACAATGGATATTGTCACAATTTCTCTGCCCCTAGGACACCTCAACAAAATTGTGTAGTTGAAAGGAGGAATATAACCCTTCAGGAAATTTCCAGAACCATGCTCAATGAGTATGACCTACCTATTTATTATTTTGCTGAAGTTGTCAATACATCTTATTATATTATCAATAGAGCCTTGATCAGACATGTTCTTAAGAAGACCCCTTATGAGTTGTGGAACCATAGGAAACCTATGGTTAACTACATCAGAGTTTTTGGTTACAAAGTGTTTACTCTTAATGCAAAAGATAATCTAGACAAGTTTGCATCCAAGAGTGATGAAGGAATTTTCCTAGGTTACAATATTTCTAGTAAAGCCTATAGAGTTTTCAATAAGAGAACCAAATGTGTGGAGGAATCTGTTCAGATCAAATTTGATGAAACTAATCCACATGAACCTAACACCTTTCTTGAAAATCTTGAAGATCATCTCTCTGTTTTGAACCTTAATGATAAAGACAATGGACCTATAATTAAAACATCCAGTTCTGGAAATTTTCCAGAACCTGCTTCTGTTGAATCCCAACCTGTTGATGAACCTGAAATCTCAAGCCCAACCTTTTTGAGACCAACTAGGATTCTGAAGAAGCATCCCTTAGATGTTGTTGTTGGTAATCTGGATAGAGGAACACAGACTAGAGCTTCTCTAAGAAATCAGGTTGAACATCATGATTTTCTTTCACAATTAGAACCTAAAAATATGAATGATGTTATCAATGCTGAATTTTGGGTAATAGCTATACAAGATGAACTTAATCAATTTTAATGAAATAATGTCTGGGAATTAGTAGAACGACCTAAGGATACTTTAACCATAGGCACAAAGTGGGTGTTTAGAAACAATGGGGATGAATCTGGAAATATCATTAGAAACAAAGATAGACTAGTTTCACAAGGTTACAATCAAGATGAAGGAATTGACTATGAGGAAACATTTTCAGTTGTAGCTAGATTAGAGGCAATTAGGATCTTACTTGCCTTTGCATAACATCTGAATTTCAAGTTATATCAAATGGACGTGAAAAGTTCTTTTCTAAACGGTTATATTGTTTATGATGTTTTTGTAGAACCACCACCTGGTTTTTCAAATCCTCACTTTCAAAATCATGTTTTTAAACATTCTAAAGATTTATATGGTTTAAAACAAGCTCCATATACACGGTATGCAAGACTTACAAATTTTGTTCTTTCGAAAGGATTTAAAAAGGGAATTATTGATCCCACTCTTTTTATAAAAATAATTTCAAAAGATGTTTTAATAGTAAAAATCTATGTTGATGATATTATTTTTGTATCTTCTAAAAATTCGCTATGTACTGAGTTTTCAAAGGTTATGCAAAATAAGTTTGAAATGATATTAATGGGAGAGCTTAAGTACATTCTTGGATTTCAAATCGTTCAAACTAAAGATGGTATTATTTTGAATCAGGTTAAATATTCTAAGGATTTATTAAAACGTTTTGGTTTGGATAGAATTAAGGGAATTGGTACACCAATGAGTACCATCTGTAAATTGGATATTGATGAAACTGGTAAACCAGTAGATCAAACAAATTATATAGGTATTATTGGGAGTATACTTTATCTTACTCCTTGTTGACCTGGTATTATGTTTAGTGTATGTATGTGTGATAGATTTCAATTTAACATTAAACAGTCACACATACATACTGTTAAAAGGATTTTCAAATATCTTAAATATACTGCCAATTTGGGATTGGTTTACCCAAAAGAACAATCATTTGATTTAATAAGTTATTCATATGATGACTTTTCTAGATGCAAGTTAGATAGAAAGAGCACATATGGAACATGTCATTTACTTGGAAGGTCCCTATTATCATGGTGTAGTATGAAACAGAACTCAGTTGTATTATCTACTGCTGAAGCGGAGTATATAGCTGCTGGTAGTTGTTGTGCAGAGATTCTGTGGATGAAACACACTTTATTAGACTATGGATTTGAGTTTAAACATGTTTCAATTAACTGTGACAACAATAGTGCGATCATCATCTCAAAGAACCATGTGTCTCACTCTAGAACCAAACACATTGATGTTAGACACCACTTTCTAAGAGATCATTATCAAAGAGGTGATATAACACTTGAATTTATAGGCACTGAACACCAATTAGCTAATATTTTCACTAAGCCATTAAATTCAGAAAGATTAAGTTTCATTAGACACGAATTCAGAATGATGACTTACTCTTAGACTGTTTGGATGAACATCACCGTTTGGATGAACCTCACCGTTAGGATGAACCTCATCGTTAGGATGAACCTCACTGTTAGGATGAACCTCACTGTTAGGATGAACCTCACCGTTAGGATGAACCTCACCGTTAGGATGGAACTCACCATTAGGATCAACCTCACGGTTAGGATGAACCTCACCATTAGGATGAAACTCACCGTGAGATGAACCACACCATTAGATAAACCTCACCATCATACCTCACCATTTAAGGACACCTCACCGGTACATCTCTCACATTGTTTTAAATTTCCGTATTAAGGCCGATACATTGAATTTATTTTTAATATAAGATTTATTTTATATGTGAATCCTAAATGATATTAAACCAGACTCTAGACATCACTCAATCACCGCGAACCCGTCTGTTCGAATCCCTGCTACTAAAACCTCTCAAGCTCGCAAAACCCTAAGCCTCAGAATCTGAAATGGCACGTGTGATGCGACCCTCAGTGGATGAAGGGAGTGATGAACCGCAAGCTATGAAGGAGAAAGTAACCAATGCTGGTGCCAATGGAAGTATTAGAGATTATATTCGAAGGAATCCCATGAATCCACATTTATCAAAGCGATAACTTGTAGTTGAAAAATAATTATGTGTGCCCTGGCTGCTCGAAATCAAGTCCTTGATTCTGATGGTTTTACAAGAACAAGTATGGCTCGAATGCGTCATGAGCAAAAATGGACCGTATTATCCAACACTGGTAAAAAAAAATTATGAGTTTGTCTATTTTGAGACATCAGAGGTGGAGAATAGGATGATTTCCTTTGTGAATAGTCAAATGTTTTCGTTTTCATCAGTTGAATGGGCTGAGAACCTTAAGGTTCCTCATATTGGTGATTATGGATTTTATTCAAAATCCATACATACTACTAGTGAATTTTTAGAATATGAGGATTCCTTGTTAGAATTGACAGGAAATGGAACTCCTAGAAAGCTCATTGCTGTAGAGATGGCAGGGGAGGATAAACTACTTTTCATGTTCATTCAGCATGTGATTACTCCAAGGAGAGGAGATTTTGCTACCCTCAGATTTCATGATATTTATTTGTTGTATCTTTTAATGCATGGAGTAAAGGTGAATTTATGCAGACTGCTAATGATTCAGATTGAGGAGATGACTATACCGAAGTCTAAGTCCAATGCACTTTTGTTTTATAAGTTGATTTCTATTATGTTGAAGGCAAAGAAGGTAGCTGGACATAAAGATGAAACTGTTATGGTTAAGGATAACATTTTCCTCACCAAAACTATTTTTATGTTTATGAATGTCAGCTGAACCCTTGGAAGAAAACATGGGATAATGATGATTGAAAAATCTATGACATGTACACTCCTGTGGATCATCCTTCTAGACCAAAGGATGTGAGGGATCCTAGTCTTGGAACAGATGTGCCAGAACTAGCCTATAGTGATAATGAAGCTAAAGATGAAGAGGAAGAGACATCAGTTGAGGAAGGAGGAGACCCAGATTTACCTCCTAGTCTTATGAACCAATACATTAACTATGGAGAATATATCCCTCCAAAAGAACTACCAAGGAGAGAAACTATTCTGAAGGACAATGACACTGAGACTACAGAATAAGAAGAAGAAGAAACATATCAGATTGTTGTCAAAGACTCCTCTGAAGAGGATGAGGCAACCAGGTCAGATTAGATTTCTCATGATGAGAAGGAGGCTTCTGGTGAAGCAAATGATGAGGAAAATGAAGAAGAATAGATCAGTCGGAGCCCTCTGATAGACAGAATAGTCAAGATAGTGCCTGATCAGGAAGCAGAAGTAGCATCTATTGATGAGAGAGTCCTTGAGACATTAGAGAAAATGGCTATTGAATCTGCTGCAGTTGTAGAGGAACTTATAGAATTACCTCGAGCAGAACAGTTGGAGGAGATTCCTCAGGTGAATGCTCTATGTTAGGGGGAGCATATTGGATAAGTATTAGTGTTGTATGAAATTGAATAATGGACATCAGATCCAGGATATATAGTTCTTGGACATAATTATGAATATTCTGATGAGGAAGACCAACCCCAAAGAGCATCAGTTATCCTACCTGATGTGGCTGAAAATTTGGAAACCAAGGAGGAATTTGAGTCCATAAAGGATGAAATGAAACAACCACTGATATAATCCGTGACAGATTTGAAGAAAATCATGGTTGATGAAATGAGAAGTGTGGAGAAATCCCTGGAGCTATCTCTAGGATGTGCTGTTTCTAGTCTAGTGAATGGAATGATGGATGATGTTAAAGTATGCTATACTCAAATTGAGAGTTGGACAATAGCTGTAGTGGCTCAAAGGCAATCGATTGCTTCATTGACTGCCATGAACATCTCTCAAAACCAAGTGCATACTGATATCAGATATATCAAAGAAGTAGTCATCTAGTTTGTGGACGTTTTTGAGGCATTTAAGACTTTATTCAAAGAACATTTGAACAGTCAAGATGAACATGTTCAGAAGGTGGTTAGTAATCTGACACAATCTTTCAAGGAGACAGTAGCTTTCTTAGTTAAACCCATTCCCTCATCCATCTCCACTGTGAACCTGGACCAGATCAGAACTGTTATCTAGGAAGATTTGGCTAAGGCCTGTACCAGTGGCTCCTCAGATACTCAGATCCTTGCTACCACTAGGGAAGTTAGTAGTTTTGTTCGTGATCACCTACGGGCAGCTACTGATTCTCAAGAGGCAATTAAAAATAAGGTGGATGCTTATTTTGAGAAGGTCTATACCAAGCATCAAATGACCAACCATTTCAAGCTCTTGATGGAAAAGATGATGTTTCCTCCAGTCACTCAAGCTTTCAGAGAACAGGTTAGTATGCTCAGGGATCTTACTCCTGCCTTGGATAAATTCATTGAAAATCGAGATGATTTTGTGTCAGCAAAGGAGAGAGGAGGCAGTATTATTATGGATTTCAGGAACCTGTTGCTACCATTCTTGCATGTGGATGCCAGACCTATGATTGTACCTCCTTCTCTTCCTGCCTCTCCTCTAGTAGTACACCTCAGTTGACTCCAGTTCAGGCTATTCAAAGCTTCACACTTATGATCTCACAGAAGAGCACAGATTTCAGATCCGGTACAGTTTCAGTGGCTCACCCTCCAGTTGTTCTATCATCTATTCCCAATCCATCTACTCAATGTGAACCTACACCCTCTTCTGATCCTAAGGGAAAGACTCTTGTTCAAGAGGATGATTGAGTGATTATAAATGTTTTTGATAGGATTCACTTGTATTTTTGTAATCCCAACTTTCTATGATTGTACCTTTTGTACCTAAATGGAAATTTACTCTTACATTATCCACTTTACTGTGTTTATGTTTCCTTACAATCTGTTCTCTTTTTGTCTCTAAATTTCTCTGATTGTACCCTTCTTTTTGTTACTAACAAAGGGGGAGAAAATTCAACAAATGAGACCTGCGAGTGAAAAAGAAACAAATGAGAACTGGGAGTGAAATTGAAAGGGGGAGTAAAATGAGAACATTATTTTAATGTTTTTCTTAGGAAATTTTTTCACTGATATTAGTTTAATTTTCTTAATACTTTGGAATATGTTGTGATTATCAAAAGGGGGTGATTGTTGAACCCTCTGGGAAAATTAGTTGAACTCATATTTTGATAATCCCATTTATGTTCACTTATATTATGCTAATCCCAATTATTGTATGATAATCCATATATTGATTAATGGTTTATTACTTATTTCAGTATTTCGGTGCACCATGCACATATTCATATATTATAATATTTACATGATCTTTAGAGAATTCGGTTACTGGAAGGACATATTTTCTAACTTATCCCATTCTGCCAATAGAATGCTTAAATAGGGAAGTGGCCACTTTTACAAAACAAGCCTTACGATACGTAAAGGTCACCGTTACATCAAGTCTACCAATACATCAAGTCCACCGGTAGAACAATTCTACTATTATATGAGTCCATCGGTACAAAAATTCTACCCTTATACGAGTTCACTGATACATCAAGTCCACCGGTACAACAAGAAAACCATTATAAGAGGTCACTGATACATCAAGTCTACCGATACGTGAAGGTCATCGATACTTCAAGCCTACTGGTATATGAAGTCTACCGTTACACGAATGGTCACCATTACACTAAGTATACCGCTACCGATCATGTCTACCGATAGACATGAAGTATACCGATATTAAGGCTACCGTTAGAGAAGAGGTTACCGATAAACAAGGCAACTGATATCCAAAAATATCATTCCAAAGAATCCGACGTTGCCTTAATTTATTTATCTTTATTTAATCTAACCAATGGTCATATAAGGTATATTTTAATGCTCTATCATTTATTTAATAAAGGTTGTTGGGTGTCAGGAAACCATACCTCATACCTGAAAAAAGAAATCATTTCTTTTTTCGGAGCTCATGCCATAAATAAAAGAAGTCCCTGTTGCTGCAGTGACACGAAGTGAGACACACATGTGAATGACACGAGGAATATACAAGCGCAATACAGAGGTGACCTAAGAGTGAAATACACAAGAAGAGATCATTCATGCTCAACAAAGAAGACACAGAAGCTCATACACACTCAAGATTACTCAAGAAGAATTCGTTACATTCACAATGATTTTGAAGAACTTTGTCGACTACATTTTCAGTATCTCTGAACCTGGATGTAAAGCAGACGACACTTTGTTTTTCATACAAATACAAGAAGAGGACTCAGAACCATTTCTGATCAAATTTGAAGAAGTCCAGAGCTACACTGCAATCACTAGAGCCATTCTAAACTCTATATCTTACTCAGTGATTTATTATTTACATTACCAGCAGTGTGTATCATCTATTTTAATTTATACACACACATTATCCCAAACCTTAACTAGAGGATCTGTAAATCCTCATTAAAACTCCTTACATTTTCTATTTCCCACTATGTATAGTGGTAGAGGTCGTGTGTGACCTGGACAGCTGTATTTTCTGTTGTTTTTGTTTCCCATGTAGAACTGTGGTAGACATCTTTGACCTGGACAATTGTAAACTGTTGTGAAACCCGATCCAGGGTGTGGATCCAATTTATATAAATTTTTGAGAGGACTAAGTCTCAGCATGAGACTGAACCTCTTGGTCATATCTGCTATTATTTATTTACTTATGTCTAAAACTTTTTATTCTGCTTTCAAGTGCTTCAAAACATAAACTGTTTTCAAAGTTACTATGGTAAATGAATTAGCAAGTGTTTGCATTATTTAGAAATCAGTATGTTAGTTTCAAAAGAAAATCTGATCCTCTGATTAGAATAACTATGAATTAATCAATCCCTTGAGAACCTAGCTAAATGTTTTCTTTAGTTCAAATTCACTACAACTCAATTAGTATTTTAAATTGGGGGAATTTGGTAAAATATTTTAAAACAGAAATTTTAATTGGAACTCAATTCACCCCCCCCCCCCTCTTGAGTATCCACTCCGACCAACAAATATTAACAACCACATGAAATTTAGACCATTGCCTTTCCTAAGTGTTAAAAAAATTATACATAAACCTATTTGATGTATAAAGTGTGTAATAAAATCTATCATAGTTGGCTTCCATTAATAATTTCATGATTATAATTTTGTATACGTGACAGTAAATATTGTTTGATAAAAATATAAAATAATTTTATGGTTCAAATATTTCAACTATAGCAGGAAGAAAAAATTCATAAATATTGTTGGAAAAGGATTCATGCATTGGGTTAATAATATATTCATAATCAAGCACCATGATATAAACCCTATCATAGCTATAATTTTATACACCCTATGATGATCATCATAACTATGTTTTTGAAACAATAATAACAAAATTAACTATATCCAATCTCAAAAAAGAGGAATTGGGAAGAACTATATGAAGTTATAAGTGAGAGAATCACCAATACTATAATTTATTTAATTAATATGATGTAATAAAATGGCTATTACAGATGTTAAATTCCAATAATGTCTACATTAATTAATCCCCATTAGATTCCTTGGTTCTCATTTCTCATCAACCTTTTTAAATAATTTTCAATATCAATATTAACACTAAATTAAATTCATGGAGAGAATTAAAATATAAATAAAAAATAATAATTTACACTTCAAAACATCACAATCTATTTGAATATCTTTTTTTCTAAGGACAATCATTATAATCAATTTTAAATTAAAAAAATATTTATTCATAGATAGAATAATAATATTGAAAAATTTGTTTTTTTTGTGTTAGAAAGGACCCAAAATTAATACAAAAGGATCACCATAAATATTTCAAACAAAATAAAGTTAAATTCCCCAAAAATCATATTTTATGACAATGGAATGATGAGGAGGTTTATATAGAAAAATGACAATACCAAAAAAACAAATACCATCTAAAATAATGTTTGGAAAGAGAAAAAATAGGAAGCCATGATTATATGGGATGAAATAAATCCACCTTAATATGATGAAGAACCTTGAGGATATAGGATTACATAGATGAGTTTTTCGTTGATTAACCAATGTGAATACTTAAAACCCCAATAAATGTAATGGAGGAGAGGTGTGTTTGATCAGTGAGAAGAAATATGGAATTCATATGGTCTATGATAGAGTTTTTTTAATATATAATTGATTGTGGTAAGTTATTTAATTACAATTTTTTAAATTTTTTGGAAGACAACAATGTTTAGAAACATGATTTCTCAATCAGTGCTTCGACACTTAAATTAGCTCTATTCTCAAACATAAAATTTCACCCAATTTTTTACATATTTACTACAAAACATGCTCCAAATAATAAAGAGTGGACAAACCCAGTTTTTCAAATTTTTTAGTCAAACAATTCAAAAAAATAATTATATAAATAATATAGTCTTTATCTGAAAATGGAACCATTGGAATAATAATTATCCAATTAATTTTATAGTCTTCACTAATAAATTCAATTTTATGTTGGTTAGTCATTAAATGGGTATAAACACAACTTCCTCAATAAAATTAATCACTCCCATGAAAATTGAAATTATATCATAACTTTCCATAATACCATTATTCCCAGGATAGTCTTACCATATAGAAGCTTCCCTTGAGATTATAAAATCAGAATTCATGGCATAATAACAGTGATATTTGGATTTCACTTTATCATTTATAATATTATATTTTGATAGGTTTTTAGTTATAAAATTTTTAATATGAACATGGAACATATTTTGGATTACATCAACTAAGGTGGAAACTCAAATAGACATGTGACCTTCCCAAAAATCTCCAAAATTTCATAGGGTCACAAAAACACCATGGAATGAGTCCCATTATTTTTGTTATGATGAGATGATATTTATGGTTATGGAGTTTTGAATATATTTTATAAGAATAATAATTACAAAAAATTAAACCATTGTGAAGAATAATATATATATATATATATATGTGTGTGTCCATATTTTTTATCAACCATTAATAAATTATCTTCACATTCACTATCATATATTGATTATTTCACAATCCCACAAAGGAATCCTTAGTTAGTATGTTAAAAAAATGTTGGGCTATAATTTCATATCAATAAAATTATTCCAAAGTATCCATTTATAATGATGATTGGGGTCTATTATTATAATTGATTATAATTAGTTATTTTTGGTAATTCTATGAAACAATAATTTTTTGGATGCACAACTCTATTTGGGATTCTTTTTTGGATAATAATTATTGTTCAATATTACATGCAATCCCTCATCCTTAATGTGTCCCTTATATAATTTATAGTAGAATTTAGGGTCTCCATTGAAAATTTTATAACAATGAACTAGATGTAACCTTGTGATCTCTAACACTTTAAACCTATATATACCATCAATATTTATGGTGAAAATAATGGATATTAATTGTTCAGATTTTCACATCTAGTGTGTCACCACCCAAATGAAATTATTTAGTAAATGTTCACAAGGTAATGTTATGAGTAATTCTATCACCACATTATCCCATTTCAAGGTTGTAATCAATATTTTATGGAGGCATATAGACTAATACTAATGTTCTTGCCTAATCTATCAGATAATATTATATAATAAAAATACATTTCTCCATCGCATCTCATACATGGAAAATAATAATATTACTTTATGTTATAATACATTAAAGTGGTTCTGGGTTTGATGATCCACCTATATCCTTGAAAATAAGATATAACCTATATCCTTATAGGTAAAAGAGAAAAATAAAATTTACTAGATAAAATATTTCTCCCTTGGGATAGATACCAATCTCTGATTGTATATATAAGATTTATATAGATTTTATGAAACATTGTAACTTATTAACTAATTACTTCTCATAATGAATTAATAAATGAAGTTAAGGGGTTAAATTAATTATATTAGGTAATTAAACATTGTTCTGTAACCTCACTTATAAATTAATCCAATTTTTTTGATCCATGGGGTCCTTTTAATTATTCGATTATTTTAGATTTCATGGATATGAATTCCATCCAATGGATTAGTGACAACAATCCCATTTATCATTTTGTATGAAATTTAAAAATCAGATTTTTATTAAATTCCACAAACCATCACTATCATAGGTTCAAAAGATATTTGAGATTTTTTTATAAAAACCCTAATTATCAGAATACATCCTACACTTCTCCACATAAATTTACTACCTCCATTATTTTAGTGCTTGTAAATCTGATTTATATTCTAAATCATGGGTTATGTAACCTCTATCTTTTTTCCTAATGTGATGAAAACTATAATCCAATACAAGTATACAATAAATGGTAACATAAAAAACATAATTTATTGGTTTTAATAAATTATATATATTTACTGGAATATAAATGATTAACATAACTATTGATGATTATTCATTATTCAGCCCATTAAGGTAATAAAAAAACTCTAGGACTAACCTGAATATTACTCCCTCGTAAGTTATTTTGGGAATGGGTGATTCTATATTTGAGAAACCATTAAAAAAAATTTACTAGGAATTCCTAATAATATTCTAATATTAAATGAATTTTTTCATTCCACCCATTACATTACATCATCACTTAATTTTGGATAAATATAGGATAACTTATATAAAATAACATGCCATCATAATTTTACCTCTTGAATCCATAAGGTTCACCTAAATAACACTACATAGATATGTTGACCCAATAATATTCCTACAATGATCCACATATGATTAAAATTACCCTTCATAGTCTATAAATATTGTGGAATATAATTCATGAATACGATTAGAAATTTTCTAATTTATTTGTGATATAACATGTTCATTCCTGCCAAAAAAATGTCCATTGATTATGTTCAATTTCATTCCTAGATATTAAAAGTGTAGATAACTTATATTAATGGATGTCATATAATCATATGATCCATTAATTTTAAGATAATTATAGTTCGAAAAAATGTTTATTTTGCAGGACCACCCAATACCAATTAACTATTTATAATTATCATCAATATAATGAAATCAATAAGTATTTGTAATGTTCACCAAAATTAAAACATGATAGTTAATTGACAAAATTAGTGTTCTACTGACATCCTATACAAAATGTAAATAGAGGGTCCCATGGTAGTAATGTATCAAACGAATTGTATTGATTTTATATCGTCCTGAAAATTATGTACTTCTTATTATTTTATAATTGTAATATAGTATTAAACAAATGATATGAGTTGTGTAAAAGGCCCAAAATAAATTATAAATTCCACTATTTAATATTTGGGTAATCACAATAAGTCTTATGAGAAAACAATGATAAATTACATAACTATAATTGAAGTCTCAATCCCTTAGTTTTTTCATAAACTAAGAGTAATGTTATATAACACTCCTAGAAAATCACCTCGTGATGAGTTTTTCCGTCGCAAATAAATAATATGTCTTGTTATCCAAGAAAAAATGTATGTTGGAGGTCCAAATATATTGGAGAAATCATAATAATCAATTGATCATCCTAGAGATAAATATTTTTCCATAACACATCATGAAAAAAAGGATAAAAAATATCTACGTATGGAGAAATGATTCAATGTGTGACAAAAATATATGTTTTAAAATAAATATATTTTTTATACCCTATTATTATTCATTAATAATAAATTATTTCACAACTTATTACCACAACTAAGGGAATGTACTTAGACATAATCATGTTTCAATTATTACCTAGTTTCATAGGATTATCGTAGTTATATTTTCATTAGAGGGACTCAATACTAATCTATACAGGAATTGAATAATCCCAAAATAATCAATAATATTTTTTGTAATCATTACCTAATGCCAAATAATAATCTACCACATTATCCAATGACTTTTTCTTCGATAATAAGAACAATGTTTTTTCATGTGAAAGATGAATTATATTAAAGGCTTCAATCAATCATTGGAATAAAACTCTAGTGAAATGATTGTAATTTCATAAAATTAGTTTTTTAAAACTATATTAATCCCATTACATTGATAATGGGTGAAAAAATCCCATGTAATGGTCAATTACATGGTATCGAAATAGAAATATTATTTCAAAATACCCTCATATTCAATATACTAAATATTTTAACGTAATTTACCTTTGTAAATTTTTAATTATCATCTGTGGTTTGGAAAATAATGTATAATTCCAATTAATTTCATCATAATTGATGTTAGGGTATCAAGGAACACTATGCCCCTCAAAATTATATACAATATTCTTATTCCAATTATTTTATTTAAACCATTGAATATTATGAGTCTTTCAGTGTGGAAATTCATGAGAACAATCCTTATCCAATTTCAATCATGGTTAAAATTATTTATCCTATGATGGGTTGTATACCACACCTATTCCCATGTAACAAGATATAAATACATCTTCCTTGAAAATTATATGATAAAATGGAGGATTTATTCCTAAAAATTAACCAATTTATCCCCACATAGAATATAGTGGAGGAGTTAAAGGGGATGGAAAATATATAAAATAAAATAAAAAGTGGAATCCATTAAAAAATAACAATTTTTTTATCAAAAATGATAATCATGAATCAAGTATTAAAATAAATAACAAACCATTGAATATAAAAAACCACGTTCCTCTATAAACCCTAAATAAGTAATATAGTCAACAACTGAAGAACCTTTATCTAAAGGATGTACAAATAAATAATTATTCCAAATTTTGTTCCCAACATCCTTGGAATCAAATGTGATGATACAAAGAGTCTTTGATAGACATTAAATCAAACCTAAAACTTGATATTCCAACGTCATATATGCCTTTTACCAAATTCATATACAAACAAAACTAAAATTGTGTTACGATACATTTTTATTAAAAATAAACCCAAGCTAACCCTCATACTAGGATGGAAGTTTCTCGTTGAATGATAGAAAGTAAATTTCCTATAATAAAATTCTTTAAAAATCTTCCTTCGAATTAAATAACTACTTTTTCGAATAGATATTTGAAAAAAATATTAAAAAGTTCCTAAAAAAGACAAAACATGGTCTATCTATAGTCTGATAGGTGATACACAAAAATAAATAAAATAACTAGAGGATAATAAATAAATTCATCAACATGGAATAAATAACATATCATGAAAATTTATATGAAATACTATTCATGGAAAACATTTACACGTAATCAAAGGGACATTATGAAATGATGATCAGAGATAAGGTACCATTGTAGATATCAAAACAAAAATATATCTAATATTGGTTCACATAATAATGTTACATAACTATCTATATCTCACCATGTTACTTCATTTAACATCATGGATCTGCTAACATGACCACACTCTGACAATAGGAAATTCCTTACATTTTTATGAATCATCCAAAATGATTTCCTTAATACACCCAATGGATTTATGTTTGGTGTGATCATATCTATATAGAAATGATCGACCAAACATTTCCTATGTATAGATTGTTATATAAAAATAATAATATATTTATAAAATTTAAAGATTTAATTCAGATACATTTTTTACAAATACAAGTACAAAACATATTTAATTGGATTAGATAATGTAATCAAATAAATTTTGGATATATGTTTTTATAATAATGTAACATAGAGGAAAATAAATGTTTTATAATATGATGAGAACTACAGGATCCTCAACCACTTTCTATGATTGAGTTTTTATGAATAATAAAAACAATATCCGTTATGATACAAGATCCCCTAAAAAGAACTCAATGAGCTCTTGATTTTTATCCTCATCTATACCATCACATTGTCTACATAATGTGGTTTAACGTGAGGGATAGGTAGGGATTGGAATTACTATTTATACATGTATAGAAATTCACCAATGGAATTTTGGTTACCATGTGTTTTTCCAATTTTAAATAAATTTATATTTCACTACAAAAACTAATTTCAATTATTTTTGGAACCTAAGATATTAACATTCGAAATATTTATTTTCATCTTGAAATTAGTTTATCCATACAATATAGTTTTTTAAATCCATGAAAAATAAATTTATCTAATATCCAATTCATGAAATATATCATTAAATATCAAATAAAATGGATTATAATATTTGAATAGAAATATTTATAATGATCAAAACATCCAAGGTTTATAAAATCATAGTTAACAATGAAATAGTCATTTATAATTTGGTGAAATATCACACCAATGAATTTTGACTATTACGGAAGGTGTAGAAGTCTCTAAAGACCATAATAATTCCATAAAAGAAACCCCATATAGTTTTTACTTGGGTACGATAATCCATAATCCACCATGTTATTAATGGATGTGATAAATTTCAATATAGAAGAATAATTTCCCAGAGGAAGGTTGGATCACCTTAATTTGGTGTTATTTAAAGAATCATGGTGAAATATAAAAAAATCGAAATAACATATTAGAGGATATTGTTGTTTAATGTGTAACAATAGAAATAGTATTTGAATAGGTAAAATATATGATTCTGTGATATTAAAGGGAAGATGATTTCACAGTATACTTTTTTTTTAATTTTTTAGAAAATAAATTTCATAACCAAATGTTTTTTCAATTAATGGGATGACCATTAAAATCATATATGTTTCGAATCTTTTGGTTTTATATGGATTACTTTTCAATAATCACTTTCCATACAAAAAACATGTGGTATTTTTTATCCATAATTTTATTATTATTTTTTAATTTTATCAACATGGAAAATGAAATATACAAATATATATAAATTAATAAAACAAATCATTAAAATAATGCAATAGATGGAATGATTGAACTTGTATTAATTCGTTTCAAGGTGTGAATTGACCCAAATTGTTATGGAAGTGAGATTAATAATTGATTTAACGTGAATATATTTTTATTCTTCTGATTACTGTGATATTGGATGATTAGTTCACTATTTTATTATATTTGTATTCTCCTTATAACATTCCAAATAGTGGTTAACTGTGCAATTCATTAATACCCATCAATTAATTTAAATTATATATTCAATATTCCCTAGAGTAGTCCAGATATTCAACAGGTGGAATACTAAATCTTTATAATTTGGGAACAAGATTGAATAATTTTGAAATAATGTACATAAACATTTAATGTTTGAAATTCCTTGATTTACCCCCACCCATGTTTTCACTTAGTTTTTAAAATCACACCAATTTTGTACTCAAAAAAGCAGTTATTAGGACACATGGTTTGGAAAATGATCAAAATGGTTTTATTGGTTTATTATTTATTGATTCTTATATTACTATAATTTCCAATTTATCACTTACCAATACTTATTAGATATGTTATGGACTATATTGAGGGATACATAACAATTTTTACTCAAAACCTTCGCCGAGGGCCTTGATATTTGGTAACATGATAAATCATGTTCTCAGTTATGTAGTGTTGAGGTCCAAGGACAATATTTGAGCTAGTTTCCTTTGTCAAATTCTGTAGATGATATCATGATAGGACTCTAAATTTAGTTTTCATTTTAAAAATATATATTTATTATGTAATGAGATTAATATGATATTGATAATAGATATGTTTCTTATATATACATGAGTAATGATATATTTATGTTGTTGAATATTTTATCATGTGGCACATTATTTTTTTTATATTGAATGACTATCCTAGATGATTCCTTTTATCATTTTTATATTTTTACAATAGTTTTTATATTATGTCAAGTGTGATTATTATTATTATTTACTAGGGGGTACATGCACCACATATTATCAATTTACACCACCACGTCTAGTTAGTAGACACTATTATATGGGGAGTCATTATTGTGGTCACTTAGTGTACTAGGTCATGTTAATATTGATTGAGATAGGTTGGGATGTTGAAAATCATTATGAGAGATTTGTTTTTAGGTATTATAATTTGTGATATTATCAAATAGTATTAGATTAATTGATCATGGTATGGATATTTCTTTTACTTAATCCCAACACCAATATGAGCTCAATTCCATATTTTTAGTTGATTTAGTATTATTATTCTTGTTTTTATTAGTTACAGTTAAGTTTAATTTGATCAAATTTGTTGATTTTTGTTATTATTTTTTAATTTAGAGAATTTATATTAATATGATTTGATTTTATTACAATAAATTTGATATATATGATTTACCTAACATTTTTATGATTATGTGAGATCAATTATCATACTTCCAGGAGAGATAGTGTGACTAATGGGTTATTATTCACTTATAGTGTGTATTCCAATATATCATTATAGTGGAATTATTATAATATAAATCATAATTTTTATCTGTTTTTTTATATTATTTCATTTCACAACAATATATGTGTATAGTTTTATTATAATGATAGAGGGTATGGAATGGGTAGAGTTATGCCTCTGTAAGGAGGGACCTTATACGATATGGGTTTTTACATTAGTGAGTAATATTTTTTTTCTACATCCCATATACTTTAATTTTATAATATGAGTTTATGATAAAATTGTATTCTGTCATATGTGGACATAGATTCTATAAATTCTTTAGTAATTTATGATGAGGCACTGTTTTATGAGTTTCCCTGTGATTAATGTGATGGAATCATGAATGTTACTTTATATATGGCGACATTTGATACATTTGGCCAATAGACTATATTGGATAGATCAATGATGAATTATTTTTTCTTAGGTTAGTTGTTATATAGATATTATTAATATGGTGTGTCATTTATCATTCATATTCATGCAAGTGATATGTGGTTCTTTGGTTTGAACTATAGAATACTGGATTATTCCATGAATGTTAACTCATTATAGATGGAGGAATGGGAAGATTCTTCTCGACATAGATTGATTCATTGTTGGTGACATCAAATATATAGAAATGATATGTTATGGTTTCCATAATTATTTATTTGAAACAATTGAAATTTTTTTTCATAAGGAGTGGAATGATAATGACATTCATAGAAGGAATGGTTTTTTATTTGTGCTAGAGTTTTAATTTATTATTGATTAGGAGAGACTCATGAATTCATCAGATGAATAGTATGTTCAGTGGAACTATGGGTTCAAAAGTCATAGATTTTATTTTTATTTATAATTGTTGATGTTTTATTCCATTGATAGTGTTATACTAAATACACTCTTTTTATAGGATCTAGAGAGTGAATATTTACATGAAATGTGAGTTATTTGAGGCAATATGTTGGAACCTCACCTTCAAGATGATAATCTTAAGTTTTTGTTTGTTATAATTGACCTATAATGAATTTTGTGGTATTTTAATTATTGTATTTTTTTAATGTAGAAGTTATAAAGTGATTGAATTGCAAAATTCAAGTGACTATTTGTTGATTGGAATCAATTATAATGTCACTAAAATGTATTGTAATGTCACATTTTTCTATTATATAAATTTGGGTGAGATAGAATGTATGTTCAATATCTTGAATCCCATATGGGGATAAGATCATTAGTTGATTTTATTAATAGAGTGAACCTATAATCTCATACCCATTATTCATGTCATTACAATGGAACTGGATTCAAGAAATCATATCACAAATGGAGAAATTGTTTATTAGACTTGGTTAATGAGTTTAATTCTTCAATTTCATATTTATAATTAAAAATTTCTAATACCACATAGTATTTTCTTCATTAAAACCACATTCCACATTAGCATTTCCATGTGAATCAATCATTAATAACATCAATGTATCTTTGTGAAATAGAACATATCAATGGGGTGATAAAAAAATCTATGTATTGGTATGCATAAAATGAAATCAAAAAAGGAATTAATAATATTTTAGTGGAAAATAACCTTTTCAATTTACAAACATATATTTCAATTATTTTAATGTATGAAGGAAAATGTTTCCATTGATAATAACCTTTTAATAATTAAAATTATGCATCTATGAAAATATTATTCATGATATGGATAAATTAAAATCACTCCACATTTTAGAAAAAAAACATTATGAATTTTGAAAAATGGTCAGAAATTACCGAATTCAGAAAATGAATATATGGTTTTATTCGCACAATTTATTTACAAGTAAAAAATGTTTAAATTTTTTTAATAAATAATTTGAGTACTCTATATAAAATTTTCAAAAAAATAAGAATCCATGGATTTTGAATAGAAATAGTTATCGATTTGAATGCCAAACAAAAACAATTCTGAATAATGATGACAATTTAAAATAAATCTTTTCCACCAAGGAATAATTTGAATTTTACACCCATTTAATGAATTAAAATATAATGAAAACTTAAATACCATGTATAATATTTGATTAATGATAAAATATATCAATTTTTTAGTATACACGCCTTATAAAATATATATTTTTTGATATAAGATATGACTTACATATTTAATTGTGAGATGAGAAAATACATTATTTAGTTATGATTTATTTCATATATGTCCTAACCTCATATATAATAAATATACATTTATTATAAAATTTTTATAGAAACCTAACAATATATTTCATTCAGTTTATCATTTATTTATTATATTGTAACACATTTTTAACAATATTTTTTTATTAAAATCATAGTTTTGGGTAATGATTGCATTGTTTTTTATGTATGGTTTGGTTCATTAGTTTTTATCATTGTATATTAATTATAGTTATATCATCTTCAGAATTTTAATCATGATGTTATTACTATTTTTATTCATTATATTCATATTTATTTCCATTGTTAAATTATATATATATATATATATAAAGTAATTGCATCTTTCATGGAGTAGTTAGTCCATTATTTCACAAGAGAGATATTTTTATTATGTAACAAATGTATTGAAAGAATGGAAAATAATTCTTATCAATAATATAATAATTATTATATCATATAAATAATATATATTTATAAAAATAATTTTTATTACTATCAATTTGTACAAAAAATGGGGGATGGATTACATCACTTTGTGGTTATGGTATTCCATACATACAACTTGGAGACATTATCATTTTCCAATAAATTTGAAGTAAAAAAAATTATTGATGATATTTTAAATGTGTATACATATTTATGTCATAAATAATAAATATATTAATTATTTTATTCATTATAACCATCGGAGTGAAATGGTGATGAGTCATGAATTACACCATTTTGTGGTGATGGTATTCCATACAAACGGAGGAGGAATGTTTTCAGTTTTTCATATGGAATAGATATTGAATAATGTTTTACTATAATAATAAGAACATATCAGAATAATTATGATACCATAATAATTTTAATTGGATGGTTAATATTAATTTAGAGGTATTGAAATAAAAATTAAACGCTAAGTACTTGTTCAATATGATTACATCTTCTTCAGTAGACATCCTATTGATATAATCTAATGTGATGTAGAGTAATAAATATATAATAAAAACTTCTATAACTTATATTGGTATATTTAATATATGAAATATAATTATTATTTCATCATTGATTTCTCAATGTGTTGTAATTAAGTGATGGATGAGGTTCTCTTTTATAATTGAAGTGAGGGACACACTGGGAATTTCAAAAAATTATAAATTATAATAAAGAGATTATTAAACAAATTATATCAAAATAGTAAAGGATTCAGCCATAGGGAAGGATAAAGAAGAAATATCATCAAAAAATAATATTTGGATCAATAATTTCTGTTTTTAATATTGTTTTATTTGGTTTAATCACTTTGACGTCTTATTTTATCATTAAATATGGTAATTGTTTTACTCATAAATGTTAATATATTTAAATATATGGATGTTTTTTTTCATAAATGAATATGGAGGAAGGATTAGGTTATATACTACACTATTAATTTTATATTATAAATATATTTATTCTTAAAATTTTTGTTACATTTTTATTTTTATATATTATTTATAATTTCAATTATGAAACTATTCCCTTAATTTGCTATCAATTACATCAGAGAAGAGGTTTATTTTGATGAAAATTAATTTAAAAAACACTAAAATTTTATATTACACTTTACAAATAGTGGAAAAATATATCACTAAAATTAAATCACATGCCAAAATATTTTATTATTTTTTTACAATTTATATAATTTGAATACATATTGTATTACTATTGCACAATAATTAGTTATAATTATATATCTACTAAAAATGATGAATAAATTATAATCATGAATATAATTTAAATATAAAAAATTTAAATTTATATTCATTCATAACATTCAATTTTTCATATAAGAAAATGTAATATATATTTTAAACTAAGAGAGTATAATTTTTGTAAATATTTTAAATTTTATTATTATATTTATCATGGTCATACAAATGTCTCCATGAAAAACAAAATTTTAAGAATATGGTTAAAATGTAATAATCAAACTCACCATATATGAATTATGATTATAAATTTTTACCTTATCACTTATTTTTAAAATTAGTTATACGGATTTACCCATTACAAAGGTGATCAGTTTTTCAATAATGATTAGGCTTAACAACTAACAAATGGGGGAATTTTTTCGAGATTATAACCTTATGATTAAAAATATGTAATATAGATAATCAAATTTAATATCCATATATGGTAGAAATTTTTAATAATATTATCGAAAAAATGAGACAATAAATGTTTTTATTGAATATTTGTATTTTTAGTCATAAAATGTGACATATATTATTTTATCATTGAAATAAAAAGTGAGACAAATGATAAAACATATTTTTATAATATAATTTATAACTATCAATAAATTCATTCATTGATAATGAACATTTTAATATATTAGTATAAAAACATATTTCACATATAAAAGAAATTCTAAGACAAACTTCAACATTTTTTCCAAAAATAATTTTATTTTCATTTGTTATAAATGTTAAACTAGTGAAATTATTTTATACCACTCTAAACCAAATATGCTTTGTAATTTATATTTTTATATTCATATTCAAAAATTTAATTGATAGAATATAACTATTATATAATATTTTAATTATAAATCGTGGGTTGTTTAATCTTGGTGTTTTGATTATTGTAGGAACTCAGTTAAACAAAATTTATTATAGATAAATATATAATAAAATACCAATATTTTACATTATAAACCCCATAAGATGAAATATTACCTTAAATTTTCAATTCTATGATTCAAATAGATGATTTTAGTTTTTCCACATCACACTCTTATGGTAGCAAGTAGCTTCTTTGATGTAATGGTGTTACCCTGAGTAATTAACTGGGTAACTGGTCTTTTTTAACATAACCTGTGATTTGGGATTCAAATCTTCCAATAGTTTTTACATATATAAATTATCCTACAATAGGGGAATGACTTATAATTTAATATATTTGGATGATCATGTATTCTCTTCTTCTTGATAGATAATTGGAACCCATCATGAATTCAATGGAGATTGGTTGGAAATTCCAATTACTTATCTACCGTACCAAAATGGTCAATATTTTTTTTGAAGGGAATGATATATGATGTGATTTTGTTTAAATTCATTCCAAATAATATCACTATATAATGTGGTGATATTCCGTGAATACCTTCTCCAAAAATTCTATAATTAGAACATTCTGTTGATCATCAACACAACCAATTTGTTGACTATGATGAGATATTATGTGTTGTGGAGTGCATATTAAATTTTATACAATTTTATCAACTAAGCCAAGTCCCAATAGTGTTTCAATTTTTATTTCGTTACATTAGTGATCTACACATCTTTCCAAAAAGGGATTCATAGGATTCACGTTGAAGGCTTGGGTAAAATATAATCTTATATGAATATTTCAACAAATTAAGGTCTTGATCCTAACCACCATTAAAACCTATATATAAATCAATAAACATGTTTACATAAGTTTTAATTATCCTAAAATATGAAATATGTTTCAAAGGTTGATAAGAAATTATGAAACTCAACTCACATTCCAATTCACAATGACGAAATTTCATGAAAATCAAGGTAATCCTCAAATCCTAATCATATACAATAATGCATGGTACAACATGAGACCTTGATAATTTATAAATATAAATTTTGGAAATATGATCATGATATAAGCCTTAAAATATGGAAATTACAAATGATGACTTTGTATACTGATCTAATAAAACACATATATTATAATGACCTTTATTCATTTTAGAGAGTCCCATCATAAATTAGATATTGATGTTTTATAATTTCTTTTATCTTATTTTTGTTCAATATAATGTCCCATTATATATATTACTCTGAAAAATATGTTAAAGACATAAAATGCACTATGAAATATATTTTTTAATATCTCTCTCCATGTTATGCCCAGAAAAAAACTATTTCAAATATATATACATTATCATACATCAAGGATGAATATAGAATTAATAACTACGAGATTCATATAAATGATACATCATAATATAATGTATGGAAAGGAACCTTACTTTATTAATTATCATTATAATTCTATTATAATCATGTTTGACCTCGAAAACATTTATCACCTTCTTCTACTGCTCAACATATTCCTTCTTCACCACATTAATCATTATAGAGATTGAGGTTTTCATAGTCATTAAAAGAAATATTATTTCTCCCAATACATCACGATTTCAATTTACTTCCATTTAATTTTTATATCTATTGGATCATTTTTTATCCTCACCATAAATGGGATATATTTATCCTTTTGTCTCTAAGAAACATCCAACTTTATCTACTTTCTATGATGGGAATATATTAATAACTCATTATCCCTGATCAACTCTAACCATCATCTCTTGAACATATTCAACACATTATATATATATAAATATACATTATATTTATTGGAACAAAATATATTCCACTTTTTTCACCATAAATATAATACATATACAAATTTTATTAAAAAATTAATAGATAAATCATAATCACGAGATCTATAATTTTATTTACAAGACTTTACAAGGAATGAGATAAAAGCTCTCAACATATCATTTGGTATGATGATAGAATCCAATACCATCTATGATTAATTATTATAGATTAAAAACATTTAACCACCTTAGGATAGAATATAAATAGGTGTGCCGACTAAGAATAACTTTATTTTCATGAAATTTTACTCAAATTCATATATTCATAGTAACATGGATCCCTTCTGAGTTAATATAGTATTTGGGATCGACGTACCTGAAACATTATTCACAAAAACTTTATAATAAAAAACCAAACTAAGGATAATATGGATCTCATATAACATGGTTTCTCTGGTCAAATATTTAATAAATTATATCCGCCATGAAACCACATATATAATCTTGATTGAGATTATGTGACCTTGAAAATTGTTATTTTGTTAAAACCATTCTAAATTTAAATTTATTAATGATGTATTTCCATCCTTATGGACTTATATAAAATCATTTATTGATATTCATTTTTCCACAATACGTCTAAATTTTTTATACTATAATCTATATAGACTACAACAAAATAATCATTCTTATCTTTAAAGACAATATTCCTCACATATATGAAGATAACGATGGAATCATTAAGAACCAATTTAATCACTATATATTCGTATTATCCATAACCCATGAAGATTTATTTCTTGGTTATATACTACATCACAACTCCTAATTGATTAAATCCCAAATAAAGTTTAATATTGGATAAATTTTGAGTTATTTAGAGATGAGAAAACAAGGAATCAACACTAGTATTAGAAATTTGAAGTATATTGTGTTATAGTTATTTTCACGATAATCAATTCATAGATTTATTGATCCATTATTAATATTAATGAAATTAATTTTTACCCCACATGGAGGAATAGTTGGTTTAATAAATCCTATATCAATATTCTACTATAGATTCTTCTTGATTTCCTATAACTCAATCGAATCCATTATATATATTGTCATTTAAATTGGGGTAGCATTATGTATGAGTTCTATTGAAAACTAGACATCAAAATTAATTGTGAAACTATTTAACTCTTCCATAAACACATTTAAAATCTCCATCATGGTAGTCATATAATATGTATTGTATTTTATGAAAAATATTTCAGGAAATAATCCATTTTGAAGTGGACTCAAGACCCATATAATGGATGATATTTCCAATAAAAGTATATATTTACCATGAAAATGACATATTATCATTGATAGGTTTTTAATATCCAATATGGATTCCATTTATCAAAAAATTATGTGGTATTTATACTGATTTAGATAATCCATTCATAAGATAAAATAAAATTTACCCATAAGGAAAATAATAAGGAAATAAAATTTCCCTAAAATTTTCCATAAAATACCTCATTTATGTTCTCACTATATCCTTCCAATTGAAACTGTTTCCAATAAAAAAACACCACTTACCTATATCCCCTGAGATAGGATAAATGTCCACAATATCCTTTTCCATTTAATTTCCTTCCCAAAGGGTGAAATATATTATCTATGTAAATAATCAATTGATTAAATATAGATTGATTAGAATTCTTGTAGAGTCAGGGAGGTTGTTGATGCATGAAGCAATATAAAATAATTACACCATGTGTTTGATCACCATTATTCTCTATAAGTGATTGGTTATTGACAATATCATGAGTCATCATATAGACGTATAATGATATATTATCAAATATACTGTTGAAATAATTACATAAATTTTTTCTATTTTCTCTTGAAAAATGTAACCCACTTCTTCATCCAATATTTGAAACATGAAATTGAAAAATACTTTTCAAATATATATAAATATTTATGTATTATGTTTATTATTTTATATAATTTGGAAAAAATCGTACCAATTTGGATTAAAAAAACAGTTTCTTATAGATCAAAATCATCTCATAATGTAATCGTGATTCCATATTCTTTGTTATGTCCTCATTAACTACCACAAAATTAATCACATATGAATCAATTATAATTAAATTATAAATAAACTAATTATTTAGAAGATGGGGTGAAGGAATTATATGAAGGGTGATCCCAAATTATTATTAAGTGTAAACATAAGAATTAACAGTAGAATTTCAATAATGAAAATTTAATTAACATCTGGGTATAATGACATAATATAGTATAATCACCATAAAATAATATAACACATACCCATCAAACGTAGATCAATAAACATGCGGTAGGTAATAAATAATTAACAATGGATGGGTCATTAAAATTAATAAATCATGATCATTTTGATATTAATATTGATAAAATGAAATGTTAATAACCAATAATATTAAAAAAATAAAACATGTTAGTATTATAGATTATTATTTAGGTTGAATTCTTACAAGAACCCCTATAACCCCCTCACAAATTGAATAACCATATGATTGACTTCCATTCAAAATGAAATTGAGAACATTCATATGACACCCATTGTGAAATACATATTAATATTACACAGAGATATCTTAGTGAAACTATAATATAATATGTAAAATAACCAAAACAAGAATAAAGTAAAAAAATGAGAATCTCCAACTAAAAATAAAAAAACATTGATTATGGATTTGATAACATTATTATACCGTATAAAAAATTTTTTAAATGAAAATATATTTAAAAGACAATTATATATAGGAAAGGAAATGGGTTCCATAATAATATTTTTACGACAAGATTAACCCATGGGAAAGAAACTAGTTCATTTAAAATATCATTGAAACATGGTTAACCCATGGTAAAGAAATATTTTCCTTAGTATTAACATAATCCATCTAAATAATTAAATTTATTGTATTATAAAACAAATTCTTACTGCGGTTTATGTATCACCAATCCTTATTTTTTTAATTAATTGAAACTCCATTAAAATTTCATTAAAACCATTTTTAAGAATATAACCATTTCACTATGAAAATCACAATAAAAAACTAAAAATTCAAAAAATATATTTTCAATTAATTTTTCTACAACAAACCCATTAGTTTCATATAAATTTCACATTTTGGGAAAAATGGAAAATATAAAGTGAACACCATTTCATTTTTTTATCACTAAAATACAAAATTTTTCTAAAAAAATTAAAAATGGATTTTAAAGGAGCCATTTTGAAAATATTAATAAATTTCCATTTATAAAACAATTATAAAAAAATTCAATTACCAGGTTAAATGTTTTTGGGAATTTTTTTATGTTTATAAGGTAACATTTTATTGAAAACATGGGTATGGGAGAGAAATATTCCTTATCCAAAATAAGGCACATGATTTGTTTCGAATATAAATAACATTCTTGATGATTATTGAATAAATAATGGAGGAAATTGAAAGAAAAATAAAACCATAGTATTTAGTGTATTATAAAAAATCAATGGTGGTTCTTGAAAATAAAATGATATTATTTCCTCTATATAAATATTTAATATAACCATTCTTAAATGAAATGTGATTGTAACAATATATCTATTGTAGTTTGGTAAATATTCAATTGTAAGACCTTTGGAAGAATAATTTCAAATGATATTAAAAATAACATGAAAATAAAGTGTTTACTAAAAACATGTAATTTTTGTAGTATATGAACCTTATAAAATAGTATTAGTTTATAACATATCATATTTCTCAAAAAATACAATTTTAGATGATCAATAAATACATTGATATTTACATTGAAGTGAGAATTAATCAGTGAATTGATTATTTTTATACAATACTAATCCACATAAAAATGAATAAATTAATTCTAAGATAATAAAATGTAATTAAAATCTTAATCATTAAATATAATTGAAAATGGAGTATTAATATTACCCAATGACAATAAATTGACTTATTAAATTATTTTTAATGTGGTAACATTCATGTAAAAACCACCTAGTTGAAAAAAAAATTTTACACATAAAATAATATGAAATTTGAAATATTATTTATATTAAAATTATTATGGGAATTATTTAAACCATAAAATATAATTTTTTCTCAAAAGAATAAAATATTCCTCAACGATGGGAAATTGAGACAAAGTCTTTTACCTATATCCCAGACTGTCCACGTAGGTCCTTTAACTTGAGGATAATAAAAATATATCAGTTATATTTTTAAATAATTAAATATTATAAGTATAATAACTTATACATAAATTATTTAATTTATTTATTTTTAATGGAATATTTAAATTATAAATCATCGATGTCCACATCGGGAATTTTGAGGGCAATAAATTCATTCATTCAGAACGTATTTGGTTTCTTTACTGTTTTCAATTTTCTATTTATTTCATCATAAATAAAATAATAATCATGAAATATTTATCACATTTATAAATATATTTATGCTTAAAAATAAAAATGGATGATGTTTAAGAAAAATGATCGATGTAATAATCATAAAGACGGAAGGTCGAATGTGTGCATGAGTAACATTTCCATTATCAACGATCATTATATAAAGAAGGTAAGTATTATTTTACCTTTATAGAATGATAATAATAAAAAAAATGTACTATTTTTTCCTTAATTATAAATATATAAATATATATATCATAAAATTTATGTAGTTTGGCTAAAACTATCTGATTGCATTATAGGGCCTGTAGTGCACACATAAGAACAAATGTCGATATCTTTTCTTAGTGAGTGGAAAGGAAAAAATAAATAGAAGATATTATATTGTAATAATGAAACAAGTTTCCTTAATATAATTATTATTTCACATATATATATATATAATATTCATTAACATTATCCTTATTACCATTCAATCAAAGCGTCAATGAAAAAAAATCTCCTCACTTCACTAGGTGGTAACAAGCTTCCTATATGAGAGATTCCATCAAATACCAAACATAATTGTATGAAACAAGGTATATGTTATATAAAAATTAAATATCAATAACATTATTACAAGTATTGTGAGTATTCTATAAATAAATCATTATAACTATGTGTGATAGGAGGTTATTAAAAAAATTATATTGGTCGACAAAGAGGTAGTCTATCATAAAGAAGAATGATCGTTTTAGTCAATATATTTTATAAGAGGATATGTATTTAGGTTAACAAATAATAATAAAAAATACCTAATTTTATATATTTTTTTATTTTATGATCATTACTTAAGAATAATTGTTGGATTCAGAAGCTAAAATAAAACAACCATTCCTAGTTAAGCCCATTTCAAATTCTTTATACAATCACCATAGTTAGCACCACAGTTATTCATAAAAATATTTTATGATAAAAAACTGGATCCAAGACATGTGTAGGGATATACGGAAGGTATATTGGTAGGTTATTACTGATAAATATGGATATGATGATGTGATGTGGAGTATATATCACGTGTCCTTTTATATGTTGGGTGAGTCCACACATGTAATTTATTAAAAGATACTAGTCTATTGACATTTTCACATTCTAAAAGGATATAAAATGAATAATTATAGATATTTAGATAATATAGGGTCTAAATATGTCCATATAATAAATTTTATATAATTTTTTAGTTCATTTTAAACCGTATCATTTTAGCTAAACCCTGTAATAAACCCATATTCAACATTACAATGGTAAATTATGTTAATTATTTTCAAATATTAATTAAGAAAAAATTAATCCAATTATATTATATAATATTGTAAAGACCCGTAAATTCCAAGGAGATTTTTTTCTTAATTTTCTTTGGAATTTTAGAAGAGCGCA
Organism: Viscum album; assembly: GCA_963277665.1. NCBI lineage: Eukaryota > Viridiplantae > Streptophyta > Magnoliopsida > Santalales > Viscaceae > Viscum > Viscum album. Next base: position 1,573,377,890 of record OY728121.1, on the reverse strand, counting down.
TTTTCTGACGGCACCTGATTCTGATACCCGGTGTGCCTGGAATCATTTTCCGAAGTTTGGCTCAGGTACGTTCAGTGAACGGACGAGCGGGTTTTTCTAAATTTTGAACCAGTGCTCGGAATCGAATTCTGAGGGCGCCGATGGAATCGCAGCACTGGTAATTTCTTAGAAATGCCTCTTTCGGAGTTGCGTTTTCTCGGGTGGGGTTTTTAATTTTTGGGCTTAAAGTTAAGAAATAAAATAATTGTATGATAAAAGTTATTTTATTTCACTTAAGCCACTTGGAAGCCACTTGAATCTACTTAATGTGGCTTAAGCTGAGTTGATCCGGATAGGGTTCTATCCAAAAATATCCTACCCTTTTGGTTGGATATTTGTTGGGTGGGGCCCGTACGAGCCCCGCCGTTTCTTTTCCGCTAAGTAACGCACCCGCGAAAACCTGTCATTATGAAAGTCAATTGACGCGTTTTCTTAATTTCTTGACTCACCAATTAATTGGGCGGTTTTCTTCGTTGAATTAATTGCGCGGTTTATTTCGTTCAATTAATTCTATGAATTAATGGGTCGTTACTTATCTCTTTTTCGTTTCTTAACCGGTTTGAAATCCGTTGGCGTAGTAATAAAATAAGACCAATGCCACATCTTGAGGATTACACGTTGGGAGGATTTTGACAGAATTTTTGTGCCTTCACCCTTCTTTGCGAAAAATGCAAAGAACGCGAAGAACGCGAAGAAATCTGGCCTCCGACGAAGAACGCCAAAACCGCAGAAATCGAAGACGCGACACCGGGTGCCGCGACGCCGATGTTTCCTCTTCCGCAATGTTCTTCTGCGACGTTCCTTCGTCCACAACGAAATATTCGATCTTCTGTTTGAGGTAAGAGATTTCGGGTTTCTTTTAAAACTCCTTTGTGTTTTTTAACAACGCACGGATTTAATTATTAAAATTAAATATGTTGTTCTTGAACCTCGGAGTTCATCGACGCACACCGTATTCCGCGATGATGCGACGCTCTTCCGCGACGACGTGACGCCCTTCGGCGACAACGCGACACCCTTCTGCGACGACGCAACGCCATCCGCGACACGACGATCACCTCCTTCCGCGACGATCAAATCCGCGAAGAACCTGTGTGCGACGACATAATGAGGTAGGGGTTGTTGCAAATATTTTATTTTCCCGTGAATGTTTCTTTTAAATTAAAGAACCGGTTTCATAAGAACAATTTTAATTTATTAAAATTGTTGTTTCATGTGTTGAATAAATTCTCTTGACTGTTTTTATCTAACGCGGAGGGTGCGGGCCAAACAAACACGGCCCGACAACCCTCCGCCGTTCTTCGTGGTTATGCGGATTTGGCGGGCGACGGAAAAACATGACACAAGGGTGATTTGATGATCCGGTAGTGAAGAACGGAACCCGGGAAGAACAACGGCGCAGACGGGATGAAAAATGGACCACCGGAGCAACTCCGGTGGCCCGAGGAAGCTACCGGCGGCGCGGGCGCCTGCGCGGCGGCCGGATGCGGCGGCACCCCAGCGCACCGCCGGACAGGGCCGCCACGGCTTCAGCCGCGGTGGCGGCAGCCAACGAACCCGCGGCCACGCGGGTCCGGCGCGCACGCATGGGATACGGCGACATGCCGCGTACGTTGATCCATCGCGGCCCCACGCGGGGCCGTGGCACCTCCAACCCGCGGGGGCAGCGCCCCGCGGGTTCCGCCCTCCTCGGCCGCTCGGCCGAGCCGAGCCGGACCGGCCGGCCGAGCCGGGCCGCGCCCTGGGCTAGCCGGACCGGGTACGGCCGGGTTGGACCGGGTCGGGTCCACCCGGTTCGGTTGGACCCGGTTCGGCCGACCCAGGGGGGGTCGGGCCGGGTCGGCTCGGGCCCAGACCCCCGTCTTCGGACAGTTTTCGGTCTTTTGCCCGTAACATGAGCTACGAGCCTCCGAACGACGCACCGTCAGTGGGAACTCGATTCTTGGATCGAGGCGGTCATTTTGGTATATCGCACTGAAGGTTTCGAAATAAATTAGGTTCGGCCGGGTCGGTTCATCCACGAAACCAACCGGGCCCTCGGAGCGGAAACGCTCATATCATGAGCTTCGGACGTCCGATTGACGTGCCGTCGACTTTGATGGATTCCTCCAAGGGAGACGGATCTTTTGGCTTAAACGCTCAAGATTGGATGCAGTTGGAGTACGGTCAGGTTGGTTTTAACTTAAAAACCAACGGGGCCCCCAGGACGAAAACGCCAATAACTTCCAGACCGGGCGTCCGATTGAGGCGCCGTCTGTTGCATTGCATTCCTGTTGATGATACGGAACATTTGGCATCCTCCTCCGAGTTTTGGATGCCGTTGGGTTATAGCCGGGTTAGATTGTGCCGAAATCCAACCGGACCCCTGGAACGGAGAAAGATGATATCTTTCAGACCAGACGTCCGTTTGACGAACCGTCAGCGGTGTTGGTGGTCACGTTGAGAAACGGTCCCTATAGGTATACCCTATTAGTGTTCGAAGTATAGTTGAGTTATGGTCGGGCTGGTTCGCACACGAAACCAACCCGGCCCTGGGGACGAAAAGGCTAATAACTCATAGACCGGACGTCCGATTGACGCGCCGACTGTTGCGTTTAGACCCCTATGACGAGGCGGTACATTGAAATACTTCTTCGTGGGACTTTGTTATTCTTGGAGTATCGACCAGTATCTCGTGGAGCGGACCCTCCCGGAGACGAGCGTGCGGAGTACGGAGACGAGCCTATGGAGTACGGAGACCGTGTAGCCGGCTGAGACCTGACGACTCCTTGACCGACTCGACATGGAGTGAGTCGACTAGCCCAGTGGACGGAGCGCCTGGTATTTGGCGGCAGAACCACGACGGACGGAGCGACCGGTAGTTGGCCGCAGACCTGCGGTACTCGACAGGAGGAGTACCTCTGTAGGCTATTTGGGGGAGCGTCTTGTATTTGGCGACAGACCCACAGTGGACGGAGTGCCCGGTAGTTGGCCGCAAACCCACAGTACTCGACAGGAGGAGTACATCAACAGTCTTAGGTTAGTGAGCAGTACCTCGGAGTCATGACAGGACCATTGTACACTCCAGAGACGGGGCTATTCAGCAGTTACAATTTCGATAATGAAAATCCCGGTTGAGCTGAATCGTTTGACCTTTGTGTATACCTCATGATTGAGATGGGTCGCTTGATAACTTAGGTATATGTATGGGCATATACATGGGTAGTGGTTATCCGTTGATTTTACAATCCTTGTGTTTCCTCATGATTGATATGGGTTACTTGATAACTTAGGTATATGTATGAGAATATATCTATGTAGAGGTTATCTGTTGAGATCTTCTTGTGGTTATCCTTGTTGGTTTAGTGAGACCTTGAGGGTCTCGGGGTCCCTACTGAGTATCGTTATACTCACCCATGCACGGGCTATTCCCGCACCTCGTTGTGTTGGTTCCAGACTACGACAGTGCTGACGGAGGCCGAGTGTTCGAGAAGGTGGACTATAGGATGATTCAGTACCCGGAGGTGGACTACACGACAAGTCAGTATCTGGAGGTGGACTTCGCGACGAGACGACACACGGAGGAGGTTGAAGGGAGAGGGCGTTGTGGAGGCTATCTGTACCTACCCTTCGGGTAGGATCCGTGGTGGATGTCCCAGGAGCTGCGCCATCTGTACCTACCCTTCAGGTAGGATCTGAGGAGGACGACCCAGGAGCTGCTTCCGTCCTTCCAGCTATTGTCTTTTCTGTTGTACTTGTTCAGTTGTAGTTGTACTTTCTTTTGGGTTTGTATTCTGGCCCATTTATTTTTCATCACTTCTCTTATAATTAGTGTTTACTTTTTTTCCGCTTGCTTACTCTATGGTGCTTGTTTTCTTTTATAAAGGCAATGCCTTCCCAGACATCGAGATTTACGCCTTTAGTGCTAGTCGCCAGCCCCTGGCTTATTAATGGTGGGCTTGGGGTAGTCATGGCACGGGCCCCGAGGACGGGTCATGAAAAATATAGATTATTATAATTTAAATTTTTTTTTACCACATTATATTCAATCAATTGAGATAATTTAACGCGATGAAAAAATATTTTTCAAGAAGTGAAATTTTAATGAAAATGACCCATTAATATAAAAATTAAGTCAATGAATTTTTTTTAAATAAATATAAAATCATATATACATATATACATAATATAAACTTCATTTAATACAGTTTTAATTTGTTTTTATATTATAATATTAAAATCGATATTATTTATGTACTTCGAAATGTTATTTGAGAGACAACATTTTTGAACTAATAAAAATAAACCAACACTAAATTCAATAATAATTATGAATAAAATGTAATTATATGGGTTAAATATGAATATATAATACAAATTCTAGATGATATAAAATTATTTACATAATTGGTCTTTAAAATAAAAAATTATTTGAAAAGTGGTCAAATGACTCCAAAATCATCATTTTTCACCATTGAATGAAAAATAAATATGTTCTAAAAAATCCTCAGATTTCACTCAAACATAATTTTTTATGATTTTTTCCAAAATTATTTTATTTTTATAAAATAAATATTCACAATGTTGTAAAATTTAATTATATTATTTTTTCAATAATGAAATTGTAATCATATTTGATGAAAAAATATTTTTAATGAGTAAAATGAATTAACTAAAAATAGATTTATTATTTAAAATGACTTAATCAATAAACATATATTGATTATGATATATATATATATATCATAATGAAGAAAATATTTTTTAGACTCTTTAATTAAAAGATTAGATTATAACTACTATATTTAAAATAATATTATTTCATTTTTTGTTTGACCTCAATGTGGTTTTCTTTGTCTACGATCAAGAAGATAATTATTTTTAAAAAAAGGGGTATTAATCTATACCATATTTAATTAAATTATTCCTCGTATTATTAAATTTATCATATAAATTTAAATTTTCAAATTTTATCATACATTTTTGGAAACTGAAATAAAAAATATGCATAATGAAACATTCTCTTAAACAATGGGAATATAAAATATGATGTTCACAATATAAATTTTTTTTGCATCAATATGAATTATGGAAATATGAATATATGGTAATGGAAAAAATATATAATTAAATATAGATATATATATTATTGATCATATGCAATTGAATGATCAATAATTTCATATGGATGTCCAGACCACAAATATGTGACCTATAAATTGAAAATTAATTCATAAAATATATAGGTAATATTATAAATATTATTTTTTAAGATAATATTAAAAGATTAAAATAACTCCATATTCAAATATAATGAAGGATAATGATATTTAATAAATATATTTGTTGAGTTTCTTCCCCAAATAATTTTCCACAATAATCTTATATTTTTCTATAAATGATAAGTAATCCTGATAAATTAATCATGCATATATAATAGAAAATTAAAATTTAAAGGATTATATAACCATTAATTTGAAGACAATATCATCAACCTATCATTATAAATTAACCATTGAAAATGGTTATCTCATGGTAATGAATTTCCCAAAATTGCATAACCATTATATGAATAAAAAAAATTAATATCTAAAATTGAACAGTATTTACCAAATATCATTCTAAATAATTCCTGTATAAATAATACTATACCCAAAATAACCTTAAAAAACTAAAAATTTAATATTGTTTTTAATATAATAGTTATCTATTAATTTTAATCATTCAAAACCAAAATCTAGAGATCCCCATTTGGAATACTAGTAATCACTATTTCAACAACTCAATTTTCAATCCCATTGTGATCTATATGAAAAAATTCATTCACACAATTTTATCAATATCCATTATCTTAAAAACATAATCATTATAAATACCTTATATCATTTTTCCAACATTTGTATTTTCATAGATCATGTTAAACCCAATATTTACATAAACATCATCAAAATAAAACAACTTTTAATACATCCTTAATCAAACTAATATCTCATCACTTATATCCTCAAAAGCGGTGTCTGAGAATATTAATAGACAATTAACCCTAATATTATAAAACCATTATATAATCTATAATAATAAATATGACCTCTCTTGAAAACATAATAGTGTACAATTTTTTCTAAAACCTTCTCTGATTTTACTAAATTAGTCTCAAAACCGCATCTACATATTTAACAATGAAATTATAAACCATAAAAGTATAGATTTGATACTGAAAAATATTAAGATACTTTTTCCATATGAAACATAATACATCAAATTTTAAATATTTCTTCACTAACATATCCATTTTTTTAATTATTAGAGTTTTCAAAAATTTTGAAAAACTCTTAACAATATTAATTCACAAACAACATATTCCTCAAGATCAACACGATCTCTAACTGTATACATATTATAATATTCCTTATTATTTCATCAAACATCACAATGAATTCATCACATATGAAATCATTACAATAAAAATTCCTTTGACATCATTTTATATAACCATAGTTAATGGAATCATAAGATTTGTTTGCTCAAATACTTAGTATGGGTAAAAATATAAATTTTTAATTAAATGTGAGAAATTAGAGGAAGATGAGTATAAGGTTTTGGTTACACAATCAACGTACATTAGTGTAACAGAAAATAAATCCTTTCCATTAAACATAGTCCAAAATACATATGGAAATTAAAAATTAATTAATAATAAAAAGTGTAATAATAATCCATAAATCATGAGCCATGTGATATAAATCATGATTAAAGGAAATGTTTAAAACCCATATAAATAATTATATATTTTTTTTGGTATAATGGAATTTATTATTCTCATAACCCTTAAAATAATCATTACAAAACACTTATAAATAGAATAACCATATCGTCTGCATTTATACCCACTACATTGGATTTATATCAACGAGGAACAATCATATAAGATATACTAGGATCACACAATGGTATCTGGGAACACTAATCTTATATTATATTTCCTTGAACCATAACATGAAAAATGTATATATAAATAACATCTCAAAATAAAACTCATAATATAATCCATTAATAAATTTATAACATGGTTACACCATGTAAAATCAATTATATTCATGAAAATATTTTGAAACATGTTTAAAACCGGAAAATGAAATGGTTTCTATGAAAATATCATTGAAACATGATTAATCTATGGAATATAACTGGATTTCATGTAAAAATTATTGAAACAGGATTATCAAGTCAAAAAAACTCCCATAAAAATCAAAATAACCCATCTAGAAAAAGAAATAGATGATATCACTACCATATATTACATGATAAATTTACGAAATATCATGTATAAATTTAATTTATGAATGTAAATACCATTACAATATCCTTACAACAATTCTTGAGGAAAATAACATTTTCAAAATTTATAATCAATATTAAAAATTAAAAAAGTCATAACATATTTTTAATGAAAATTGATGAAAATAAAATTTAAAATATATAATGTAAACATTTAGGAAAATAATAGACCTAAATTAGGTGAAATTAATTCGTTTGGAAGACGATAAAATACAAATTATTTTCCACAAAATTGTAATATGAGTCAAAAGTGACACATTTGGAAAATGTTAATAAATATACGATTTTTATAGTACTTTCAAAAGAACATAAAATATCATGTAATTTATAATTATGAAATATTATATGTTTATAAAAGAAAAGATATTAGAAAATTTTATAACACATGGATATATAAGAGAAATACTCATGATATAAATGATTGTACATAACAAGTAAAACATACAAAAAAATTATTTATATTTTGTTAATTAATATTGAATGAAATGGAAAACAAACATGTAAACCACATTCATAAATATATTACAATAAAATATTTTTCCTTCAAAAAAATAAGAGTATATGTTTTCCTTTAAAAGGACCAATTACATTATTAATCCTAAAATATATGAGATTGTAACTTAACCCATTTCCCATATTAGTAACCCTTCATTTGTAATCCCCATGATAAAATTATTTAAAATAATAAATTATATTTCATTATCATATGGTGTTTCATGATATAATATGTCGAAGGAGATGTATATAAAACTCACTATTGAATAATTGAAGATAATATAACATGTTAGATAATGAATATAACTTCAGACGAGCTATCCTTATAAATTTCATAATTATGATGTGGGATTTAATAATTAAATACATTATATGTATAAAAATTTAAATCTACATAAATATATAATAAATATTAAGTAATATAATAAAATATTGTTACACACAATATCATAAAATATCAATTAAAATGAGGAAGGAATATATCCCAGTGAACATAAATAGAATGTTGAAATTTATCAAGACATGGTAACTTACAATTAAAATCCCCTTTGATTAAATAATTATAATTAGAAAATGTGATAAAATTATTTATAATTTATTCTGGATATTACATGTAAAATGTTATGTTTGTACGCTATATGAAATAAATTTTTTGCACAAAAATAAAAACATAACTCAATGAATGGGAATTTTGATGAATGTCCTTTCCATGAGTCAATACATCTCATGTGCATCCTTTAACTAATATATAGAAAATATATATGATTTAATTTTTTAATAATAAAAATTTTCAGTTATAAGTACTTATACATTATTTTTTTCAATATTTAAATAATTAATCTCTTATTTCAACATCTAAGGTTTTGAGCACGTTCAGTTTATTTTTCGAAAATGGTTTTATTATATTGACTGTATTAAAACAATTAATTATTACCATATATTCATTATAATAATTAATAAATATTTATCATATGTATACATAAGCATTACATTTATAATAAATCATTGAATATAGTTATAGAAAATAAACTATAATATAATCTTAGAGACAAATTCTATTTGAATGCTTGTGTAATGATTCGATAATTCAAGGATCGGTATGGAATGAAATAATGTAATATATTTTCTATCCCAAATGATTATCATATAATATATTTTTTATTATATAATAATAGTTATATTTATCATTCATTTGATTTGTTGATGAGAAAATAGTCACATTGCTACATAGAGGTAGTAGTCCACATGATGATCCATCAACATTATCAATTATTAGTGAGAGGAACGATAAAAATGATATATTTATCATCTATGAATGGTTCTAATTTCATGAATATAATAATTATTAAAAATATCTGACATATATTTATTAGGTTTTCCATAATTTCTTCCATGATAAAGGTTAGTGAAAAATTGATCAGATTGTTTCGCGAGGCAGTAGCTCTCCCTACACACAAGGGCCATTAGCATGTCATCCCATAATTGAAATTAACAATGTATATGTAAGATAATAATAAAAGTTGTATTAATATATTACATAAAAAATATTTATAATATTAATCAATATTTATACCTAACCATGAAATGTGATGATGAAAAATGATTTACATCATTATGTGAGGCGATAGACTAATGTACGCAGGAGTAATGATTTTGATCCAACATTGATGAATGAAGAGATCCATGTATGTTATTACATTAAAATAATAAAAATTTATTGAATTAGAGATAATTATATTATTATGACATCATAATCTTATAATATTAGAAGGAGGAGGAATAAGAAATAAAAAACCGTCTATCATAAAGGATATCTCATCGTTAGAAAACCTCATCATGATAAGACAATAACGCATAGTAGGATATAATTATCAACAAAAAATATTATATAGATCATGTGGATGGAATTAGGTATTTTATTTTTTTAGGTATAATTATATATAATGGTATTTTAATGTGCGTTTAGAATTTGATATTTTTTTTCCTTAAATGAGTGTGGTGTGTGGAACACTTGAAATTATATAGAACAAAAACATGTAAGTATGTTTATAAACTTCCAAATAGAGAAAAATGGATTATAATCGATACATACTAAATAAAAGGTCAATTATTGAAAATAATATAATTTTTATAGTAATATTTACATCATTTAACCCTTATCATCTTTAGTTTAAACCCTTAGTATTCTTATTTTCACCTACACCATAAGAAAACATATTTACTATTTTCAATATTAATTTTGGTAAATTTTTAAACTGAACATATCATATGATATAAATTATTATAAGTAAAAATTTTAAACCCATTTTACCACATTAAATTTAGATAATTTCCTTAATATTATTTAGATGAAAACACACACATTTGATGAAGGATAATTTCTTTAACAATTGTATTTTTTAAGAAGGAGATTATTGTATATTAACTGTTATTTATGTATTAATTATTAAATGAATTAAACTTTTATTTATTTGTAAATTATATATGAATTAAATTTAAAAATACCTCATTAGTGAATAATTTAATTAATAAAAATAGAAAAAAAATTATTCCCTATAAAATTATTGTTAAATATAACATTATTAAAACAAAAAATAATCTTATTCTAAAATCATTCAAGTAGCCAACTTGTTCATTTTCAACGAATAATATTTTTAATCACTCTTAAATAAGAGTTATTTATGGGTAGTGAAATATACATTTAATTTATGAAAAATTAATTCCTAATTAAAGAAAATGAATTAAATTGTAATTAAAATGATTAATAATCCAACTGTAATATACTAATACACATGAAAAGTAAGAGAAAAAATGTTTTTATCATATATATTGTAACATTTAAAAATATTTAAACTGACTATACTACAATTGAAATATTATTTGGAATTTACCTGAGAGCTTCATTAATACAATGAACCATAGAGTTCCACAATAAACCTAATACTTATAGAAAAAATATATAGAATGTTAAAGAAATTAATGAGTAATTATTAGTAAAAAAATAAATAGAAAGGAATTAAATTTTGTTAACAATTAAGAGCTATACTTAATTTTGAATCAAATTCAATTTTAGAAATTTTTTTTATTCAATATTTATTTTTGATCATGCATTTATCAATTTTGAAACAAAAAAAATTCTATAATATATTTGAAATAAATGAAAAAAAATATTAATTTGGATTCTAACGTATAAGTTAATAAAAATATAACCACAATCATAACTATGAATATTATATATATAAATTTGATTTATAATTTAAATATGATTAAATAAAATATATCATATAATGAACAATGCATGATAAAAATAATGTTAATGAGAATAACATTACACATAATAAAAATAATTATTCATATATATTAATAATTTATTCACATATGGATATAAACAATATGGTAATAGAATGTAGTTTATGATGAAATATATTTTAATATTTAAAACAAAATACAGGATATTGTGTCTTAGTTTTTCATAAATATGTTATCAAATTAATGCACCATAACATGTAATGTAAATAGATATATATAATTTTAAATTATGTTTGTTTTTTAAATATTTTATATCATATTACATTGATTTAAAATGAAATGTATTTTAAACTCATTGGATGATAAATTTTAACTCAGTATTCTAGTACTTATATATTCCATTTAATCAAAGGTTCTCTTAACATAATAAATTTATAAATACATCAAAAAATAATTCGATATTTAGCATGTCAAAATGAGATATATGAAGTAGAATATGGTCAAAATGTGAGATCAGTGAGTTCTACAGATGAACTATAATTTATTGATGACTTCTACACATTTATGAAATCTTTTTTTATAGAATTCATTTTTAAAATGTTTCTAGAAATAATATATTAAATAATTTGAATTAATTTAGGATCAAATGGGATATAGTTGAAATGGATTCAAATTCTTATTTCATATTCAATTCATAATTTTAATTCAAATTCATTTGAATTTATTGAAATAAATCTGCATAAAAAAATTAATTATATATATTAAGTTATAAATTTAGACATCAAATGAGTAATTCATGTACATTGGTAAATGTATACGGTCATCATCAAATCATTTTGACCATCTGTTTGATCATTAATGTGTGGTTGTAACAGAAAATTTGATATTCTTTTTTAAGAAAATAATGGAGAGTATTCAAAAAATGACGAACTAAAGATTATATTATTGATTGACCAGCCGCCAAATCCTTGTTCTATTTTTCATGAATAGGAAATAAACAAAAACTTTCTTGTTGATGTTATTTATAACATGTTGAGTTAGTGTGAAATATCACTACTCTTACAAATATCATACAGTTATGAAACATGGAGCTCTATTTTTTAGCCATATACGTAATATTTTTTTCATTATTCAGTTCCTAGATCTCAATCATATTTTATAAAGGTAGCACCAATCAAGATATCTTTTCATCTTCTATTAAAGATGGTAGGGAAGTATCTATAATGTTATAACTACATAGGAATTAAAATAATTAATCAGTCTCCCTCTTCAAATAAAAAATATATTATCATAGAAAATGGAATGTAAAGGAATTCCAATAATAAGAAAAGTCATGTATTCTCTAAATTTTTTCTTAATAATCTCAACTGAATACATTCATGACACTGAGAACAAGCATTTAGATATTGAGATCAAAATTTCTGTTATAAAAAACAACATTAATTGAAAATAATAAACTCTATTTATAGTGAAGAAAGTAGTCTTGAGTTTCTTGATTTCAATAAATCCTTTCCTTATAATCATAAACCACCCAAGATGTCAACTATTGAAAAGTTCCATCATTTTTTAATCATTATTTAGTTAGAAAAATATCTAATTATCCAATCCACATACCCACAATGGAACATTGATGTCCCAAATACTAAACATATATGATATGTACTATGGAAAATTAGAAATATGAATACTTCATATTATGATACATTACAATTAATCTACAGATGAGAATCTAGATACTATTTACATAGTTAAAAATAATAGTTAGTGTATATATTATTTTTTGATGTAATATATAATATTATTCCTATTTCATAATTATCAGTATAAGTTGACACAAAATGATTATTTCACATTACAGATTTAGTAAATGTGATTTTCATATTTAAATTAAAGTAATTATTGATGATCAATATATGAATAATTTATAATTACAGTATAAATAAAGACATTGACATATGTTTTTTTTATAGAAATTTCTTACCAAAAATGGAATCAATTATTGTAATATAGAAATAAATATTGAATATATATAGCAAAGAGGAAATCATAATGAATAAGTAGAAACAAAAAAGAACAAATATAATAGAAAATTAAACATAAATTATTCCAATAGGAAGGATTTATTTTATAAATATTCAATCTACCTCTCCATAAAAATATTAAAATATAATTAAATAATGTTTATCGATTTTTATGAGTGGAATATTATAGATAAATAATAATAAGAACCTTTCTTCAACATTTTAATTTTTTTTAATCTCTTTGTTTTTTTAAATTGGAATTTAATATTGAAAATTAGATAATATTACATCATAAATACAAAAGAAATCTAATATAATATATAATAATTTTTTTAAAAAAAATTAAGCAGTGTTATTTGTTTTATTAGTCTTGAAATAGTTGTTATTATATTTTAATTTAAAATAATGTGGTAGAAACCCAATATATCAATAAATGATAAAAAATTAATTATAGAGTAAAAACTCATTATACATGATATGGAACCACATGTAAAGACTTAACCAGAATTTAGTAGTTATAATATAAGACAAATATTATGGAATATATCATAGAAAAGAAAATTCTATTATAAATAGAAATGAAAAAAATTTATTACTTTTTTGTAATTATTGAAAATTGCAGAAAAATAAAAAAGACCTATAAAAATACACTAATAAAAGACTCATCTATGTGATGATATAAAATAATTATGGGGTTGAATATGATTTTTTATGTGATGATGATATCATATTAATAAGATATAAATGTGATAGTTTTGTTCACAAAAAACATGGGATCATAAGTATAAAAATATATGAACATTTAATGTATTTGTTAGAAAAATATGTTTCATAGAATATAATTGAATATGAATAAGCACATGAGCCTCAGAATAGTTGGTGAGGAGTCCTTATGTGCATATAGGATACTCGGGATCAAATCTAGGTGGAGGCTAATTTCCGGGACTGTAGTAGTATTGTAGCATGAACTGTAGCAGTACTGTTGCTAGAACTGTAGGAGGCACTGTTTGCCACTATAACATCTAAGAATATTCCCCTGTTTTGGCCTTCGGTCCACTGATTTAGTACCCGAGTCCTTTAAGACCTTCGGGCCACCCCGTCTATTGGGTCAGTAAGGCCTTCGGGCCACCTCAAGGACTTTGGGCACCTTTCGTGTACAGGAAACCAAGACAACCTATAGGGAACAAACATCAGAAGGAGGATCAAAGAGCATTCACCATAGTAGTAGCAAAATGGATTGCAAGAATGAGAGGGTATGTCACCGGCCATCGAGACAAGCCTTTGCATGCACGGGAAAGCCTGCCCAAATAGCCATGCGAAGGTGGAGAGATGATTTCACGATGAAGATGATGGGGAGGAGTAGTTCTAAGTAGTTAGTCTGGGTTGTATGTAATGTTTGAAGCCTAAAGGCATTTAATTCCACTAATCCTTATGGGCCATGTAATACTTATGCATATAGGCCCTGTAAGGGTTACACCTCACCCCTTAAATGGTGGATTATCAAAATAAATAAAAAATGAAGGAATTTGGGCCATTGGAGGAATATGATTAATATGAGTAACCATATAGTTTAGAATTGGTTAAACATAATATATAAATTCTCTTTGTATAGAACAAATCTGATGTATTTCAATGCTTTTAAAAACGGAATTCCAGAATATAACATTAGTTTCATCGCATGCATGTTTCAGTGTCAATTTCAATATATTAAATAGATAATTTGAAAAATATCAAATTGAGTAGGTAATATTTTTATAATATTAGTGACAAAAAATGGGATTTTTTTATTTTAAATAACACACTACTAATTCATTTAGCATGAATCAGATTCCTTAGTATAGTATTTGATGGTGAGTTTTTATTCAAGATATAGCTCATGTGTTCAGAAAAATTATCCAACAATAAGTAGTCTATAGTTACACCTTTGAAAAAGATTTATATTTTTCATCCCTATTATAAACATTATGAATCTGTTCATATATTAATATACCAAATATGAAAAAATATAAACTTTTTTATAAATAGTAAAACACTGATCTTAATAAAAATTATTTTTCACAATAAAAAATAAATATAATAGTGAAAAAATATAAGGCTGCATATTTAATAGAAATTAATTGGTTTTTTAATAAATATGAATTTCATGAACATGTTGAAAAAATTGATTATATATATATAAATGGCGTCAAATTATAAACTAATTGAAAAAATATGAACATGTATATTGAATTGAAATCAATTATGAAAAATTATAACTTATCTGAAAAACATAAAAACAGTTACCTATACAAAAAATGGGTTCATCTATGGGAAAAATATGGAATGTTTTGAAAAAAATTGAATAAAATTTGAAAACAATATCAACCTATGAAAAATTATGAACATATAAAAAACCATAATCACCACTCAAAAATCACTAAAACCCATCCACCTTGCAATAAACCATGCGTGTTTTTCAGCCCAAATAGAAAATAATGCATTTTGCAACTGAGCTCTCCAACAAAAAAGCCCCCCCACCCAAGACATTTTAAAACCTATTAAGACAATAAAATAATAAGATAATATATAATAAAACATTGAAATAACTTATTGTGCATATCATATTTTATAAGTAATTCAAAAATAAATAATCATCATTGGATGAAAAATATAGTAGTTTATCAGAAAAAAATCATTTAAAAGATGAAAATAGAGAGTTTAAAGAATTTACACATCAATAAAAAAAATTTCTAAAAGAAACCAACTATAATAATATTCATAGCTAAAAAAATATGTTACATTGACAATCAAGAGATTGGAATGATTAAAATGACTCATCAATTGTCCATCTTCTAAAAAACATAGAAATCATTGTAGTTGATAGGGGATAGGATGGATTTTTATATTACACTAAAATATCACATTAATAGAATATATAGTTTAAATAACTCCAAATTATTAGAAATATGTACCAAAAAGGTTGATAAAAAACTCAATTGCTCTAGTTATTCTATGTATTTGAGGTGAAAATAAATTGTGCATTTGAAAATAATATTTTTTAATTTATATTTCCGTTGAAAAAATTATTATTATTATTATTAAATAACATTGTAATATTATAAATTAATGTTTTTCTAATATTATAATCTTTATATGGGTATTGAATAATAATGATAAAAGAATAATTTTAAAAAATCACATTTTAATAAAATTTTATATTCAGTTGTCAATATAATGTCACAAAAATTATACAAACATTCCTCTTTGATAAAAAAATCAATTTCACTAATACGTGTTCATAGATCCCCACAGATATTAGAAAAATTATACATGAATTCGAATTGAAAACTAAAAAATTATGGAAATATGAAATTCTTACATATGGATTTGGGGAACTCTAGGATGTAGTATAGCACATAAATGTGTTGTTATTTAACTGTAATTCAGATAAATTACACATCATTATTATTATTTTAAACAATAAATTAATGACATTGAATCTCTCATTTTCTATTATAAAATGATGGTATTGTACTTTAAATAGTACAGTAAACATTAATTCCAAGGGTGGAAACACAATATCAACAATGTTCATCACACAAAAATACCTTATGATGAAATATAGATCATTTCAATGTAATATTTATACGAAAAAATTGTGATCATTTTTAATTGTAATAAATTTTATTTATATATAGTCTAAAAGTATTATTTCACCTACATAAATCTATTTCATAATTATACATAAATATAAAAATATATTGATGATGATTTCAAATAGGATTTATTATATTGTATTGTAATTGAATATATAAGATGAGATATTTTGGTTGCATTTGGTTTTAGAAAACATTTCATTTCTAATTTATTAAAATTATATTATAAAAAATAATATTTATTTTAGAAATTAAATGTTTATAACAAATGAAAATGGAAATTATTTATTTATGGGAATCTTTTATGATGGTTTTTGAATATGAGAAGACAGATATATGTAGTTTCAATACAGGTTTAGTTTTTTATACTTTTCAAAAAAAATTATAAGAAATTTTAATATTAATATTTGAAAAATAAAAAATTGTATTCCAAACAAATAATGAATTTTAATTTTATACATAAAAAAGTATTTTCCCTCATGTGGCAACGTTACGAACAATGAAAATAGACATTTCGTAAAGAACATGTAATTCATATAAATTTTTTTCTAACTTAAATGGAATTAATATCTCTTTTAAAATTTATTAATGAATAAGATTCATAGAGGACCAATCCAACAAACTCTAAATGGAATAAAACTACTCATGATCGAATCAATCACGCATGAAGTCATCAATTCCATAAATACTTATCAATTTTCGATAACACATGTCAAAAAATAATTAACACACTAATATCCTTTTTTAGATGTTTGAATAAAAAAATGTTTTTTTGTTTTAATATTTTCATAAATGAATCAAGGAAAAAAATTATAATGAGTTGTAAGAAAACAATATTTTAATATTATATAAAATAAAATTTATAAGAAATTACATTATTAAAATTAATTAGTGCTTTGAGGGGTTTTCATAAGAAATACCAAATTAAGTATTATGACCCATTTTAAGTATTTTCTATTCTTTATAGGACCTGCAATCACACCCCGCTATTTGTTTCATCCCTAAAAATATGAGTTCGAAAAATGATGAACAACTCCAATAGGTAACCTCATGAGACATAATAATTTTTAATTTGTATTATATAATATATATAATCAAAACCTATACTATTAAACAAAAAATATACATAGAGAAGATATGATTTTAATGAAATTTTTGGATATTTCATTTATATTGTATAAATTGTTGAGGTAAATAAAAGAATATAACTAATTTCAACGTTCTAATATATAAAAATTAAATAATTAACCAAGTTGTAATATTTATAATATGATGATTATATGAAACCGAATGTATTGAATGATTTTAACTCAAATTAAACATAACATAAATGGTAATATAATTTAATATAGAATAAAAATTAAAATGATCTTTTCATAATAAATATAATAATGGAAATAAATTAGACAATGGTAACCACATGTTTATATCTATAATGTATTTCTAATGAGAATTACCTCTCTCTAAAATAGATTATTAGACTATAAGGGCACATATAAATTCTCACATAATTTATTTAGTGATATATAATAACCAAAAAATAATTATTAGTGGGACCAATATTATATAAAATATACAATTAAGAATTATTTTATCAAATATTACATAATATAATTTTTGAGAAGATAAAAAATAAGAAATTAATAAAAAATATGAATCTCTACTAGTTTTGTAAATAGATAAGACATGAGAGTTTAAAAATGATTTTAGTCCCTACAAAAAGAATTATAGAATTCATCTAAAATTTTAAATATGAAAAGTGGTATTAAAAAAATATTTTATATGAAATTAAGAAGTCTAAAGTAATTAATAGTGGTAAGATGAATATGCAGAGGTATTTATAAGGATCTAAAACAACAAAAATCTATACGGCTTCTCTTTCAAACAATAATAAAAATTAAATTAATCTATATAGGATAATAGCTTTAATAATTTAGGATATGGTATGCATGAAACATTCTCTTCTACAATAAATATATATGTAGAAAGGTTTTGTATTACAACACACAAACAAATTTTTTTATGAAAAAAATTTGTAGCAAACCACATACACATGAAAAAGGATATTAATAAATAAATAATAAAAATATATAAGTTGTATTGGGAAATTTTAAACCATGTAATAAAAAATCATGATAATTGATTTGTAAACCCAGAAGCAAGATCTATATAAATATTAAAATTTTCATACATGTACAAAATTGTTCTAATGAAATTTTTGAAAGAATTTTTTTTGAATGCATCAAAATCAATTGGGAAAAAGTAAATTTATAAAAATGATGAACCATTCAATGTTGAAATCATGATGATGAATCAGAAACACTAATGATATTACATTAATTATTTTGATGTCTTGATATTTCACAGGTCGAATTGTTATGGGATCCCTATATGGGTTTATGGATCAGTAGGACCTAAAACATGGTGTAAATAGTTAAATGGAAGTGAAAATAATTTTAAAACCCCCTCAAGGATCAACAAATTACTTGAACAAAGAATTAAGAATAAAGGAATAGGGCATGTAGATGGGAATGTAATATAAAGTTAGAAGACATTTTTCTAGATATTATATAAACCAAATGACATTTATATTACATGATTATGTATTGGATTTGTGTAAAAAACAAAAAAAACATGACAATGAGTAATGGAAATATATCCTTTTAAAAATCATGGAAAGAAAATAATTATAAAATCTAGGAATTGTTAATAGAGGGTAGAATAATTGCATAAACTTAAACATTTATTTATGATCACATATTGAAAACATTATATTTATCTTATAACCTATATGAATATTTTTATGAAAATATTTGGTGGTATTTTAAATATATTGTAGTTATACATAGTAATTATATTTATGTTTTTTAGATAGTACTTGTGTAAATATTTTTAAAACATTTACCACTAATATAATGAGTTTAAAATATGAAAATTTGGTCTGTTATTTTTCAAAAACAATCACATGCACCTCAATTTTAAAAGAATAATGGGTTATAATAAATTACATAAGATATAAAATTAACTAATAAAAAATTAAATAACATTTTTTCACAATGTTTTTTTGATAAACAATATATTTAAAAAAAGAATAAATATAAAGTAAAAAAATCACTATGTCATGTTAGAATGAACTTGAGGAAAATTAATTATTTATATATCATATGACTACTAGTTCATAAAACTATTTTATATTATGATTCTAAAAAAAATTGGAAAAAAATTCTAAAAAAATAATCTAAATTATGTTATAGAAAAGAAAATTATTTAAATTTTAAATAAAATATATATATTGGGTTATTATAAATAGTTTTCAATAAATCATTTCAAATAAAAATATGTGCTATAAGCAGTTTTTAGAATGAGTTCTAAAAAAAACGTTATATTCTTCATCGATAAATGAATTTTTATTATTTTTAAAATTCAATACATTAATATTACATGTTTTATAATGTATCTCAAAAGTGATCCTAAACTCATGAAAATTTTATAGTTCAAAAAGTTGATAAGTTTACTTTCACACAATTCAAATGGATTAATGTTAATCATAACCAAAAGGGGATGGAGATAGTCAAAATAATGTGGTTATATTTCATTTTCCACTGTATGCACCAAATTTCACTCCACTTGAATCATGGTAGTTACAATAACCTTCCATCATGGGTTTTTAATCATCCTATATGATTACCAACAATTTGGAACTCTGGAAAAAAATCACATCATGGTGAATTAAGATTACCATATAAGAAAAAAAACATAAAAAATTATATATTATGTGTTTTGTGATGTATTTTTATCTATTAACAATATTTCACTTCTATTAATGGATAAAATATATAATAATTCAAGGGAAAAGTCATTAATTATATTCATAATTGAAAAAAGTATCATGTATGACAAGGTGGTCTGGTGAGTTATTGATCTATCTATGTCATATAACATAACATATATATTGAATAATATTTATTGGGGGGAAAGTATTCGGAACCTGGAGAATAATATTGATAGAATAACGAATTCAATTTCTTAATTAGAATTTTTCATTATATTTTATTTTTGGAAAACATTATATAATTCCAGAAAATACATTGTGAATGTTAAAAAAGGAAATTTTTTCTCACATAATATAATATCAAGATGGATTTTTATGGTATATTGATCATATATAAAGAATTAAATAAATATATAAAGTGAAAAAAGAATAAATAATTTTCTTTCATGTATAAGTAGTGATTCTATCTTGAACTATGATACACTTTTTTGTGCCTTCCATGATTTAATCGATAACATGCATAAAAGAGTTATAATTAATGATTAAACCTCTTATCATGTATAGTGGCTGAAGTATGAGAAGTGTTGAAAATTTAATGATAAATTTAATAAATTTTATTTATTCAACTATCCTTTTTTGAAATAAAATAAATGATTCTCAGAACATGTTAGTTGATAAGTAGAGATTGTATATCTAAAATTTAACACACAAATTATATGATAATTTGTCTTCCAGGGAGAAAAGTGGTTATCATTGATGGGATAAAAACTAAGAATTATATGATTGATTGGTCCTTTAACATAAATCATTTATGTATATAAGAAAAACATAATGTCTAATAAATTTAAAAATGTGGGTATCCTGAACATTGAAGATGAGAAATTGAAAATCAATTGTTTTGTTCTTCATTAAATAATAAACTGTAACTAAAATAAATATAGAATAAATTTCTGAATGAGATTTTTTCTAGAATATTTATCTCAATAAAATTGATAAACCTATTTCCCATATTGATATATTTGTATTGAAACATATATACATGAGGGAATCCAATTTGAGTAAATTCAATAGAATCATTTTTAGATGAAATTAAATATATGTGAGTAATTTTTTTAGTATTCTTAGATAAAGGAATTTTTTAAAAGTCATTGGATGTTGAAATTCCACTGGTTTATATTCATATAATATCCAACACTTCATATTAAAAATTCATTAGTATACAATGAATCAAATATGTACATGTGTTTGGAATACTCTGTATAAAGTATCAAAATGTTTCATACACATATGGATAAGTAGATATTTAAAAACAAACCCTTCTAAATGCTTATTTTGCGAGCCTAATTTGATAGTGCATGTAATATTCACATAAAAATAAATAAATTCATCTAACATTAAAAAAATATTAATTGGTTGTGAATAGAAATAGAATATTTCAAAATAATATAATAGTAGCAACATTTTCAAATCTAATTTTTCAATAAACTATTTTTAAAAATTTCCATCCACCATAAATTCTATATAATCACCACTAGACTATATAATTGATATATATTTTCGAACACACTTAATATATTAAAATAGAAAATTAATTTTATTTCATGATAATAAAATTATGATATAATGAATATATTGGAAGACCATTTCGACTAATCATGAAACATCCATTGACATTTCATAGAGAACTCCATCCACATAAAATTAATGGAACAAAATTGATGATATAACATATACAGTTATTCAACTAATGTATAAATAATTATTTAGAATAATTTAATTGCTACAATAATATGAGAAATACAATATTTTATAATAATGATGAGTAAAATCTGTAAAAACTATTTAAAAAATAAGCAATATTTGTTTCTTTTTTATCCAAATAAACTCATTTATATGTATATACAAGCTTCATTTCACATAGAACATAAATCATTTGAAAATATCACAGTCTATGTAGTAAGAAAACATATTTTTTACTTGAAAAATAAAATTATAAATACATAGTTCAAAAAAGTAATTTCAGGATCAAACGAGGATTGTTGGGGATACAATGAGAAGATTTTGGGAACCATTAAACTAATGTAGATTATTCCATTGAAAAGGATTGATGAAATCCATAAATAAATAGCCAATGTAACACAAAAAAGAGATAAAAACACATAATGGTCATCATAATGTTAAAATAAATGTCTAAATTTATGTGATTGGTTTATGAGGTATAGAGTCTGGAATTTAGGTGACATAGTGCATTGAGAATTTTTTTGAAGCATAAAATCCCTCCAATATAGACAAATTATAGTTCACAATGATATATCAGAGACCAATAACATATTTAAGTGAACTAATAAATGCATAGTAATGATGCAACATTAGTTGAATATTATATAAAATAATTTATGTCAAAGAAGTAATCGAGATATGATTATGTCGAGCATGAGTGACAAGAGTCGACTAATTAAAAACATTACATGGATTCAATTCCAATAGATACTCCAATATATCCAGAATTATATGGAATCACATATCAGGATGTTGAGGTATTCTAATCAATGTTTCAATTTGTGAAACCCAAGACCATTTGATATAGGTATTTTATTGTAAATGGAAATTAGAAAAGTATGTTAAATTCAAATATAGAAACTTTTACAGTGTTGTATAATTTGTATACTAAGACTATTGAGGGATTTTTCTTTTAATTGCTTACCCATTAATTTGATACTTAGGGGAGAAAAATAATTTGTTTATTTGGCCTGATGTATAATCTGGTAACTAAGATGAAATTTTTACAATGGAGGAGATGACAAAGAAAATTAAAAAACAATGAATCATAGAACGATGAAGTATAATTTAT
Source organism: Viscum album (assembly GCA_963277665.1). Taxonomy (NCBI): domain Eukaryota; kingdom Viridiplantae; phylum Streptophyta; class Magnoliopsida; order Santalales; family Viscaceae; genus Viscum; species Viscum album. The sequence goes on along the minus strand of OY728121.1, from coordinate 1,573,354,511 downwards.
ACATACTAAAGCCAATATGGAAATTAATACAATGTGATTTTTGGAGGGATGATGAATATGTGTTAGGTTTTTTTCATGGGGATGTTTCTATGTGAAAATTGGAATCAATATGATGAATTGTGACGATAAATATTTATTTATTTGAAACTCAATTTTATTTTCTTAGTTACATTGAAAGATAAGTGAAAATTATTTTGACAGAATTAATTTTTTATAGAAAAAAATGAATGGGAAGTGGAATATAGATTACAATATTTCTAGGGGTCAGAGATAGTTGTCGATATGTGGAGACAAGGGTCATGGGAGTGATGGGTTCAATGAGATAGTAGGTTAGAGAGAGACGGTGAGGTAATTATGGGAAGATATCAAATCAAGGAGAGATATAGAGGCCAAGACTTGGAAGTGTAGTCTAAGAGTAGAAGATATGGGTTTAAACAGAAATGGAGACATGGTGGGATTATTCGAGAGGATCATGATTAATTGGAGCACACATGTACATCATGCATAGATTTTATGACACAACGTATAGGCCCACTAAATAGTATATATAATAAATATAATTTTGATTTTCATATACATAATAATATTAAATATTTATTAATAACAAATTTCTTTAAAAAATAACATTTGTAACATTTGGTTTGTTATAAATATATTATTTTATTGATTGTAAATGTAATATTAGATAATTCATAATTTTTCATTATTCACCAAAAAATCAATATTTTCCAAATAAATCTAAATATTTAACCCAAATGGAATTTTAATATTTTTAATTAAAATATAGTTTTAATATTATTAAACAATTTTCCTAAAATATCTAATGAAATATTATATTATTTTCTAAAAACATCAATTAAAATAATTTTTTCTGAAATCATATTACCTAGGAATAAAAAGTCATTACTAAAAATTGATCGATAATTTATTATATAAATTTCTATAAATTAATATAATTATATATATAAAATAATGTAGATTATATTATTCATACTCTCCAATTTCATGGGTGGATTATAATGGTCATATAAAAAAAATATTTTTTCTTAGTTTATATAAGAACAATAAATAATTTCATGTTAGTTATTGAGAATATGTTCCTTTAAAAAAATTGGGGGTCCCTTAAATTCCCTAATATTGTTGTAGTTTTTTCAACCCCAACATCACAATCTTTCCAAGGAGGGAAATCTATTCATGTTTTTTCTTGTTGATATGGTTCCCATTCATTCGACTAGATGAAATTTATAAATAGTCGAATAAACTATAGTATATCAAACGAATATGAAACACGATGTATCATTCAAACAATCCTATATAACTAACATAAATTAAACATTTAGTTCATATTTAATATCATAAGAGTAAAGAGAGATCATTTTGGTTATTTTCAATTTCATTTATTGGTTTATGATCCCTAATGAGTATTTTCATAAATCTATTTCCTATTTTTAAACTAAGCATTTTCTTTTATTAACAATAAATATCATGTACCTTATATCCTAGTTAAATTAGTTACATTATTATAATATCTCTAGATACATGAAATCACATCCCAAAATATTTAATGGTTTAGTAGTCCTTTAGAACATGATAGATACAATGATTTAAAATCTACTTTTAATAAAACCGAATTAAACATATTATATTGTTGAAAAATATAAATTTCATATTATACCATCCCCTATTGATTAATAATTAAAACATTACTTTTATAATTCTAATAATAATTAAAATAATGGGTTGGATAAACATACTCCTAAATGGTATGTATACAATAGAAGTTAAATACACCATGAATAAATGACATGAAATCAATGATAATATATTAACAACACACACAAAAAGAACAAGTTCTGAAATATAATCAAGGATATAAAAACTATACAATTAATCTCATTGAATTCAATAAATGTGTTTTTAATGAATTGATTCAAAATTATAGAAATTTGAGAAATACCATAGTTGCTATATATTTTGACATCATAATTATACTATAAAGGACTCATGTAATGAAATCATATATTATTTATAAATGCCTCTACTAAAAACTGAAACTAGTTTTTCTAAAGTGGAAAACTGATTCATCAAGTGGATATGTAATTATGGTCCTTATCCAAAATATAATAAATATCATTCATTCCTCATGAGAACATAATTTAACAAATAACACTAAATATTATTAATTATCTTTGTTGGACAAACAATCATATATAATTTTAGTACATTCCCCACTAAAAATGATCGCGAAACATACATAAAAATAGTTATGAAGGAAATATAATTTTGAAACATTATTTAATTGTAATATTCAATGTATTATGATGACATATATGAAAATACATTACCTTGATCAATGTAAATTTCATTAAGAAAAAACACTTTTCTCATTAAAAATAATTATTCATAAAAATAAACAATATGATGAAAAAACTTTTATTTGAAAATGTCCTTTGAAATATTAAATTTATTCTTCTAATAATATATTATTTATGATTGTGGGTTTCCTTATATATAAATTTTAAAAATACCCTTTCACACTTTTTAAAAAATGCTAAATTTCACCTCATTTAGAAAATAATCAGATGGTTTCTTTCAAACTATGTTCTAATAAGAAAATAAATGGTAAAATATTCATTAATAAATAATTTATAGAATGTGTAAATAATATTTGAACTAATATAAAAAAATATGGAAGTTAAATATTCCCCCATAAGGTTTTTTATCATAATCATTATTGAATAACAATTATTTTGTGAAATAAACCCGTAATACATGAGTAACTATTGAATCATCATAACTATGAACAAAATTATATGAAATTTTACCTTTATACCATCAATATAGGGAGATTAAATATATAATATATTAAATTAGTAGTATATAAACCACCCAAAAGAAACTAGTGGTGAATATGGAATATGGGTCACATAAGTAAAAGTCAGATGAGAAAACTCGCACCTCATATCGGATTTCATTCATATATGTCTTAACCAAATTTATTATATGTAATTATATGTTATGAATTTATTATATAACCATAAATATAAAAATAATCTCAGATATTATTTAAATGTAAAATTGAATCCCCAATATATGAATAATTCGTTCTCCCAAAAACTATTATAGGTGATAAGTACTTTTTTTCATATATATTTGGGTTCAGTAGATTTGGTAATTTTATGTTTATCAATTTTATATCATATACATAAATAAAATTATAATCTAATTATTATTTATATTAATTATATACATATTTATAGTTATCCTTAAATGTTATTAATTGATAAATTAATTACACTCATAACTAAGGTGGTAGGTCGTATGTAAGCATAAGCATTGTTCTCATTTTTAAAAATATTGAATGAAAAATAATAAAATTATATAATTTTTTTAAAAAATAATTATTATATCATAAAAGTCATATATATTCTCATAATTCATCCTTATTACGACCCTTGTAAAGAGTAACTAAAAAACAAATCACATCGCTTCATGGATTTTTTGGTCCACACTTAGGCATGAGAAACATTATCATATTCAATCAAATAATATTGTAGGAAGGTATTTTTGATAATTTTTTATAAAATAATATAAATTTTCATAATAAAATATATATTTATTACCACCATGTTTAAAAAAATACATGTAAAATTATATTGAATAGAATACATAGTTATGTGTAGAAGGTATGTAATACAAATTGAGAAGAGTTTTTGTTTTTTGTAGGATAAATCATGGATGGAATATGGTTATGACCTCATCATTATAACATATTAATATATTTATTATACTATATATATTGTCTTATTATGGATAAAATGGTTTAATTTTATGTATAATATGGAAATAAAACATGGACATGGTAATTACAACTACTAATACTTAAATTGACATCCAGTAGATCACTTCATTAGGGACTTCTATCCGGCCTTTTGGAATAACCAAAATCTCCATTACTTGGAAATGAATTTTTATAATTGTAATGGACAATTTTTTGTTGACCTATATTGATAAATGTTATGTAAATATGATAAAGATGTGGTTTAAATTAATAATTTAGGTGAGGGGAACCTTAGAAATTTTATAAAATATTAAATTATAGTTCATTATAGTGTTACTTATTTTTATAAAATAAGACTATATGTGTTTCTATATGACCTTTTGATTCTACTATAATTTTTAGGGATTCATATAATGTTATTTTATCCCATTAATATTGAGTTATTCTTCATAAATATCAAGATTGTTGAAGTGATCATAAATGTTGACATCATGCGCTCATAATTTTTATCATTAATAAACCTATGGAAAACCATAAAAATTATTATTTAATTGATTTTAATAAGAGATAATTAAGTATTCCATATAAAAATTAATAATATTATTCATTAAAAATATGACAATATAGCAGTGGAATATAAACTAAAAAAGTGATTCAATTAAATTAAATACATAGAATATTTCTAGGTATAATGGAGGCCCCATTTAAATAATAGGTCCAAAAAATAGGGCTTCCTATTCGAGTTAGACCAAGAAAACATGTGGGACAATGGTTTTCAATTCCCAGTGAAACCTCTCCAGGAAAGCCCGGAGGTGGCACGATGGTCCATATATAAGCCTATAGGGAACATATGTATAAGGCTCGTATATAAAATTCCTAGATGCCACATTATTTGGGATAATTCCCATTGGGCTAATTCACATTGTTTCTATGATGTGTTTTATGGTTCCTAATCACTTGTATCCATCTCGAGAGGAATTTGGAGTGATTTGGATAATAACCCCTATGAAACATGAATGACGAGATTGATGTGGGAAATAGGGAACCCTTTCTACGGTTCATACTCATAAAAATGGGGGAAATATCCAAATTCATCGAATAGAACCCATTTGATCCATTTATTCATAACCTCCAATTTAATCATCCTTTTGCATCATTGAGGATCTTCATTAGGATGAAGAACATGGTGAATATCTGATGATTCATACGGATCATGACATAGAGGTTCTGGGATAATGATAATGAAATGATGATACATTGAATCAATATGAATTCATGTTATTAATTTCATTCATGTGATAACATGATGAAAAATATTAATCCTATTGGGAACATCATTTTAGGTCGGACACTCTAATAATAGGAGTCTAAGATTTCTAAATGGATAAATATGCTTTCATTTTATACATGTGTATTCAAAGAAGAATCCATTATCACATAATAAATTATTCCACTATTATTAGTTTAGGGGAATAAATATGTGTCTGAAATATAGGTTTTATGAATAAAATTACTTGACAAAAATTTTGGGTACTCAATGTGGCATCAATATAATATTAAAGGTGATATATATATTATAATTAAAGGATATGGAGTGCACAGAAGATAGGTTTCTAGTAATTTTTGATAGAGAGCTCATATTTTGAAATGAAACCCATGAATCTATTCTTCCTCCTAGTTCATGTGAAGGTACCAATGCATCTAGTACTATCTTGAAGGATTGGAATGATCTTGTGGTCATTTTTTAATTGTATCTAGATATACTCAAAGTATATGAAAATAATGTATTTCCTTAATGAAATTAGGGGAAGAGTGATATCCTCTGAGGCCTTTCTCCTTGAATTATTTACTCATAGAACCAATGGTTGTTACGTTCTTGAAGAAACTTGTGACTAGCTTGATGAAAAATTCGACTTACATCGGTGGTAGAGATGTCCACAGACACAATTGTGATACTCTAACACAAAGAGGAAGATTTTGTTTTCACAAAATCATAATGTATGTGTTGATCATTCTATATTCCCTTTCAATCTTATTAATGTAATGTGAAGGTAGTGAGTGCGAACAGATAGAGAAAACTAGGTTTACACAATAAAAGGTAGTATAGGCATGTCAAATAGTTTCAATCACATACATGGATGAAACCAATTGATCATTTCCTTTTATGCTTATAGGATTACATTCAACAAATGGGTGACAGAAAAATAAATACATTGGGATGATCATAAAATATAAAGGATTATAATATGTTATAGTGTTTTGTTCAATAATATAATGCATTTTACTGAACACTAATTAGGGGTGAGAATTAAATGAAGAGTGTATTGAATTTGTGATGGATAATTCATAAATAAATCATTGATGAAATATGTGTTCAATTTCTGAATATATGTTTATCATAGTCCTGAAGTCATCAAACGAATAAATAAAAATACACCAATCATACTATCATAGAGGAAAATGATCAGATTTTGGTGATATGAATTTAATAAGAATGACTAGATATTTCCCAAAAAAACATAAATAGGTATGTGAGTATGTGTGATCCAGCAAGAGCATATAAGGAAATCAAAATATCAAACTATATTGACAGATGTATTCATGAAACAGGGAAGCCCTTCACTTGTTGTTATTAAAGTTATATGTCTCTTTGTGTGATTCAGGTATTGAAAATTTTAGATAAGGTTAATGTGAATTCTAGTAAAACTGATGGATGTAGCATAAATAATCGACTACATTGATTCATGAGAGATACAATTTGTATAACTATAAATCATCATAATTATTAATAAGATTATAGTGAAAAATATTTGTTTATGGTAATAACTAACATGATAATGAGTAGTTCACCATATTGATCCTCGTATAAAATTTTTTATGCAATTTTATTTATAGAAATTTTTGAGGTAATAATATGAGGCACAAGAATAGTTTATCATGGCTTTGACCATCCACATTGTATTAATCAAAAAACAATTTACAAAAAATCTATTAATGATATACCCATATCCCTATCAGTGATATCACACTAATACATAAACTAGAAGTGGTATCCTAAGGAAGGTCTCCTATGAATGATCAAATAACATAATAGGAATAGTGAGAATTAATTACATAAAATATGGAGTATTTTTATGTGTCTAAAAATTCCATGGATGGAAAACTAGCCTGATATTGAATCACCTTTTAATGGGGGTGTATGTGAGACATGGAGTTTTAGTGGAATTTTTAACCTACATTATTAATTATCTTATGACTTTTGATGATAATAATATCATGTAGATGGATGTAAATTCCCAAAATGAATTTATTATTGATTTATCATAAAATTTATACCCATTTGTGATGGGCCATTAAATCTCCATATAAATATTGGAAATATTTTGAACTACTTTTGAAGGAAATAATAATATCAGTGAAGAAAAAATAAAAATGTGGATAAATATATTTGAATTGGTCAAAGTGGGTGATTCTGAATTTGTTTATTAATAATTTTTAATATTAAATTATGTTGTTAATATCTATACATGTTTTTCTAAAAATATCTACTATTCAAAAAATTTCATGATTTTGATGAAATATATTCCATATAGATTTTATGAAAAAGTTAATTCATTAGATGATTGATAAGATCTATAAAATTATGAACTTCATAATATTATAAATACATATGAAATGAGAATAATACCATCATTTAACATGAAATATTAAAATATTCACTTCATATACCAGTTGAAAAATAAGGCTACAATTGATAAGGAACCTAAATCAACTGATTAAAAGGACAATGAAGTTGAAGAGGCCTATAATCAAATGAACACTTTATTTACCAGTATTTATAGTAGAGATAAATATTTAAAAGGAATAAAACATTAATGTGATAAAAATATCACTGGTATGGACATTCTTCAAATGTAATCACAAAATATAAATCCACTTTTATCAAATCTGTTGAAAAACAGGACACGTTTAGGAAAAATAAAATGATATACAAAACATGTGACTATGATAGAAAAAAGGATTAATTAATGAAAGGACAATAGAAGTAAATAGATGGACATTGAAACTAATGATTTATTTCCATAAAGAAGTTGTATATAAGATGGATGATCATATAGAAATTTTATTTTATTTATGGGACAAACTAAAATATTTAAATACACATTGTAACATACAAAAGGCAGAGAGTGAACTGAGCTAGATGTTACATAAAATATTTTCTAGATACTACTAGTTATAATGGAATTATGATAAAAATGAAGAAACTAAATTAGATATGGACAATTAAGAACATTTTAGGAAAGAAATGATTCTTCTTAATGAGATACGGTTATATATGAATAATGTAACTGGGATAAAAATAATTCTAAAATAATTTGATGAAAAATCACTTAGAAGATAAGAATTCAACAATAATGAAACTATGTTCATTAAATAAATTAAAATTTTTGATTTATGATCACTAAAATTCAACTTATAGTGAATGATATTGAAGGAATAATTACTGAAAAAGAAGATGAAATTGTTGAGAAAAATTATATTTATCTTTCATTTCAATGTGACTTAATGATGTTTAAATAACATTGAACCAAAATTTATATTGATTAAGGATAAATTATTTAAAAATCCTAAGAATAATTTTCCATTAAAATATGTTTTTTTACATAATGAATCCCATTGTACATTTTTACATTTGAGAATGTAATTATGAGAGATATTATAGAATCTCGATAGAGTGAAAAAACAAATGACAATAAAATATCCCACTATAAATAGAGTTGACAAATTCATAAAGACGGTGTCCTTATACGAAAAATCACCAACATTATATTAAAATATAACAACACAAATTGTCCAAAAAAAGTATTAATAATCTAGATGATCAAGTATTGGAGGCTACGACTATTGTTTTATATCATTTGGTCATAAATCGAATTCATGATGGAATAACATGTCACTTCCCGGAATTATTCTTGAATAAAAGGGGATTAATAGTAAAATCATGATATTAGATTATTAGAATGAGATTATTATGACCATTAAATCACCTGAAATATAAAAATATAAAAAAAATTAATTCTTGATGGTTTTTTTGGAAGATGTGGTCAAGAAGGTCACAGAGGTGAGAAATATAGATTTAGCGGACCAAGTGAAACTCAACACTGTATAAATATGAAATGAATATAGTTTCTAAATGACGAAACAATCATTATTGTATTATGTGAGATTTTAAAACAATATGTGAACATCTTTAAAGATTTTTTATTTTTCTATCATGAAAATATCAATAGTTAAAAAAGAAATAAAAAATATCTGACACTTTCTAATGAAAAGGTAATGAATATGGTGACATTTAATGACAATAAATTAAATACTACGTCATATATATATAATGAAAATACAATCATTATATATTAACGGTGTGGCCAAATTTTGAATGGAATATTGTATTTTATTAACATTATACCATCTAAATAAGAATGAATAATGTTGATGTGTAATTTAAAAATAAATGCATTTGATATTAATGAAAATTAAATCCACATAATAAGTGGAAATTAATTAAGACATATCAATTGCATCTTTTGAGGAATATAACAAGACAGAATAGTCCCGATTAAGTGGAATCTCTAAGTTTGAATGTGTTTTCTGAGAAAACATGAGGAACCTCCTTATTCCGTTATATAGGAAAATTTTATGCTAATATACTTGGGTTTTAGGTAGATAGATTAATCCATTAATTAAGATAAATGATAATATTAAACTATTAAATCTTTACAACCTAGTGAATATGGAACTTCTAAAGTAATTTACAAAATTTTAATATGATGTATTCCAATCACTATTTAATCCCTTGTTCATAATTATATTAATCATATATATTAATGGTGATTTCTTATTTGATGAATGGATAAAATATAGTAGGATGTATTTATTTTATACATTAAAATTCTCTTGTGTTTGTTTAATTATTTTAAAGATTTAAAATTTCATTGATATATCTAGTTATATCCAACACCAATTAGAGGCTCGATAATTTTTTTTCATGATTTTACTTCAATGGTAACATATAGATCAATTTCACATACATTTTTTATCACTAAATATTTCAACACTAGTTTAGCCAACATACAAATAGAGTTTATTAAGTAAAGTCCTTTTTCTTTGAGAACCATTGGAGATAATTAATCTCTTATAAGTCATATTGAAATTTCAATAAAAGGGAAATTACCATTATTTTAAGAAGATATATGAGTTGAGGAGACACTATTTACACTTTTCATAATGATTTTCAATATAAATGATAATTATTGAATCAGATATTGACTAATATTATGTTTTGATATTGAAATATAAATACAATAGAGAATAATGTTGATCCTAGGATTCCTTTTTTGTCAAAATCTCAATATGTGTTTGTCAATGAAGTGATGATTCATGTAGAATTGTTCTGGATTTTCATAATGGAATTTTATTTTAGGCTTATAAAATTCTAAATTATTAATCTAATGATTGATGATGTGATCATAAACGTTTGACACATGTCTTATGAAGTTTTCACATTCCCACCACCAGTGGATGTCCATAAAAATTCTTATTTTCATGAAGTTATGTAGAGGATATTAAGGATTCTACATAAATGAAAATTTCATTTGTTAGATGATAAAAAAAAGAGTAGGATGGATTTTAAATTTAGGAATTTTTTGGAATTTCATTATATACATTGAATATTTCCTATTATACTAGAGTCATAATATAAATAATATGTTAAAATGAGTGTGATTACTAGCCTAGTTCAATCATGTTCACAGGTGGGACAAAGGCATAGCATGCCCAAGGTAAACAAACTGCTCATGCTCATAAATAGCTTGATGGGATGCAAATATACCCATGGTGGGCCTATGTATATGTTCAATATAGGGAATGGATGAATGTCACATAATTTATTTCCTGATTTCAACATGTCATAATACCATGGTGTGTGTGATGGGTGTTGTGGATGTCATTCTTCCTTGGCCAACTTGAGAGTAATGTGTCATTCTATAACTGATAAAACATAGTGGAGATGAATAGGGATATTGGGGTTGGATAGGAATTCCTACTCTAATATTGAAATATCATTTTAAATGATGGAAATATCATGAGCTGTCGGATCTAATTCATATGGTCTATATGTTTTTCACATCCTATCATCTTCTACCTCCACCTTCCATGAGTATCTCCTGTAAAATAAAGCCCATGATGAACTTATAATTATTAATAATGAGCCTATAATGGATTTCATGTGATCAAGATAAACATTAAATGTTACGTTGAATCACCATACATGATTAATATAATTTTAATTCATGATATATCTCAACAAATAATATTTTGAGAAATAAAACATTAGTTATTGTAGGAAATTCAAATATGAATAGTATGTTCCTTAAAAAGTGATAAGAATTTGATCTTTACAAGCACATGAATCTGGAGAATAATATAACATCATGTAAGGAAGTATTCCATTACATTATACATTTAAAATAGTTTATATATTTAAATCCTCATTATTTCTAAAAGACACGACTCTCCTCTCATTGTCGAAGCTTGTAACATATTGGAAGTATAAGGAAATTTGATTGATAATCACCTATAAAAGTAGAGCTTGTAACATCTTGGATTCGAACAGCCACCCGAACATTGGTAAACGAGTCGGTTGTTACTACCTTAGGTGCACCTCTATGAATGCCAAAGGATGACTACTTGTAGTGAGGGTATTATAGGTATAGTGGGGAGGCTATACCCTCTTAGAGAATAATAATGTTACTGGTCCGAGTATAACAATAAAAATTCATTGGAAAAAACGACTCACCAGACTCAAAGCAATACAACATAGCATAATCACACTCAATATCGATAAACAGCGGAAGCAATAAATATTATCAATAGTAGCGGTAAGTATACACAATATAATTCTGAACACTTGTAACTACAACTGAAAAACAAAACATGCATCCAAAGAAGGCCATACATACATACATATATATATATATGCCACCAATGGCTAACCAAAAATAGTTACAAAAAAATAAGGATGTTGATAATTGAAATGAAGCAAAACAAGGTAAATTCCATCTTGGCAGGACCCTAAGGTCTATATCATCTACATGAAATAGCTAATGCAGTCCATCTCTTAAAGCTGGCCTCTTTCCTGCACATCAATTCATAAAGGCAACATGCATGCCGAAGGTGTCATGCAGGGTGTGTAGAAAATCTCAGTAGGATACCTCCCAAAGGTGCGTACCTAACACAAGTGTTTAAGCAGGCATGCAGTTATAAGGAAAACGGTAAGAAGTACAATGCCCAAATAAACACAAACCCACTGGTGCTCAGCATCCACCATGTACTGTCACCTGCTACGGCCAACGCCGGAATCTATGTCAAGTAACACGACACCATGTGCCCCAAGACACCGCGTGTCTCAAGTACCAACATCCCAATGGCACTCCCAGGAAATAGTAACTCAGAGGAACAATGATAACTATCCTCAAATAAGTAACTAGAGGGACATCAATGTCTTCCCTCAAATAAAGTAACTGAAGGGATCATGATATTTTTCCTCAAAATAATGATGAGCCTCTACCCCAACTTGATATCCTCAACAATATCCCCTAAAGGCTCCTCACCCCCACGTAGATTCTTATAGAATGTGCCCCAAACCAATAGTTCCTAAACCATAACTAAAAGGGGCCTCTACCCACACGAGTGGTCAAAACCACCTCATCACAGAGTCTCTCATTTTTCACATTACTCATAGTTCCGTGTGAGCGGTAATCACAAAAATAGATCCCAAGCCATGGAACCTCTTACCCCTTTTTTCCCTTAGACCATGACACTCATGTATGATGGCCTCACCATCCCAATAACCTGGGACATGCACACCCTATAATTCATCCTGCCTCATGCTAACACATATGATGCCCAATCATGTGGTCAAACCCACCCAATGTAACCCAATTCAAGCCCAACCTGTGATCAACATCACTCAATAATATCCAAGAAATGCACAACAAAGTCCAAAGGTTCCAAAATATGAAATTTTTCAAGTACATAAATATCATATTTAAATAGAACACATAAACATGAAATATAATAAAGAAAATTGAATTGAACAAAACATGTGTTTTCCTATACCAGCACGGAGGTATTTAAGGCCTATAAAATTTCATATCAAGGTTTAATAAACTAAAATAAACAGATTAAAAAAATACAATTCGATTATAACTATTTGGGAAACCCTAACCAAAATGCCCCGATGAGAAAAAACCACTCACCGGGACCTACTCAAGCAAAACATGTAACATGGAATACCCAAAGGAAACCCATAGTTCAATTAAAAAATTAAATAGGTAGTAGCGGGTAAATTAGGGTTTCGAAAAAAATACCTGAAAACGTTCCATAGGTTTCACTACCCAAAAGTTTGTGAAAAACAAAAGGAGGTATGCAACACCAACCTGATACTTGTAGACATAGACATGTCCGATATCAAGCACTAATTTGAAGCTGGTCTTTGTAGTTCTATGTCTCCATCAAATCCTAGAAATTCCACTCAGATGGAAACTTTGATGCGTGAGGAATGGGATCCAGAACGGAATAGGTTGTGTTGGTTTATCCTCATTTTTGCGATCCCACAGCCACTTACCTATTGAAGAATGGATGTCGAATGAAGAATCTAGGGAAGGAAATGTTTTTGGCCTCCCAAATCATCATGGTCTGAAGAAGTGGATGAATAAGGTTTTTCTAGAAAATGGACGTGACACACTTTCATTTAATTGAATAAAAAAAGTACGTGGTGTATATTTAAGGATTACATGTCATGTAGTCTCCATTTATGTACTCTGACTTAATCGAAGATAGCCACACAGCTTGGGTGCTCCACACAGGTTGACATGTGGCTTGAACCCAGGCAGTACGCAGAAAGGAAATACACGACGAGTCTAATTACAATACACTACATATAGTAGGAAATTCCTACATGGTCATCACACGACATGTACTCAGTGATCACACCACCGATACTCGCCCAACCCATACACCGCATCTACATGAGAGTACATGGCGTGTAGTCTGGAAATTTCATGAACATCCCTTATTTTCCCTATTCTCTAATGAAAAATTTAAAAATTCAAATAGTTTGTGGATTTTGACCCGTTCTAAAATCCCAGGTTCGTACAATCTCACCACCTTAACATAGCTCATCCCAGAGCTATCAAATGAATCCCGGAGATGGCACCGAATATACCACCCTGATCATGTAACCCGGACAACCCAGGTCTCAATGTTTCTAGCTTAATTATTTAAGGGGTTCCACACCATAGGAATTTCCTAGCTCAGTCAAAACCCAACAATATTCAAAAGAAAAATAAAAGGTTCACAAACATGTTTTCCAGATACATGGTCCACTCGTGATGCATTATCATCCCCGTGCCTCGTTGGTGCTCCTTTGTCATGCTCGAAACCTAACGTATCCTGCACTTTAACAACGTCTGCATCCATGATGTCTTGTATCCCATGGATGCTTAAATAAAATGTGATTCCATGCACCTCAAGTAACCTGTATCCTCTATGCACCAATGCCATGGGCACCTCACGTAACATGCATCCTCAATACCCCGATTCCAAAGGCACCTCAAGTAACATGCCTCATCGAAGCCCCTCATTCTATACATCTCATACATATTTATAAATATATCACGCACCCAATATGGTACCAATCCCACTGACCAACATCTATTCAGTACACATAGATCTTGTGCATAACATGCAATCAAAACTAACATGCCTCTATAGATCATTACAAAAAGGTAAAACACGGAAATCTTGGACACACCCGGGATGTACCTCTAACCATCGTCAGCTCACCAGCCTACTCATCCTATGTCAACTCCACAGTGTGCAACTGGCCTATTGTACGACTGGATGGTTCCTGACCTCCATATGGTGTTACACTAGCCACCGGCCATTGACCCCTTAGTTGGGTCCCACACTCTCTGTCATGTCCTCCGCCTGCAGTTGAACCTCATCTTCCCTCTCCTAGTACCAAACCAGAATCAACTCTAGATGCCACCGTCTTTCCAGGTCCCTACCTTTCGGCTGTCTGAGAAGGCTGCCTATTGAACATCTCCAGATTCTTGACCTGCCCACTTGCATATCACTCTTTCATTGGCCTATCGCACTAAGTATGAACATGTCCTAGATTTTCACACTGAAAGAAAATCATTGAAGTGCTGCTATGTGGAGGTCTAGCTGAGTCCCTAGCCAAAATTCCCTACTAGAACTCATCCCGTCCTCGATTTCTATTGTAAGAACCGTCACCTGAAACTGTTCCGCGACCAAATGGGGGATTATCCCCCTGGTTTCCATCTGCTATGAGAACCTGATTCACTACCTCTAAGATGTAACCCATCCTGAATATATTCACCTGGATCCTAATGGTGTGTCATAATCCATCCTCCAACCGGCTCACCCTTGTCACGTCATCGCTTACCATACCAAGTGCAAAGAGAGATAGTTTAGTAAAAGTATTTTCATAGTCCATGATAGACATATATCCTTGATAAAGGATAAATAAATCCCAATCTCTCAAATATCAGGTTTACTGGGTTGATGTGCTTGAAAACCTGTCATCAATGTCTTTCCATGCTAGTCCCTCGTGCCTACGAGATTGAACCTGCACATCCCAGCAACGCTTTGTCGGTCCTATCAACAAGTACATTTCCAGCTTGACCCTCCACACAGGAGGAATCTCGAGCTTCTAAAAGGTTATCTGCATGCTCTCTATCTAGTTCTCAACTGAATGCATGCCACCCTCACCTTGAAAGAGTAGAGGGTGCTGCGACTGGAACTCACATGTCAGAAATTCCATTGATGGATCTGTACCCTACTCACCTATGTCGATCCCCTACAAGACACATACTAGGCTAGATCAGAGGTTCTCATCGATCCATGGTCCAAAAGCTGCCAAACTTGGATGTTGTCCTGCCTGCACTAGATCCTAAACATGAACCTGTCCCTAAGCCTATACCTGTGGCTCATGCGCTGCCCGCACTGCATCATGAAAATGATCTGGCTCCTGCAGCACTGTATCACCTCCCACCTGACACTCCATCTGAGTCAACTAAATAATCCCAATGAATTCCATAAATGGTTAGACTGTCCATATATATATATGAAACAACACATATTTGACACATATATGGAAAGTAATAAAGTGGCAGCATAAAACAACTACCCTTACTCGCCAGTATCGCAACCCATTCCATCGACATCCCGACCTCATGGCCTCCTAACCCTCCCTCAACATAGCCATGTATCAAATGTACCTTGGGTCATCCCCGTACTGACCACTAATGTTTCCTTAAAATGATGATCGAGCCGCCCAATTCAGATGATCACAATCACCTCAACCAATAGTACATGCCTGCACGTACAAGAGCCAGACCCAAATACCATGCCACATGAAACTCTATAAATATACAAACCAGGGCATAACAAATTGTAATTAAACATGAAATTCAATCATTAATTTCACCTTTTCACATTTCAAATCATACAATGCATGGAAATTAACATTTTTAACATGGTATTATCCAATCACAAAGCATGCATGCTATTGTGAAATTGAAATACCCATACACGTGCCTATCAAAAGCCAAGAAAAAAAGCCTTTACATATAGGGACAAGGTCCAATTTTCTTTTATCGTACTTGGTCAAGGGTTAAACATCAAAATCAATAACATCACTCCCCATGTATTCCACCAAGGTGGAAATTATATAAACTGTAATATGAGAAACAGAAAATAGAAATTCCCACCCATGGAAACATGGTTTATCCCTCATACCTAGGGCTCAAGTAACCCAATCACAATCTAGAAATCTAGTTCCAGTAGCATCCTATATCCATTCTACCATATACTAAATAGAAAAACCAGCAGAAAATAAAAGAGAATCCTCAATCACATTAGCATCCAGTGAAACAATACAACTAAATCCTTATCAAGAACTACTCTGATACAACTTTGTAATGACTCGAACCTGAAATGCCACGCCAAGAGTGATAAATGGGTTGTGTGTTACTACATTTGGTGCACCTCCCTGAATATCAAAGGCTACTGACTAGCAGTGAGGAACTTATAGGTATAGTGGGGAGGCTATACTCTCTTAGAGGATAAATATGGTACTAGTCTGAGTTTAATAATAAAAATAAAGCTGAATAAACGACTTTGCAGTCTCGAATGAGACCCACATAGAAGAAGCACATTCAATATCAATAAATAGCGTATATAATAAAATTAAACAATAATAGAGAAAAGTAAACACAACAACATGTTGAACACTTACAAATACCACTAAAAAACAAAACATGCATCCAAATGAGGTCATACATATACATGTATACAATTGGCACCAATGACTAACCAACTACAGCTACAAAACTAGTTAGCATGATGATACTAGAAGTGAAGACCATCATGGTCAACTCCAGCTAGGTAAGACCTCAAGGTCCATACCATCTTCATGAAATAGATAATGTTGTCCATCTCCGGATGCTGGCCTCTTTCCTGCACATAAATTCATAAAGTCTGCACGCATCCCGAAGGGCCCGTGTAGTGTGTGAGATGAATATCAGAAGGATACATCCCAAAGGTGCATACCAAACATAAGTGTTTAATTAGGAATGTAGTTATAAGAAAAATAGTATCCAGTATAATGCATAAATAAATACAATCCCACTGGTGCTCAGTAACCACCCTGGAGTGTATCTTTCTTCAGCCAACCCAAGAATCTATATCTTGTAACCCGTCACCATGTGCCCCTGAAAACCACATGTCTCAAGTAATTATGTCTCGAAGGACCACCTAGGAAATATTAACCCAGAAGAACTGCGATACCTATCCTCAAATAAGTTACTGGAGGGACAGTGATGTCTACCTTCGATGAAATTAACCGGAGGGACATCGATGTCTGCCCTCAAAATAACGGTGAGCCTCTTCCCCCAACCCGATAGCCTCAAAACAATCCCTTGAAGGCTCCAAACATCCCACGTGGCTTCCTAAGACAATCACCCACTAACCAATAGTACCTAGTCCACAACTAACGGGGGCCTCTACCCACATGAGTGGTCAAAAACAACTCATCATGAGCCTCTCTGTGTGCAAACTACTCATAGTTCTGGGTGAGAAATAATCATCAAAATAGTACCCAAGCCACAACACCTCATTTCCCTGTGACCATTACAATCATGTTTGATGGCCTCCCCATCCCAGTAGCACAGGCTATGCCCACCTTGACAGTCATCCTGCATCATGTAGATGCCCATGATGCCCAATCTCATGGTCAAAACCACCCAAAGTAACCTGGGATAAGCCAGACCTATGATCAGCATCACTTAAGAACATTCAGGCCATGCCCAACACAACCCAAAGGTTCCAGAATATGCAATTTAGAAGTTACATAAATATCATATTTTAACAAAACACATAAACTGGAAAAACAATTAAAACTGTTGAATTGTAGTAATTAAGTGTTGTCCTATAATAGCACGGTGGTCTTTATGGCCTCTTATATTTCATATCAAGGTTTAATAAACTAAACACAATAGTTTAAAACAGTACAATTTGTTTATAACTATATTGGAATCCCCGACCAAAATGCCATGATGAGCAACATACACTAGCCAGGCCCTGCTCAGGAAAAAAAGGTAACTAGTCATACACAAAGGAATCTCATAGATAAAATAAACAATTGAACATACAATAGCTGGTAAAATAGGGTCTCACTCAAAATACCTGAAAACACGCCATAGGTCGCACCACCCAAAAGACTGTGAAAACACAAAAAGCAGTATTCACCACCTACATAAGACTCATAGATGAGGACATGTCCGATATCAAGCTCTAATTAATAGCTGATCTTCATAGATCTATATATCCGTCAAATCCTGTAAATTCCACTCAGATGGAATCTACGACGCATGAGGCAAGTGATCAAGAACGGAACATGGTATGTGGGTTTAGAATTGCTATTACAATCCCACAACCACCGACGGATTGAAGAAATAATGTTAGATGAATAATATATGGAAGGAAATTTTTTTGGCCGCATGATTCATCAAGGTCTAAAAAATGGGAAGAAGAATGTATTTTCGGAAAAGGGATGCGCCGCTCTTTCATTTAAAAGAATAAGAAAAGTACATAGCGTGTATTTGAAGACTAGACACTGTGTACTGGCATTTTCCATACTCCGACTTATGCAGAGATAGCCACATGGATTGGGTGATCCACATGGGTTTAAACATGGCATGATCCCAGCCAGTATGTATAAAGGGAATACACGACATGTCTAATAACACTACACTTTGTGTAGTAAGAAATTCCTACATGGTCCTCACACGACATGTACTCAGAGACCACATGGCTGGTAGTGGAACAACCCATACACGGTGTGTAATTTAAAGTACATGGAGTGTCTTCTGTAAATTTTTGAAACTTCCCAGATTTTCCCAATTCTCTCACGAATAAGTCAAAAATTGAAACAGGTTCAAGATTTTGACCCATTCTAGAAACCCGGGTTATTACAGTGTTGGTGCCCCAAAGAGGTTGTTCCAATCATTATTGAGAGATGTACCTCATTTCCAATTGAAAACATATCATCCAAATATTTTTTATTTCCCTTGATTTTTATTAATATATAAATCATACATGAAGGTAAAGGACCTCATGGGACTTTTTACTTGTATCGAAGAAGTTAATGCATCACACAAGAACTATGTTCCACAAATAAATTTAGGGAAGCATTACACCCTCACATGTCATTCTATCATGTTTGTTAATGAGGAGAACAAGATATTTTATATTGAATATAGAAGCATGTGTCTTGAATGAAGAATCATGAGATGCCTATAAACACAAATTTTATATTCTTGCGAGAATAATATGTCAATTCATACACATTAAGATGATATAAATTTGGTTCATTCTATGTTTTAATTCTGTTGAACAAATGCTAACATGAATTTAGGGAATCATAATAAATATTTAACAACTTATTTTCATGATGTATGTAAGTACATCAAGGTACCAAAATTTCATGCACATGAATTGGAGAAAATTTTGACCATTTTTTTTATTCTTACATTATTATGTGAAATAATTGATTCATAAAAAATAATAACAATTTTGAAATCATCTTAAAAAAAATAGGAATATTTTATTTTATAGAGGATGGATTTGAAATACCAAAAATTGTATCACGCATGCTTGTGGATTGAGAACTCAAGAAGTGTGGTATTGAGATTGTGAAAGAATATTCATACATGAAATTTTCAAAAACAAATATTTTCATTTAATTCACACATTTTAGTGAGGTTAGCTATGCATTATTATAATAATGGAATGAGTCCTAAGTATATATTCACTAATGTAACTAATCAGATATAGGTGATTATAATTTATTGACAATGTCCTATGGTAGGGACAAGTTACTTGACCAGGTACATGAGAATGTGTGACCCAACATGATCATGGGGGATAGTAAATAGATCATTTTATAAGTAATAAACCCATGATTAAAGGATGGAGACACCAAATTTGTGGGGGGTAAAGAGAATTATCCTTTGATATTTATGAGATGAAGTCTCTACAATGGATTCTATAAAACACCATTGTGGATTCACCAAATATTGTGGGATGTAGTAAATAACATCTTTTATGGAGTCAAGAGAGATACTGTGTGACTTGATATTAACAATATTAATTTATAATAATATTATTACTGATAATTAGTGTTGAGGAGAATAACCAACATAAAAATGAGTAGGTATTTGTACTGATCCTTGTAAATTATTGTATTTTATGACCTTGTATTTAATGTATTTTTCATGGTAATAAAGAGAGACATGTGAATAGTGGTTTGGATTTAATAATATATAGATATTTAATTGAAATAAAAAATGGTTAAAATGTGATCCAAGATTCTTCCCCACCACCTCTTAGTGATCTCACACTAATTTGAGCAGAAATATAATAAAGTCAGTATCAATAAAAATGAAAAAAAATCACACAAATCAAAATCTATAAGGGGATAGAGTTGAAATTCCATCAATAAATAATATTAGTACATGTTATGTTGGTGTTCTAAAACATTTTATTTGGATTAACACCATAGTTATCCTATATTTTCATTAATACTGGTAATATAATTTTCACACCTAAAGGGTTATAAATTTATGTATAAGTAAAATATTAACTCATAAAAAGAAATGGTACTAAATTATAGACCACATTACTCCACAATTTTTTTATTCAATGTTTTCATGATTTTTTAAAAATTTAATAAAATAATATTCCAATAATTATTAATTAATGTATTTTTTTGCAGAATAAAATTAATTTGACATCAACTACATATAAAATATTGACATTTAATATTAATTTAAAAATTAAATTTTTTTAATATTATTCTAAAAAATAGTAATTTACTATAAATAAATCATATTATATATCTTCTTATATTTTGAAAATCATTTATTATATTTTTATTAATTGAAAAAATAATGTATGAGCATTGGGAAAGAATTTATGCAAATAATATCATTACTAAAATTTATTTAAGAAATAATAATTAATATAACATTATCATGGAAAAAAATAATATTTATATTCGTTCATAAAATGATTTTTAACTTATATGAACAGATAAAAGATATTCAAAGCTAATATTGTGACATTTTGTAGCATTCATTGATTTAAATATTATCATATACATTTTCATGTAATATTCCATTTAATCATATCAAATTCTAGAATAATGTGGTAGGGAATGAATTACATTAATCTAATTTAAACTATGATTAAATATAATGAACTTATATGTTAGCTTTCCCTACATTAATATAATTTTCCCTTTACTGAGGTGTTAAATTTTACAATGAAAACTATTCCTAATGACTAAATTTTATTTATATTTTTTTGAAAAATATGGACCCCAAGATTCTAAATATGGAATTATATTTTAAAAATTCAATAGTGGTTTTTTTATATATTCTTAATATATTTTTTCAAAATTAGATGAGAACCTTTTTTTTGAAAATTACAATTTTAGGCAATAAAATAGATTAATATTATGTTTTTATACCATGATAAAACAATAAATGAATGTTATAAAATTTTATATAATATATAATATATAAAATTGTTGGAACCGTGGTTGCTCCATGCTAGAAATGGATTATGGATTGTGATTGCGGTCAATCCCCTTTAGAATTTTGTGAAGTCTTGCAGGGAGGGGATCATTCTATTTTGTCGAGAAACAGTTTTGAAGGCGGTTGTGTGCAAGATTTAAGGGTTTTTACAAACTTGCATGCAAGGCATAATTTGGGATCAGTGCATCAAAATATGGAAAATGAAAAAAGTGCGTGCAAGAATTAAAGGTGCATAGAAGATGAGGTTACATGGAAGAATCATACCCACCTAGTGCAATACCAAAAGGGGTTTTTGCACGCTCATGAAGAATCTTGCATTCCCCAACAAAGACGTGTCAAAAAAATTCCCAAAGGGCCAAAGAGTCCTATAAATTGACGACTACCTCTTGAAAAAACATAATAATTCTCTAACGAAATTCTGGTTTCTTTACTACATGAAATATTTGTATGAAAAATAATTATAGAAAGTTAATCTTGCATGACATGTGTTCTTTTAGTCTGAAAATACCATGTGAACCCTTTAGTGTAGTTTTGTGAAAGATAAGAGGTGTACGAAAATTTGGGGTTGAGAAAAAGTCATCTTTCTTGACAATTTCCAAATCTTGCGTGCAAGTTGAGTTATTGCACACATGTGTGGTGTTATGATTCTGAAAGGATTTTGAATATAAAATTTGTGTGATCAGTGCTTTCAAGATCATCAATTCAGGACTTCGATGAATGGAGTATCTCGTGACAAACAGTGAAAAGACTACAAGAAAATATTTTTAAGCGACCTTTATGTCGATAAAACGAGATAGACTTCTCCCAAGGCAATGGGTTAGGGGAATCAACTGAATTTATTTGAGGTATGTAGTGAGGTATCCCTGAACCATTGTAAAGGTAGTGTTCCTGGAAATGATTGACCGTGACCAAACCTTATAATCCGAAAATTAGTGAATATTAGTGGAATAAGGTATGATCGTTACACTGTTGGTGTATGATTCTTGGACAAAGCATTTTGCGATGAACCTTTTATAAGTGATGTGTCATCTCAATACATGCATTTTTATGAAAGATTTAATAGGTTTCAACCAATGTGGTAATATAAAAAATAATAAAAAAGAAACATTTGACACCCTATTTCACCCCTCCCCTCTCAGGGTGTTATGGGGTCCTTCATGCTGTATCAGATGGAGGTTACTTGTGTTTGATTTGTCTTATACCATCATGGAGAATTCAGCCAATGTTAGTGGAGTCCCCCTCTTATAAGGATGTAATTATTAGATATGTAATAATAGAATATGAACTCATCTACGATATCTTGGAATGGAAGTTCTATTTTCTATTATGCAAGGAATAAAAGTCACTTATCCAATTGTCCTAGCTATGACTAATTGAAATAGGAAAATTCTTGATGTAAAGGCTAAAGCGCGGTATGCTCCCACCACAGCCTTTTCAGATAAGATCTATCTATAGTTGATTTGTTCTACCTCAGCAAAGTGTATGTTGGATAAACGTGAAAATATTTACAAAGGAGATAGAAACATGAAGGAGGTGAAACTACAAGTCATGTATAATAGGTTTTTTGATCTAAAGATGAATACTGATGAGAATGAAGACTCATTCTTCAGTCTTGTTACTGAAGTAGTTGGATAAATTCAAGGTCTAGGTAATGAAAACAATGATGTTGATATTGTTAGATAAATATTGAGAAGAAGTCCACCCTTAATCAATTAAAATATTCCAACCCTTGAGGAAAGATAAATTTCCAAAATTTCTCTGAAGATCTACTAAAAATCTAGGTGTAATATGAAATGGGAGTCATGCTAGAAGATTCTATGACTCAAGAGGGAATGGAAATGTAATTCAATGCCATGAAAAATATAAAACATCAAAAGATTGTAGTGGTGAATACAATGAGGAAAAATAAATTCTGAATCTCATTGCTAAGAAATTCTAGAAGCAAAAAAGGGATATTCCAAGGGATGCTAACTCTACCTTAATTTCATTAAGGAAATGTTGGGAACATTTCCTCTCAGTGATCAAGAATGTTCCAAGACAAATAAAGTAATGTTGAACTCATTGAGAAGCCTCAAAAAAGCTTTTCCAAAATAGGATCCTTCAAGTCTATAAATAAATTACACAAGAAGAGTTTTGTCTACGAAGAGGATGATGATGATATTTAATTATATGAAGTAGAAGAACACAAATTTAAAATTGGAAACCATGATTCCATGATGGATACCATTAAAAATTCAGAACAATCAACAAATAAAGGTATACATAACTAGTTGACAACTAATATTGATCTATAGTTACAATATTGATAATCTTTTAGTAATATTGAGAATAATTGTAAGAGATAAAATATGTGGAATGAAGTGGTA
The DNA here is from genome assembly GCA_963277665.1 of Viscum album. Taxonomy (NCBI): domain Eukaryota; kingdom Viridiplantae; phylum Streptophyta; class Magnoliopsida; order Santalales; family Viscaceae; genus Viscum; species Viscum album. Next base: position 1,573,330,119 of record OY728121.1, on the reverse strand, counting down.
GAAGTATCATCAGAATGTGTTGATCATTTTAAACAGAAATTGAATGGCTAGAAGAACTAGTGAAAGGTGAGTCATCAATCCATTAAAGGACAGATGATGTACTGGAACTAATGCTCCGAATCAGAAAATAGGCAAAGGTCATCAATGACCATACCTCAGGACAAGAAAGGAAGTACAAAACTATTGGTGGACTCTAAGAAGAAGTGAGTTCTCTCAGATGTATGCTCAAAAGTGAATAAATTTCAATAGAAGAAAATAATAAAATAAAATTTGGTTGTTTCTTAGATTTGAGCTAATGGGAAGATAAAAATGGGGGTATGATGGAGTTGAAAATATTTTGAGTGATCAAAGACCCACACGCATGGGAAATAGTGGAATCACCTGCGACGCAAAAACATAAAATCATGTAAATAATGTGAACCAGAATAAAGGCATGTTGAAAGTTGATAATGTTATAAAATCACCAAAAGTGCTAAAAAGGTGTCCCCTATATCAAACTAAAAGGAGAATAGAATATTGTCCTCAAGATTCCGGAAATAACAGGCAGTAAAATATTTTTTCCAAGGAAGAATTCATAATGATAAATAGAAGTGAGAATGAATTTCCTATCATGAAGTGCCAGTTATGTGGATATCTGGGTCATTTGATGTCATATTGTAATCAGGTAAAATTCTGTCTAAATGGGGGAGAAGTAGGAGTTCAACAGAGGAGAAAAAGTTCATATATATCTACTTATAGAGGAAATAATTTCTATGGATATTGTTATCATTGTTTTAACTATTTCCATAAATCCATTTATTATAGGCAGAATAGTGACATGGAAACCTCATACTAAAGTTGGAGACAAGTTGTAACACCTAAAAAATACAATTTTTTTACTTTCAAATATGTTTTCTCCACTCGAATAATATTTTTATTATGAAGAACCAATGTACACGGAAGAGATAATTGAAAGTACATCAGTTCCCTATACTCAATAAAATATCTCATGGAAAGAAAATAAGAAAATTGACACATCCAACATAGAAAAGATAGTCCTCAATGATACAAAAAGAAACAGTTCCAAGATTCATGATAGTGGTTATTCGACTCAATGGACATGAAATGTAGACTTGTTAATGACTGTCGAGAGGGGGATTGAAGGAACAATACAATTTGGTAATGATGGAGCTCTGAACAGAAAAGGAAGTGGAATTACTGAACTAGCTAATGTGGATCTAATGAAAATAGAAGTCCATTATGTGGATAGAATATTTCATAATTTCCTCAGCGCGAGTTAACTCTATGACGCTGGACTTATAATTACTTTCAACATTAAAGTATTCTCTATCAAGGGAAACATAGGAAATTCACATATGAAAGGATGCATAAAATAAGGAAATATATATCAGGTTGATTGTAATGAAAAACTTTCCTAAATGAGTATTTATGAATAAAATAACCTGTGACATCGGAGACTGGGGCACACCAATGAAAAATACATGGAGAAGATATCAAAACTAATTATTTTCATAGATATTCCCACCCTGAAGCATTAATGTGAAAAGTCATGTGATGGATGCTTTTAGGGAAAGTTGGTGTGCAATTCATATCGTCCAAAGAAGAAAAGTTCATCTCACATTCTTGATCTCATTCATACAGATGTCTGTAGCCGGATAAATTTTTTTAGAACGCATAGGTAACGGTACTTAATCATGTTCATATATGATTATTGTAAATGAAATGTTTAATGGGATATATAGGAAATGAGAATTTCATGATTGCATGAAAACATATCGTCGAATCATGGAGAATGATATTGGATGAATAATCAAAGTGCTATAATCAAAAAATGGATGGGAATGCACATCCATTTAATTTAAAAACAACTTGGAGAAGCATGGGAGACAACAAGAGGTAGCTATTGTGAGAAATCCAAAGAAAAATGGAGTTTCTCAGCACTTGAATTAGTAGGTGAACAATATGGAACGAACTATGAAGATTGAGATTCATATTCCTTGACATTAGTATAAAGTGGTTGTTCAACCTGCATTGTATATTCCAAATAGATTTTATCTTCTAATGGGTGAGACGAAGACACTATATGGAATGTGGCATGGATGTAAGCCCTTATTGAAATTATTTCTCATTTTTGGATGTAAATGTTACATCAGAAACTAAAAATAAAATCATGGGATGTATTGTGACAATGAAGATTAAGGAATTTTCCTTTGTTACTCAATAAAGAAAACCCTACATGTGTTTCAAGTACCACATGTGAACGACTGTGGAAAGTATCTATGTTAAGATCATTGAAGTGGAAACTGAAAATTATTTAAATAATTCTTATAATGATGTGACTTAACATTAGGAATAATGTGAAAATTGATAAAATTCAAATAAATAAATTGAATAAGGTGAACAAAATTATCAGCATACCCATTATTATGTTGACTCATATGATTAATTTGAAGAGGTAACCATTGTTAGAGAGAATTATATTGGATCAAAAAGGAGGAATCAAAGAGCAGAAATAGATCAATCTATCATTATTAGGGTTTGGACTGCACCCACAAAGATGAGGAGAATGGGGAATAATACACAATATGTGTTTTTATCAATTGAGTAACCATATTCTTTTTAAGAAGCATTGAAGGATGAATCATGGGTGAAATCCCTTAAAGAAGAGTCAGATAAAAAAAATGGGACCTAGACAAGAGACCCGAATGTCACAATGTCATTGGTATAAAGTGGATCTTCAAGAAAAAGTATGACGATCATGGAAATGTTATAAAAAACAAGGGATAACTGGTTTGAAAAGGTTATTCACATATTTATGTTGTCGATGTGGAAGAAACCATTGCTCCAGTGGCTACACTGGAGTCAAGCATGCTTTATCTTGCATTGGAAATCCATAGAGGATATAAATTATATCAAATGGATGAGAAGACAATATTATTGAATGGTGTTCTTGAAGAAGAAGTCTACAATGAACAACAAGTGGGTTTTCTTCATGGTACTGATAAAACAAATTATTGAAAATTAAATTGGGCCCTTTATGGTTTGGAGCAGGCACTGTGACAAAGGTATTCTTAGCAGGATTCTTATATCAAGAAGATGGAATTCAAAAGAGGAAGATATGATCGCAATATCTATGCGATTAATTATCTGAAAGATCAGTTCATTGTATTAGTTTATGATGATGAAATTATATGTGGTGGCAGTAGGCAGAGATTTGTGGATAAATTTTTAAATCACAGGGAATCAAAATTTGAAATGTCTATGATTGGGGAGCTCACATATTTCTTATGGCAGCATGGGATTTAAAATAAAGATTACACATTCATTCTAAAAAAAGTATGCAAGGGAGTTTCTGAATAAATATAATATGCATGACTCCAAACTAATTTCAACACTTATTTCCATTGGAAGCAAACATGGAGATCATTAGGATGATACCTCTATCTATCCCACCATGTATAATAGTATTATTGGAAGCATACTGTACCTAATGGGAACATAAATTAATAATGTATTTTTAACATTCTTAGTAGACCAATATCTATGTACTCTAAATGAATAACATAATATAACAGTATAGAGAAACACGAGGTATATTCGAGGAACTCATAATTATGTGTTATACTTTATTGTAGGAAGAGAAAGTGAATTAACAGTGTTTTCTGATTCGGACTGGGCTATAGATGTAGTGGATACAAAGTCCACCAGTGGTAGAGAATTCATTATTGGGAAGAAATGTGTGGTTTGGATATGCATGAAATTAGAACATAACTCTATTAGTACTTCAGAAGCTGAATATATATTGAGTACAAAGTCCTGCACTCAGTTACTTTGGATGAAGTAACAATTGACTGACATAGGTGATGAGTGGAAAAACCCAATGGTGATTTACTATTATAACAATAGATAAATTGATCGTACGAAGAATTTTGTTCATCATTATTAAATGAAACATATTGAAATTAGATATCACGTCTTCAAGGAAAAAGATGATAAAGGTGTGATAAACATTGAAAATGTGGGTAGAGATGAGTAAGTGGCTGAAATTATGACCAAGCCGTTGTCAATGGCTATTTTTGAGAATAATTGGTTGAACTTCAGTGTTCAGCCACCTCCTAGTGCATAATGTGGGTATGTTTTTTCCATCTCTCATGTTATGATAACTGTATTCAATCTTTTTGTGGAAGTGATACAGTTTTATGGGGGAGATACTATCCAGGGGGAGTGGGTTTTCAACTGAACAATGAACCAATACTAGTCTTTCGGTTTACTGTAAATGGATGACAAGGGATAAATTATGTAAATGTAATGATTTTGTGACACAGTAAGAGAAAATATTGGAGTGACATGATGAGACATTAGTGTTAGGAGGTGTTGGAATAAATGAAGTACATGTAATGCTTCTAGGACACGTTAAGAGATGCATTTCTGACATGGTAAGAGAATAGGATGGATGTCTTTATGACTTCCAAAACACAAGAACGCAATTTGATCATACCCCCTTTTTTCTACAAAGGGCATTACCCATATAGACATAGAGTGTTGGATGAGTTGTTTCTTGCATTTCTAGTTTTGATAGTGGATGGTGCTCTATTGAATTTATCTAGAGATTTCCAAAAAACCCAAAGGTGGAGATTGTTGGAACCACGACCGTTCTATGCTGGAAGTAGAGTATGGTTTTTGTTTGTTTTAAATCCAATTTAGAGGTTCAGGAAGTGTTCCATGAAATGGATCATACATTTTTTTTTGCAAGAAATAGTTTTGAAGGTGGTGACGTTTGAAGGGTGTTTAGAAGTTTGTGTGCACAGACAGTTTTGTGATCAGTGCATCAAAATGTGGAAAAGGAAAAAAGTGGAAACATGAATTATATGTGTGAAAAGGATAAGGTTGTGTGGAAGAATATTACGTGCTCATTACTATTCCTAATGGGGTTTTTCATGCTTAGGAAGAATCTTGCATGCTCCAAAATAGACCAATCAAAAACATGTGTTCATGGTCGTGGAGGCCTATAAAAAGGGGGCCACCACCATGAAAGAACATAATTATTTTCCTACAAAAATCCGGTATCTCTACTATGAGAAATATTTGCACCTGAAGGAATTAAAAAATTCATAATATTTCACTCAAGGTGTAATTTTAGACTTAAAAGTCCAAGTGAACCCTTTGGTGTAGTTGCACAAAAGATAAGGGTTGAAAAGAAATTAGGTATTGTGAACATTTAAACATTCACGACAATTCCTAAACCTTGGGTGCAAGTTGAGGTATTGCATGCAGGTGTGGTGTTATGATTCTGATATGATTTGTAATATCTTATTTGAGTGATATGTGATTTCTAGTGAATCAATTCAAGAATTTGATGAAATTTCTGTCTCTTGCTGAAAAGATACAAACACTACAATGCAAATATATTGAAGAAACCATCATTTCAATAAACTGTTTTAGACATCTCCCATGGTAGTGGGCTAGACGGAGTCGATGGAAGTGATCTGAGGGACACAAAGATCTATCCCAGAACCATTGTAAAGGCAGTGTGCATGTCATCAAGTGACTATGACCAAACCCTATAATCAAAAATCTAGTGAATGTTAGTGGAATTAGTTATGATTTACACACTATCGATGTATACTCCATGGATGTAGCCCATTGCGGCGAACCATGTAAAAGTTGTGCATCATCCCCATACATTGATTTGTATGACACATTTAAACAGTATCTACCAATGTAGGAACAAGATCAATTACATTAAAAGGAAAAATTTGACATCCTGATTCACCCCTCCACTCCAAGGGTGTTCTTGGGTCCATCAAATTAAAAAAAATCATAACATTGAGATAACATTAATTTTTTGAAGAAAGAAAGAGGGATTTGTTACTTAATGTTTTATCATGTATGGGTTAATGAAAGTGTTTATCTAGGATTCGATGGGTGTTATTAAATAGTTTAAACCATTAAATTGAAAAAAAAACTAATGTGTGATAGGTGGTCTCTCTTTTTAAATAATTAATTTACTAAGGGTTCATAGTGATTTTTGAAACACCCTGATGTTTTTAAGAATTATTTTTTTTTAAATAATTTTTATTATTCAGTAGCTTATTTTTCAAGCAACCATGAGTTTAAACGAACTGTGAGATGACCTTAGAATAAAATTACCATTATAACCGATCTTTTATGTTATTGGGAATGAATATAAATAACTTTTAAAAATATATGGTGAATTCGTTGGATACAAATTATTTATGAAAAATGTAAATCAATTTTATGTCGTATTAATAAATTGTGTGTATAACTATAATTTAATTAAATTAATGAAAAACATATATTATATATTTAATAAATTATTTTTATATTCATCCAATATATTTTTTCATTAGGCATGAATAATCCCTATTTGTTGTATAAAAACTGATATATTTTAAAAGGTCGACTTCAACCTTTTAATGGAGAAACCCTTTTACTTTAATTTCTTGACACATAAATAATTGTAATATTACAAAATATACTTTTTATTGTGATTTGGGGTAAGAAAATTTAATTTGAATGAATTTATGATATTTTTATGATATCTTTCATGTTTTGATGAATAGTAAAAGTACGCTATATTTTATTAAAAATAATTTTTTTCCATTGAAATAATTTATATAGATAACTTATATTATTAAATGGGTTCAAAGTATAAATAGAATATATATTTACCATTTAATATAATTTCATTTATTGGAATTAATTTTACATTAATTTTGGATGTAAACAATTTCAATCATATGCAATATTTTATCTTTTAAAACATGTATTTTCATTTAAGAATGGGTTTAATTTGAGATTAATTACTACATAATATGTATTTTGAATTTGTAAAAATGAATTCCATATTTGGAATTAGTTGGTCCAAATTATGAAAATAGACTTACTTTATATTACGGTAATGTGAATAGTAAATTCGGTAGATTTTATTAACACGGTAAAAGGGTATATCGAGAAATTAATTGTAAAAAACATTATAAATTTACTATAATAGTTTTATTAATATTATTTTATTATTTTTATATTCCATAAAACACAATTTGATCTAAATGGTATCCATTGGAACCCACTTCGATGAGATTAGAATATTTAATTTTATTTTATTAAAGAAAAGTGAAATATGTCCCACTAAAACATTAATAATTAAATTATTTTTAATATATGGTTAAATAGAAGAAAAAATAAATTAAAAATTCTTCATTGAAGGATAAAATTCCTTCATTTATCATGTTTTTTCTTTATTTCTTATGAAATAAATATTTATCATAAAGACATAAACATGGATCCTGAAAAAAATAATTAATTGATGAGAAATCAATAAAAAAATTTATTAAAATATTAAAAACCTTCAAAAGGACAATACACTTGAATTAATCGTATTGACTGAGTATATATGGACCATAATCATCCTTGGGTCAACTTATTGACCACATGGAGTCTTATGGAAGAGATTATGACACATATATTATTTTTATTTAATCTGAAGATAAAAAGAGTATAGCATTTTTAATGTTGGGGTTTAAAGAGTTTAAATTGAACAAGAAGTTGTCTTGGAAAATATAATGGATTTATCTTAATCATATTATTTTATTATTACTTTTTATTCTAAAAATATGTATATTAAATAATTACAAAAAATTGAAGTAGAAATTATATTATTAATGATGACATCAATATAATGTTATTACAAATATTTTAATAAATATAATATGGGATGATTATTATGTCAAATTAATTTTCTATGATACCTTGACCATATAGTGATATAATAATATATTTGGATTGTGGTTCACTTATTATTTTTATGTTTTTAAAAATCCATGACATAAATATTGTCAAAATTGACACTATTGATATTTTGTCAAAATAAGGTTTTCATAAATTATTAATATGTCATAAATCATTTTTAAAAATATATAATAAGTATGGTATTGTATAAAATGTTCTTAATTAATCATTTATTTTCTAATTTACTTCCAATAAGTAAATATTTCACCATATTAATATTGGGATATTTGTTTCCCTAAATAAAAATTAAATATAATATGTATGTGTTAATTTTAATGATAACGCTTAAATGGACACAAAAACATGTATAAAATTTATTGTTTTAAGATATTGAAACACTAACTCAGAAAATTATTTAAATTGAGTCATTTTGGGGGTTTTTTAGGGTTTTGATTTTATTATAAATTAATATTTTTGAGGTTTCCGAAAGTGCCCCTATCATAAATTATAAAAAGACACTTCCTCCCTCAACACATCACTTCATTTTGTGCATTCAAGCACGAACATACCCTACCAATTTACCTTATAAACGTCCCTATAATAATTATAGAGGTCTTATTCTTCTTAAATTTCCATCTCTAGTTCTCTAAGAAGATAATTAGAGGGGACACATCGAAGAAAAGGTAATATCATTAATTGATTATTTCAAACATCAATTTTATTCAACTTCCACCTCGTGAGTTATTTCAATATAAATTAATAATTAGAATAGTAATTATATAATTAAATATTATTATTATTATTCACCATATTTCACCTTCTACCCTTCCTATAAAAAAAAAGAAATCACTACGCGTGTATAGGCATGACTTACCCTCTCCACATCATTGTGTAATCCGTCCTCACCACCACATTACATGGATGGAAATAATTATGAAATTAATAAATATATATATGATTATTATAACCTTATATTGATTATGTGATACTATACACCAGACACTTCCACACCATTGATCAATTATGGGAATGATAGGGTTACTCTTGTGTACATATAACTTACCATCTCCATGGTGTGATGTGATTAGGTTTAAAAAATAATCATTAAATCATGATTATATAAATAAATTTAGTTAATAAATATTATATATATTATACTAATACCATGTTTTAATTGATATAACAATACCCTAAATAGAGGAATAAGAAATTATCCGACAAAACATGCATAATAGCATAAAGCAGTTAACACCTAAATGACTAGTTAAATGTAATAATACATAAGAAAGATGAAAATACGATCATAAATGTAACCATAAAAATTATTATTATTCTATATTATATTAATAAAATTATTTAAATCTTTATACATGATTTTTGGATATATACAATGCATATTGGATATATGGTAAGGGATGCTCTCACAATCTCATTTTGAACTGAGATTCTTTATACATATGTATATACTATGATATATTTTTCATCCACATCCATGATTCATAAATATGTAATATTACTTATAACCCTAAAAAATTTTGTAAGTTAAATTTTACCCACTTGTGAAAATCTTTAAAACGGTATGAATGGAATCTTATTTTGTTTTTTATATGAGGTACTTTTTTACTTTTCTGGAAAATGTATGAGAAGAATATTTTTTAACATATAAGGCATAAAGTTATTTTTATGATTTCATGAAACCATATATCCTTGATGCTTCCCCCATTATATTACATGTCTATTATCTCATAAAATCATTTCCTCTAAAATCATGTGGCATTTTGACTAATGAAATTTTTTTGATGATTAAAGCATATTATCTTCACGAATTAATTTCCAAGGTTTTCTAAAAAATTATTTTCCATATCAGATGACATTACATAAATTTTTTTATATTTATATCCCTATTATAATTATGATTTGAATCTGTTTTTTAATAGATTTTAGTTATGAAATCCAAATTTTTATATGAATTGTGACAGAATGATGTTAAAAAATCCATTTTATATCATGGGCTATGCAATGGTGAATGGTTCTATATATTTGTGCCACACTTATTAATGGTTAAATTATGATATGGGTGGTGCCTATATCTCCCTCTAATTCATTCAGTAAATATATATATATCATGAGATATACATGACAATAATGGCCTGTAAATTTGGTTCAGTAATACAGGTTTGAAATGAGGAGTGAACTCGGTTCAGTAATGGACTTTATCTGCTATGATGGTCATGGAAAAGTTTCGTTACTAATATGAAATTTTTTTAAATTATTATGTGTTTATGACATGAAATTTCATTTCTTATGTTATTAATATTGGGATAACATTTCAATTTTATGATTTATCCCATGATATGATATTATTATCTTTTATGTGCGGGATGAAATTTTCAAATTTTTTGTTCTTATGATTATGATATGATTGATATTTATCTTGTTTACTCTTAATGAGATTTAGAGTTCACCCTTTCATATGTTTCTTTTCCCCAGGCCATGAAAAAGGTTATTATGTATGATATTTTACTATGGAGTAAATTATAAAGAAATAAGCATAAGGAAATCTAGATTTTTTGTGAGAAAGTTGTTTATGTTCCAAATTTCTAATGACACTAATCCTATATGGTCTTGGTGTGTTTTTTGTGTTTTTTTGATAAATATTTCTTATTATGGATGTAAAATATATATATACATAATGTATGGGATGTTATAATTGTTATCAATGAAAAGGTTTAGTTAACCATTAAAAACTAGGAAGAGAGAACCTTAGTAACAACCATAAGGTTTAATCTTATCCTATTATTATAAATATGGTCATGAATAACCTATGATAAAAAATAAAGTTTCTGGAATTGAAATATTATTCTCGAATTATGTGGGTTTTCAATTATGATTTTTCTTTTTCACATAATGCTTGTTGGTTTTGTTAAATGGAGGGAACCTGAAAGATTTGCGTTAATAATGAATGTGATGGGAAATTCACTAATTTTCCCCATGAGCAACAAAGTGTTATAAAATATGGAATGAAAAATCTTGTATCTATGCACAGACAAATATCTTCAGTTATAAATAATTCCTTACTTCCAGACAAGAAAGGGATAGAGAAAAATTCTGTTGAATCCTTCGTGAGGCAATGTCCACCTTCATTCATCGGGTCTTCTGATCCATTAGTTGTTGATCAGTGGTGGAACCATATCTAAAAAATGATTCAAAGAGATGAAATTGTTTTCATTGAATGGGATGAGTTCAAGAACTTATTTTTCAATAATTTCATTCCTCACATTCTTCAATTAAATAAGGAGAATATGTTCCTTGAATATAAAGAAAAGGTTGTTGAATCTGCTGGTACCTGTGAAGAAAATTTTACAATACATGCAAGGCACCCTTTTGAATTATTATCAAACATGATAGTAAAATTTATAGATTATTTAGTGGCATAAAACCAAGTGTCTGAAAGGCGTTATCCATAATGGACTTTAATATATATGAGAAAATTGTTTGATGTACTCTCAAGGATGAGATGGAGATTAGTTTGACCAATCAGTCATATTGGTTTGATAAGAAGAGATAATTTTAATTCAATGGAAAATATAAAGACCACATTGAAAAGAATATGAGTTTTCACTTATGCTCAATGTTTGTAAATAATCAAGGTGATATTTTCATAATAATACTAATAAATGTTTTTTAAGTGTGTAAAATAATGTTATCAGGTGGTTGAATACCGAGGTGATGGGAAAAATATGTCTAATTATTTAAACAAAGAGAAAACTACATAGAATGCACATCCTAGTCTTCAATTATATAATTGAAAGGAAATGCGGAATTATGCCAAAAAATTCCATATTCCAAGGGTTATTAATGATGATCAACATCAACAAACTATTGAGGACAAGGAAAAAGGAAGGTAACTTGTAATCACTATTTGTGATGTGGAGTACGACAATGAAGCAGTGAAAGGTACACATATCATCCACTCTAGAGTAGAAAATGTTTTTTTTGATTCTAGATCCTCACACTCTTTTATTTCTAAATAATTATCTACATTTATAACCATATTACCTAGATAGTTAGAAGTTGATTTAGTTATGAAAACTATTAATGGCACAATAGTTGCAACAAAATTTTATAATTATTTTTCAGATGAAGTTTATGGGAATGTTCTTCCTAAGAATCTAGTGGTCCTTCAAATATTGGAATTAGATTTGATTCATAGCATGTATTGACTTTCTATATATGGAGATCATATCATTTGATAAGGAAATTATGTCACATTCAATATTCCATATCAATCGATGATCATCTATCGATGGAAGGATGAATATAAACTTCTAATAGAAATTTGTTCCCCCTAATGGGTCTTTATTCTTATTAATGTAGTTTATTTATCTCAAATGGTTGGGGAGAAACTAATGATGAAAAATACATCCATTTTAAGGGAGTGTGATAATGACTTTCTAGAGGAATTTCTATGTCTTCCACTAAATTGTGAATTAGTGTTTTCAATAGAACTTAGACCGTTTTCTTTTCATATTTTAAATACACATTATATAATGGACCCACTTGAGTTTTAGTATTTGAAGAAAAAACTACATGAGAATATTGATAAGGGATTTATACACCCTAGCACGTAACCTTAGGGAGCACTTGTTCTGTTTTTTTAGAATAATGTCAGATAACTATGACTCTTCATTGATTATCAATAAAAATCAAGATCACAATAAATATCAAATATCTTATTCCCTACATTTGATGACATATTTGAAAAGCTACATGGAGTTTAATTATTTTCCATGATTGATATTTGTTTAGGATATTTACAATTATGTTTAAAAAGCGAGGATATATCAAAGGAAACATTCCATTGAAGGTATGGACACAATAAATTTATAGGGATGCCTTTTAGTCTTACTAATGCCAATTCTATCTTCCTGGATCTAATGAATAGAGTCTTCAGAGATTAACTTGATTAATTTGAGGTAGTATTTAAATATGATATTCTTGTCTATTTGATGTGGAAGGAAGAACACAAATACCAGCTGAGAATTGTACTTAAGAACCTAATAATGAAGAATAATTATGAAAAATTTACTAATTTTTAATTTTGGCATAAACAATTTACATTTTTGGGTCACATTCTCTCAAGAAAATAGATATCTGTGGATCCGGAAAAAATAGAAGTAGTTTAAGGATGTCCGACAATAAAAATGATAAATGTGATGTGAATTTTTCATGGTTTTGATTGATATTATAGACATTTTGTGAATGTGTTATCACGATTATCTAATCCAATCAACAAGTAGAATTAGAAAGGAGATATGTTCTTTTGGATGGATTAATCTGAAGATAATTTAAAATAGCTAAAGAGATGGTTAGCCATTGCACATGTTCTTACACTTCCCTATAGTAAAGAAAGGATTGTAATCTATAGTGATTCAGAGAAAAAGGGGTAGGGATGTATTCTCATATAAAATGATATGGTGAAAGATTTTTCCAAATGGAACTTAAAAATACATGATAAAAATTTCCCAACAGATCATTTAGAGTTAGCTACGATAATATTTCCATTAATGATATGGAGGCATTGTATTTATGCAAAAAAGTGTGATATTTATACTAATCAAAATACATTAAAATATATTTTCCCACAAAAGGAGAGGAATTTGCACCATAGAAGATGGTTGGATTTCATTAATGAATATTATTGCTCTATACTTTACCAACATGGGAATGAAAATAGGGTGGATGATGTTTTGAGTCACAAGGACTCTGCAAGACTATCAATGATGAGGATCATAAAATAACCAATATTTATATATCTATAAATGATTTATCTTGAAATTATAATGGAATAGAAGAAATATTAGCTATCTCATGTGAATTCTCAACCATCTATACATGTGACGATTAAGGAGGGGCAGAAGAAAGATGTAAAGCAATAGAAGATGGAGGGAAATGTTCCTGAATTCAACCATGATTGTGATGAAACAATAGGGGTTAGGGAAGGTTTTTTTTCTCCCCTATAAGATTAAAATAAGGAGCTATTGGATGAGGCCAATAGTTAATCATTATCTATTCACCCTATAAGCACAAATATTTATAGGTACATAAAAGGGTATTTATTATGTGATTGCGTGAAGAGAGATGTTGTTGAATTTTTCTATCGATGTTTTGATTGTCAGCCAGTTATGGTTGAGATACAGAAGTCATTGGGGGAATCTAATAACACTAACCATAGCAGAATCAAAATGGGATAACATCGTTGTGGGCATTTTTACCGTACATCCAAAATAGTTAAATTTCAATATGATATATGGGTTATTGTTGAATATCTTATAAAGTCGGCACACTTCAATTCTTTTAGAAAGGATTTATCTCATAATCATCTTTCCATTATATATATAAAGGATGTGGTAAAATTGCACGGAGTACTAATTTCCATTTTATATGATCTGGATCTGAGGTTAACCTCGATGTTCTAGTAGAGACTTCAGCATGCTCTAGACACCACATTTTTCTTTATCACATCATATCATCCTCAGAAATATAGTCAGCTTAGAGGAAAGTTCAAACATTATAAAACATGTTGAGATATTGATCTTTTGATTTCAAAGTTTGTTGGGATTTTGGTGGATCTTAATTACAACAATATCTTCCACTCTAGTATCTAAATGTCTCCTTATGACTCCCTCTATAGAACTATGTTCCGAACACCAAATTACTAGGATGATGTTGGAGACTGAAAGTTATTAAGACCTGATCATTTTGACGAAATGTAAGAAAATTCCATATGTATTATACAACAAATAAGACAATCACAAATCTAGACAAAAATTTATTTTGAAAACAGATGAAAATACCAAGATTTTGAAGTGGGTGATAATGTGTTTCTATAAATATCTACCTTGAATAGAGTTATGATATTTTTTAAACAAGGGAAAGCTGAGCCCTGGGTATATCCGTCATTTTGATATTCTGGATCATGATGGGATGGTAGATGAATAGTTTTAACTTCAACCAAATATTTATAATTTTTAGGATGTGTTCCATGTATATATCTTGAGAATTTACAAACCCAATCCTTCACAATTACTAATCTCAAAGGTCATACTGTTGGATAAAGATATTTCTTATAAAGAAAACCCGATAGAGATTCTGGATAGTAGCAAACAAGTTCTATGAAACTAGAAAACTCGCTTAGTTAAAATGTTATGGTGGAACCACCATTTTGAATAATCTACATTGGATTATGAGGATATGATGAGGGATAGGTATCCTCATCTATTTTTTTTGCAAGTGGCGAATTTTTAGGGAACATTTCAATTAAAGGTGGGTAGAATGTAACACTTGGATGTTTTTATGAAATATTTTTTTAATTAATTTTTATTCTTTAGTAACATTATATGCATCCAATTATGAGTTTAAATTAACTACAAGATTACCTATGTTTAAAATGACAATTATAACATTGATTTTATGTTAGCGGTAATAAATATAAATAACTTATAAAAATATATGGTGAATTCTTTAGCTTCCAGTTATTTAAGAAAATGTAAATCAATTATATGTCTTATAAATAAAGTTTTTGAATTACTATTAGTGAATGAAGTTAAGAAAATATATATATATTCTTAATAAAATATTTTGATATTCATCAAAGAGATATTTTTCATGGGGTATAAATAAAAACGATTTGTTGTATAAAAACTGATATATTTTAAAAGGATGATTGCTGTCTTATCACGGTGAACCCATTTTAATTAAATATTATAACACATTAAAAAAATATTAGAACCTAATCATGTTATAATGAATCAGCATATAAAATATTATTTGGATGAATTTATGATATTTTTCTGATAACATTCTTGTTTTGATGAAAAGTTAAAATATGCTAAATTTTAAATGAAAATAAATTTTTTTTCATTGAATTAATTTCTGTGGATAAATTATATTATTTAATAGATTAAAAGTATAAATAAAATATATTTTTACCATTTAATATAATTTAGTTCATTGGAACTAATTTTAAATTAAATTCTCATGTAAAAACAATTCAATCATTTGAAATATTTATTGCTTTAAAACCTATTTTATCATTTCAAAAATAGGAATAATTTTATATTTATTACAAAAACTTCTATGTATAGAATTATTTAAAATTTAATCCCCCTTTGGAATCAGTAGGTAAAAACTATAAAAATAGATTTATTTTATATTGGGAAATATGAATTGTAACATCGGTAGATTTTATTATGCTGGTAAAAAGGTAAATAGAGTGATTAATAGTAAAAATAATATTATAAAATTTCCCACACACTTGCCTTAATATAATTGGATGATTATTAATCTCCATAAAAAATAAAATGTCCTATATGGTATCCATTATACTATAATTGGATGATATTTTGACATTTAATTTATTTTATATAAGGAAAAGTGAAATATGTCTCACTCAAACATTAATAATAAAATAATTTTTAATATATGGTTATATATAAGATAAATTCGAATATAAATAATCCATTGAAAGATAAATGTTCTTATTTATCATGAAAATTTATTTTTCAATTTAGAGGAAATAAATAACTACCTTAAAGGCATATACATGGATGATGTAAAAATTTAATAATTGATGACACATCAATAAAACAATTTTTATAAAAATATTAATAACAACAAAAAGGATCAAACACAGGAAAAATATTTATTAGTCGAGTCTATATAGACCATAATCATCCAAGAATCAACTTATTTATGATTTAGAGGCTTATAGAAGAGATTATGAAAATAATTTTATTTTATTTAAAGTGAAGGCAAACTTGTCACATTAATGTTTTAAAAGAGTATAACATTTTTTATGTTGGGTTTTTCAGAAGATAAATTAGACTAGAAGTATTCTTATAATACCTAATGGGTTTATATTCATCATATTATTATAAATTTTATTCAAAAAATAAATATATTAAATAAGTAAACAAAATTAAGGTACTAATTATTTTACTAATAAAGAGATCAAATAAATTTTATTAAAATAATATTTATAAATATAATTGGGGATAATTATTATGTAAAATCAATTAAGTAGATTTCCTTGACATCATAGGGATATAATAATATATTTTTATGGAGGTTCATTTATTATTTTTTGTATTTTTAAAAATCCATGAAATAAATAGTGTCAAAATTGGTATTATCAATATTTTTTCAAAATAAGGTTTTATTAAATTATTTAATAATAATTTTTCTTAAATATATCTAATAATTACAAAATTGTCTAAAATTTCACAATTTATTCATTTATTTACTAATTGACTATAAATAAGTTAAAATTTCGCTGTTTTAATATTGAAATATCTTTTAACATATTTAAAATTTTTATAGAATAACTACGTAATAATTAAAATGATAATACTTAAATTGAAATAAAATCATCTCTAATATTTATTGGTTGATGATATTACAACACTATATATTATAATATTTGATATTGGGACACTATTATGTTTTTATGAGGTGTTTGATTTTATATTAAATTAATATTTTTGAGGATTCCCAAAGTGATCCTCACCTAAATTATAAAAAACTTCCTCCCTCCACTCATTAAATCATTTTTAGATTCAATCCAAACAGTACCCAACCAATTTCCCTTATTAACTGTCCTTGATAAATTCTAGAGGATCTTTTCTTCTTTAAAGATCAACGATAGTTCTCTATGAATAAACTTATAGGAGGCGCGTCGAACAAGAGGTAATATCATTTATCGATTCTTTAAAAAAATCATTCTTCTTCTTCGTCCACCTAATTATTTTTTTCATTATAATGTAGTAACTCTAGTAGTAACTATATAAAATGATTTTATTATGATTATGAAAAAACCATTTTCGGAATTCTACCCATCCTAGGAAAAACTAAGTCACCACGTGTGAATATGTACGGCTTACGGTCTCCACACTCTGGTGTAATCCATTTTTCACCACAACATTACATGGATGGGTATAATAATAGAATTCATAAAATTATATATAGTTAATATAAAATGATATTGATTATGAAAAACTATACCATCCACTTCAAAACCATTCCACAGAAATGGGAATGATATCGTCGCTCCTGTGTACGTACGGCTTACCACCTCCACAGTTCAACGCCATTCATTCTACATAATGTTCATGAAAGATTTATTATATAATTGAATTAAATTAATAAATATGATATAAATTATATTAATTCCATGAGGTAAATGACATAACTATATGCTAAAATATGAATAAGAACTTATCTGACAAAACATGCATAACTACATAATGTAATTAATACCCAAATGATAGGTAACAATGAAATGTTACTATCAAACATATGAAAATATAATCATAAATGTTATCATAAAAGTGATTATTATTCTAGAATAAATCAGGGAATTTATTTAAATAGTTACACAAGAGATTCATATATATATAAATCATATTAGACATAAGGTAAGGGATAATCTCACAATATCATTTTTATCTAAGATTTTATATACATAAATATTTACTAGGGTATATTTATCATCCACATCCATGTTTCCAATATTTATAATCCTATTTCAATCCCTACATAATTTAATAAAATCAATTTTATACATTGGTTAATTTTTTTTACATGGTATGGATGAAATCATTTTTCATTTTCAGTACGAGGTATATTATTTACTTTTCTAGAAAAAGTACTAGAAGAATGTTTTTTAATCTTTTACAGAACAAACAGATTTTAACGCTATCATAACACCTTATTTCCCAAAATATTACACAACAATATTACAACATCATTTTCCCCTAAAACAATTTATTCTAAAAAAAATCATTTTGAGTAATGAATACATTTTTTAAAATGGAATAATATTTTCCTCAGGAATTTATTTCATGTGTTTACTCAAAATTATTTTCCATCTAATTTGAAAATAAATAAATAGGGTTATAATTCTATACCATTTACCACTACTATTTTATTGTGTTTATTATAGAATGTTATTTATGATATACATTTTTATATGAATTATGATGGAATGGTGTTTAAGAAACCCATTTTACATCTTGGGTTACGTTATGGTAAAGGTGTTTATGTTTTTATGCCACACATATGAATGGTTTAATTATGTGATGGGTTTGACCAATAACTAAAACCAATACATTGGATAATGATTTATATTTCATGATAAAAAAATTCAGGAAGAGAATGTAAATCTATTTTCGTAATACATGGATGGAACAAGGAGTGATCTCAGTTCATTAATAGAAATGGTCTTTTACGATGCTCTTACAAATGAGCCTTGACTAAAATGAAATGATTTATTACGGTTTAGTGTGTATGAAACGAAATTCCATGTCATATGTTATGGATGTTGGTATTACATTTCAATTTTATGATTTATCCCATGAAGTGATGTTATGATATTTTGTATGAAGGATATGATTTTAAAATGCTATTTTCATATGATTATGATACAAATGATATATAACTTTTTTACCCTTACTGATCATTTGATCTCACATTTTCATTTTTTTTCTTTTCACAAGTTCATGGTGATGGGTATGAAGTATGATATGTCAAAAAGGAATCAGTTCTGGAAGAAATAAGCGGAAGGAAATGTAGATGTTTTATGAACTAGTTGTTTATGTTTCCAAGTTTCTAATGACACTAAACCTATACAGTCTTGGTGTGGTTTTTTTATTTAATGTAATAAATATTCATCAATGTTGAAGTAAAATTTATCTTTAATGTATAGGCTATTATAATGGGTATCAGAGAAAAGGTATAGTTAACCTTTTTAATCTAGGATGAGATATCCTTAGTAATAAACCTAGGTATATATATATGTAAAGGTTACAATCATATCCTAGTGTTTTAGAGATTATCCCAAATAACCTAGTATAAAACGTGAAGTGTTCTAAATTGAAATTTTATTCTCGATTTATGTGGTTATCCAGTTATGATTATTGTTTCTCACACTATTATTCATAGTTTTAGTCAATGTATAGAACCTGATGGAACTGTGTTAATACTGAATGCAATGTGAAATGAACTGATTGTCCCCCCCACCATGAGCAACCAAATTTTATAGGAGTTGGAATGAAAATTCATGTAGCCATGCTAGCATTACATTCTCAATCTATGAATCATGATGTACTTCCAAATAATAAAATGAGCGAGTAACATTATATTGAATCTTTCATGCGGAAGCATCCACCTTCATTCAGTGGGACATCTGATCTATTAGTTTCTAAACAATGGACCAACACCACTTAATATAAATAATTAGTTCTACAATATTTTGAAGATGATAAAGCATATTATCAGTGTATAATTAGAAAGGTGAAGATGATCAACGGTAGAATCTTATCAATAATACTATGTAAATATTTTATATTGATTCCATTGAATGATATGAGTTCATGAATTTATTTTTCAATAAGTAGATTCCTCATATTCTTTTAGAAATGATGAACAATAAGTTTCATTAACATTAGAAACATGATGATAAATCTATTGGTACCTATGAAGAAAATTTTTCCAGACTTTCAAGGTATGATTTTGGAATTATTATCCCACCTGAGAGTGATATTGAGTGATTATTTAGTGGCTCAAAACAATGCCTGGAAAGGGAATTATACATAAGGGATATCAAAATCTATGGTGAAATTTTTTGATGTCCTCTAAAGGATGTGATGGCTTTTAGAGTAACCCATCAGTTATATGTGTTTGATACGAAGTGAAAAATTGAATTTAATGGAAAATATAATGACCACACTGAAAAGAATGTGAGTTTTCCCTTATGCTCAAAGTGTGGAAAGATACATGGTTGTAATGGACTTAAATGGGCTTGTAAATGTTTTTTGTGTTAAAAAAAAGGTCATATAGATTTTGAATGCTAACATGATGGAAAAACAATGTTTACTGATGAAATCAAAGAAAATTCTAAACATAATGAACCTCCTACACTTCGATGCTACATGTTCAATAATATTGGGTATTATTTCAATGAATTATTAACTACAAGGGTTATTTATGATGATAGATGTCAAAAAACTCTTAAGGAAATGAAAAAGGAATGTCACAATAAACCACTATTTGAATCTTGGAGTATTATAATGATGTGGTTAAAGGTATACATACCATACACTCTAAATTAGAAAATGATTTATTTGATTCAGGATCCACACACTCATTTATTTATGAAGAATTTTTTAAGGGTAACATTTTCTTATCTCCCCAATATGATATTTAGTTAGCAATGAAAAATCCAAATGGCATAATGGTCGCATCAATAGTTTGTAATTCATCTCTGGTTGAAGTTATTGGGAATGTTCTTCCTGCAAATCTTGTGATCCTTCCTATAGTTGAATTTGATGTGATTCCTAGCATGGATTGTCTTTATCTATTTGTATATCATATCAATTTCTAACGATGGGATGTCACATTCCATATTCCATATCAATCTATGATCACTTATCCCTGAAACGAAGAATATAACCTTACAATAAAAATATGATCCTTTTTATGTGTCTTGATTCCTAAAAATAATAGTTAATTATCTCAAATTGTATAGGAGAAACTCACAAGTAAGACTACACCAATTGTATGGGAGTTTGATGATGTCTTTATAAGTGAATTTCCATGTCTTCAACCAAATCATGACATTGAGTTTTCAATTGAAATCAAACAGTGTGCTTTCCCCATTTCAAAGATAACTTATAGAATGACCACAATTGAGTTACTGGAATTTAAGAAGTAACTAAAATAGATTCCTGAGAGGGAATTTATATTCCCTAGTGTGTCACCATTGGGAGCACCTATTCTATGTGTTATGAAGAAAGATGGATCATTGAGACATTGTTTTGATTATAGAGAACACAAAAAGATCACTGTCAAGAACAAATATCATATTCCCCACATTGATGAATTATTTGACTGACTATGGGGAGATCAGTACTTTTCCACGATTGATATTCATTCAACATATCATCAATTAAGGGTAAAAAGGATGATATAGTAAATAAAACATTCCATAATTTTGGGGACACTTTGAATTTATAGTGATTCCTTTCAGTCATACTAATTCACCCAATATCGTCATTGAACTAATGAATCGAGTCTTTATATACCATCTTGATCAATTTTTTGTATTCTTTATAGATGATATTCTTTTCCATTTGAAGAGGAAGGAGGAACACGAAGACCACTGGAGAATTTTTATGTAGACCCTAGGAATGGAGAAGCATAATTTAAAATTTACCAAGGGTGAATTTTGGCTTTAGAAAGTTTCATTTTTGGGGAACATAATCTTAAGAGATTGGTTATCTTTGGATCCATCAAAACCAGAAGTTATTGAAAGTTGGCTGAGATGAAAAATGATAACTAATATCCAATGTTTTCTTGGATTAGATTTATTTTATCGACGTTTTGTAATATATTTTTCATGATTATCTAATCCAATCACCAGTTATACTCACAACGGTGTTATGATCATTTAGACGGAGGAATGTGAATAGAATTTCAAGTAGATAAAAAGATGGTTAACCAGTGCACCTGTGCTCACACCGCCTTATAGTAGTGAAATGTTTGTGTTCTATAGTGATTCATCCATGTAGGGGATGGGATGTATTCCCATTCAATATTAGATTATGATATATTATTCCTCATGGTAGTTGAAAATCTATAAGAAAAATTACCCAACACATGATTTTGAGTTAACTGCAGTAATCTTTGCATTATAGATATGTAGGCATTATCTTTATGGTGAATCGTGTTATTTTTACTCTAATCATAAGTGGTTAATGCATATTTTCACACAAATTGAGATGAATATGTGATAGAGAATATGTATGTATTTCATTAACGATTATTACTGACCAATAAATAAACACCATGGGAGAGAAAACATGGTGGGAGATTCTTTGAGTCGAAAGTGCCATGATACACTATCCGGGATGAGCATCATGAAAGATCAAATATTTATGGATTTTTAAAGGATGGATATTAAAATTTTAATTTAAGGGGTGATATATTAGAATTCTCAAATAAATGATCAGCCATTTATACAAGTGATGATTAAGGAGGTGTGAAGAAAGATGCATAACTACAAAAGAAGGGGAGAAATGTTCATGAATTCAACATTGGTTGTGATGAAAAAAATAAGTTTTAGGAACATGTATTGATATACTTCCATACAATAATTAAAGAGGGAGCTATTGGATGAGGCTCACAGTTGTTTATTCTCTATTCAACCAGGAAGAATAATGTTTTTCGGGGACCTAAAAGAGTATTTTTGGTGGGATGACATGAATAGAGATGTCGCTAAATATGTCTGTCAATACTTGGTTTGTCAGCAAGCTAAGGATGAGATGTAGAATCCTAAGGGTATGTTACAACCATTACCCATACTAGAATGTAAATGGGAAAACTTCACTATGGGCTTTATTGTCGGACAGAACAAAATATCAAAATGACATAATGTTATATGGGTTATAGGAGATCTACTTACGACGGTGGAACACTTCACTGGTATTAAAGATGATTTCTCTCTTGATCAGCTTGCTAGGAAATATATAAATGATGTTTTAAGATTAAATTGATTATCAAATTCCATTATATCTGATCAGGATCAAAAGTTTATCATGATGTTTTGTTGAAGACTTCAACATGCTCTAAATATAGAGTTTTGTTTCAGCAGTTCTTATCATCCTCAAACCGACAGTCATTCATAGAGGAAAAATAAAATAATGGAAGAAATACTGAGATCATACTCTTTGGATTTGAATATTGGTTGGGATCAACCCCTACTTTTGGTGGAATTTCATACAACAATATCATTCACTCCTATATTAATATGGATATATATGATGCCCTCTGTGGGAATAAGTGATGAACTCCAACATGCAGGGATAATGTGAGGGAAAGAACAATATTAAGACCTGATCATATTGATGAAATGGAAGAAATGGCCCGATATATTCTGAAACACATAAGGGAAGCTCAGAGTCAAAAACCAATTTATTTTTACAACCAATGAAAAGATATATAGTTTTAAGTGGGTGATTAGGTGTTTCCATGAATATCTCCCTTGAAGAGAGTAACTATGTTGGGAAATAAGGGAAAGCAGAGCCCTTGGTATACAGTTCCTTTTTAAATTATGGATTATACTGGGATGATAGATAAATGATTCGAACATCCACAAAATATCTCTCATGTTCATGTTGTGTTCTATGTATCTCTCGTGACAAAGTACATATATGATCCTTCACATGTACTAAGATCAAAAATTGTACTGATGATATAAGATCTTTCTTATTATGAACAACAGATAGTGATTCATGATCGTAGTGAAAATGTTCTAAAAAACAAGATCACTTAATTGGGTATTATTTTATGGGGGAACCACCAATTTGGTGAAGATACATGGTAACATTAGGATATGTTGAGGGATTGTTGTCCTCCCCTATTTGTCTACACCTGACAAATTTTGAGGTTGAAATTTAGTTTAAGGGGTGTTGAATGTAACACCTAGATGTTACAATCAAATATTTTATTTAAATAATTTTTATTCATCAGTATATTGGTTTGCATAAAAACAGGATTTCAAATGAATAGTGAGACAACCTTATTATAAAATTACAATTATAACCTACACGTTATGTTAGCAGGAATACATATAACTAATTTTTAAGAATATATGGTGAATTATTTTGATAAATATTATTTAAAATATATGTAAATTAATTATATATCATTTTAATAAATTTTTTGAATTACAATTTTTTTATGAAATTAATTCAATATATATATATATATTATATACTCAATAAAATATTTCGATATTCATCCAACAGATATTTTTTCATAGTGTAACAATAAACCCAATTTGTTGTATAAAAACATATATATTTTAAAAGGATGATTTCCTCCATTTAATGGTGACACCAATTTAATCTAAGATTATAAGACATTAATAATATTAATTTCACAATATATACATGTTATTTTGAAGTGGGATATATAAATTTTTTTGGATAAATTCAGGATATTTTTTTGATAACTTTCATGTTTTGATAAATAATAAAAATACACTAAATTTAAGATTGTAAATAACTTTCATTCATTGATGTAATTTATATTGTTAAATTATATTATTGAATGGTATAAAATAATAAATTGAATATATTTTTACCATTTAATATAATTAGGTCAATGAAATTAATTTTACATTAAATTCATAGGAAAAACAATTAAATATTTCTCAATATATTATCTTTTAAAACCCATTATCGCTTTTCAAAAAAAGTATTAAATTTTAAATTAATAATAGAAAATTCAATGTTTTGAATTTGTTAAAATAGATTCCATATTTGTAATTAATTGGTTCAAATTATGTAAATATCTTTTTTATATTTTTGTGCATTATGAATAGTAACATCAGTATATATTATTAACATGGTAAAAGGGTAAATTGGTTAGATTAAAGTAAAAATAATTTTATAAAATTACTCTAAAAATTTTCATAATATAATTGGATAAATTGAATATTCCATAAAGAAATATTTAGTCCCAATGGTATCCATTGGAACCCACATGGATTAAATTTGGACATTTAATTAATTTTATATAATGAAAAGTGAAATATGTCTCACTAAAACTATAATAATTATATATTTTTTAATATAAGGTTATATAAAAGAAAAATTTGAATATTAATACTCATTTTAAATAAAAATATTCGTTTTCATGATTATTTATTTTTAATTTTTATGAAATAAATAAATAACTTAATGTATTCTACTTGGATGATGAAAAAATTATTTAATTGATGAGAAATGAATAAAAAAATTTAAAATATTAATAGCAATCAAAAGGCCCAAGCAATTGATCAAACCTTATAGGCCAAGTCTATCTCCACTATAATCATCCAT
The DNA here is from genome assembly GCA_963277665.1 of Viscum album. NCBI lineage: Eukaryota > Viridiplantae > Streptophyta > Magnoliopsida > Santalales > Viscaceae > Viscum > Viscum album. The sequence continues at coordinate 1,573,304,428 of OY728121.1, read as the reverse complement.
GTGTCGACATATTGACCATTTGGAGGCTTATATAAGAGATTAGGAAACATATATTATTTTACATAAAGTGACAATTAATTATTCACATTAATGTTTTAAAAGAGTATAGAATTTTTAGTATTGGGGTTTTCAAAAGATAAATGTGTCTAAAGGAATTATTAAAAAACTATAACGGACATATATTAATCATAATATTTTAATTAATATTTTTATTCAAAAATAATTAATATAAATATTTACATAAAAATTAATGTAGTAATTGTTTTATTCAAAAAGGCATCAAAAAACTAATATTAAAAAGATTTTAATAAATATAATAGGGGATAATTTTTATGTGAAATAAATTTTATAGATTAAATCAATCCATAATATATTTATGAAAATATTTTTATCAAGGTTCACTACTTATATTTATATTTTTAAACAGTAATGAAATAAACACTGTCAAAATTGGCACTATTGTTATTTGGTCAAGATAAGGTTTTCATAAATTATTTATAAATCATCTTTTTTTAAAAAATATCAATTAATTATTATATTATATAAAATGTCTTAATTTATTCATTTATTTTGTAATTTTCATAAAATTAGTAAATACTTCACCTATTAATATCGACAAATTTGTTACCCTATATTAAAATTTAATAGATCAAAAATGTGTTAATTAAAATTATAGTGATTACATTGACATAAAAACTTGTCTTAAATTTATTGGTTGATGATATTACAATGCTATCTCATCGTAGCATTGAAATTTGGACATTTTATTTGTTTTTAGGTGGGTTTTTATATTATTATAATTTATTATTTTTGAGGTTTACAAAATTTTCCCTCACCTAAATTATAAAAGTTCACTTCCTCCCTATACTCTTTAAATCATTTTGATCCTTCAATACTAACCTGACACTACCAGTTTCTCTTAACAACATCCTTAGATATATTCTTGAGTTTCTGGTCTTCTCCAAAGACAAGCACCAGTGCTCTATGAGGAGAATTAGAGGCTGACGTCGAAGAGGTGTTAATATAATTTACTGATTCTCTCAAAATTATTTTTTCTTGTAATTCCACCTCATGATTGTAATATTTAAATAGTATATTTTGATGCTGAAATACACTAGGGTTGGATTTTAGGTTTTATAACATTCACTTTTAACATTAAGTAAAACTTGGTTTATCAAAGTTAAACAAGGTAAATTCAAAAACCTTATTTGGTTCTTACTTAACGGGATAATTAGAAGGCCTCAGGTCCAATAATAATAAATATAAACTAATAAATTTAAACTTATTAAAACATGAGTTGGTTTATCTTAGTGGAATATTTTACCTTAACTCATATATAATATTATATATCATAGTAAATATAAGTACAGGATACCATAAAAAATGTATATATTTTTTTTAACAAAAAAATGTGGAATAAAACATGAAACCATAATCATGGAAACTAGTAATCAATATCTTAACTCTAAGAGAAGTTTATCCAATGACCATGGATATAGGTCCCTTGATTTATTATTTTAGGAAAATCTATCTTACCCATACTAGGGTAAATGCTCGATTAGAATATTGGAGTCTGTCTTGTTATCCTCGCAGGCCCTTGAACATTAAGGTAGTCTGCACCTATGCCATCCTACCCTCGGAAACAGTAGATTGTAATCAACATTAATCGGAGTTTCCAAATGTAATTTGAACAGGTTTTTTATAGAATAACAAGATATTCATTAAACCCATAAGGCATGAGAGTCTTTCTCTGTCTAGAAATCGCATCACAATACTAAATATCTAGGATCATTGAATGATCTGTCGAACACTATCTCAATCAAATGAGCTCCTATTTATAGAAAAAAATTCAATGGTAGGACCCACCTCCAACCGTTATATGTTTCCTTGAATCTCATGGGAACCTATAGATGTGTCACTCGACCAACAGTTACTTTGAAACAAATTTTATGACAACGTTTTATGTTAGAGATATATAGGAAACATTTTCATTCTTATGATTCAATAATATGTACGTAAAATAAAGTATCATAACAAAACTAAATAATTGGAATCTATGGAATATAGAATATACAATCTAAATAAATAATTATTAACATTCTAGAAAACTGTCTATTTAGATTCAGTTTTTCAATGAATTCGGAGTCTGAATTATAAGGATTTTGGAATCTGAATTATGATAAATTAAGAGTTTGAAATCTGAATAATTCAGAGTCTGATTTTCACATAATTCAGATTTTGAATTTTGGAGAATCTAGAGTCTTAATTTCAATGAATTCAGAGTATTAATTTCATTGAATTCGGAGTCTGAATTTTATATAATTTGGAGGCCTATTTTTAGAGAATAAAAAGTATAAATTTTAGAGAATTAAGAGTCTAAATTTTATAGAATTCAGAGTCTGAATTTTAGAGAATTTGGAGTCTCAATTTCAGAGAATTCAAAGTCTGAAATTTAGAAAATTAAGATTTTGAAATACATAAAATTTGAAGTCTGAATTTCTACGATTCCAGAGATTGAAAATATAATGACTTGATATCCAAGGAATTATAAAATTCATAGGTTTTAGATAAGGATCCAAATTCATATCATAGTAAAATAGTAGGACATTTAATTGTTGAATAAGTCATTCAAAAACACATTAATGTTAAACCATTTTAGAGAGTAGAAAATAATCCTTTAGAAAAAAATTCATTGAAAATGATCTTTATTCCTTTTGAAAATGTGCTTGTGATTTTCAAAACCTAGAAGAATGGAAGCATCCAGTGGAAACTTTATTGACTCATCAATCTACCCCTTTATGAAAAGCACAAAAAAATCCTTAGATAAAGAATATAAGGAATAATTTTTTTATTTAAGTATATAAAAAGGAAAAACTTATCTCCATTTAATTATGAACCATGATGAATACGACTAACTCCCCATTAGGTTTAGATATCCCTTGGGATCATATTATTTTCATAATTAGAGGAGTAAATTTTTCTTGCATACGAAAATTATATTTTAGGTAGACTCCCCCTTACTTAATATATCTCCCACTTACATAAAACATTATATTCCTTTTACATAATATTCTTTAAATCATTATTTTCTCCCCCTTTCTAATTTTCTTAAAGGAATGGGGGGAAAATTTTAACCGATAGATTAAAAATATAAGTCAGAATAATGGAAGCAATATTTCTTTACGATGGGAAAATTTTATTACAATGAAAAAAAAACAAAGGATAAAAGTGTTAGGGAAAATAAATCATACCACTTTTCCTATGGAATGAGCTTAATCAAGGTTTCCTTTAATTTATTCAGCTCTTTGTGATCATACTCAAACATCTTGAGAAACTGATCCTGATCTTGATTCTTCTTTTCAAGAGCCTTGATTGATTCTCCTTGGGACTTTATAATTTCTTCCTGAGATTTTACAACATATTCTTGCTATTTAAACTATTCATCATACTCTAAACTGATTTATCCTTTTCTCATTAAATGTAAAACTAATTAATTGAGTCTTCCATTTAGGTCTTTATACTAATGAATCTGATCTTCTATCACTTGATTTAACTTGTCTAAAATTTTTGAAATTAGGTTCTTCATTGTGTTTTCAGACTGATCAAAAGCATCTTTTACTAAGTCACAGAAATCATATATAATGTTAAGATCCTAGATTAATTACATTGAACAGTTTTTTATTTCTATACATGATCTCCTTTGATCATCATAACCAATATAAATGTTTTGAAATATTCTTTAATCTTGAGAAATTTATCCCTGAGCATGCTTATCAAATCTGATGTCTGATTAACAAAATGTTGAAGCGCCGAGCATCTCGAATTGATACTGGGGAACAATGGTATTTACTTCACTAACGTATTCATGGATTGAACTAAGAAACCTTGTCCCAATGAATATGAAGATTCTAAAGGTGATTCCTTTACTGGTGATGAATCATTTTTCTAATTCATCAGCTTTTCTATTAGATGTTCCACAAACTACTTCTTTATCATTCAAAACCAATACATTTATGGGAAAATACCAAACCATTTTTTTCTATTAATAGATTTTTAAAATTCCTTCTTAACATTATTAATATCTTCATGATGAATGAAATCATGGTTTTCTATCCCATTATCAGATTTTTTTTCATTGTCAACCAGTCCATCATTGTCATTTCCTTGAGAAATTATTTTGGTTCACTCAACCTAAGTTGTTCATATTAATTGATTTTGTGAAGGACATTAATTTTCATGATATTTTTAGACTTTTATAATCACACCTTCACTCTCTTCCCCTTCTCCTCATTCTTATCAATATTCTACATCTTAGTCTACTTCTTATTTCTGAGCTATCTTTTATTCCACAATAGTTTCTGGAATTATAATTTTCATTCCTAGAGTATATAAAGGGAATGATTCATGGAAGAAGGATTCTGGTACATGATTATTTTAGAATCCTTCTCTGTTTTTTTGAGTAAGGATTGGAAAATTTCGGCCTCTGATATTTTTTTCTTCAACTTCTTCTCTTTCTCATGCATTTCACGTTCTTCAGTATCTTGAATCTTCAAGGATATTTCATCATTATTGTCTAACCCGAAAATTGCATCTCCCTCCTTCTTCATCTTATTATTATTTATATTATTCTTTCTTAACCATTCAACCACTTCATCAAAAATGTTTTTTTTTGTATTTGTTGGAGTTGAATGGGATTCTAGAATGGGATATTTTTCATTGGATTTTGGTTATTTCTCTTTTCTCTTAATCTGAGTTTTCTAGGATGTTTATCCTACTTCTATTTTAGGATTATTTCTTGAACTTCGTATTTAGAATACTCATAAAACTCTTCTAAATTGGTATAAAAAAAACTTTCATCCTCCTAATATTTTCAACACATAAAAATATTATCTTAAAGGTGCTGAGTTTTGAACACCATGTAATTTTAAATGATTCTAAACAAAACACGGTGATCTTCAACAAGATCATTGGATACACGAATATATTATGCATGAGATTTACATTCAATAAGTTAGTAATTTTTAGAAGGATATACTTGACAAGGATTACCTTTCTAAGATTGAAAAAAAAATTCATCAAAGAGATATCACTTTTCTTAAGAGTATTATTCTCTCACTTTATTGGAATAATAAATCTATGAAACCATAAGGCTAACAAACTAATTTTTTTGAAAAATGGTATAACTTTACTGATTTTCTCACATTGAGTCTGAGGTACTCAATTTTCATTAACTTCCCAATGAATCCCTTCTTATTGCGCAACTAGTGTGTCAAAAATATTGCTTCACCTCATTAAGGAATTCCATGAAAGTTTACACCCATATTGAAGTTCAATGAATATGTTTTCACAATGCTCTTAAATGTATACTTTTTTCCTTCCTCCATATTCATAAAAACATATTTTATCGTGAAATTTTACAAGAAGTCTATGATAAATCGGATCTAGAATCATCAATATAGCTATATATAAACATCCTCGTCCATTCATGTTGATATTCTAAGTAATCAAAGAATTATACATAGAAAATAAATTTTTTTAACCAACCTTTACCTATAGATTTTCCAATCCAATATTTAATTTTTTGAAGTCATATTATTCTATGTGGCAACATCGAGTGACATTTGGATGTTAAGGAAACATGGAATACTGAATGACTAATTTGAAGAGCAGAAGAGTTTCGATGAAAAAAGTCTTGAAAAAACTATGTGGGACATAGATTAAGGGGACTTTATATAGGCATCAAGATGACATTTCAAATTCCCGATTAAATACAATAATTGATATAAACTTAATCTGATCTGATGGTTGTGTAGAATGTTGAAAAATGATTTGGTGGGTCATAATCATTTGAGGATTTAATGAAAAATCATATTTATGGAAACTGAAGCTGATATTGTTTTCTTGAAACAAGATAAAAATACCAAAAAGTAAAAAAAAAATAATTATTTAAGTATGGAAACATTCCTTCCATATTATATAGAATGGATTTTTATTATTGATATGATTTTTCTTAAATAACATAGATTATGAAAAAAATAAGGTAAATAAATGTTTGGTTTCGAAAAATATTTGAAATAATAAATTGGGTTCCAAAAAAATTAGTTAAGAATTTTATTTAAGAAACAACAAATTTACTCCACCTATAAAATAGCGATTCTTAATCTAAGGGGATATGTTTCAACATGAAGTAAATAATGAAAATTACCTTACATTTATCATTCTAAATTTTTTTATAATGTATTCAAATTTATCGTAGGTTAATGATTTTTTAAAAATATCTGCTAATTGATCATCTGTTTCACTAAATAATAAAATATTATATCTATTATGTTTGATCCCAAAGAATGTGATTCCTAACAACTATGTGTTTTATGTGAGAATGATGTGAAAGGTTTTTACATAGGGAAATGGAACTTGTATAATCACAAAATATCCCTGTCTTGGAAATACTCTTTCCATACTCTTTTAGTGTGTGTTGCATCCCCAAAAATTGAGCAGAATAATTTCCAAATGCTACATATTTAGCTTTAGTAGTGGAACGTGCTACTGAGTGTTTCTTCTTGCTTGACCATGAAATTAATGAATCTCTCATGGAAAATTTAAGTCAATTATATCTATTTTAAATAAATAATCTAAATTACTATTAGTGATTGAAATTAATGATATATATATATAAATATATATATTCATATTAATATATTTTGATATCTATCCAATAAATATTTTTTCTTAGGATATAAATTAAATGTATTTGTTGCATAAAACTGATATATTATAAAAGGATGATTTCATCCTTTTAATGGTGAACACATTTTCATTTAATTTTAAACACTTTAAAATTTTTTAATATGAAAACCTAAACATGTTATAATGATTCGGTATATAACAATTTACATTGGATGAATTTCTGATTTCTTTCTGATAATTTCCATGTTTTGATGAATAATTAAAATACGCTAAATTTTAAATGAAAATATCTTTTTTCATTAAAGTAATTTATATTGTTAAATTATATTACGTAATGGTTGCAAATTATAAATAAAATATATTTTTAACATTTAATATAATTTGGGTAATTGAAATAAGTTTACATTAAATTTAGATGTAAAATCATTTCAATCATTTGTAATATTTTCACTTTTAAAACTTGTTCTCTCATTTAAAAAACATGATTAATTTTATAATAAATACAGAAACATCAATGTATTGAATTTTTTAAAATTTATTTCATATTTTAAATCAGTATATACAAATTATGTAAATATATTTATTTTATTTTTGTTAATATGAATTTTAACATCGGTAGATTTTTTTATGATGGTAAAAGGGTAAATAAAGTAATTAAAGATAAAAATAATATTATAAAATTACCATAAAACTAGTCTAAATATAATTGGATGATTTGAAATTACCGTAAAACATAAAAGGGTCTAAATGCTATCCATTAGAACCCAATTGGAAGAGATTTTGACATTTAATGTATTTTATATAATGGAAAGTGAAATATGTCACACTCAATCATTAATAATTAAATTATTTTTAATTTAAGGTTATATAGAAGATAAATTCGAATATAAATAATCCATTAAAAGATTAAATTTTTTTCATTATCATGAAAATTTATTTGTTACTTTGAGGAAATAAATAATTACATTAAAGACTTATACTTGGATGATGAAAAAAAATCAATAATTAATGATACATCAATAAGAAAAATTTATAAAAATATTAATAACCATACAAAGGACCAAACACATAAAAATTCCTTATTTTTCAAGTATATATAGATCTTAATCTTCCAATGGTAGACTTATTTAATATTTGAATTCTTATATAAGAGATTATGAAACTTATGTTATTTTATTTAATGTGAAGATAAATTTGTCACATTCAGGTTTTAAAACAGTATTGCATTTTTAAGGATGGATTTTTTCCGAAGATATATTAGACTACAAGTATGAATATAAAATCTAAAGTATTTATATTCATAATAATATTATAATTTTTTCAAAAAAAAATAAATTAAATAATTAATAAAATTTAAGTTAGTATTTATTTTATTAATGGAGAGATCAAAAAAATTAAATATATATTAATAAATATAAATATGAATAATTATTATGTAAAATGAATTTTCTAAATTACCATGAAACCATAGGGGTATAGTAATTTTTTTTATAGAGGATTATTTTTTATTTTAATAATTTTAAAAATCCAAGAATTAAATAGTTTAAAAATTAACACTATTGATATTTTTTCCAAATAGTGTTTTATTAAATTATTTAAAAATAATAATTTTTTTTAAATATATCTAATAATTATGATGTGGTATAAAATCATACAATTAATTCGTTTCAGGTCTAATTGACATCAAATAAGTAAATATTTCACTTTTTTAATACTGATTTAAATTTTACCCTATTTACAAATTTCATAGTGTAACCCAATATTAATTAAATCGATAATGTATAAATTGAAATAAAAAGTTATCTAATGTTTATTTGTTGATGATATTATGACCTTATATATTATAATATTTTAAATTGGGACATTTTTTTGTTTTTATATGGGGTCTGATTTTATTATAAATTATTATTTTTTAGGATTTAAAAAGTACCCTTCACCTCAATTTTATAAGGGAACTCCCTCCGTCCACTCATCACTTCATTTTGAGCCTTCAATATTGACCATACCCTTCCAATTTCCCTTATTAACTTCTCTAGATAAATTATATATTACATTTTATTCTTCAAAGATCAACAGTAGTTCTCTAAGAAGATATTTATAGGAGGAACATCGAAGAAGAGGTAATATCATTTACTGATTATTTAAAACTACATTATTCTTATAAATCCCCCTAATCAGTTATTTCATTATAATGTTATAATTTCAGAATTAATTATATACTAAGAGTTTATTATTTTTATGAATCAACCATATTCCACATTCTACCTATAATAGTAAAAACTAAATCCCCACGTGTGCATACGTACGACTTATTGTCTTCACACTGTGGTGTAATCCATGTTTCAACACCACATTACATGGATGGGTATAATTATGGAATTAATAAATATATATATTATAAATATAAAATGATATTGATTCTAAGAAACAATATACCATCCACTTCAACACCATTCAACAATTAGGGGAATTATATCATCGCTCCTTTGTACGTTTGGCTTATCGTCTCCACAGATGGACATGATTCGTTCTACATAATATTTATAAATGATTGTTTATTTAAAGGAATTGAATTAATTGTTATGATATTTATTATATTAATACCTTGATATAAATTATATATCTATAATCAAAAAAATTAATATGAACTTCTCTGACAAAACATGCATAATAACATAAAGTAGTTATTACCTGAATGATAGGTAGCAAGGAAATGTTACTAAAAAAGGATGAAAATATGATCATAAATGTTATCATAAAAATAATTATGATTCTAGAATAAAACATTGAAATTATTTAAATCATTATACATTAGTTTCAGATACATACAAATCATATTAGAGAAAAGGTAAAAGATAATCTCAAAATCTCATTTCTATTTGAGATTGTTTATAAGAAAATATTTATTGGGGTATATTTATCATCCATATCCGTGTCTCATAAATATGTAATATTATTTATGTAGCTATATAATTTTATATAGTCACTTTTACCCATTTGTGAATTTTTATTAAATGTTATGAATAAATAATTTTTCATTTTCAGTACGAGGTACGTTTTTTACTTTTGTGGAAAAAGTACGTGAAGAATGTTTTTTTACTTGTACAATAGAAATGGATTTTAACACATTTATAACACCTTATTTCCCTAAATATTCCCCTAAAATATTACAAGGTTTTTTCTCATAAAACTTTTTCATCTAAAATTGTGTTGCATTTTGAGTAATTCAAATGTTTTTTTAAAATGAAATAATATTTTCCTAAAGAATTAATTTCCTGAGTTTTCGCAAAATTATTTTTCATCTAAGATGAAATTTATTAAATATATTTATATTTATATGCCAGTTATTACTACTATTTCATTGTGTTTATGATATAATGTTATTTAGGAAAATCATTTTTTATATGAATTATGAAGGAATGGTGTTTAAAAAATACATTTTATTTCATGGGTTATGTTATGGTTATGTTTTTATGCTTTCATGACACACACATTATTGGTTTAATTACGAGATGGGTTGTACCAATATCTCCCTAAAATAAATTTTTTAATGATTTATATTTCATGATATAAATATGACAGTAAAAGAAATAAATCTGGTTTAGTAATACACGGTAGGAATGAGGAGTGAACTCGGTTCATCAATATCCTTAGACCACTATGATGATCATCGAAAAGACACTTGACTAATATTAAATGATATTATATGGTTTTTTGTATGAAACTAAATTCCATGTTTTATGTTATGACTGTTGGTATTACATTGCTCTTTTATAATATATCCCATGACATGGTGTTATGATCTTTTATATGAAGGATATGATTTTCAAATCTTATGCTCTTATGATTATGATATAATTGATATTTGCCTTTTTTACACTTATTTATCATTTGAGATCACTTTTTTATTTTTTTTCATTTCCCCAGTTCCTGAATAAGGTTATTAAGTTTGATATGTCAAAAAGGAATCTAGTTATGAATATATAAGCGGAAGACAATGTAGATGTTTTATGAACTTGTTTTTTATGTTCCCATGTATCTATTGACACTAAACATATATGGTCCTGGAGTGGGTTTTTTTATTTTATGTAATAGATATTCATCAATGTTGAAGTATGATCTATATTAAATTTTTGGGATATTATAATAGGTATTAGAGAAAAGGTATAGTTAATCTTTGGAAATTAGGATGATATATCCTTAGTAAGAACCCTATGAATATGTATATGTATATGTTTTAATCATATCCTAGTGATTTAGAGATGGTCATGAATAACATAGGATAAATCATAAAGTCATCTAAATTGGAATTTTATACTTGAATTATGTGGTTCTCCAATTATGATTAGTTTTTATCACACTATTCTTCTTGGTAATAGTCAATGGCTTGTACCCGAAGAAACTGCATCAAGAATGAATGTGATGAAAAAATGCAATGATTCCCCCCCATAGCAACTAAATGTTATGGGAGTTGGAAGGAAAAATCTTGAAACCATGATGACACAAAATTATAATGCTATGAACCATTATGGACTTCCCAACAAGCAATAGAGGGAGTAATATTCTATAGAATCCATAATGAGGAATCGTCGACCTTCATTCAGTGGGACTTCAAATCTATTAGTGGTTGTACAATGGACCAGTACCACTTAAAACATATTTTTAGTTATAAATTTTTTTTAAGATGATAATGTAATCTTTTCAATATACCATTTGAAATGTGAAGATTATCAATGGTGTATTCTTATAAATAATGCAACGTAAAGAGTTGATATCGAGGCCATTGAATGAGACGAGTTAAAGAACTTATTTTCCAATAAGTACATTGATTGAATTCATTGAACAAATATGGAGAAAGAGTTATATGAAAAAAATAAAAAGGATGATAAATCCTTTGGCACCAATAATGAAAATTTAAGAAGGATTACAAGTTACACTTTTGGAATTATTATCCCACCTGAGAGTAAAATTGAGTGATTCTTTAGTGGCATAATAGAAACTCTCCAAATGGAATTGGCCATAAGGGACATCAATAGCTATTATGAAATTTTTTTATGTTCCCTCAATGTTGTGATGGTTATTGGAAAAACCCATTACTTATATGGGTTTCATAAGAAGTGAAAATTTTAATTCAAAGAAAATATAATGACCACACTAAAAAGAAGATGTGTTTTCCATTATGCTCCAAGTGTGGAAATTAACATTGAGTTAATTGTCATAATATGACTGCTAAATGTTTTATCCATTGAAAATAATGTCATAAGGCAGTTGAATTCTAGTGTGATGGAAAAAATATGTCTAATGATGTGTTAAATGATAACGATACAGAGAATTCACCTCCTAAAATTCAAGGGTAAATGTTTTAGGAAATGGGTCATTATTCCAATGAATTACGTATTCCAAGGGTTATAGATGTTAATCGACATCAACAAAGTCTTAAGTCCAATGACTAAGGAAGGTAACATTAAATCACTATTGGAGACTTGGAGTACAATAGTGATGTGGTGAAAGGTACAATTACTATACACTCTATTGTAGAAAATGTTTTATTGGATCTAGGATCCACCCACACTTTTATTTCTAACAAAGTTTTTAAAGTTATCATTGTATTATCTCAACAATTAGATGTTTGGTTAGATATGAAAACTCCAAAAGGAAAAAATGTCACATCAATAGTTTACGATTCATCTCCAGTTGATGTTAGTGGGTATGTGCTTTTTAAAATCTTGTGATCTTTCCTATAGTGGAATTTGATGTGATTCATAGCATGGATTGTCTTCTTCTATATGAATCATAGATCAATTTCTAACGAAGGGATGGAACATTCCATATTACAAATCAATATCTAATCATCTATCAATGAATGGAGGAATATAACCTTACAATAGAAATTAATTCCATTTTATGTGTCTTCATTCCTAAAAATAATGGTTATTTATCTCAAATAGTTCTGGAGAAACTCATGATTAAGAATACCCCCATTGTACAGGAGTGTGACGATATCATTCTAGGGTAATTTCAATGTCTTACACCAAATACTAATGTTTTGTTTTCTATAGAAATAATAAAGCGTGCTTGGCATATTTCATAGTCACCTTATAGAATGACCGCAATTAATCTGCAGTAATTAAAGAATCAATTGAAGGAGATTCTTGATAAGGGTCTCGTACTCACTAGTGAATCACCATGGGGAGCACCTATTATGTGTGTCAAAAATAAATATGGATCACTGAGACTCTGTATTGGTTATCGAGAACATAACATGATCACTCTCCGTAAAAAATCGTATTCCCTGCATTGATGACAAATTTGACCAATTATGTGGAGACCAATACTTTTCCACACCATATCTTTGTTCAACATATCATTAATTATGAATCAAAATGAGGATATACCAAAGAAAACATTTTATACAAGGTATGGAAACTGTGAATTTATAGTGACGCCTTTTGTTCATACTAATTCACCCATTATCTTCAACGATATAACAAATCGAGTTTTTTGATACCATCTTGATCAATTTTTGGAAGTCTTTTCTGATGATATTCCTGTCAATTTGAAGATGAAGGAAGAACATGGTGACCACTGGAGCATTTTTCTAAAGAAATTGTTAATGGATAATTATTATGTGAAATTTACCAAGTGTGAATTTTGTCTTTAGAACATTTCATTTTTGGGTCACATAATTTCAAGAGAATGGATATATATTGATCCGTCAAAACCAGAAGTTGTTGAAAGGTGGACAAGACTAAAATTGATAACTAAGAACTACATTTTTCTTGGTTAGGATCAATATTATCGATGTTTTGAGATATATTCTTCAAAATTATCAAATCCAATCACAAGTTTGACATGAAAAGGAGTTAGGTTTGTTTGGATGGTGGAATATGAACAGAATTTCAAAGAGCTAAAAATAAGGATAACCAGTGAACCTGTGCTCACACTACATTATAATAGAGATAGGTTTGTGAGCTATAGTGATGTATCCTACATGGGGCAGGGATGTATTAACATACAATATGAGATGATGATATATTTTTCCCCATGGTAGTTGAAAATCCATAAGAATAATTACCGAACACACGATTTGCAGTTAGCTGCGGTAATATTTGCATTATGGATATGTAGCCATTACCTTTATGGGGAAAGGTGTGATATTTATACAGATAATAAATGGTTAAAGTATATTTTCACAAAAAATGGGATGATTATGTGATAGATAATAAGTATGAAGTGGATTAATGATTATTACTTCTCAATAAATTACCACCCTTGGAAAGTAAACAAGGTGGAAGATGCTTTGAGTCAAAAGGACCTTAATAGACTATCCATGATGAGGATAATGAAAGATTCAATATTTAGGGATCTACAAAGGATGGATGTAGAAATTTTAATATAAGGGGTGAAATATTATCATTCTCAAATAAATGCTCAACCATATATAGAAGTGAATATTATGGAAGTGTGAAGAAAGATGAAAAGCCACAAAAAAGGTGAGAAATATTCCTGAATTCAACCTGGATTATAATGAAATATTACGGTTCAGGAACATGGTTTTATTCTTTCCATAAAAAAATTAAAGAAGGAGCTATTAGATGAGGCTCACAGCTCTTTATTCACTTTTCAATATGGATGAAAAATGTTGAACATGGACCTGAAAGAGTATTTATGGTGGGATGGGATGAATAAAGATGTCACTGATTATGTATCTCAATACATGCTTTGTCGGAAAGTTAAGGCTAAGATACAAAAGCCTTCAGGGATGTTACAACGATTACCCATTCTTATTTTCAGACTTCCCGAAACATCTAAGGGCCATAATGCTATATATGTTATAGTTGATCACCTTACGATGGTGGAACACTTCACTGATATTAAAGAGTATTTATCTCTTGATCAGTTTGCTATGATATATGTAATGGATGTGGTAATATTACATTGAGTACCACATTCCATAAGATCGGATCGGCATCCTAAGTGTACCTCAATGTTCTACCAAAGACTTCAACATGCTCGAGATATAGAGTTATGTTTCATCACTTTGTACAATCCTCAAATTGATAGACATTCTAAGAGGATTTAAAACTTTTGAAGACATGTTGAGATCATACTCAATAGATTTGAAAGGTGGTTGGGATCGACAACTAAATTTGGTAGAATTTTCATACAAAAATACCTTTTACTCCAATATTAATATGGATCCATATGAATCATTGTATGGAATGAAGTGAAGAAATCAAACTTTCTAGGATAATGTAAGGGAAAGAAAGCAATTGGACCTGGTCTTGTTGATCAAATGGAAAAAATAGCCATATCAATTCTACAACACATAAGATAATCTCATTGTCGATAAAAAATTTATGTTGAACACCATTTAAAAAAGATAGTGATTGAAGCGGGTGATTATGTGTTTCTATGAATATCTCCCTAGAAGAGAGTAATGATGATTGGAAATAAGGGTATGCTAAGCCCTATATATATCGGTCCTTTTCAAATTTTTGATCATACTGGGATAGTATCTTACTGATTCAATCTTACACTGAATATCTCTCACGTTCATGTTGTGTTCCATGTATCTCTCCTAAGAATGTACATATCTAATCCATAACATGTACTATGATCAGAAAGTGTTCCATTACAGTAAGATCATTCTTCTGATGAACAACTGATAGAGATTTTGGATCATAGTGAAAAATTTCTGAAAAACAAGACCACTAACTAGGTTATTGTTTTATGGAAGAACATACAATTTTGAGAATATACATTTTATGATTTGGATATGATGAGGGAGAGTTATCCTCATTTATTTGTTTCAAGGTGAAAAATTTTGAGGGTGAAATTTAGTTTGAGGGGGTATAATGCAACACCTTGATGTTATTATGAAATAATTAATTTGAATAATTTTTATTCATCATTAGATTCTGTTGAATGAAATAATGATTTTAAACAAACTATGAGACTACCTTAGTATAAAATTAACATTATAACCTCGACATTATGTTAGCAGGAATAAATACTAATAACTTTTAAAAATATATGGGGACTTCTTGGGCTACCAATTATTTAAGATATATGTAAATCAATTATATTCCATATTAATAAATTTTTTGAATCACAATTAGTGAGTGAAATTAATTAGATATATATATATATATTATACTTCATAAAATATTTTCATATTCATCCAATAGAGATTTTGTCATTGGGTAAGAATAAACCCGATATGCTGTATAAAAATGGATATATTTTAAAAGGATGATTTCATCCATTTAATGGTGAAAACCTTTTAATTTTAGAGTATAACATATTAATAATTATAGTTTCACAATATATTCATGATATTTTAAGGCAGTATATTAAAATTTACTTTGAATAAATTTATCATTATTTTCTGATAATTATCATGTTTTGGATAATAATAAGAGTGTGCTAAATGTAAATTGGGAAAAAAGTATTCTTTTCATTGAAGTAATATATATTGTTAAATTATATTATTTAATAATTTAAAATAATAAATAGAATAAATTTTTACAATTTAATATAATTTAGGTCAATGTAATTAATTTTACATTAAATTCAGATGAAAAAACATTTTAATCTTTCACAATATTTTATCTTTTAAAACCCATTATCTCATTTCTACAAGATTATTAAATTTTAAATTAATAACTGAAACTTCTATGTTTTTTATTTTGAAAAATGTATTCCATATTTGGAATTAGATGTTTTGAATTATGTAAATAACTTTATTATACTTTTCGGAAAAATGAATTGTAACATCGGTAGATTTTATTAATATTGTAAAAGTATAAATTAAGTAAATTATGGTAAAACTAATATTATAATATTACCATAGAACATATATAAAAATAATGGGATAATTATAATTTTCCCTAAAACAAAATTGGGTATAATTGTATCAATTGGAACCCACTTGAATGAGATTTGGACATTTAATTTATTTTAAATAATGAAAAGTGAAATTTTTCATACTGAAACTATAATAATTAAATCATTTTTAATAAAAGGATATACAAAAGATAAATTAGAATATAAATAATCATTTGAAGTAATATTTTTTTTCATTTATCATGATAATATATATGTAATTTTTAGGAAATAAATAATTACCTTAAAGACTTATACTTGGATGATGAAAATACTATTTAATTGATTTGAAATCAATAAAAAAAATTATTAAAATAAAAATAAAAATAAAAAATACCAAACTCTTTAACAAACCATATTGGTGGTGGATATATCGACTATAAGCATCAAAGGGTCAAATTATTTACCATTTGAAGTATTATATAAGAGAATATGACACTTATATTTTTTTATATAAAGAGAATATTAATTTTTCACATTAATTTTTTAAAAGAGTATTGCATTTTTAATATTGAGATTTTCAGAAGATAAACGATATTACATAAATTATTAGGAAATACATTGGATTTATATTCATAATATTATTTTAATTTTAATTTTTATTGAAAAATATGTAAAATAAATAATTACACAAAATTAATTTAGTAATTGTTCTATTAATAAAGAGATCAAATAAATATTAATAAAAATAGATTAATAAATATAATATTTGATAATTATTATGTGAAATAAATTTTATAGATTACTTTGACCCCTATGATGTATAAATAAATTTTTCTATCTTGTTTTATTAATTATTTTTATATTTTTAAAAAACCATGAAATAAAAAGTTTCAAAATTGACACCATTGATATTTTGTCAATATATGATTTTATTAAATTATTTAAAAATTATAAAACATTTTTAAAAATATATAATAATTTTGATATGGTATAAAATGTCTTATTTATTCATTTATTTTCTAATTTACTTCAAATAAATAAATATTTCACCCTTTTAATATTGAAATATTTGTTACCCTATATTAAAATTTATCAAAATAAGTAAGTGAAACTTAAAAAGATAATAATTAAATTAACATAAATATTTTTCATGAATTTATTGGATGATGAGATTACAACCCTATCTCTTCCCATCTTCGAAATATAGAAATTTTTGTGGATTTTATGCGGGATTTAATTTTATTATAATTTAATATTTTTGAAGATTCCAAATGATCCCCTCACCATAATTGTAAAAGATCACATCATTTCTCAACACATAACTTCATTTTGATCCTTCAAGACTATCCATATCCTACCAATTTCTCTTATCCGCATCCCTAGATATAATCTTGAGGTTTGGGTCTTCTCCAACGGCTAACACTAGTGCTCTAAGATAATATTTAGAATAAGATGTCAAAGAGTAGTTAATACCATTTAATAATTCTTTAAAAATTATTTTTTCTTATAATTCCACCACAGGAGTGTAGGATTGAAATAGTATATTTAAATTCTCAAATAAAGGAGGGGTGAATTTTTGGTTTAAAAAAATTCACTTTTAACCTTAAGAAAAACATTTTTTAATAATGTTAAACAAGGTAAATTCAAAACCCCTCTTTTGTTCTTACTGAACAGTTTAATTGGAAGGGCCAATGTCCATTTATAATAAACCTAATCATAATCAATTTAGTCTTATTAAAACATAAGTAGTTTTATCTAATGGATGGATTCAACCTTAAAGCATATATAATCTTATTTATTAGTGTCAATATAAGTACACAAACGTATAAATAAGTTATACATTTTTTTGTAACAAAAAACAGTGAAAATAAAACCTGAAACATCAATCATGTAAACTAGTAGGAAATATTTTTTCCCATAGATAAGTTTATCCATCATCCTTGGATAAATTTCCCTTGATTTGTACTTTTAGGAATGTATATCTGACCCATGCCATGGTAAACCCTTGATTAAAATATCAGATTATATCTTGCAAACCTCAAAATCCCTTTAACATTATGGTTGTCAGTACCTCTGTCAACAATTACATTGAAACCCTAAATTTAACTCAACAACAATCAGAGTCACACAATGTAAGATGAATATGTTTTTCATGGCTGAAAAACATGTTCATTAAATGCATAGAGAATTAGACTATTTCTCTCTCTAGAAATCACTTCCCAGCACATACTCTCTAGGGTCATTAAATGATCAGTCGACCATGATCTCATTAAAATGAGAACCTATTTATAGGAAATATTTTAATGGTAGGCTTCCTTCTCCAATGGTATTATTTTTCCTTAAATCTCATAAGGACCTTTCGAAATTTCACTCAACCAACAGTTACATAGAAACAAATTATATGACATCGTTTTATATTAGGAAAACAAGGAAGACATTATCATGCATAATATTCAATAATATGTAAGGAATATAAAGTATATTAACAAAAATGATAATTATAATCTATGTAAAATAGATTTTAGAGTTTAAATATATAATTATTTAGATTATAGAAAATGTTTATTCAGATTCATTTTTTCTATGAATTTGTCATCTTAATTATGAGGATTTTGGAGTCTGAATTATCATGAATTTTGTGTCTAAATTCTTAATAATTCGAACTCTAAATTTTATATAATTGGGAGTTGTAATTTTAGAAAATTTGGAATCATAATTTCATAGAATTAGGAGTCTTACATTTAGAGAATTTGAAGTCTTTTTTTCAGAGAATTCAGAGTCTGAATTTTAGAGAATTTTGATTCTGAATCTTAGATAATTCAATGTCTGAATTTCATAGAATTCGAAGTATCAATTTTAGAGAATTCGGAGTCTAAATTTCAGAAAAACCGGATTCTAAATTTCCAATAATTTGAATTCAAAATTTTGGAGTTATCTGAGTCTAAAAATAGAATGAATCAATATCCGTGTAACTATATATTTCCATTGTTTTAGATAATGATCCAAATTATTATTATAGTAATATGGTTATACATGGTTTATTGAATAAGTCATGGTAAAACATGTTACGGATATATAATTTTAGAGAATGGAAAAATTTTACTTTTGAATATAATTCATTGAAAATGATATTTAATCCCTATGAACATGTGATTGTGATTTTCAAAACATATTGAAATGGAAAAGCCATAATGAAATATTATTAACTCAACAATCCCCCCCTTTATGGAAATCAAAATTGACCATTTGATAAAAAATACAAGGAATAAGAGTTTTTCTTTTAGTATATAAAAAGGAAAAATCATCTCCCTTTACATATAAACCACGATAAATATGACTAACTCCTCCTTAGGTTTTGAAATTTATAAGGATCATATTATTCTCATTCTAATAGGAGTTACATATACTTGCATAAGAAAATTATTCTTTAGGTAGACTCCCCCTTACATAATATATCACATACTTACATAGAACATTATATTATATTTACTTAATATTTTTTTGATAATTCTATTCTCCCCATTTGGGATTTTCATAATGAAATGGATGAAAAAATTTAATTAAAAGATTAAAAATATGCAAGACAAAATAATGGAATCAATGATTCACTATGATTGGAAAAATTTATTACAAGTAAAAAATATAAAACAAAATATAAAATTATTAGGAAAAATAAATCATCCTTATTTTTCATTGGGTTGAGATTTATCAATGATGCCTTTAATATAATCATCTCTTTGGGATCATTCTTAAACATCTAGAGCAATTGAACCTGATCTTGATTCATGTTTTTTAGATCCTTGATTATTTCTTCTTGAGACTTCATAAATTTTTCCTGAGATTTTACTACATCTTTTTGCTATTTGATCTCTTTATCAATGTCTACCCCAAGATATTATTATCTCTTAAAATATAAAGCTACATAATTGATTTTCCAATCAGATATTTATACTATTGAATTTGAGATGATTTCTATAGATTTAACTTTTTTGAAAGGTTTGAAATTAGGTTCATCACAGTGTTATGAGACTGATCAAAAGCATTTTTTACTAGGTCTCAGAAATCATCTATAATCTTCCGATGCAGGATTAATGACTTTCACCGACATTTTATTTCCATACAATATGTCCTATGTGTTTTATAACCAATATTATGAATTATTAAATCTTCTTCAATAATGAAAATTTTTTCCTTGAGCATGGTTATCGAATCTGATGTCTAATTAACAAAATGTTACTGCACATAACATCTCGAATCAATAATAGGAAACAAAGGTATTATGCTCAGTTTTTTATTCATGGATTGAACAATGAAATAATATCCCAATGAAGATGAGACTCGAAAGCTGATTCATTTTCTAGAGAGGTATATTTTTTGCTAGTTCATTAGCTTTCCACTAAGATGTTCCAACAAAAAATTCCTTATCATTCAAAATCAGAACATCCATGGGAAAATATTCAACCAATTTATTTCTTTTTATCAGATATAGAGATTGCCTTATTAAGTTTTTAATATCTTCAGGATGATTGAAATCATTATTTTCTCCCCCATCATCAGATATTTTATCAACCTCAACATGTCCATCATCATCTTTACCTCGAGAAATAATATTGGTAGACTCATCCTGGGATGTTCAGATTGATAGATTTTCTAAAGGATATTCCATTTCAGGATATTCTTCGACATGTTTTATCACACCTTCAATCTCTTCCACTTCTTCTTGTTCTTCATGTTATTCTACATCTTATTACTGATATATATTTTGTTCCAAATTATGTTCATGAAAATGAATTTTTATTCCAAGAGTTTCTAAAGGAACTATTTCATGGAGGAAGGATTCCGGTACATGAATATTTTAGAATTCTTCTCCGTTTATTTGAGTAAAGAATAGAAAATTTCGGCCTCTGATATTTTCTTCTTCAAATATATTCTCTTTTTCTTGCCTTTCATGTTCATTAGAAACATGAATCTTCAAGGATTATTCATCAGTAGTGTCTATACGGAAGCTTGCATCTCCCTCCTCCTCCTCTTTCTTCTCCTTATTTTTCTTCTTCTCTCTTCACTTTTCTACCAGTTCATCAGAAAATGTTTTTTATTTTTAGGCTTTTGTGTAGATGTCTGGGTTACCAAAATGCGAGATTTTTCTTTCTCTTCTGGTTCTTTCTCATTTATCTTCATCTATTTTTTATTGTAAGTTTCTCCTAATTACCTTTTAAGGATTAATTCTTGAACATCATGTTCATAAAGGTAATAAAACACCCACCATTTGTCACTAAAACCACCATTCAACCTCCAAATAGTTTTATCACTTAGAAACATTGTCTTGTAGGTTCTGGGTTTTGAACATCAGTATATTTTAACGGATTCTAAACAAATAATTATGTGAATTAACAAGATCACTAGATACATGATTATCATAGACTTGAGAGTTCAATTCTATATGTTGGTGATTTTAATAGCGATATACTTTAATAGGTTTATCATTCTCAGATTGACCCAAAATTACATCATAAAGTTATCACTTTTCTTAAGAGAGTTATTCTCTCTCATTCTCGGAATAATAAATCTTTGTATCCATTAAGATAATAAACTAATATTTTTTAAAAAGTGTTTAACAATGTAAATTTTTCTCACATGAGTCTAAGGCACTCAATTTCCTTTACCTTATCATATAATCCCTTCTTATTGGGCAACTTGTGTGTGAAAAATGTTTTTCAACCCCGATAAGGAATTCCATGAATGTTTACAGCCATATTGAAGGACAATGAATATGTTTCCCCATAACTCTAAAATGTAATCTTTTATCCTTCCACCATATTTATAAAAACATATTATATCATAAAATTCTAGAAGAAGTCCAGGATAAACTGGATCTGGAATCTTCAGCATAGCTACATATAATCATTATCGTCCATTGAGCTTGATATTCTGCGTAATCAATGAATTATACTAATCAAATAAACTTGGGTCAACCAACCTTTCCCTGTAGATTTTCCAGTCCTTGATTTCATTTTTGGAAGCCATATGATTCAATGAGTAAGCATCGAGTGACATCTAGATGTTAAAGAAACAAGGAAAACTGAATGACTGATTGGAAGGGGAGAAGAGCTTTCATTCACAAAGTCTTCAAAACCCAATGTGGGACATAGATTAAGGGGACTATATATAAACTTCAAGATGAAAGTTTGAATTCCTAATTCAATACAACATCTTATATAAACATAATCTGATCTGATGGTTGAGAAAAATGTTGAAAAAGGATTTGTTAGGACCTAATTTTTTGATGTTTTAATGAAAAATCACATTTATGGAAAGTGAATCACATATAGGTTTCTTAAAATAGATAAAAATTCTAAAAAGTAAAAATACAATCACAGTGATTTATGTAATGAAACATGCCTTCCGGATTACATAGAATGGATTTTCTGTATTGATATGATTTTTCTCCAATAACATAGATTCTAGAAAAAAATTATTATTAAGAAAATTTTCGGTTCCGGAAAATATTTGAAAGAACAAATTGGGTTCAAAAAAATAGTTGAAAATTTCTTTAAGAACCCAAAAATGTACTCCCTATACAAAAAGGAGTTTCTTAATCTAAGGATAAATGTTTCAACAATAAGTTAATTTTGGAAAATTACCTTGTAGTTATAATTCCTATCTTTTGTATAATATATTCAAATCTATCGCAGGTTAATGATTTTGTAAAAATATCAGAAAATTGATCTTGTGTTTCACTAAATTATAAAATAATATCTCTTTTATGTGTGAACCCTATGAATGTGATTCCAAATATATATGTGTTTTTTATGAGAATGATGTGAAAGAATTTTTCATTGGGAAATGGTACTTATATAATCACCAAATATCAATGTCTTGGAAAAACTCATGGCACACGCATTGAGTGTGTGTAGCATCCACAACCATTGAGTAGAACAACTTACAACTGCTACATATTCAGCTTCAGTAGTGGAAGGTGCTACTGAGTGTTGCTTCTTGCATGACCATGAAATTAATGAATCTCTCAATAAAAATGTAAATAAATTATATGTAATATAAATAAATTATGTGAATTACTATTAATGAATGAAATTAATGAAATATATATATATTCTTAATAAAATATTTTGATATTCATCCAATTGATATTTTTTAAATAGGGAATAAATAAACCATATTTTTTCGTATAAATACTGATATATTTTAAAAGGATGATTTCTACCTTTTTTTGGTGAAAACATTTTAATTTAATTTTAAAAGACATTAAAAAAATTTATAAGACAACCAAAATAGGTTATAATTATTCAGTATAGAAAAATTAACTTTGGATGAATTTATTATTTTTTTCTGATAACTTCCATGTTTTGATGAATAGTTAAAATACGCTAAAATTTAAATGAAAATATATTTTTTCATTGAAGTAATTTATACGGATAAATTATATTTTTAAATGGTTTCAATGTATAAAAAGTATATATTTATACCATTTAATATAATTTGGTTTATTGGATCTATGATTACATTAAATTCAAATGTAAAAACATTTCAAACATTTTCCATTTTTTAACTTTTAAAACTTCATCTATCATTTCAAAAACGGGATTAATTTTATATTAATTATAGAGACATAGATTTATTGAATTTTTAAAAATTGATTTCATATTTTGAATAAATATGTAAAAATTATATAAAAATATTTATTTTATTTTTTTTGCAATATGAATTGTAACATCGGTAGATTTTAATATGACGGTAAAATGGTAAATAAATTAATAAAATGTAAAAATAATATTATAAAATAACCCTAACACTAGTGTAAATATAATTGGATGAATAATCATTCCCCTAAAACATATAAGGTTATAAATTTAATCCATTGGTACCCTATTGGATAATATTTTGACATTTAATGGATTTTATATAATGAAATGTTAAATATGTCTTGCTCAAACAATAATAATTAAATTATTTTTAAAATAAGGTTATATAGAAGATAAATTCAAATATATAAAATCTATTGAAAGATATAATGGTTTTATTTATAATGAACATTTATTTTTAACATTGTGGAAATAAATAATTACGTTAAAGACTTATTCTTTCATGATGAAAAAATTCAATAATTGATGACACGTCAATAAAACAATTGTTATTAAAATATGAATAACCATACAAAAAACTGTACACTTGAAAATACATTATTGTTCAAGATTATATAGATTATATTATTCTAAGGGTAGACTTATTTACTATTAGATTACTTATTAAATAGATTATGACACTTATGTTATTTTATTTAATGTCAAGATAAATTTGTCTCATTCGTGTTTTAAAAGAGTATAGCAATTTAAAGGTTGGGGTTTTTAGAAGAAAAATTTGACTAGAAGTATTAATCTAAAATATAATGGATTTATATTAATAATATTATTATAATTTTTAAAAAATATATATATTACCTAATTAATCAAAATTAATATAGTAATTATTTTATTAATGAAGAGTTCAAAAAAAATATTAATAAAATATTAATAAATATAATTAGGGATAATTATTATGTAAAATGAATTTTCTAGATTAACTTGAAATCATAGGGATATAATAAAATATTTTAATAGTGGTATATTTTTTATTTATTAATTTTAAAAATCCATGAATTAAATAGTAACAAAATTAACACTATAGAAATTTTTTCAAAATAATGTTTTATTAAACTATTTAAAAATAATAATTTTTTAAATATATCTAATAATTATGATATGGTTTAAAATGTTAAAATTTATTCATTTATGGTCTAATTTAATTAAAATATGTAAATATTTCACTTTTTAATATTAAAATATTTTTTTACCCAATTTGAAATTTTAATAGAATAACTATGTATTAATTAAATCAATAATGCTTAAATTGAAATAAAAAGTTATCTAATGTTTATTGGTTGATGATATTACAACCCTATATATTCTAATATTTTAAATTGGTACATTTTGGATGTTTTTATGTGGGGTTTGATTTTATTATAAGTTAACATTGTTGAGGATTCCAAAAGTACCCATCACCTCAATTATAGAAAAGAACTTCCTCCAACCACTCTTCACATCATTTTGAGCCTTAAAGCCTGACATTGTCTACCAATGTCCCTCATTAACTTCCCTAGATACATTCTATAGGAACTTTTCTTCTTCAAATATCAACTCTAGTTCTCCAAGAAGAGATTTATAGGAGGCATATCGAAGAAGAGTTAATATCATTTAATGATTATTTAAAACGTCATTCTTCTTAAACATCCACCTAATTAGTTATTTAATTGTAATGTTATTACTTTATAATTATTTATATACTAAGAATTTATTATTATTATGAAACAACCATATTCCACATTCTACCCATCCAAGGAAAAACTAAATCACCACGTCTGCATACGTACGGCTTACCATCTCCATGAAATGGTGTAATCCATTTTTCACCACCACATTACATGGATGGGTATAATTATAGAATTAATAAATATATATATGATTAATATAAAATGATATTGATTCTAATAATCTATACACCATCCACTTCATCACCATTCAACAATTATGGGAACGATATCATCGCTCATGTGTACGTATAGTCTACCATCTCCATAGTTAAACATGATTCATTCTAGATAATCTTCATTAAATATTGGTTATATATATTAATTTAATGGATAAATATGACATATATTATATTAATACCATTTTCTAAATGACATAACTATAACCTAAAAATATTAATAAGAACTTATCTGAAAAAACATGCATAATAACATAATGTAATTAATACCCAAATAACGATTAACAATGAAATGTTACTACCAAATAGATCAAAACATGATCATAAATGTTATCATAAAAATAAGTATGATTATAGAATAAATCATTAACATTATTTAAATCATTATAAATTAGTTTCAGATATATACAAATCATATTAGACATAAGGTAAGATATAATCTCACAGTCTCATTATTATTTGAGATTGTTTATACATAAATATTTACTAGGGTATATTTTTTATCCATGTCTGTGTTTCCTAAATATGTAATATTATTTATATACCTATATAATTTTATATAGTCACTGTTCCCAATTTGTTAGTTTTTATTAAATGGTGGGAATGAAAACATTTTTCAATTTCGGTACAAGGTACTTTTTTTTTACTTTTCGATTAAAAGAAAAAGAAGAATGTTTTTTTCATGATGGAGGAAAGGGATTTTAACGCATTTATAACACTTTATTTCCCTAAATATTCTCCTACACGATTAAAAGGGTTTCCCCCCGAAAAAAATATTTCTTCTATAATTATGATGCATTTGGATTAATGAAAACGCTTTTTAAAATGGAATAATATTTTCTTAAAGAATTAATTTCAAGGGTTTTGTCAAAATTACATTCCATCTAAGATGAAATTCATTAAATAGGGTTATATTTATGTTCCAGTTATCACTACTACTTGATTGTGTTTAGTATATAATTTTATTTAAGAAATACATTTGTTATATTAATTATGAGATAATGGTGTTTAAGAAAACCAATTTATTTCATGGGTTATGCTATAGTGAATGTTTTTATGTTTTTATGCCACACATATGAGTGGTTTAATTATGAGATGGTTTGTATAAATATCTCCCTCTCATTAATTTTGTAATGATTTATATTTCATGATATAAACATTACAGTATCAGAAAGTAAATATGGTTCTGTAATACAAAGCAGGAATGAAGATTAAACTTGGTTAATTAATAGAATTTGTACACTATTATGGGCTTGGAGATGAGACTTGACCAATATGAAATTATTTTATATAGTTTTGTTTTTATCAAATGAAAATCAATGGCTTATGTTATTACTATTGGTATTACATTGCACTTCTATGATTTATCACGTGACATGATGCTATGTTCTTTTATATGAAGGATATGATTTTCAAATGCTTTGTTCATATGATTATGATATAATTTATATTTACCTTGTTTACCCATAATTAACATTTGATATCACTTTTTCATTTTTTTCTTTTCCCACGTTCTTGAAGAAGGGTATTAAGATTGATATTTCAAAAAGGAATCTAGTTATGAAGAAATAAGCAGAAGACAATGTCAATGTTTTATGAACAAGTTGTTTATGTTTCCATGTTTCTAATGAAATTAAACCTATATGGTCCTGTTGTGGGGGTTGTTATATTATGTAATAAATATTCATCAATGTTGAATTAAGATGTATATTAAATTTATGTGATGTTATAATGGATATCATACAAAAGGTATAGTTAATATTTGTAATCTAGGATGAGATATTCTTAGTGAGAACCCTAAGGACATGTCTATGTTTGGGTTACAATCATATCCTAGTGTTTCAAAGATGGTCAGTAATAACATAGGATAAAATTTAAAGTGTTATAAATTGAAATTTTATTCTTGAATTATGTGGTTCCCCAATTATGATAAGTATTTCTCACACTATTCTTCATGGTTTTAGTCAGTGGCTAGAAATTGAAGGAACCATGTCAATACTGAGTGTGATGGGAAAATTCAAGGATCCCCCACATCCCAAGCTACCAAATGTTATTGGAGTTGGAATGAAAAATATTGTATCCATGTTGACACAACATTCTCAAGATATGAATCATGATAGACTTCCAAACAAGAAATAGAGGGAGTAAAATTGTATAGAATTATTCGTGAGGCATCTTCCACCTTTATTAAGTGGGTCTTCTAATCTATTAGTTTCTGAAAAATGGATCAGTGACCCTTAAAATATATTTTTTGTTATACAATATTTTGATGTTGATAAAGTAATCTTATCATTAAATCATTTGAAAGGGGAATATGATCAGTGGTGGAATATTATCATGAATACAAACCAATGTGTTGATATCGAGCCCATTGAATGAGATGAGTTCAAGAACTTATTTTTCAATTATAACATTCCTCAAATTCATTGAACAAAGATAGAGAAGGAGTTACTTGAACATAAGAAAAAGGACTATAAATCCTTTGGTACCTAAAATAAAAATTTTACAAGACATTCAAGTTAACCTTTTGGAATTATTATCCCACCTCTGAGTAAAATTGGGTGATTCTTTAGTGGCTTAATACCATGTCTCCAAAGGGAATTGGCCATAAGGGAGATCAATATCTATGATGAAACTTTTTGATGTTCTCTCAAGTTTATATTGCTTATTGGAGTAACCAATCAGTTATATGTGTTTGATAAGAAGAGAAAATTTTATTTCAAAAGAAAATATAATCACCACAATAAAAAAAGATGAGTTTTCCAATATGCTCAAAGTGTGGAAAGAAACATGGATGTGGTTGAAATAAAAGAACTACTAAATGTTTTATGTTTTGAAAAGAATTTCATAAAGTAGTTGAATGATAACTTTATGGAAAAAATATGACTAATTGTGGGATCAAAAAAATTATACAAAGAATGATCCTCCAACAATTAAATGCTACATGTTTATGGAAATTGGTCATTATTCCAATAAATTATGCAATCCAAGGGTTATTAATGATGATCAATGTCAAAAAATTCTTAAGGCCAATGACCAAGGTCAGTCACATGCAATTACAATTAGAGACTTGGAGTACGATAATGATGTGGTGAGAGGTACAATTACCAAACACTCTAAAGTAGAAAATGTTTATTTAATTTAGGATCCACCCACTCATTTATTTCTGAAATTTTTTTTAAGGGTATCATTATATTATCTCACCAATTAGATATTTAGTTAACTATGAAAACTCCCAAGGGAAAAACGGTCACATCAATAGTATATAATTCATCTCAAGTTTAATTTATTGTGAATGATCTTATGAAAAACTTGTGATCCTTCTTATAGTAGAATTCGATTTGATTCCATTCATGGATTTTGTTTCTCTATATGGATCTCATATCAATTTCTAATTAAGGGAAGTCACATTCCATATTCCATATCAATATCTAATCACCTATCGATGAAAGGATGAATATAACCTTATCATATAAATTTCATCAATTTTATGTGTCTTGATTCTTAAAAAATGGGTATTTATCTCAAATAGTTGGGGAGAAAATCATGATTAAAAATACAACCTTTGATGAGAGTGTGATGATATCTTTATAGGGGAATTTCCAAGTCCCCCACCAAGTGGTGATGTTGTGTTTTCTACATAAATAATACAGTGTTCTTTAACTCCTTCAAAGACACCCTATAGAATGACCCCAATTGATTTTCAGGAAATGAATAATCAATTGAATGAGATTCTTGACAAGGGATTCATATTCCCTAGTGCATCACCATGGGGAGCACCTATTTTGTGTGTTAAGAAAAATGATGGATCACTGAGACTCTATATTTATTATTGATAACATAACAAGATCAGTATCATGAAAAAATATCATATTACCTACATTGAGGACTTATGTGTTGTTTCAATATAATGCAATAACTATATTATCAATTATATACATGTAGGTTATTATGATTATGAAACAACCATAGTCCACCATCTACCCATTATATGTATATCGAAATCTGCATGCATGTGTATGTTCAGCTCACTGTCTCCACATGCGTGGTGTAATCCATTTTTCACCACCACCATAAAAGGATGGGTATAATGATGGAATTAATAAATATATATAAGATTAATATAACATTATATTAATTTTCAGATATTATATTCCATCCATATCAACTCCTATAATTATAGTAATGATATCATCGCTCGCGCATATGTATGGCTTACCATCTCCATGATGCGATGTGATTTGTTATACATAGTCATCATTAAAGCAGGATTATATAAATTAATTGTATGAATAAATATTATATATATTATAAAAATACCCTTCCTTATATTATATAACTATAACCTAAAAAGGAGAATAACTACTAATATGAAAAAACATGCATAAGAAAACAAAGCAATGAATTCCCAAATAATGAGTAATAATGGAATGTTACTAACAAATAGGTGAAAACATAATCACAATTGTTATAAAAAAATGATTATGATTCATTAATAAATCAACAACATTGTTTAAATTAGTATATAGGTGGTTCAAATACATACAAAGAATATCATACATATGGTATGGGATAATATTACTATCTCATTTTTATCTATGATTTTTTATATATAAGTATTTACTAATTATATTTATCATTTTCATCCATGTTTCTTCAATATGTAATGTTATTTCTATCCCAATAGAAATTTTTAAAGTTAGTTTTACCCATTGGTGAATTTTTTTTAAATGGTATGAATGGAATCATTTTTCATTTACGGTACAAGGTACTTCATTGACTTTTCTGAATAATATACAAGAAGAATGATTTTTAACTTATAGGACATGAAATAATTTTTATGCTTTAATAACTCCATATTTAATAGAAGCTTCCCCTACACGATTAAAAAGTTATTTTAACATAATATCAATTCTTTTAAAAATTTGTCACATTTTTTTGAATGATTTTTTTGTAAAATAAAGCATGTTTTCCTCAAGATATAATTTAAACTATTTTCCCAAAATTATTTTCCATGATTTCATTTTTAAAATAGGGTTATATTTCTCTCCCAGTTATTAATATGATTTTATTGTATTTTTTGATTGAATGTTATTTATGAAATCCATTTAGTATATATGAATTATGAAGGAATACTGTTTAATAAACACATATTGTTTCATTGGTCATACTGTGGTGAATGTTTTTCTGTTATTATGGCACACATAAGAATAATTTCATGGGATTGGTGGAAATATATCTTCCTCCAATGCATTGGGGAATGATTTATATCTCATTATATATACTGGAATATAATGGAATGTAAATCTGAATTAGTAAGACATGGTCAGAACAAGGATTGAACTCGGTTCATTAATAAGAATTGTCTGCTATGATGATCTTGGAAATGATCCCTGACTAATATGAAATTATTTTCTATGCTTATGTGTGTATGAAAACAAATTATGTCCTATGATGTGAATACTTGGATTAAATTTCCCTTTTAAGATGTATCCCATAATATGATATTATGGTCTGTTATATGTAGGATAACATTTTCAAATGTTATATTGTTATGATTATTATTTGATTGATATTTCCCATTATACCATTATTGTTCATTTGTGCTCACCCATTCATATATTTATTTTTCCATTTTCATGAAGAATGGAATTATGTAAGAAATTTAAAAATGGATTCTTGGTAGGAGGAAATATGCAGGAGACAATGTAGATGTTTTATGAAACAATTTTTTATGTTTCCCAGTTTCTAAAGACACTAAATCTATATTGTCTGGTATGGTTTTTTTTATGTTATGTAATAAATATTCATCAATGTTTATGTAAAATCTATATATAATGTATGATCCATTACAATTATGATACACTATATCTAATATCTCATAATAGAGATGATTAGTATCCTTTTAATGAAATTTTAATTTTGATTGATGATCATTGATTCTACTTGATGTTGAGGGGATCCATGTATTATAGTAGTAGTTGAGGTATCATTTGATTGCTTCAAATATAGTGTCACAATTTTGGATGAATTGAGAACAACATTAGAAAATGGGAGGATTATATAGTGGGTTAGTGTAACCACTAATTTTTTTCATTATAACATGTTTCAATCATTTAAGGAATAATTTTATTGTTAGATGTGGAGTCAACACAAGATTATATGACGATTTTTTGTATCAGAGTTGATATATTATAAATATTTAATAAACATTAAATCATTAATTTATTCTTTCATAAATAATCGAAAAAATCTAGACTGGTTTTTATATGGGGAAAATGATTGCACCATTAAATTTAGAATGTGGGGTTTTCCTAAGGAGAAATATCATCATAGTAAACTATTGGAGTATTGTTCGGGGGTGGTTGTAGAGAGAATAATACAAAAATAAAATAACAAAATAATTTCTTTCCCATTAATTTGATGTGACCTAATTATTTTATATTTAATATTTTGTATGTAAAAATATTATGGATAGCCACATATCTATAGAAATTGGAGATGACCAAAGATGAGATATTTTGTAGAAAATAATGAGATCATGCATCTATAAATGGGATACCATAAGTTTTACATAATTAATGGAGTTCTTGGATGTCACTGATTAAAATATCTTAGAATTACTCATTTCAAGAAATCGATCCAATTACAGGGTAAGGAATTTTTTTATTGGAGTAATCCGTATCTTTTATTCTCCCAGGGTGAATGGTTATCAATTTTTTTTATAAAATTGATTTAAATATTGATTTTATATAAAATATATGGTTATTATTTTAGATTAAGAAATTAATATTTTAATGATTCTTAATTAATCATCAATTTTCAATATATTTTATGAACATAAATAATGGAAACCCTCTATTTTAATTTACTAACATATTTTTTATGTACAACTCTCCCACTAATCCGAGAAGATTCATAATTTATATTTCAATGGAATGATTATTCAACTATACCTAATAAACAATAATTTCACAGTAGAAATTTAGAATAATTATTCTTCATGGTGGGTTAAAATCATGATTTAATGCATGAGTCAGGTGTGATAGAATTGATAGTGATCCAAAACTTTATTGGTGGTGTATTTTTTATGATGTGGATCATGGAGTTCCTTAATGAGGTGGATGAATTTGGTTCTCTAATAAAATGGAGGATAAAATCTATATACTATTGAAAAGGTATGGTTAGTAAAATCCTATTAAATATTTATGATCAGGATATGACTCTAGAGCAGAAGAGGAGGTGAGGTGTGTGTATACATGTGAATATGATTATATTTTGGAAAATATAGATATTCAATAATTTTTTTAGAAAAAGTTCACATTGGAAACAATTATATGGTGTATAGGGTTATTTATAATCATATTCATGATTTATGATCAGGATATGATGTTATTGCATAAGAGGAGTCGATGTGGGTGTATAATTTTGAAGATGATTGTATTTTGGAAAATCTAGATATTCAATACATAGAGTTCAAAAAAAATCCCTTTGGGCACACTTATATGGGGGATTGGTTTATGATTAGAGGTAAACATCACAGAAATTTTAGCCTATCCACAAACCATATTAGTTGGTGATGGAGACCTGCTTTTTACCCCTAAGCACCCTGTTATAGACATGACATGGTTATAATGGAACAACCTATATATACATGCACATTTAGAGTAAATGGAATTGGGTTTAGTGTATGGACTCATTCTCAGGATGGTATGTGACATGGTATACGTGTCATGTTTTAGTTATAGAAATCATTTACAAATTCATTGGCATTTTGTATCCCCCATTATAATAAGTATAGTTTTGTATCAGTTCAGTATAATCCCTAGGTCCATCTAATTGAGTATACAATGTGGTATTTTACCCTATGCATTGGATGGATTATCCTTAATAAATTTTATTCTAAATAGAGGTAGTTATTCTTCTATATGTATTAAGGGTGTGATCCTATATAATTTATCCCTTTCTTTATTTGTTTATCCCATTACAATAATTCATGGTGTGTAATCCTTATGTAGGTTTGTTTTTCTAGCTAGGGCCAAGTACCACTCATATTCCCTAGGAGTGATTAATTTCCTATGTATCTACCTATTATGTGTTACACTGTTTAACTATTCATACAATGGTCGATGAGAATGACATATTAGGTGAGATCCTACAAAATTCATTGTACATGAATAATGAATTCTCTCAGTGAATCATAACCATAGTACCTCAAGAATATTCCGATGAAAGAAGTTAAGATGTTGCCTTACATTGAGTCTTAGTTTCGATCATTGAATTTATATGAGTGGTTAAAATACCTTAATTTTATCTAACCATCTTTAATTATATTTTCTTTGAATCTAGGATTCCCTATTGAGTAACATTGCACTCACCGTTTACTCGGATCTTCTCAGACATGTTATCTCTTATATAGAACACCTGAAATTAAATATATTCATAGTTTAAACATGACTATATAGATATTAATTTGTCTAGACATACCATAGATGTTTCTAGGTGTTTCAACATGATAACAGTCCTATCTATACAAAAATGTTTTGTTTTTTATAATTATAGTGGTATTGTATTTGTCTCTTATTCAATCCCATGAATTTTCCATTAACTGTTATGAAAATAATCTTATATTTTAATTTTATGTAACTATTGGTTATATTAATTTTGTAATATAATGGAATTTTGGGATATGTGAATGAATATAATTAACATAGGCTAAGTCCTCCCCTATTTCTGATATTCCAACCCAGGCCTAGTCATTATCTCCTAGAATATTGTTGCTGGGATAGTTGTTCTACAATCAACATTCTATCATCCATGTGGGATCTAGTGTCACATGTAATAATAAATTGGTATGATAGGCATATATTTTTATATGAATGGTGGTTATATATAATCTATCTATGTGTATTGGTTTCAAGAACTAGGATTTTAATGTTAATGTGTCTTGAGATTAAATCTCACAAAAGAGAACACCTGGATGATGTGGCATCCAATATATCTATTCACCATATATTTGGTAACCTTTTATATGACTTGATATATCTTGAACTTGTTTTACTATGAAATTCAATACATGTATAATATAAGAATTGGTATTGGTTTCCATGTCCTTTGAGAGATATCCCTCCATATATTTTATTATACCATGTTGTTTCTTTACCTTAACATAATTTTGTCTTGATGAATTACTACTACTATTCCATATTGGGATCATGATGATGATCATTTTTGAAATTAACCTTAAATTAAGGGGCACATACAGGTGGTGGTAGGTCTAGGTTGTTTGATGATATTACACCCACCTATTGGGTAGCAGATTATTCTGTAATTATTCAAATATAACGTTAATAGGAGGATTCTAAGTGATGATACCACATTGTTTTTGTGGAAAACCATACCCATAGGATGAAGGAGAATAATTTATAAAGATGGGTATATTTTCCCACATTGAGAAACCTCTTGACTAGATGGTGGTCATAGTGAGAATCATTCCTTGTGGACCGACATGGATATAGTGCATCATTGTGAAATAAAAAATTGATGGAAAAAACTCCAACATGAACACAGTATAATCAAATTCTGTGAGATTATTTTAACAAAGTTATGTTATATAGAGTATGGATAAAATAGAATCTAGATATATAATAGGGTATCATGATAGTGGAATATTATATGTTGAGTTTCACTAACCACTATTGGTAACCTGTATATTTTTATGATGTGTAACATTTGTAATGTACCTTAAAAAGTGTAATTACTTTAGATATCCTTGATAGATTGGTATATATAATTATCCATCCAATACTGTTGTTTTTAAGGATGACTTAATGGAGGAGATATTTGAAGTATCTACCTTCCAAAAGTTGGTCCTATCCATTTGCACCCTAGATCAGAGGCATCTAATGTTGGTAGTCAATGACATAATATGGAATATATGATTCTGGGGAATTTTTAGTGGTAATATTAAGATATATGGTTCAAATAATGGACTTTCAAAAAGGTTCAACTATGATAAGGGATAAAACATACCTCTCTTGAGATGGTGAGGACAATCCTGTGAGATATTATAGAATGTTGTATATTAGAAAATGAGATATTAGAAGGACCCCGTAGATATAAGAGGTAACTAGATATAGGAACTTTAATTGTTGTTATACATGGAAGGGGAGCTTGGATAGGAGATGGTGGTGGCTGGTTTTATGATCTTTTCTACCTACCAACACCCCAACATGGTCTATGCCTGGCATAGTGATATAGTGGTCAAGGACATCAGTAGTTTCATTTTGTGGAGTATAATTACCTAGAGGATCCTGGGATTATTGATGGAAAAATAGATTCTAAATATACTATAGAATCTATATTGATAGAGATATCATTGATATGCCCTTACCTTTACAAATCCATGATTCAGGATATGGATATTATAGTGTAGCATTTGGATACACCCTTTCATTTAGAGGCTGATACTAGGGGAGATTGAATGATCACAAAATTCAACCAGATGTGAGTAAATATAATTGGATTTCAGATAGTCTGGGGGGATTTTTTCATAGATATGATGAGTTTTATAATTTCATTCTTTATATGGACTATCTCTTCTAAGTCCAGGCCTATATTTTCTAATTTGGGTTGAGGATGTGATGTTTTCAAGTATATGGGATGAGATGATCCTTCCTTGGTGAGAAGAAAATATATATAGAAAAGGATGGGCTCATATAGGGAACAATACAACCAATTAATCATCATTTATATTTTATATTTCCCAAGGAGGAGAAACTTTTATATTATTTAAATTTCATACATACTATAAGAATATAAGGACATATTCCCTGGAGATGTACTAAGTTAACTCTCCACATATAGATCAATTTATTCATGGAACAGACACAAGGATTGATACAATATTTTTTCATGTATATGAAATGGCCCACTAATATCATTGAAAACATAAGTTGAATTGAAATATTTTGTATATGGGGGGATTTCTCAAACCCAATGTGTCCCGCTTAGTTAGATGTAGTAATATGGATCTAGCGACAAACATTACATAACCTTTATATTTAAATCATAAATTTATTTTTTTACATCAAATGTTCTTTAAGGTACATATTTTAGAGATGTAATCCATTAACCATAATGAATAAAAAATTATATCTCAATGTGGACACTTCCACATATAATCTTTATTTCCCACCAAATAAAACATTTTTTATAATTTTTTCCTTTCATGGATTATCTTATAAATCATCATCATGATGACATCTTTGTCCATACACAATATTAAAACCCTACAAGAATCATATTAAACCACTGTATGGGAACAAAATCATAGTAATGTTGATATTAGAAAAACAAGTAAGATCATGAATACAGCTACAATGTTTATATTTTAAAAATGTAATTAATTCAGAATTACAAAATTAAAATTGAATTTATTATCATGGAAACATAATAAATGTGGGAGTAATATAAAAAATTCATAATAATAATTATTGGATAATTACCAAGACAAATTCACTTAGTCAAAAAAGTATTATAATGGATTTTCTTTTCTATCTATTTTTATATATAACATCTCATGTAACAAAGTCATTACCCAATACATTAAAATTCAACCTAGGTGATATATTACTATAATGTTCAAAATTATGTGTTCCACTAAAATTTAATAAATCAAAAGTCATATACAAAAAACCCCAAATTATAGTAAATTTCATTCATAATCTCGAATAATATATTAATTAAAATAGATTCCATAAATAAGAAATTTGAGAAATTATTTGATGGAATGTATTATATAGTCAAAGGAATTGAGAATATTATTAGTATATATGTGAGAGTCATATAATTTATTAAACATCCCATTACATTAATGGGAGATAAAATGTGATTTAGGGATGGAATGGGAATTACATGATGAAAAAATCATGGATTAGAGATATCCATTACTCCCATAAGATAAACAATTCTAGATATAAAAATAATAATTCCATTTTATACCCTTCTTGAAAAAAAAAAATTAAAATGAGTTTTTTTATTCAATAAAACATGTAAGAATATTAAAGATGAAAAATATAAAATAATGGTTATGCTAGTTGGAAAATACAATGAAACTGACTATGATAAAATAAACCAATCCTTTATATTTTTTAAAAAACTAATAATTTCCCAGATAAAATAAAAAAAATTATTCCATTTGAAAAAAAATAAAATAATGTAAATAGATTCATTGATTTTCATTAAAATTCACTCATGATAAAATAAATACAGTAATAAAATAGTACTATAAATATGTATATTTAATAGAATGTTTAACGAAATAAATATTCAAATGAATAAAATGAATATTTTTATGGAAATGTGTCCATTACAAATATAATATAGAAAATATTATTTTTATAAATAATTTAAATTCTATTAAAATATTGATAAAATAACTTTATATCCATTGATTTATAATTTTTTATTGAATCATATACAAGAACATTAACATGGAAAAAAATATTTCGGATGAAAACATTAACTTTTTTTTAAATAATGTCCCATAGATTGATTCTGACACAACATATATTTTCCTTATCATTAATACTAATAATATTTTTATAATTTTGGACATTAATAAGAACTTTTTTCAATATTATTTTCATTTTATTTTATTTTTTATCATACTATATTCAATTATATTTTTATTTATTTTCATTTGAGATTTTTTTATGATATTCAAAACGTAATTCCATAATCAATGTTGTGGTTAACGATGATCATGGAAGATATTATTTCATAATATTTATAATAATAATATTTAAATTGTTAATATTTTTATACATCAAATATATTCATTAAAAAATCATAAATTTTTTTTATGAAAAAATAAATTACATTACAATTATATTCTTGGTAAATTACACTTATACTTGACTAATATCTAAAGTTTTCAATGATCATAAAGTGATGAAACTATGTGTTATTTTATAATAAAAGATTAATAATTGTTATATAAATATCATAATATTTATTAATATATATATATATATATATAATCCATGTCAGGCATTAAGGACAAATAAAACACATCGCTCCATAGAGATTGTAATCCACACATATACATGAATGACATTATAATCTGTATATGAATGAATAGGTAATAAATTATTTTAACACCCCATTAAATTTAACTGTTAATTAAGAGTTTATTTTATAATTTGATTATAATTTAAAACCAATGAATAAGGGATTTAATAATGGCTATTTATAAGATTAAGAAATTTTAATCATGTTTAAAAAATAATTCTTTCCAAGAAATATTATTTTCTATAAAAATTTATTCTTAAATAATTCAAAATATATTTTTTATGTAAATGTATGTTTTAAAATTTAATGTTTTGAATATATTTTAATTTTTCAAGAAAAATATTTTTATAATATATATAAATTTTCTAATGGTGGTATTAATTAATATAAAATATTATTTTTGTTATACATATATTTCCATGATTTGTTTTGTAAAAATAAAATATTTAAGTAAATAAAATTCTTTGAATATTAATACCATCACATTTTATATATTTATAATGAAATATATTTATATATATATATATATAATTAAATATTAATGTTATTAATTATAAATAAAACATTAGGAGTATGAGGAAATCAATAAAAAGTGTCCATTTACATTTTATTTAATGATTTAAGGATGATAATAATTATAATAGTAATATAAATAATAATGAAGGGAAACGTTTTTAGAATATTATTTTTGTTTATAAGATAATATATTTATATATATATATAAATGTCTTTTGTTTTTATTTAATAAAATTTATACATTATGTATATAATTATTTTACTATTAATAATGTATTTATATATATATTTTAATAAAATTTGGTTTTAATTATTAATACTAAAATATTTTCTTTTTTTTGTTTTTTAAAACAAAAACATTTATTTAATATATTTAACTTATAAAATCATCACTTTAGTTGTCATGAAAGAAAAAAAATCTCATGTTTTAAAAAAATGATATAAAAATGATTTCATGGGTGGAGTATCAAACACAAAAGATTAAATAACGATAAAATTGAAATAATAAACATGATAGATTATATGGGTGGCATGTCAAACACAAGAAGTGAAACCGTGAAAATAGAGAAATAATAAACTTTATAAAATATAAAACCAACATGGAAAAAATGATAATATGAAATTTTATAAATTGATATGATGAAAAATTCCAATAATGTGAGGAGATGGGAAACGAAAAGAGAGAATATTGTATAAATAAATTAAATGATGATATGGTTTAGTTGTGATTGAAAAAATGGCAATTCCAGATTTAGTCCACATTAAAATAAATGCTCATGGGTGAATTAATCCTTACTAATCAAATTTGTGTTTTCTCCATAACATTAATAAAAATATTTATATTACCCTCTTGTTCCCAAAAAAAGAAGACATAATTCCAATTCTCCAAAAAAACCCCTCAAAATTTCTTGGTTCCCAACAAACAATTCCCATGCTCATCAATTTTCTTAATATTAGGTAAAGGTTGATTTCATTTAGTTACTCATTTAAAAACTTATATGTATATGTATATATATATACATCTAACTATTTTTAGGATTAACAAGATGTGGGTTTTCATTTAATTTTTTTTTCTAATCCTATGTTTTGATAGGAAAAAGATTCTAGTTGTTTTTTATAAATATTTCTATTCTGTGTGTTGAAATGAAATATTTGGATTTCAAAAATATAAATTATGTTTATAATATATATATATATATATATTATCATTTTATTTATTAATTTAAAACTACTTTTAAAAGAGTAATTTTATATAAAATGATTTTCAATTTAAATTTATCAAAAAATTTATTTTGTTTTCAATGCATCATATTATGTATTAATAAGATATATATATATATATAACATTATCTATCTAAATAATGTTTAGTTTTTAATAACTAAAATCAGTTAGTTATTCAATTTTAATTCTATATCAAATTATTAAAATATCTTCTTAATTTATCATTTTTTAGTTTAATTATGATGTGTATCATTTCTTAGAAATGATAATTGATATAATTTTATATCCTATTAGTAAGAGTTTATTATTTAATGTGTTAATGTTTATCTATATCTACTTGTGTGTCAGTCATTATAAGATATTAACGTCATCAAAATTGTAATCCACATTCCATACCTTTTTAAATTATGTGATCATTTAATTTACTATGAACTTTTAATAATATATTTCAAATAAAAACTATTTAAAATCATGGATTTCTCCTTAAATATTTTTTTGGAAATTCTCAAGATAATATTTATCAAGTTTTATTATTAATGTTATTTTATTCTAAGAAAATAATTTTATGTATGTCTTTTGGAACATTTTAGGGATATAATTGAGAAATTTTGTTTATTTAAATGTGTTTTAAAAAATATAAACTTGTATAATGATTGTTATGTTATAGGGAGTGAACAAATATTTCTAAAGGGGAAATTATTTCATATAAGTTTTGACTAAAAACCATATGTTTTTAATATGTTTTTCTAATTATAAAAATTAAAACACCATGACTTTTTATTTTCAATATTCACAACCCAATTATATTTTAAATTATATGTATCTTCATAAATTATTTGTTTTATAATTTATATATTTGGTATACAAACGTTATGGATATATATTTTTACATATGTATGTTTATTTCATAGAATTTTTTTAAATGATTTTTTTAACATTTTCTAAACCGTTAACTAGGCATACTAAATTCTCACTGCATGTTTTAATATCATTTTTGTATTATTTCATCACAATTACATGTGATGTATTTTTCTTTATGAGGCAGTGCACTGAATACACTTTTCTTTTTTTCATTATATTTTCTATAGTTTGGTGAACATGTAATATTTGTATCTATTCCTCTAAAACCTATACAGGTAAAATATCCTTGACTTTTTATAGTTTTGTGTAGTTATTCAGTATTGTTTTAAAATAATTACACAGAATGTTTTAGCACTGAGTTTAGATGTGCGGGTTTGGGTCATTACAATTGGTATTAGATGAATTGATTAGAAAAATTGTATATAATATACTATTAAGTATTTATGGTTAGAAAATCTAGTTTCATTATTGATTTTGAAGAAATACATTCCAAACAAATTTTTCAAACGAATTATGAGGGAGCAACTCTCTTAAGGGGGAAGAATGTAATACCCCATGAAATTTAAATATTAATTAAGTGTTTAAATAATTATTTTTTTTAAAATTTCAAACCAATCAATAATGTTTTTATTAAATTTTTTTCATAAAAAAAGCTATTTTTTCATGATTATTAAATACTACTATTCAAGAAAATTATTTTCATTAAATAAAAGTATTTTTGAATAAGTTAAAATATAACCTTAATAATAATATGTGTTTTAATATTTATGGATTTTAATATAATATTATTTTCAAAGAAAAATATTTTCAATATATATATATTATATTTGTTTTATTTTATTTAAATAAATAATTCATATATCAATATACTTTGTTGACTATTTTATAAAAAATAAATGATTTGAATAAATAAAATTATTTTATAATTAAAATGATTTCATTTTCAATATATATATTGAGATGTATATATATATCTATATCTAATTTAATATTTTATTATTAATTATAAATAAAATTTATCCATTATATTATAATAAATATAATATTTTCATTAGATTTTTAATATTTTATGGTTATTAATAACAATACCAATAGTAATAATAATTTAGGGTTAAACATTTTAAAAAAATATTACTATTAGTTTTAATACAATATAATTTTTAGAGAAATGAAAATATATTGTATTTTTTATTTTATTATTTTAAAATTATAACTATATATAATTATATTTTCGTTTTATAAAAAGAACAATATATATATCTGTTATACTAAATGTTATTTGAAATATTTACATAAAACAATTTCAATACATTTTTTCTAAAAGTAAAATTTGGTTTTTAATATCTTAAACCGAAAAGCATCACTTCAGCTATTAAGAATGAAAAAAATTATAATCAATACTTTAAATATGTGATAAAACAAATTGATGAGTAAATGATTACTTCGGTTTCTGGTCAAACAAAAATGGTGAAATAATGAGAAAAGAAAAATAAAAAACATAATAGATTACATGGGTGGGGTTTCAAACACTATAGGTGAAATGATTATAAAATATATGTAATAAACCTGATAAAATATAATACCAACTTGAAAAACAATGATAATAAAAAAATTTATTAATGAGATGATAAAAAAAATTCAAGACGTGAGGGAATAAGAAATGAAAAAAGAGAAAATTATATGAATAAAAAAATATTA
The DNA here is from genome assembly GCA_963277665.1 of Viscum album. Lineage (NCBI taxonomy): Eukaryota > Viridiplantae > Streptophyta > Magnoliopsida > Santalales > Viscaceae > Viscum > Viscum album. The sequence continues at coordinate 1,573,260,999 of OY728121.1, read as the reverse complement.
TATGGTTTTGATGGGATTTTTCCGGACCCACACCCTCTGATAAAGCCCCTTTTTAAGATGCAGATAATGGATGGAAGATAATAACCCCTGAGTCATGCCTCCACTAGGCCCCTGGGAGGAGACTAGAACCAAGGGCACAATGTTCTCACAATATGGGAGGCATTACCATTTATAAGAAAACAAGATCGAGATAAAAGATAGTTCATTCCAAAAAAAACTGCAATAAATAATATATACATAATCAATCCCAAAACCATCCCACATTCATGTTAAAAAACTATTACAAATACAATAAAACTCCAAAGTACAAAAAGAAAACCTATATAGTGACACATCATACATCCAAAAATTGTGGGCTATTGAGGTCCAGTACGGTCTATGTAATCCTCATGGAAACCTAAAAAAGAAGTTTAGATACACAGGGTGGGAAAATAAGGATACATAGTATGAATACCAATGTCTATCATGCACAATTGATAGATGCATACTAATTCTATAATGAGAAAAGAATAGAACCAACGACAACAAACAAGGAATTCTAACCCCCCCAACCACCACCAAGGGATGCTAACAAAATAACACAATTCAAGTAATGTAATACTGTAATCAGATTGATGATAGGGTAACCCACCCTAATTTTCTAGTATTTCGTCTCTCTCTCACTGTAATGGAAAATGTCGTGGCTCTCCCACCTCTTACGAACAAAACAATCCACCCCCCCCCCCCACACTCATTTTCCTAACAAACATATTTCATCCCTCCTGAAGACACCTGAGATATATCCAGAAAACATCCCAACTCTAATAACCTCGTCCACTACTACAAAACATCCCACCTACAGGCACTTAGGCCACTAGGGAAACACATCCCTCACCAAAATAAATGTTCCACAACTATACCCCTTCTCAAAGACTCCTAGGACAAACAATTCTCTCAAACACACCTTGGCCTCATGACCCAAAACCCTCCCAAATAATCCCATGTTATTCTCCCTTGAAGAGGGATATGTGAAGAGAATTTGGCCATCCATCCATCCCGCACATGGATTTTTGGGAAATACACCTTACCCGTGACAATAGGGGTGTTCTGCACATGGTGCTCAACTTGGGCGGGGAGCATATAGAAATCCAAATAGTATATAATGTTTGTATATATATATATATATTAGAAAGAACTCAAGATAAAACTATGGGATTCACAACAACAACTACCCATATATGAATTTATTAGCATTAGTGACGTTCACATTGGATGTTGAAAAATTTAAGAGCCTAAAAAATATCTTTCTCTTAACATGCTTTCATTTAATTATATAGGTTTAATAATTGTTAATCATACAACCCCTCCTTTATCTTTTCACAAACAAAGTCTTTACCATTTACCAAACCATCTCATTCCATGTCCACATTATTATGTCTTTATATACACAAGCAAAACCCAGGATACTATGTTACACAGACTACAACATAATGCACAAAAAAATTCACAATGGATGAAGAACCATCGTAAATTAACCAACATCACATTCAACTCCATTCAAAACCCATTAAAAACATAACATACATCGATCACAATACACATGGTGAGATTTATTCAAACTACTCATAAAGAAATCCCTGGGGAATTATCTATAACAACCACTACTATAATTATTCTTCAAATTCATTCTACACAATCCAGCATGACAACAGAGCCAACCCACCATCTTACATCTACACCCAGAAACACGTAAACAAAAAAACCAATCACAACCCTGATATACAACACATATCCTACATTACAAAATAAAAAATTTATCCTCATGATAACCCACGATAACACCCATACCACCCCAAATCACACTGACAATCCCACATCCCTACTATAGTACAACTCAAAAGAGTACCACACACAACACACCGCCGCATGAACCAAGGAAAGGAATATTCAGATTTAACAAGGAATTATGTTCATTAATTTCACTTACTAAACTCTATGGTTATCAATGAATGTATGATCCTAGGGCATCTATTTATTATCAGGTGTATTTGTTTATCAAATTTCATATATAAATTTTAATTGAAAAAAATTCATTCCATTGACCATCCAATGCAGAGAGGAAGACCCCCAACAAAAATGTTTTTTATTGTGGAATTTAGCCTATTAAATTCACTACAACAACAAGAAACATCTAACACATAGATCATATGTCAGTTTTCCTCATCCCCTACATATTGATCTTAAACTGAATCAATTATATTTATTTAGTTTGGATTCAACTATCTTAAATGGGTACAAATATTACTCCCACCCCCGCTTGATGCACAATTATAGGGGATGAATGAAATCTTCTTGGAAGAAAAAAATTACCTTCACATTATTATATCCCCTTTGAAGGGGGTGTGTTTTATTCATGAAAACCCTCCAGGGGAAACATGATCTAAATTCTATAGCATAATCTCATGATTCCTCGAGGAAGAAAGTTTCAATGTGTCCTTCACTAAGAGAAAGGGAAGCACACAAGAAAGAAAAGATATAGAAAATAGATATAAAACAACATAAATAAATAGGAGAAATTTTTTTTAGTATCCATTTAAGTGGAGAAATACCAATACCATGAGTTTTGAGAGTCAAATGAACCTCCATGTTTTTAGAGGATACATATTATTCAAAATGAATCCCAAAACCATAAATTTAATTTAAAAATAATTTTACTCTAATGAAATCATTAAAGGATTCAAACTCTAGAAAATAAGAAAAAAATGGAAAAAACAGTTGGAAATTTCTCACCATTAGGAGAGACAGTGGTATGAGCCACATTTCAGTGAGCTACCTGTGCAAGATAATATCATGACATACCTATATGAGGTGCCGTTGTGAGTCACCAACTTTAATCACCAGATCTGAATCACCATCCAAAATCACCATTGTGATTCACCATTGCGACTAACCATCGTGACCTTCCAATGTGAGCCACCGTTGCGACTCACAATCATGACCTACTTGTGCGAGTAACCATTGGGACTCACTATCACGACCTACCATTCTAAATCACCATTGGTAATCACCATCATAAAGTACCTTTGGAAAACTATAAAAACTAAAATGTGTTTGGATAATTCAACTTGATCTCCCAGAACACCGAAAAGACAATATTTTGACAATATATTGGACATGTGAGGTTCGAGCCATTACATCTGATACCTCTAAAACTATTATATCCCTCATGAATCAAAAACTATTCCCATAATAAATAGGGGATCAATCAGTCACCGTGCAAGATACCTTTCAAGGATCTCTCTACACTTTAAAAATTACAATCAACCAAACACATCCACATTCCATGATAAACGACACCATGTTGTTTGAAATAAGGGGTGGAAACTTACACATCCATGAACAAATCTTCTAACATATATTTACCCAAACGACCATGAAACACACCTCACAAGCACAAAATAACTAACTATCTCAAACACAGGTATCATAAAATCACCTCCTCCTTGTCATGATATTATGCACTCTAGGCAGCACTGACTCACCTACATAATTTTAATCGCATCATAGTTAATGTGTCTCGATTAGGAATCTAGTCTTCCCCTCTTCCAATGTCTGGAAATTATTTCACATTTCACGACACACATCTTAACCATGGAAAAAACAACTAAAATTATAAAATAAGGTTCACTCAATAAATTTACACCAACAACAAACAATGAAAAACTCTAAACAACTCCATGTACTAGTGGAGAATCTATGTTTCTCACTCCAATGTAATCTCTTCTAAGAAACCATGCCACCACAACATGGGGACCAAAGGAATGGTCTATCCACTCAACTAATTTTCCTTATAATCTTAGTTCTATATTAGTTGTTCCTTATATGTCACGTCATCTATGATTTCCATTTATCACTAGACAATGTTAATGAAGTCATAATGATGATATCAAGAAAGTTGAGAGACACAAATGAAACTTTAGATCCTCTCCAACTATTATGGTACCACAAACTGGTATTACACCATTCTTTCTCACTCTAAGACCTCGATGTGTCCACCAAACCTGGGAGAAATATTGTATTCTATGGTAAACCCCAGTTTCCATCCTCAAAGATAAACCTTAAAAAACAAATGCTCTACTACCATAAACTCCCAGGGCATCCTCCTCTGAATGAAAAATGTATTCGTCAGGTTCTGTGACATTTTCATCCTACCATGAATAAGCTAAACCATCTCGGTTGTGCTCTCCACTACATTCGGTCCCAGAACTGTTATCTTCCCATCCTCTATCCAACACAATGTTGAATGAGAAGGCCTTCTATACAAGGCTCCAAACAGATCCTTTCTAATGGAAGAGAGATATAAATTTACTTATTTTTTTTCCACCAAAGTAGCATTTTTATTATTAAACACTTTGATGAGGAATGTGAGAACCCTCACATATTAGTCCGATCAAAAAAAGAAACAATAGACTTTTAAATGGAAATTTTATGTTGTTTGGAAGATTTTACACAAAATAATATTCATGGAAAAGAATTTACCTGAGAGTATGGATAAAATATTAATATTTCCTCATAATGGGATGCCAAATAGTACAAATATTTCAAGAATACCACATTATTAATCATCCCCAAGTTGAATACTCTAATCACTATGAAGTCTTTTTTTAAATCCACTACCCTTTCTACCTAATAGTATCCGCGTAGTGAAATATTCCCATCATTTAGTTAACATCTTCCTTCATCACCTTAATCTATATTAAATCCTCTATAATGTCTTCACTTGAGTGCATGAACATATCTATACTATGGTCATGAACCTCAGTATTGTATCACTGGGGGATATTAGGGAATTTTTCCTCTCACACTATCCCTGTAGGTAGATTATCCTCCTTCTCCAGAGAAGAATCCAATAACTAGGTAGGAATCTCCCCCTCCAGATCTACAGTCAACATATTTTCACACCCTATATGAAAAAACAAATCCTCTACCATAAACATATCCCGGGAAACCTCATTTCCATTCTCAGAAGACCCTAATACTCTTATCTTATGACCCACTGTGTCAACATCCACTGAATGTGCTTTCTGTTTGTTGGGATTACCACCCTATTTGGTTGACCAAGTCTCCAAAGACCCAGGTAGGTATTATTATAATTTACATAACATTTATTTATACTGCTTAGAAACAATTAATCTTCCTAGATCTTTATTTTATTTCTTTCCCTACTTCCTCTTTGATATATGAAGGTTTTTACCATACCCTCCAACTGCAGGGTCATGTGAGGGATATCTTTCTCTATATGACACTGCTTCTGAGGGACAAATGGAATCCCCTCCATCAACACTCATTCTAACAATGATGATTCCCAATTTTATATTAGTATAGTTTCTAATCAGATTGGATATCTATGTTATAACCCTCTGGCTAAAGGCACCATGAAGGGAAGGTCTCCCACAACTCGGTGCCACACTTTACTTCAAATTAAGGGAGTTTTGTATCTCAGCAAGGACCCTTCAATCATCTTCATGGAAACCATCCCTAGAATGTGAATGATGCATGGGTACCTGAGCAGTACTCAATCTTCCATCATAGAAAATATCTATGAAGATACGGAGCACTATAAGATTGGATTCACCATTGACTAGTTCTGATGATTTGGGAGTTCCAAAATCACGTTATAACCTAGAAAATATACCCTCAACACTTGGATCGGTATGAAAAACAATTGTATTAGAATTGAGAGGTCCCAATATGTGGCTACACATAGGAGGATCCTGATTCAAGGGGTTAATAATGAGGGAAGATGCATCCAACATTGAAAGTGTAACACCAGATGAATATCGGGATCCCCCTCAGATGAGACTAGATCATGCACCTTCCATCCAGTATGTAACGGTCAAACCTCCAACTTAAGGGGGAGAACATTTATTGTATATTACAGAATACCAATAGTGTAATATACTTTAGGATCATGGAAATATGATGATCATTAGTCAACTTAGAGGTGGCCCCGACAAAAACATGAACTACAGTAGTCAAACCAATTTTTGACGACCACTAGTTGCTGGTGACAAAATTATTCACCAACCTAAATCAAAACTATATCCATTTAATTATTTAATACATCATCTGAAACAAATATATGGGGATAAATCATGTGGGATAAGTCGTGTGAGTTCTTATCAAATGAAAGAAACCCCCTAACAAGATTTACCAACATTTTCAGAATATCACGACATCAGAAGGGGAGAGTGAGGTTCAGAAAACATACCCAGATCACTGTTGATAGGAGGTCATGATTCCAATGGAACTCATAACTCAAAATAAGAATGAAGAAGTGACATCCATGGAAAGAAAACAAACTTTTGGACCACGTGGAATCCAGGTCATCAGCACAACCGACATGAATAAGAAAGTAGTGAGGATTCTAGAGCCCAACAAGGATGTGGTTCTTCGGGTTCCGGATGTTATTGATGAACATGTCAAAGCAATTGAGGGATGGATGATGTCGAACGAAGTGGGAATAGAGGGTTAGTAAGTGCAGTGAAGAAAAATCTAAGAACTCATGGAGAGAAATCGGAATCAATGGAGCACCATTATGGGGAAGGGACTTTAAGAACTCTGTGAAACTACACCACTTCAGTCATATACCTCATGCATAAGGAATCCACTATTCCTGGATCGTTGATTTATAAGACATTAGCCAAATTCATTAGTTGATAATCTGGTACCCAGATAACATCATAGCCTCCTTGATCATGGTGTATCAATTTGATTAAATAAATCTTGATGAGAACACAATTACACTCAAGAAAACCCACAGGTAACAACAAACCAAAGGTAACCCATTTCTCAACAATCACCTACTGGAACATTATGCACCTATCCAAAAACTCTAATGTTTCCTACTTTATCCGATTCTATCAAAACTGCATCCTCATGACACGTTACATCTTATAAATTCATGGGTGTACCACTATAGATATGTTATAAAACACATGTAGAACATCCTCATGGGTTTCAAATAGAACACATAACCTTCCATAGGAGAACATATGATTCGGGTAATCCTCCAGCCATACCTCTAAGGAACCACTATGGATAACATGATCGCATATCACATCGACCTTTATGTATCCACAATAAGAAACCTCCACCTTCTAAAACAAGTAGGACTACACCATCATTTGAAACAATCGACCGTTATCATTATCTACTCTTGCATCTAAGTATAATGCTTACAAATCATCCATTGACTTCTATGTGTCCATAAATTTCCAAACTACCTCCTTCTGCAAATCACTTACCCTAGGAATCAATCAACAATTTCAACATTCATTAGTCTTAGGATATTTCAAAACCATATTTGAAATGAAATGCCATCCTCCTCTACTATTGAACGTTCAGATCTTGTTGTGAATAAAAATACCTCAAACTCTTGTAATCTGTGAAGACCACGAAGCGCTACCCAATGAGATAATTTCATCACCTCATCATCCAAAACATGGACAATTAAAGATCTAGATAATGTGGTTCATATTAACGTTACTGGAGACATATCATCCTATACCCATATTAGATTACTTCCCATTGTTGCATCATAATTCATACAAAGACCAAACGTGAAGAATTATAAAATACCTCGAACATTGTTCATTCCTTGATAAACCGGTTCATTGGAGTACTGAACAATTTCCCCTTTAGATTGTCAAACAATGATAGAAACTGCATACTATAGAAAAATGATTGGTCATATCTGGTCATATCTATCAATGGAGCTGTAACTCGAGATAAATCATGTACAAAAATCTAGAAATAGCCCAAAATTCCAAGAAAACTATGAATCCATGCCACATTCTTGGGTGCCTCCCTAGAAAAAACTACTTCAACCTTCAATGGTCCCACTGCTACACCCACTAAGGATAACACATTCCTAATTAAATGCACCTCCCATATCCAAAACATGAACATGGACAACCTTCCATAGAGTTGGTGGGGTTGAAGAACCTCGAATAAGGGAATTAGATGCTCAATATAGTCCTCCTGCTACATTATGTAGATTAATATTTCATTGATGAATATGATTATGAAGAGATATATAAAATGATGAAATATAAAATTCATAAGCCCTATGAACATGGACGGTGTGTTTGTAACAGTAAACAACATTATTACAAACATGAAGTGCCAATACCTACATATGAAAGAAGTCTTCCAGATATTGTCTTCTTTCACTATCAAATGGGGATATCCATACCGTATATCGATCTTTGAAAACCAATTGGCCCCTCTCATATGGTGAAAAACAATATCTAACCTCAAAATAGGGTAACAGTCCTTGGACATTACCTAATTCAACCTCTGGTAGTCTTTTCAATACATCATTCCTCCATTCGCCTTTGTTGTGAGAAACACCAGAGCACCCCACGACTACACATGAGGAAAGATAAAGACCTCATTCCTCAGGTCATCTATTTGGATCCCCAAATCACATAACTAAAATGGTTTCATCTGATACAGATACATAAATGATAGAGAGGTAATGATCTATAGGTCTATCTCGAACTCTACATCACGTTGAGGGGGGTATCGTCCCAACCTCCACTATGAATACATATATGAACACCCCATTGTCCCAACATCTACTCATTCAATTGATATCCCATCCAAAAGGAAACGAATAGACTCTACACACAGACTATCACCTGATAAGAATATTCTTCAATGAAATCCTCAAATTTTACATCATTGTTTGAAGACATGAACCTTCTATAGAATAACTCAATGACACCTCAAATGAAATGAACCCATTTTATTGTGAGAATGGAATTGTATGGTTTCATCAGTAGTATGAAGAGATCCACAGGAGATTAATGTGTCCCCATATTCAGCCTATATCCGCCAGGCACATCGAAAAAGATCGTCTAGCCTCTGATATTCATACTCAACACTAGTGGAATGAGAATATTATATATATCAAGTCCTAGAGAGTGGGTTAGAATAGGTGAAATGAATTAGTGTGATACTCAGGAATCAAGAAATGATAAATGAAGGGTACTAAAAAGATGATTGTAATCTTTGTTCATGTTGTAACTGATGCTTCTAAAACATGTAACTAACCATTCACATATCCTATTCACCTCGGCTGAAGACTGCCTCCACTACCATGCTCGGGTCATGGTCCCTGAGGAAAACATGAGGGTGAACCTCTAGATGATTCAACTCCAATTTTTGGATCATTATTATGTTGTCCCGATGTCCAAAATGAACTAGTTGTAAATTAATATTGTGGAAAACATAGATCCTATCCAACTCTCCCATAATGATCTCGAATGGCCACTATGGAGCTGGTTCTAAAGATGGATAAGAACCCCACTAATGAAATACATTGGTCCCAATCCCATGAGAATGGCATGAGGACTAGAAGGTTTAAATATATGCTTCTATGGTCAGTTCACCAACAGTAAAAACCTCAAAGGCCCTACTTCTTGAGACCTGTGGCTAGAAACCCTGCCTTTCAATGTACCATGTTGGCTCCCTTCTCTTTGAAGACCCCCTTGAATTTTCATCCACTAAATCACTTCCTCCATTTTGTCAACCCTCAAGAGCATCCCAAACATAATGGGATCAATTATGTACGAGATAGAATTATGAAGTTCCTCCTCTAGGAATCTTAAACTAGACTCCTCATCTTGAAAGATATCTATGGGGGAGGCATCTTATTTATCTTAATCACTAGAACTCATACTGACATACACCCTTGAAGGAGGGATTGTAACTCCTAACTCTTATTAGCCTCCATGGTTGATGAATTGAATTGTGATATGTGATTATTCTATAAATCAATCCACATTACGTTAGACTCCTTCCTCTACCCCAGGTACATCATCCAGTACTGATGCTCGTCTCCCCGCATCTAGATCCTTGCCAAATAAACCCAGTACTCCTTCAAAGCCTAGATCAAAATATAAGCGATCTCAAGCTCCCAGATCCTTCTCTCTCTCTCTCTCTCTATGCAGGAATCACAACCCTCATACTTTCTCGGGGTATATTGGGGTAAATTACATAAATTTATATGCCACTAGTTTTCCTCCTCCATAGGATCAACCCTATGCCAGTCAAAGAGATCAGCTTGATGAGCCTCTACTACCTGATCCACAGGTAGATGATGATCGGGTGCCATAGTTGAAAAGGTAAACAAAGAACACATTATCTGTGATAGTATATAATTTTATGAAAATTCATTTTAAAAAATTTATGTCATTATTTATTTCAAATATCCAAAACTCGTTTCAAATAAGAATACATGTCATTATGATCCATGTACCTTTCATAGGGACTCTACCCAATAAACGGTACAGCTTCACATGGTCGTTCGGTATGCCGTAATTTTTTTCCTCATAATATGGTGGTCCTTATAGTATCATGTCTTAGCTGGTCTTCCATAGCCTATGTCACACACCAAAACATCTATCCACTATTTACATACCATCCCATATAATCCTCACTATTTCTAACACCAAACACCATCATATCTCAAAACCATCACCTCTAATACCATTCTATCATGACCCCTCCTTCCAATTATTACCCTCAAGAGCTAGTAATTAAGGAATATAGATAATGACCCCCCCTGAGTCTCATATCATGAATTCCCTGAGGTAGAGATAATTAAGGGTAAAACAATCTCCCAATATGGTGGGAATTACCCTCTATAAGAAAACACACTCAGGAGATAATATTGTTCAACCTAAACCTACTGAAAAACATAATAAAATAAATTGAAATCCAAAACAATCCCACAGTCATGTTATAAACAAAAACTTAACAAATAAAATAAAAATCCAATGTAAGTACCTAATGTAATAAAAATAATGATACAGTAACCATCCCAAAATTATGAGCATGTGAGGTCCAACATAGTCCATGTAATAATATTTGAAACCTTAAAGTAGTTCATTTTGTGGGAAATGAATAAAAGTATAGTAAGTAGGAGAACCAAAGTCTCCCTTGAAAAAGTGAGAGAAGTATACTAATGATCCCAGGAGAATACAACAGACCCAACAACACCTAACAAGGAATACTGACCATCCCCACCTCACTAAGGCATGCTGAACAAATTCCATAAGTCATGTAAATTAATATAGTAAGAACATAAATGATGGGGTATCCCACTACACATTCCCATAGATTATCCTCTCTCACACCCTAATGGAAAACGTTTTGGCAATACCCAATCTTCCAAAAAAACAATCCACATAACGACCATAAACACTTGGGCCTCATAACCACAACACATCCCACTAGCAAAAACATTGTGCACTCCCACAACACATCCTACCCAGAGAAACATGGGACACTAGCACGACACATACTATCTATAGATGACTAGGCCACAATTGTACCTCATCCCGATGACACCTAGGAAATACAACTCACCCAGACAAACCTAGGCCTCATGAACCACAACATGCTGATGAATATTGGGATATTCCACCTAGAAAGAACTGGGAAGAGTGGGTGGTCAACCATCCATCCTCCCACTATGATTATTCCAAATGACACCCACTACTATGAAAATGGGGGTTTTCAACACAAAATTATCAACTAGGGTGGGTGAATATATAAATCACAAGAACATACAATGTATGTATATATATAGTATCAAGCACTCAAGACCAACCTATGGGATTCCCAAAAACTGCTACCACTATGTTAATTTATTAGTATAAGCAATGGTCACTTCATATGTATGTAAATTAATGCATCTTCTCAAATAAAATTATCATAAAAGCCATTCACCACATTATTTATCATTAACCATAGGTAACCATGAATCATATCATTTATCTTTTCATTGAAAATATCATTCCAATTTACTAAACCAACTCATGCCATCTCAACATTATTATGTATTTTTTATATCCATCAAAACCTGAGAAACTAATTAATAGATACCATAACCAGAAGAAAAAAATCACAAAATAGAAGGAGGACTATGGTAAATTACCCAATTCCAATTTCTCTCCTTTTATTTCCCATTCTTAATATTTCATACATCAATCTCAATATATGGGGTGAATAATTTTTCATGCTACTCATGGATAAAACCTGGGATTATTGTCCTTAAAAACAACTACAATCATGATTATTATAAGGAATTATACACACTACTTCCTCTAAATAGATTAAACCCTTGACATACCTACACATATTGGAACACATAATCGCATAAACTGATCACAACACTATTGTACAACACTTCCCATCCATTCCACAATCAACAATCTCTCATCCTGAGATTCAATTACACCACCAATACCACCCCACATCACATAACCATTCCCACCACCCTACTACAGCACAGGCAAGAAAAATCTCATAGACAAAAAACTACCACATGGATCAAGGAAAGGCATATTCAGATTTAACAAGGCATTATATTATTTAATTACACATTATAAATTTCTGGTTTATTATTGAAGGAATGATTAGGTGGAATCCATTTATTATCCATGTCTATGTGGTTATAAAATTTCTTATATAATTTTTCAATAATAAAAAAAGAATAAATGTTATAGACCTACCCATGTGCAAAAAAACACCCCCAATGACCATGATTTTCAATGGGGTGTTAGGCCTGTAAAACTCAAAAAAACAATAAATTAATAAAAACAATATCATATTTCACTTTTCTCAACCCCTATATATTGATCGTGAACTGATTAAACTATATCTATTTAATTTTAATTCAAATATCTTCAAATGGAAACTACCATACACCTTCCCCACATGATACATAATTAAGAGGGATGAAGGAAACCTACATCAAAAAAGGAACAATTAGTTCTTCCATATTTCCAGAAAAAGGGGGAACACATGTAGCGGGAGAAGCCTCCAGGGGAAACATTATCTAAATTATACAAAAAAATTGATTATTCCTCAGGGAAGAAATGTTTAGGGAGCCTTCCAGTAAGAGAAAGGGAAGAACACATGAATGAGAAGATCTAGACCATAGGATGGCCAGATCATATATCAACAAGAGAAATAGTTTTTAAAAGCCATTAAAGGCATATTGTGACCATTACCATGTGGCTTGTAATTCATTGGAATACCCTAGATTTTAAAATATTTATATGATTCGAAACAGCTCAAAAAACAATATTTTTTAATTAAATTCATTTTACATCAAAGAAAATGATAAATAGTTGAAACTATAGGAAACTAAAAGAAAATAGAAAAATTGTTAATATTTAGAAATGAGTAACATTAATGTGATTCGGTTATTCCAGTCATCAGTGACAGCTACTGGTGTGTGATACCATTGGTTAACACTGGTGCGAGCTACCAATGGTAGTCATCATTTGGAGAGCTAATAGTTTGTGATGTACCATTGTGAGCTACCTCTGTGATCTACTATTGTGAGTCACTATCTCGACTGAATAGTTCTGACTCACCATCACAACTCACAGTTGTGAGGTATTGATAACATCGGTTTTTTGTGAACTACTATTCAATTAATTTCTCAATATCTATTGAATTCACCATAGTGGCACACCCTACGGTTGATCACAAGGAGGCCGCTAATACGCACTGTATTTTCAATTGTAACTTTTTAATTTTGCTAATATAAATCTATATTATATAATATATATGGGGGTATTTTGATTATGAAAATGATATTAAAATGAAATATTAAATCTACATTAGAAATTAAAATACCAAATAAAATCGAGCTAAAAAGAACAAACTAAAGATAGCAGCGGTGGACAAACGTTGATCGTTGGACTCTCCGTTTATCATTGTTTATGAATATATTTTAGTTAAATTGTCCAATGTATACCCTAAGACCTCAATGTATACACAAAAATTATCTAAATAAAATATTGGAAACTCATACATTGGTGCGAATCTTCTAATGAAAGTGTTCTGATTACAGAAACACCTCTGAGTAACCAAAACTGGTTGAACTCATCATACTCAATGTCGAGAACTCGCCAAAGAAATTTAAACAATGAAAAAAACCACAATAAATTCATTAGAAGATAATAAATCTAGAATAATTTATATGAAATGGAAAACACAAGATAAATTCACCTCCTTCATTCATGAAAACAAGTTCGAGGATAGTTTAAAAGAAAATATTTTACAATGAATGCACAAACTCAAAAGGGTAAATGTCTTCTGATCTCTGCTGCCCACCACCACATGGAGTTAGCACGTCATGGCATGATTAAATCATGTAATACTCCTTTCCTCTTTATCTATCTAGACAACCCTATTTGTGAGGATGATGTCATGACGAATGAAATGCCCTTTAGATGTAGGAGCTCCTATCCTTTTATAGACAGATTTCATCTTCCACAAGTTGTCTCATTTTGGAACCATTATATGGTGGATGCACGCATGGAACCTTTTATAAATGTTGTTCATAAATGTGTTTTTCGTCCACCCTCAAAATTTCAGATTCACTGGACACACCAATAATGAGTTATTTTTTTTTTTTTATTGATGACGTTTTCTGTATAAAGCTTCCACGATGCATCCTTCAAAATGTTGTCATTCAATGGCCGCCATAATAGATTAAAAACGGAATGAAATTAATTGTGTGAATGATAATCGGGGACCTATTTCATATACAAGTGGAATCACATCATTCAGATGAGTTTAGGCCGAATTATTTTTCCATTATGATGGTGGGGTCCACTCAGTCCGCTCGGAAAAGTTGTCAACTTCATTGATTTCTTGAGCCCGAAGATGCATGAATCAGACACTGGTCATGAAGAAAAAGTCTAAGGAAATAAAATAAGGGTTCCAAAAAAATTGAATCACGAAATTTGGAAGTATATATTTTGCCAAATGACCAAAATACCCCTCTGACAAAAATATGTTTAAAATCCAGAATTAGGCCATTTTTTCATTTAGGCTCAAAATAACACAAAAACCTAAATATGTAAAAATTTCCTATTAAATAACACTATGGAGGATTTTTAAACATTAAAGTACAACATAAAATATGTGAAGTTATTAGCTTCATCAGGTATCATTACAACACACCATTGCGACTCACCGTCACGACCTACCAATGTGACACACCATTGTGGCTCGCCATCCGAGCATATCAATGTGAGTCATAGTTGTGACACACCATCATGACCTACTATTGAAAGTCACTATTGTGGATGAGATTCACTACTTGCCATTGGAAAACAATAAATACTAAAAAATGTACAAATAAGTCGCATTGATCTCCCCGAACAACATGAAATCCAAAATTTCCAAAATGTAACGGGCCGATGAGGTCTGGACCATTACATGATTGAATAAAAAATGGGTTAGACAAGTATTTGTCTACATTGATATCGATACAAATAAATGAACTGACCCCTACAATATCAATTTTATCTTTCACTAGAATATTTGTTATATATATTTATAACCCTATTTGTTACTCATCCAAGGGGACTCAATTGTTCTTCTCCGAGATTTATTTCAATCAAAATTCCACTGTACCCACAAGAAAACCTCCCAACACTTCCACATTTTCAAATCAGGTATGGGATAGTTTAATTTTTTGGATGATTTATAAAATTATATACATATATTTTTTTGAATTTTTCTATTATATAAATTTATAGCTTGGTGGATTTGATTAAAATTTCATTTATAAGCCTATGTTTTGTAAGGGAAACTTTTTAGTAATTTTTTTTAATTCGAATTATGTTCATGGTGTTCCATGGATTGATTTTGATTTCAAACTATCTATTTTGTTACCAATATATGTGTGTGTCAATGTGTGTGTAGCTATAATTATTGGATTTAATAATGTAAAAATACTTCTAAACCTTTCATTATATTTTATAGGATAGTCTATTTCTATTTACCAAATGGTTTTCTTATATTTTAAGTCAATTATTTTATTTTTAAATTATTAATATTTTTATATATATATAAGAAGAAATATAATTAATTTTAGCGGTTTTTAAATATTTAAAAGTAGATAGTTATTAAATTTTAAGTCCATATTCAACGGTTTAGAATTGTTCTTAATTTAACCCATTATGGTTTAAATTTTTGGTGTGACGTTTTTTATAAATTATTACTGATATCATTTTATATGCTATTACTGAGGAAGTTATTATTTCATGTGTGAAATTGTCTCTCCAACACCTCATATGTCAATATTTTTTATATATAGCCATAATATAAATTATAATTGAAATTCAATGTATTTTAAAAACTGGTTTGCATTTATTTTTTATTCACTTTTCTTTAAGGCTTTAAAATAGGCACAACTATTTAAAATTGTTGATTTATTATAATTTTTTTTGAAATTCCCCATAAAATGATTCATATAAGTTTTTAATGGTAAAATATGACCCCTCCCAAAATGTAAGGCTCCATTATTAAACAAATATTTGGAATTAAATTAGTATTATAATAGGATATTTATGATGATCCCTATTAAGAAGGGGTATAATCTCATCAGGAACCTGATCATACAATAGAAAATTAGCACCATTGAATCCTCTATTCGCAAGATCATATGCAACTGAGTTACCATATTGATAAAAATGAGTTATGATATGATCCCTGAAGGAAATATAATCTAAAAATTTTCTCAACTATTTATTAAGTATCTCTTAGAAATGAGAAAATTTCATCCTGATAGTAGAAACAATAGTTGTAGAATCATTCTGAATCCAAATATTCTTCCATCCTCATTTATTTTCCTATTCCACCGAAACATTTACACCATGAATCTATACCTCAATGATGAGGAAAGAAATAGGAACCAAAAAAAAATAAGGACCCCCCCCCCCCCCACAATGATCTATGATGATAACATCATAACCACAGAACCCCATATTTCAACTAGAAGCTCCATTAAAATTTATTTTTATACAACCAACAAATGGTTATTTCCAAACATCATCAAAAGTAAAAAGGGTTAAAAGAATACATTTAGACTAATTTGATTAACAACTAACCTTACAAGATCCAAATTTAAGTAGAAATGATTCTTTAGTGAAAAGGCATCACGAAAAGCAGTAAGGATTGGTGATAAAGCAGCACCAATCCTGAAAGAGAATCAATTGTGAATTATTCTGTTTCATGCATGAAAATTAAAATGAATGTTAATTTTTGGAAATTGAACCCAAAATTCTTAAGGGCACTTTGTTCCATATGAGTTTTTACTAGAATACTTATGTTTATAATATAGCCTTCCATGAATCCTAAATGGCACAAAAGATCTATTATTTTCAAACATAAAATTCCAATAATCTTTTGAATTATAATTATATTTAGAAAATAATGGTTTTTCACTTATTTATTTAGTATAAAAATCTTATTGACATATTTTTATAAGTATGTATGACTATTTAAAGTAATTTTTTTAATTTTTTTTAATATTTTCAAAACCCCTTACTGGGAATAATAAATTCTCACAATATGTTTTAAAATAATTTTTTATATGTTTAATAAAATTACTTTTTATGTATTCTTCTTTAGGAGTTATCACATTAAATAATAGTTTGTTTTTAAATTTTATTTTTTATAGTTAATTTGAGATATATTATTTATATCTAATCCTCTATAACATACTCCATTAAATGTTTCTATAATGTGTATTATGTTTTGTATTTATTCAATTTCATTTATAAAAAAAGTAACCATTATGTTTTAGCACCAAATTCAAATGTTTGGATTGAGGTATTTAAAAATATATAATATAACCCAATTAAATAATGATATAAATTTAATTAATATAATATATATAAATTAAATCAATAATCATAATAATTTTTGATATGTGATGAAATAATGAATTAAATCAGTTCATCTGGAAACAGTCTGTTGTACACACAAACCACTCTTTCATTGCCCATTTGAGGTAAGAGGAGAGGGATGTGGATATAATATTAACATAATAACATATCAGTATAATTGAGGTATTTATTTTATTATCGAATCATGGAAAAATATTTCTTGAAATTGGAGTTACCTAAAATAGGACAAAATTTTTTATTTAAGAACGAAACTTGTTCTCTAGAAAACTTCTTTAGCTTCACTCCAAAAGAAATTAATGTAGGGTTAAATAATAAATTCAGTGTCCCTAAGACATGTAATGCGATATAATGAATTATTTTTCCATGTAACAGCTGATAAAAAATAAAATTTAACTATGAATTAAATATGACACGAGTTTCTCTTTTATAAGAGTGTGGAGTGACATTTTTGAAATTTATTAAAATATTATATTAATATAATTTATTTTTTTAGTGAAAATTCTTGAAAATGATATAATTATAATATTAGATTATTGTAGATAGAAATAATATCATCCATTAAGATTTTTAAAATTTTATACTAGATTTTATCGTTGAAATACTTATTTTACATCATGTTAACCGATTTTGAAAATATCTGGATAAAATATTTTTTACTATGTGATAGTAAATATAGTTACTATAAATGTGACATTTTATAATAAATGAATCATTTATTATATATTAAACCCTATACCAAATATTTATATGATTATATGAATTTTAGGAATTTAATTTCATTTAATAAAAAAATATTCATTTAAAAATAGCAATTATTTCATTTTAGAAATATTCCTTTAATTTGACATTGAATAAAAATGTGAAAAAAATTGAATTCAAATGAATTATATTAACTGATCACTAAAAAAAATTTGAACTAGAATGTTCATGTTACATAATAAATCAATCAATATACATTAATTTTGATATCCTTTTTTTAATTGAATTAATATTATTCTAACGGTGCACAACAATGTAAAGAAATTTATTAATGAAAAAAATTATCAATAAAGTACATTGATAGAAAATTTTTTAAAATTCAAATGAATTTTTATAGTAGATCATTATTTGTTACTACCACATCCAAAAAATATAGTTATTAAAATGTTGAAATTGACATTGATATCTTTATCTTTTATATATATATTATAGAGGTCAAAATCATTAATATATGGAAACAATTTTTAGAGTATTTTTAGAAACAGATAGAAATGGATGAACTCCACTCATACAAGGGGTTGAAATAAAATTTTAACATCATGTTTTAGAACATGCTATATTATTTTTTACTTTAATTACCATATTTTCCAATACCATCGTGATAAATATTTACTATAGTTACTATTAAAAATGAATAAAAATATAGGGAATCTATAGAACATATTTTGACCCACTGATTGAAAATATGTGATTAATTTTAAAATAAATTAATATTAATTTCTTAATTTAATTTAAAATTTATCACTCAAAGTGCGAGAAAATGCATTCTTTCAGAAAATCGATTTTAAGTCTAAAATGGTTTTTTGACCAGATTCTTGTAAAAAATCATTATTAGAATATAACTTTATTAAACATAATATAAATTAATTTATGAAATCTAAAAAGAAAAAAAAAATTATAGCACTTTTTCAGAAACCCTTTAAATGATTATAAATTTTTTAATAAAAAAATATTTTAATATTATTCATAGAAAAATCATTTTTTAGAAAAATTTCAAAACATAAACCTATGATTATTTGAAATCATTATTTCTAATATTAAATAATTTTTATAAAATAAATGATCTAAATTTTCTATAAATTATTTACTATATTTTCTCATTAAATCCAATAGAAGTCATTTTTGATGGAAATGTAATCCTTAATAAAAAATAACTATACCAAAAACTATAATCTTTTTTCCCAATTATTAATCAATATATTAGTATTTATTAATAATGGTCTATATATTTCATAATTTGGGTAATCCTATCCTACCGACAAATTCAATATATTGGTTATAACAGTCCTATTTGAATATTTATATTACATTTTTCATATAATCTCAGTGTTATGTGTCGTATAGGATATCAAACATTGATTATTAAAAAATATCATGGTATTTAATTGTTCACCCCATCAATTAATAAATTAGTTTTAATTTGGACCCAATATTTTTAATAATTTGTTTTACATATGAAAATACCTTTATTGGAACCCAACATTATATACTACTTTATTAAACGATCAACTTTAAAAGATGTAAAATGAAATATGGGGTACATTACATAACCTAGCATCATAATAGGATGAAATTAGTGGAAAGTAAAATTATGGTAATAAATAAAAACATAATTTAATATTAATAATGTAGAGTGGTTCAGGGCATTGATCAGAAAAATTTGAAGGATCAATATAATTTTAATTACCACAAAACCATATACTGATGAGGTGTTTTTTAGAACATCAATTAATTAAAAATTAAAGTAATTTCAAAAAAATGATCTATTTCCAATATTTTAGAAATAAATTTACATTATTCTATAAGAAAATAGTGAATTTTATATTTTTGGTAATTAAAATTCATCATATAATCAATTTCCACTATATTTCCATTATTTTAGAAAATGTTGAGTATTAAAAATGAGTTCTTTTAGGACTAAATAACTAAAATAAACTTCTAATTGATAACATAAAAAAATATAAGGATAAAACATATTCCTTATATAATTATAAATTATTTAAAACAAAAATGGTTACATGATTGAAATAATATTCCAAAAACAAGTAAACCATCATACCATTAATCTCTAAAGCATAATCAATAACACCCAATGATCAAAATTTTTTATATGATAAATAAATATCCTTAAAATGCATTATAATATTTGATAA
Organism: Viscum album; assembly: GCA_963277665.1. NCBI lineage: Eukaryota > Viridiplantae > Streptophyta > Magnoliopsida > Santalales > Viscaceae > Viscum > Viscum album. Next base: position 1,573,240,316 of record OY728121.1, on the reverse strand, counting down.
TAATGTTGAAGAATAAATTTTAGAATAATTGTATAACATATTAATCCATGATAATTTAAAAACTTGTCACTAAATAACATAAATAAATATTTTTGTCTTATACCGAAAATGTTTATACAATTGTCAAATATTATCCATTATATGATTAAAAATTAAAAAAAACTTATTTACATTTAATTCTAAATAAAATATTATAGGCATCCAAAATATAATATAATACAATAAAAATTTATTAAACTTAATCATATAACATTTCCAAAAATACACTAATATTATCCAGAAATGACAATTATCATCTAATCACAAATCATATTTCCCTTACATGGTTATGTGTATGATAAAACATGTGATCCTAATATAAAATAAATTAGTATCTATCAATAAATATTAGTTAAAATTAGATTTTCATAGGTTATGTTACATAATATTGTCTACTGGTATGCATTGGAAATTTTCAACCTTCAGTTGTGGGTTATGGGCCCATGAAACTATCGAATGTGATGTTGTATTATCCATCAAACATGTTTTCATATCTCTAATACTTTATTTATATAATTACCATATATAAACCAATATTATAATGATAATCATCCAAAATAACATCGATAAATTTAATTGTAAATAATGTATTTTTATCAATTTTTATCTCATGTCATTCATCTTGCAACCCAGAAAATGTAACAGTATTCTTCATAAATAATATATTATGTTAAACATAAGGGTTAGATATATCCCTACCATTTATAAATTTTCCAAAATCTCATTAATCACCATAAAAACACCCAATTAAATGCTCAAAATGAATTTTCATTGCTTCAAACATATGATATGCCTTAAAATAATAAATAGATGATTGTATCCTTATAACATAAACGGACCACATTTGAAAAAAATGTCATATTGAATGTTATCTAATTCATTCCACTAAATCCTTCTATAATTTCCCATCACAAATTATTAATAATATTGATTTTTTATGCCAATAATTAATTTCCATATATTTTATAATCATTAAGGTTTATAGATTTAAGTAATTCTTACATCTCCTATATATAAATAAATATTACATCAAAAATCCTACAATTACACTTAGTTTCTATTTTTCCTCAAAAAAAAAATTAGCAAATGAAAAATTTTATTTTCATGAGACAAATTAACAACAATTTTCCAACCTATGAATTTTCATGACATAATAATTTAACATGCTCATAATTTGGAGTTATTAAATGGAATTAAAATAACATGTAGGTTTCAAAAACCTTATCACAACTCAGAGAAAGGGAATTATAATTTATCATTAATCGTTTTATAGAAAACTATAATTTAATAATATTATTTAAATATATCATATATAAAGGTTTTAAAATCGATAAATATATGAATAAAATAGTTTAATGTCACTATAATCTTATGAAAATATTTTCTCAAAAACACCTAAGATATTATTTATTACTCATCACCACATAGGTCCACCATAGAACTAAAACTTATAGAAAAATTATTAATTGTTTATTAATGAAATAATAAAGTAATTATTAGTTAATAAATACTATAAAACAAATTTAATCGAGGTTTAGTTAACCATAAAATGATATACCCATTTAGGTAACCAATACATTTCCTTAAAACTATTGTGTATTCAATTTTATTTTCCAATTTAATTGATATTTACTGATATAAAAACAAAATATATAATACATATTTAATATTGGGAAAAATTAGCTTGTTTTAATTCTTTCATTCATGTGAATAATAATATAATAGCTATCAAAACCATAGTAATGGTATATATACATTTATTTTATAAAATAAATGAAATGAAAATATCAATAACAAAAAAATTTAAAAATGATAAATATGAATAACATATTATCCTATTGGTATATAAAATAATTGAATATAAAATAATAGAAGATTAAATAATTTCGAATAAATAAAAATTCAAATAATTGAGTATGATATGGGAATAGTACTTAGTTCTAATTAGAAAGCCATTAAATTTAATGATAACAGTGAAATATATCATCTTACAATAATTCCATCCATTCAACATTTCATGCAATCCTAAATTGATGTTGACTGAATGGTAGTTCAATTTCCTCTAATGATAACATGTTTCCATAGTTTCAGCACTGACATCTTCAATTTTTTCAATGGTTTCCTTATAAAAAAATGTAATAACCACCTCTACATAAAATACAATATTTAACGATTCAAAGATGGGAATAAAAAGTTGCATAAGTTCATAAATGTTTCCTCGGTGAAGTCTGACATTGAACAATAATTCATTGTAGAGTTCATCACCTATATCAACACATTCATAATAAAATTAATTTTCAAAATTCATCTGAAAATAATATAATAAATAGAATCATCCCCGATCCAAAATCCATTAAACTAATGCCTAATAGGGGTTACCACATTACCACAAGCACACCTCCCATTATGCTATAGGTCTTCTAATGGAAGATACAATCTAATGGATCATGTGGGGAGGCTTTACATAAATTAAAATATTAACCCAAATCATATAACATATGATATAAGGTAAATAATTGTAAATAAAATAGAAAGATGAAATAGTAACATTTTCATGAATATTTTTCAAACTAAAACCAATCAATAAATATTCCATTCCATTCTATCAATTAAAATGGTGATGGAAAACCCAAAATAATTAAACGAACATATATTGTTCATGAATCCATGTATGGATCCTCATTAATGCACATCCTAAGCCCAAATAACATCTATAGAAGTGGTAAATTTCCTTTATCCTGACTTGAAACCTTGAAATATAATTTGGTGCCCAATAGAGGCCCCAACAGGGTGTGGGTAAAACTCATTAGGACACCACAAATGGTGTCTAAAACATATCTAGTGTAAATAGATAGTTCTTAAAAAAACTACATTTATAAATGATTATAAAAATAAAACTTGAGTTCCATTAGTTGAAAGTATTAACGTTAATAATTTTAATCACATAATCAAAATTCCCAATTTGTTATATGGGTTATGAATTTACATAATTTACATGATGGATAACCTGATCAATTACTTTGTATAATGTAATAATTAAACATCCCTTTCTTACTAGGGATAATTATTTCACAAACCATTACATAAACATTTCCTTGGAGCATTAGTCTAGCTAGTCTTATCAATTGAAGCCATTATTGGAATAGAGCTGAAGTCCCCTTCCCTAACCCATTCAATATATGGGTGGGGTATAGAGTCTCATTCAAACCCAACCCATGAACCAATATCCTCATTACTATAATTCCACAACTAAAAATCCATTTGCACATGTTTATTTATCAATTTAATACATATAAAATATCACATACCATAAACAACCAATATCCATAACATATAAAATTCATATTTCATACTACATTTGAATCATCATCAATCATTAACACATTTTAAAATTTATCATATGCATACGATGGTCCATTTAACCCATTTATAGTTCTATAAATTAATCCATTTAACATATATAATCAAATATTTCCAAACATTAGTCCATTTATCAAATTAAGAAATTATTTTTCATTAACTCATTTAACAATTTCAATAATGGTATGTATTCATCCATTTAACATGGTCATCATTTCAAATTCATTATTCAACTTATGCAATTCAACAACAAATCATAAGTCGTTATGCAAAATCACTGCATTTTATCTATCTCACAATATTTTAATCCAAAAAACCCCTTAGGAAATTTACAATGTATAGTGACAACTATCTATATTTTTTTAATCTCAACAAACATATCAACATGTACATCATGAGATCTACTTTTCCACAACTTAATTTTATAATGAATATTACAATTTTTTCATGTCCAGGAATGTTGGAACACCCCAAGAGTGGCCCTAAAGTTGTCTAAAAAATCTCAATTCCCCTACAAAGGATCATACAAGTTCAATAAATAATTTATCAAACAATTTCACCATACCCTATTAAAGGAATGAAATGAAAAACAAGATAGAATCATTAACACAACCATATAAGTATAAATAAACATTAATGCTATGTGATATAACTTTTATACAACGTACCTTGAATTTTTAGATGAATACTCTCTTAACCTTAGCCATATATCTATATTCAAGAACAAATTGAGTCCCTAACCTCTTATCTACTAGAATAAAGACGGATCATGGGATTTCGAAGAAGATTAAAAAAACCAAAATCCATAATCCTTAAAATAGATGTATGTGTAGAGTTACACTTACCCATAGATTTGTCCCATATCCAACAGTACTCCAAACATCCAATATTCAAAGGAGACCAGCCCTTGGGATGATTTTCATGCTCATGCTTTCCAATATTTGAGGAGGAAGAATATGAGGATGAAAATTTTGAAAATCAATAAAAATACCAAGTGGTAAATTTTAATTTGACACATTTTGATGGGGCTTGCGGTTTAGAGATAAGACATGAAAATCTATGCACAAACCATGAATTAGTCTCTTCATAATATGGGACCAAGTTTCATGGTTACCTAGGGATAATGCATGGTTGGACAAACCATTCACCAACTATATGAAATTCTTGAATGAAAGTCATCAATATTTCCCATTCCCCCATAAAAAGTTTCCCATTACTACTGGTATGAACATTATGGGAAGACGATTTCCAATAACCATGCACCAACTGTGCTAATTAATAAGATGACCCTATTTACCTTTGATTCATGTCCTGAACCCCTGAAACACCCTCCAGAATCTTCATACAACATGTAAAAGAAATTTTAGAAACATTAAGGGATTAAAACCAAATTTTAATCAAGAATGTACCTCCATGATGTCCAGGATCATACAAACTCCAACCATATAAAAACTTATCCATGGGACACACTTCCAAGAATCACAACGCTTTCAAGGTAAAATGATTAGGCTTGTGGGACTGTATGTCCTTCTATTTATCTCGTGTTTCTTCTTAATGTTACCATACATCCAAAAAACCTTAACCAATGACACAATATTTACTATCAATACATTCTCAGTATGATCCACAATATGAATTAGAAGATCATAAAAGTACATATCATCCTCAATCTAATCATCTTAAAAATAAACTATATTATATGGGTTGGGATGATACTAATGAAGATTTTATAGATGAAATAAAGCATTCATACCACAATGAAATTTTAGAAAATCCAATCTTAAATCCACCATCTTTATCTTCTCCACAATATCAAAGGACACTATGTACATGGACAGTAACTTTATCTGTTTTTACATTCAATGGTGACCCGTCTATAGAAACAACTGAAGAAGCACACAATCACCAACTAAAATAAAATGAGTTCTATGAAACAAATCTCCATCAAACATCTTCCTATTCATAGATTTTTCCATACATTTTTGAATTAACTGAACTTATTATGACATCTCCAGCATGAAACATTATCCCAATAGTTCTGAATCCCAATCATTCATCTAACATAATAATTTTCTTAATGATCTACCATAGTGTTCCTCAATAGTTCCATCTAAATAGAAGACTATAAATATTATTGTAGAAACAATCAACCAGTTGTAGATGATTTTAACATGAACCAAAAAAATCTAGTACACAAGCCCTCAAAATGACCTCATGTACTTGAATAATATTCTCTTATTTTATGTCAATCACTAGGTTAAAGGAAATACTCAGAAAGGCCTAAGCACCCATAGCCCTTTTTAATCACTGCAATAAGTGAGATGTGGGCATACATATCCCAATCCAAAACTATAGTGAGTTGTACCTCATTTAGACACACTACCTATCTAATATACAACTCACCCAACTGCTCAATGGTGAAATTATCTCCAATTTGAAATAAGTGTGTCACCTTAGTCAACTGATCCCCAACCACCTAGATCACATCATTCTTCTATGGAATCCTCCAAATACCTACCATAAAATCCATCATAACTTCATCCAATAAACATTAGGGAATGCGAAATAACTACAACCAACCGCCTAGTAGTTTATTCCATTCCTTCACAAGGTTTCATTTAAGACATCAATCCATTAAACATAAAACATCATTCTTCATAAATTACCAATAATACATCCTAAAATGATGGAAATAAATTTTGGTCGAACTAGGAAACACATCCCTCTTTGAGGCGTGAAAATTGTACATAAACTATTCTTTCATATATGATGTAATAACCACACAACCAGGAACATAAATGATACTATCATCACCAGTGGTCTATCAAGAAGTTGACTCCTCAACTTTAAAACCATCCCTAAAAGCCAAACATTTCAGATATTATTTCAACGTCTCCATAATCTGTCAAAGAAGAATGGAATCAATTATAAAATATACATGGGTAATCTTCCCATGTCCATCGTACATGTTACAATGTATCTCGACAAACAACACCATCATCTTCCAGTATGATCAAGATTCCTGAATCACTTATTTTTGTATATTCTAACATAAAGAATCTATTACAATCATTACTTTCATAGTGTGTAAAATGTTTCATAGTGAAATGATTTTATTTATTTAACCTATATTTGAATAAGAACATTAAAATAATGATTAGAAAAGATTTACATAATGATTTTATGATTTTTAAAAAATTTAATGTATTCCCTAACTAGTAATTTCGCTAAAATTTTAATTCATGAAGAACTACAACCTATTTAAGGTCATGTATAGGATAATTTTATTCATGTGGGATCTACTTCTAGGACCCATATGCCACGAAACACTACTTATTAATATAAAAATTCCAAAGGCCAAAACTAGATGAATCAAATAATAAGGTATACTCTATTCATGGATAGTGAATAATCACAATTTGTGTAGTATCCATTCACATATTTACCTCATAAAAAGAGCTATCACATGCCCCATACTAAAAATATAAAATATCATTTTTTTAATCCAGGAATCATTTAAATAATGCCTGGTAATTAAATAATGAAACATTTGTAGTAGCCAAATCATTCAAAAAATCATACACCCAACACATTCATCTTCTCCCCCCAAGCCTCAAATTCCTTTACTCTCTCTAGGTCCACTCTCACACCTTCCTCTAAGATGATATGAACCAAGAAATTCCCCATGTATATTAAATTATAAAATTTGGATATCATGGAATATATAATTTGATATATTAATGTCAACTACTTATCATGATCATTGTGGGTCTTGGTGGACACCACAATTTCATCAAAAAATATAACCATAAACTGATATTTTTTAGTTGAAGGACTCGGTTCATCAGGGCCATAAAAACATCCCACACATTTGTCAAACCAAATGACATCACAACAATATTATACAACCGATACTTCTCTTAAAGGCATTCCATGGTAGATAAAAAAGTCTCCGCTTAGATTATTATACACTGATATCAAAACAATAATTGAGAACACTGATGAACCTTTCAGCTAGTAAAAAATATCATCAATTTTAGAAAGAGGTTATCTATTCATAACATTCATCAAAATCAAATTCCAATACCTAACACATAACCACAACGATCCACCAAGGTTCATATAAAATAACATTAGAGATCCCCATGGATACCTACTAGAAAATATAAAATCCTTACTCTCTAACTACAAATATGTTTTATACTCATGGAATTTTTCTAGTTCCTTTCAATATGGGGGAAATGAAACTTTTTCTTGTCTCGGTAGATACTCTATGCTTGACATAACATCTCTCTTAGGATGAAGCTACACGTTGTCCTAAAGGAACACATACTGAAACTAATCCACCACAAGAGTAAATAAAATAACCCCTACTCCCACATCTGCATGCATATGAAATTCCATATGGGTTGTGAGTTCAACCAACTACTGAAAAACTAGATCTGAATGGAATTCGTAGATAGCCCCTTCAACTTGATAGACATAAGTGTCTCCCTCAAGATATGTGAACATTACCCTATGAAGATAAAAATAAATATGTGTATGATTCAATAATAACCCATCCATCTCCAATGTAAAATCAATACCTAAACTATAAATAATAAATAAGTACAAAATGAAATAATACCCACCAAACTCAGGTGAACATCCCTTACATTGTATGATATTTTTGGTACCAAACCTAGTAGTGTGTCAATCAACATAAACCAACATACATGTTTCACCACTAGGAACAACACACTCACAAACTAAGATTATATAAAAAAATGGGGAACACATATCAAGCAAATCACTAAAAGGCATGAATGCCAATAGAATAATAGCATCAACTGTCGATGGTCTTACCTCACCATCTTTGGGTGTAGACTAAACTGAATGTAGATGAGCTAACCCTCTACCAAGGGGACCATTCTCAATACTTGGTGTTGTATTTCCCTACTAGTACGGATGCTCTTGTCTCTAATTACTACACCTACTACCTTTTTGTGTATGATGAATTAATCTCAAATTGATGTCTTACTATGGGGAAACTAACATCTCAAATGCACTTGACATCATCCATGGTACAACATCTATGCCTAAATGTCATGTGTTTATATATATCATATTAAAATTTATCATTCTTCTACTTTTACAACAATCAACTGGTATATGGGGGCACTGAACACACATGTGCCCGAGCCTTCCAGAATAATATCAAATAACGTATTCTCAACCATGAGTGGATAATCCTTATTTATAAGTAATCTATGAACTCCCACTATGATGTATATTCCTAAAATTAATCATCCTTCCCTAAGACGTTTCACTAACAGTCCCTCAAACTAGAACTGTAATCCAAATTCCTAAACCCTTCCTTAACTTCTCTTATTAAATAAGGGCTTTTCCACCACTTCTTCAAATGTCATTAATTAAAAGATGTGAACATAGAACTAATAATAAAGTCTATGACCATCATAGAAATGTCTCTTTATAGAGGCCTCATCCTCTAACAACATTGGAAGAAAGTGATGAAAGTATGTGAATTGGCTAGCATTTTCAATCATTGCCACAATCACTAGGGTCAACCAGATAAACTCTGAATCCCGCTACTCTATCTAGGTCTCTATATTGAAAATCTTGATAAACTTTTTCATGAATTCTTACCATATCATAAAGTCATCATAATATGACAGAACCTTTGTATCTAATAATTACATTTCTTGTTCCTTCATCATATATGTTTCCAAATTAACTCTATTATTTAGAGTAGTCTCCAAGAGAAACAAAACCAACTTGATGGACACATTCTAGAACTTGAAATCCTTAGCTCCACCACCTCTGAAAAATTGTGGAGGGTGCCAAAACTGAAACTCTTTGATCAAATTAAACATTCTAGGAATCAATCTACCTAGTTCATGTCTCATCATCTATATTAAATGGGAAAAATTGTTATGAAACTGTTCCTATCCTCTATTTCCATGGATCACTAGGTTGCCTTGCTCGATTTCTGGAGGATCATTCTTAGTTAAAACATCCTTTCTCCCAACTAGAACTTTTCATCATCATGGAATTACGCTAAAAACATAAAAATCCCATATATTACATAGAATAAGGCTCTGTAGTAGAGATAAAAAAACACATTTAAACACATTATCCCCATATACATCATCATATCTAGATGACTACCATAGAAAATCCCAACTGTGAGTAATGTCTATAATGGGAAAAAAATCACACATAGTCACATGTATTTCTTTAGAAATGAATTTTAGAACAATTTTAACAGTTAAAATGTTAATATTTCCTTTTATGAATGCTTCCCATTTCCAATCATGTTATAACCAATATTTTAACTCATTAGTATCTTTTCATTTCGAAAAATTCGTTAACTATTCTTTAAGATTATTTCAGTTTTCCAAATGGAATCATATTTATGGGACATTACCTTAGTTATAAAGATAAGTAATATGAAATTAATTGCACCCATCATGTCCTAATAACCCTTCAATTTTGTTCCAACCATGATGCATGCCACCAATATACCTGAGTTCCTATAATGATTCATTATTTCTCAGCATCATGACATTCCAAACACAAGGAAAATATCATTAAAGAGTCACATCACACAACTAGATCATCACCTAATTGTTTCATATCATTCAACAACAACAACACACGTCAAGGAAAACAATTCCCTCTATGGGTACATAGGTTTTCCCTCATATGTGGGTTATCTAAAACCAAGAATGTTTTCATTCCAAAGGACCTACACATATTAATATCCCATATACCATTTCCAAATAGAAATATAGAGTACATTTCTCCCATAATACAACTTCTTAACATCCATGACATGGAATACACTAAACTGGCGCCCCAAGTTGAGTCTGCACATGAACCGTATTTCGGAGTTTTCCAAAAAACAAAAAATGTTTAACGGATCACACAGTTTGACTATACCCCATTTAATAGATTAAGAAACAACATATAACATATGAAATAAAGGAAAAAAATAAATAATAAACCAAACAAAGTAATTACTAACCATGTTCCAAATAGATTCCAAACCAATAAAAACTAATTATTCCTTGTCATGCTAATATTTCCAATGATGAATGATCCCCCAAAATAATGACAGACAGCTGAGTCACCAAAATGGGTCCTAACAATAAGTTTGGATTCTCATCCATGTTCATCTAATTCCAAAATCAACTATTTTTCAAAAGGAATTTTCCCTTAACTTTACAAAAAACCCTAAAATCTAAACATACACCCAATGGTGGCTTGCGAAGGGTTTGAGTACAACTCTGTAGGCCATCAATGATGGTGTCTAAAAAATATTCAACATAAATGACTAGTTCCTGAAAAACATAATAAATGAGAATCTAATCCAAAGAAAACTAGAGTTCCCTTCATTAACAATCACTACCACAAAACTGGGTAAGGGAAGTGATGTCATTTATTAGTGTTAAACCGAAAGTGTTGATAAAGGGGTGTGCCTTTATCAGCATTACCTAAAATCACTGATAAAGGTATCCTTTATTAGAACTAAAACAAGCGCTGATAAATGTTATTATTATTAATTTATATAAAATTATTATATTTATATTAAAAAACAATGTTTATTTCTATCCATTAAATAAAAAACAATTGTTTATATTTAATATATATTTTTAAATAATTCAAAAATATATATATATAATGTTTTAATTGAAAAAAATATTTCTAAGAATATAATTAAATAATTATATATAATTAAATAATTATAAGATTATAATAAATTACATTAAATGATAAATATATTTATAAATATATACTATTAATAGTTATAATTATTAATAAATAAATATATATATATATTACAAATCATTTTAAATAGAACTATAAGAATATAAATAAATTATTAAAATTATACTTGTATAAAATAAGTAATTATCAGTCCAATAATTTTAGCACTAATAAATACTTGTTTTATCAGCGCTATTTTACAACTCATAATGGTAAAATTTTATCAGCACTAAAAAAGCGCTGAGAAAACACCTATTTATCAGGTCTATAATTTTAGAACTGATAAAGGTATGTTTTATCAGAACTTTTATTTTACCGTAGATAAAACATACCCTTATCAGCAATTTTAACTAGTACTGGTAAAGGTTATAACAGATTTTATAAAAGAACCCTAATAGGCCCCTCCCCTCTCACACCCATTCATGCATTTTATGAAGAAAACTGAACCCTCCTCTATTGTGACACCTCATCCTCCTCCACCTCCTCCTCTGCAGTCATTTCCTATTCCTCCTCCTCTACTGTGACCGTCATCCTCCTCCTCTACCACCGCTGACTCTAGCCACACTGCCTCCTCTGACGTTCCCTCTGTCGCCGCGATCCCTCTCCCGCTATGATCCCTCATGCGCCATGATACCTCCAACATGATAACCCTTAAGGGTTTATAAAGACATATTATGTCTTGGTTTACTAGTTTTCTTGGAAGGAAAAATCATCCATCTTGTTTATATGTATGTGCCATATGATATAATAATGTTGATTTCTATGAGGTTTTTTAGCCTTATTATGGAATATTTTATGTACCAATTGTGTAGAAAAATTCCCAAGTGTCCTTAAAAGAATGAAAATATTTCAAAAATTCAAATTCAGTATTCCATAAGAGTTTTTAAAAGGGATTTTTACACCTATTGATTATAAATAACGTGTTTGGTGTGTGTAATGTACTTGACGTTTCCCAAAGGGGTTGTTAGATTTTGCAGCGGTGTGTTAACCCATATGAGATATATTGTAAACATTGTGATAAAATTTCACTATAAAAAATGTGATTATATTGGATTTTTGGATCCCATGTGATTTTATAAAATTATATTCATAATATTGGTCTTAAGAGTTGATTTGGATGATATTTTAAATCATTTTATTTGGATTCGCACCCTTAAAAAAATTTGTTCATTTGAAAAATGGTTTTTTATAAAATACTTATGAACAAATTATTCCCATTATTGTCATAACTAATTGATGTTTCACTATACATGTGGTGTTCTTGTGGTAGAGAGAGGTTATGTTACTTTCTAGGGAATTTGAGATTGGGTGATCATTTATTTTTAAATGTATTCAATTTGGATTATTCTTGATGCATGGAATTTATTGATTTCAGACCACCATGTTTGATGTCATAGATATCTTAGGAGACTAGGTATTGATCTGAATATGTATAAACCATTGTATAAGATTTCTATAATATTTGGAGGGTGGCCCACTAGACAGAGTGAGATAATAGATTAAGGAGTGATCATTAGATAATGGAAGGTAAGGAGATAGAATCATATTTCCCATGGTATTTGTGATCTCCTAAGATATTTATCCCTCCACCATTCAATTGGGGTGATGCCTTGGTGGGTACTAGTGGTGGAATAACTAGTGGTTAGGTTGTTCTATGAGATATGTCACAAATGGTTTTAAATATTATACCATGTTGAGTACATAGTTGGTATTGATTATCCCACAGAAAATATTTATCAAGGCTATATGAAATTGTGACATCTCCCTTATAACCAATATTGGAATAGTACATGGAGTGGGTTTGATTATAATGTTAGTGGAAATGTTAATGTGGATTCATTATGACCTTAAGGGCATGGAAATCAACACATGGGGTGGTGTAGGTTGGTAAATAAATATTAATAAAGAGATTTCTTATTGATATATTGTTACCTATAGGTCTTGGGATCGTCATTATATACTTTTTAACTATAGGGTATGCTAATGATGGGTATGTTTAGTGAGGATGCCTAGGATGTGTCATGTATGAGATGCTTATGTAATAGCCTCTTACTCAATGTAAGGTATCAATCATTAGTTAGCTATGATCTAGGATGAGTCTTATCATTCATGCTTGTTCATTATATCTTAATAGTTATTGTATTCCGATGATTAGGATTAGGACTAGAGACCTTGGGATTAAAATTTAGAGATACTCCACCTAGGTGAAAATTCTTTCAAATTCTTTAAAGATTATGTTTGGCTATACGTCATGGGGTATATGTTTTTTCCACTAGACATAAATTAATTTTGTGGTTCTGATTGTGTTGAATGTTTGATTGGTTATTCCTCTTTATGTCCATTTATGTATGTGACTTTATCTATGGGACTCGCCTTATGGTAATGGTTTGGATCACGTGGGAGGTTGGCTATGTTATGCCATCCATACAATTTTTTGGTTGGTGGAGGTTATTCCATGTGGCATATAGTCACATCAAAATACATGATCATGATTTAATGGTTCTGCCTAGGGGATGAGTGTAGCAGTGTATACCTTGTGGTAATTCAACAATTTGATAGCATAGGGTGAACTATGAAATACACCCTTATGCTACACCATAATGTACCCTATTCATGGAATGAAAAGAGAGTTTTTTAGTCTTTTTAATGAGGTTCCCCTATTCTTTATTTTCCACTTGACCCCATCCACCAATCCCCTCTTCCCCATAATTTTCCCTCATCATAATTCGCTTTTTAGGATCCCTAATGGTAGTTTCATTGAGGACAATCCACCCACCTGAAGAGCCCACACCCCCTCCCCTACACCCCTGACCCCCCACCCCACCCAACCTGGGTAGACCCCCCCCCCCCTCCTTAGACAACCCACACCCCCTCCCCCACACCCATACAGTCCCCCCTGGATAGTTCACCCCCATTCCCCTTTGATTCGTTAATGTTTTACAGGATTTTCCCCTTTTCTCGTTGAGAACCCCTCCGCAATATGACACCCCCCCTTCCTCTCCTCTAGGGTGGTTCTCCGTCACCAGGTGAATGTTTCATCTTTCATTACTTGTATTGGAGAGCCTGTGATAATTTTTAACTCTCTTAATCCTTCAATATATTAGTTCCCCCCCAATCCTATATTTAAAGGGACATGTGTCAATTAAAATTGGAAATTTAATGATACGACCCAAGCTGGTACCATAACCAACAAATAACTTAACATTACACTAACCTAAGATGCATTCATGATCCATACATGATAACAATAGTCCCCTGAAGAAAATATACAATTATTGTGGAATATTTTACCCCTAAATTATAGTAAATTTAAAATTATTTTTCTCCTAAAAATTAGACTTGTACCATTCGTAAGTTGAACATCTAGGAAAATAGTATATACTCAAAAAATATATAAATAGGAATAATATTTAATAGATGAAAAATAAAATCCCACAATTGACCAATAAATTTTTTTAACCAAACAAGTACAATTCCTAATTATCATTGGTCCTATTTTGGATAGGTAAATCATATGAGTTCCCATTTTATGTTTGTTGTTCAGTAGGAAATCTCTTCTGTCACGTGCCTCTCATCTTCCACGAATGCACCTCTTCCAAATGCTGAACAAAAACTTCACAGTGAGTTTTCTCCACTTACTAATTGGATTAATCTTGTTCTCATGTCATTATTGTTTGATACTTATGGTTATACTATGAAATATACGGGCTAAACGCCCTGTTGAAAATTGTGGTCGTTGTTGGACCTTAATTTCTCACTAATTGAATTGCATGTTGGTTGGTTCATGTTGAACATTTGAATATAAAAATTTGTAATTTACATATACTTTTATAATGAATGAATACCCCTGGATGATAAAACATTTGTGATAACCCATGAATTCACAAACGGAATTGAATAAGGGATGCTTTATAAAATCTGATATTGTGATTGTTTGATTTGTATGGTGTTTTGATTGTGAGCATGATTGTGTGTTTATATGGTGCTCCGATTGTTTGAATGATTGGTATTTCATTTTTCCCACGTTGAAGTTCTTTCACTATTGAATATTGATCCAAACGTTACCCATTTAAATGGAACTGCCACTTTGTTACTAGTGGAATTCCATTGAATCCTAGAAAAACACTTCACTAGAGGACTCTAAGAGACACTTTATGGACACCCTAGACAAATAACCATAACAACATATTTATTGAATCATTACACCCACACACAATTTATTAAAAATTATACCATCTATTAGTTTAGTACCATAGTTCTTGACTAGAGACATGATGTTTCTTGAGAAACACTAAAAAGCTGGTTTGTAATAATGCATATAAATCATATGTGGGATACTAAAACATTCTAGTGCAAGGACTTCTCATAGATTTTTGAACATATTTTGTGCAATTATTTTTTTAAATAATATTGTTACTGTATCAAATAGGTTGAATATGACTAAAGTATAGATGAATGATAATTGATTGATAAAGGAGTATGATGTTAGCATGAAATAATTTATCACATTTGAAAAATATCATGCATTTGACCCTTCCAAAATCCTTTTTCTATGTTTACATTGTTGTTATTCCAGGCAAATTATTCTAGAGGAGTTAGAAGAACACCTGATCTATCATGGAATTGATCAAAGTTATACATGTAGTAATAAACATGGGTAAAACGAATGTATGTAGTGTCTCGGATAACACAACATTTTATGGATCATCTGATATGATTACATGTGTAAAAAACGAAGAAGATAACATGGAGGATGTGATGACATATGTGAATTATGATGAAGATCATATTGAGGAAATGATGAGAACTTTTTAAAATGAACTCTGTGATTACCCAAGTTTATTTGAGAATTTAATGAGTTGTGCAAAAACACCATTGTATACTTGTTTCACTAAATATACAGCATTGTCAGCCATACTGAAGCTGTATAATTTGAAAGCAAGAAATGGGTGGAGTGACCCTAGTTTTACATAACTACTTACTCTCCTAAATGACATTCTCCTAGAAGATAATGAGCTCCCGAGCCGAACATACAATTCCAAAAGAATGCTACGATTGATGGGTATGATCTTTAATAGAATACATGTTTACACAAATGAATTTATATTGTATCTCAAGGACCACAAATTAATTAATGAATGCACAATGTTTTGTTATAATCTATACAAGAATGATGATTCCAATCCTAAGAATGATTTATGGGACATTCCAATCATTCTAAGGTTTATGTGCCTATATGGAAGTGAGGATACTGCCTGAAAATTAACATGGCATGCAGATACAAGAATTAAATATGAGAAACTACGTCACTCGACAGACTCTCCCTAGTGGAAGGGAATTGTTCATGAGTATCCTGAATTTGGAAACGAGCTAAGAATCCTTCTTCTTAAATTATCTACTGATGGGGTGAATCCTTTTGGTTTTCAAAGCAGCAGTCACAGTACATGGCCAACTCTGTTGGTAAATTATAACATACCACAGTGTTTATTCATGAAACAAAAATAAATCATGTTATCTATTCTTATATTAAGTCCAAAACAACCGGGTAATGATATTGATGTTTATTTGTATCCATTGAATGAGGATTTGAAATTATTGTTTGATTCAGTTGTTACGTTGTATGATACTTTCAAAAATGAATATTTCACTTCGAGAGCCATGTTTTTCTGGACGATAAATGACATTACAGCTTATGGAAATTTTTCAGGATATAGAATAAAAGGAACTCAAGGGTGTCCCATTTGCAAACAAGGTACATAGTCAATTAGGTTGAAATATTCATAGAAAACTATGATTCAAGGAAATCACATATTTCTACCCCAATTTCATAAGAACCAATCTAAGATGACATCATTTGATGGACGTTTAGATAAACTTAGAGCACCATCTCCACTAAAAGGTGATTAATTTTTTGATAAGGTAATAGATGTGGCACTACTTTTGTTAAACCATTTTCGAAAAACCATACAAAAACTCATTGGAAAAAGAGAGCAGTTTTTTTGATTTACCAAACTTGAACTGTCTATATGTCAGAAATTTTTTGGATGTTATGGATGTTGAAAAAAAAATATGTGATAGTTTCATCGGCATATTTCTAAATCCACCTAGAAAAAAAGGATGGAATTAAGGTTTATTGTACATGGTTGAGATGGGAATACGAGAAAAGATGGCATCAATGAAGTGTAAAAAATGATCATTTCTTCCTCCTACAGCTTAAACTCTTTCCAGGTAGGAGAGATATTAGTTTTTCAAATTCATGAATGATGTAAAGGTTTTAGAGGGGCATTCATCAAATATCAAGAAAATTGTGTCAATAAGATAATTAAAATAAAAGGGTATGAAATCATATGACTGTTATGTTTTTATGTATGATCTAATTTCTATAGATTCACATTGTATATTCTCCACGAATTCCTTCCACAAATTAATGAAGCTATGTTTCTTCATCAATACCATATGTATCAAAGTTATAGACCCTACGAAATTTACAACTATGGAAAGATAAATTGCCATCATATTATGTGAATTTGAAATTTTCTTCCCACAGACATTATTTGATACGATGGTTAATTTAATCATTCATTTGGTGAGAGAGATTTGAATATATGGTCCTTTACATTATAAATGGATGTACCCCATTTACCATCATATAAATTTTTTTAAAGGGTTTGTAAAAAATTTAATTCGGACAAAGGCTTTTATTGAGGAGAATTATATTGTTGAGGAAGCTATTGAATTCTATACCAAATACCTATCTGGTGTGGGAAACATTTGCCTACCAAAATTTCATCACATACGGTGGCTTTAGGGTGAATTAATTTCTAGAATAGAGTTTTCCATAATAAATATTACACATCAGGAGTAGGACCACCATTACATTTTTCATAACATTTTTTACGTTGACCCATATGCTCACACCCACAAAGCAATTCCTAAGCATTTGAATCCATATAGGGATGAAAATGGATATCATATACATATAATCGATAGTTTATAGGATGGTTTAAAAACCATATTTCTAAGATGTTAGATGAAATTCCAGACACAGTGTTAGAAAGACTTTGATGGCTAGCTGGAGGAGCAAGTGTGTATGTGTTATCTTACAATGCTTTTGTAATTAATGGTTATACAATCTATAATAAGAACACGATGAAGATAGTACCAGGAATAATAGTATGGTTACACTTATGGCTGATGCGATTCATGTTTCCAGTTCTAAGGACAGAAATCTAATTTATTAAAATATGTCATACTTTGGCATCATCAAAAAAATATGGGTGTTGTATTATGTGAAATTACAAGTGTTAATTATTAATGAAAGTGGGTTGATAATAGTAGTTTTAATAAAATATATGAATTTTTATTTTTAAAGTAGATTTCGGTAAGGAGGCATAGATAGATGAAACAATTATAATGGAATCACAAGCAGTTCATGTGTTTCCTGTTCCAGACCCCGCAAACCAAAATTTGTCGATTGTTCTATTATTGACCAAAACAAATGAAGGGTCAGATGAATGTTCAACAGATTATGGCCCTTTCATAAGGGATTACCAATCATTTCATAGTAGTCCCATTGCAGATGGAATTTTTTATTTCCGAGATGACCACAATGAAAGGTATTTCCATAGTCGATAGAGGGGTAAAATCTCTTCAGCCTTTAAAAAAATAGTTCAATAATCTGGTTATTTGTTTTATTGTAATATGAATTGTGTTAAATTATGTTATTATTTTTTTCTTATTTCTTTTATGTAATCTAAATTAATGGTTAAACCACTTCTACAGATTATGACTTTTGAACCTACTGATGTTCTAAATCCCAAGGCACAACGGGTCTCTCAACCCGATGTTGTTAGTAATAGTATAGAGGTACAAAAGGGTTGAAAACCTGTTGTTGTTGGTCCTAGTGTTGTTGTACAATAGGTTTCTCAAATTGTTGTTGTTGGTCCCAGTGTAGATGATAACACTCTGAAGAAACATAATGATGTTTATTTTTTGAAAATGGTAAGAAATAAAACCCTGACGGTGAAAAAATACAATAGTGTCGTAGTTTGAAAGTGTTCGAAAAAATATTTTTGGAAAAAGAAAAATAGATCAAATTTGAGGAGGGACGGAATAATCGAGGAAAACATGCTAACCCCCAAAAAATCCATATTTATTAGTTTCATTGGAATCATCACTCATCAACATGTGCAAAATAATGTAATGTTATGGCACCATGTTTTCAATGGGATTAAGACACTAATATGGAAAGAGAATACATCAACATTGTGATATCATTTTTTTAATTGATTAAAATAAAATTAAATACGAAAACATTGACTTACTCTTCATCATCCATTTTAGAGTGCATTTATAATAGATGCTTCGCAAGTAAATTTTATGAAGAGTTGCAAGAATGATTCATAGATGCATCCGCTAAATTTTAATGAAATATCCTCTTAATGTTGTTGATTGGAAAATCAATCCGCACCCACATCCCCTTTATGCACACTTGATATACCAAGGAGTGTGGGATGTGTTTAGTAATCATCGTGTGTAGCATGATTTTCCGGTACATTGTTTGTGTTAATTTGTTGTTTTACGTTTCTTGTATTAATCACATTGATTGAATGTTTTTTATTTATTAAACTACAACTCAGTTCTGAAAATAAAGAACATTCAACAAAACCAGTGTACCCCTACCACAAAAAAAGGATGTGGTAATATTCACTTGATAAAAAATTGGTACGTCTTTCACATCTACCTTAATACTTTTATGTGATACAAAACAAAACCATAACCATGTTTCTCTATTCATATAAAGATTGATGAATTGAAATCAAAGGCCATATCCTTTCCATGTCACGTGCTATGGAAGGAGTATTGTGTAAATAAAGAGGGGATACTGATAGATGAAAACACAAAACAATTAAGGGAAACTGGTGTACGTATGACATAATATACAATTGATATTATTTAAATAACTATTACATAACAATGAATACTAATTTTCCTATATTTTTTATTTTACATAGTCTCCGGAATAGAAAACACCCGCACAAAATGTAGACATACATTCAGTGGCATTGAAGCAGCCAAAAAATTATGGTTGTGTAAAAGGTGCGGGTTTTGGGGTGACACCCCTAACATAATTTCAGAAACTAAAATAAGAGGGGGATAAAACTGAGAAAATGAAAAATATTTGAGAAAAATTAGTCATTTTTAATAATTAATTAAAATAACAGAGGGAGATGATATAAAGTTCGATATGGGAGAAGAAAAGAGAAGAAAAAACTCAACAACAACCCATGTGAAAAGATTCGGCCCCAACCCCACTAGCTTTGAGGCGATCCATTCCCCTAAAAACTTGAATTAGGTGAGGTAATCAATGTTCTATTAATAGTTTCTGTGAAATTTGAATCACGTATACTTTGATACCCTTCCTGTAATAATATTCTACATGTTGAAAATGACTATGATTTATATCTTTCAACTCCCACCTATCACCTTGTAGTGAGGCCTACAATGTTCAATAAATGCATAACCACATGATAAACAACAAAAAACTTCCAAAAAATCATGTCAGAGTATCAAGTAATGTATATAATGATCCCAGTGTAGAGCTACATGTTCCAAATTATGATGAAGACTGTAACGCCCCGACCGTAGATTCCCTGGGTTGGTGCATTATTACATAACATTGGCATGATCACAGGAAAGATCATGTCTTGAAAGACCGATTAGTTTAGTATCCTTGGAAACACTAGATATATTCATAATGTTTACATTACATAAATAAGTGAAAAACTAAAACAACATATTTTCTTCATATCCCCTAATACTATCCCTGTAGTTCATTCATAAAAAACATTTCAAATCCTGGGAAAAATAAAACATTGAAAGGGGTGAGATCAGATGCTTAGTATGGATAACAATATAGTGTAAACATTCAAAAATAAACATAAAAATTTAAGGCAATGTATATCTAAAACAAAATCCTTTAAAACATGAAATTCAGCATAATATGGAAAGGATAAAATGAAATAATTACATTTACTTATTCACATGGATATTCGTTTAGTCTAATAATCACATGAAAATATTAATAACCACTTTCATAATGACGGAATGCATAATGAAAAACTATCATAACCATGTAGCCAAGGCCTCGTGCCAAGACTACAAATAAGATTTTGTCAAGGCCTCATGCCAAGACACTAGTTTGTCTCATGAGACATACCGATGCATCGAGGAGTTATAGCGGGCTCCACCCATCACTTACTAATTACAATGAATTCCTCATATGAAATGTTTTGAACATAACATAAACATTCTTATTAAAACTACCATATGAAATGTCAAGACATTATCCACAAAACAGGAATGGTATCAAAATAGCACATCCACAGTCAAACATAACTCATTTGATACAATATGGAAGATTTTATTGTATCATATTAACCTCAATCGATAATGATGACGGAAATTGACATAGATGAAAATAATCATCAAAATAATTAGAGTGAAATATACCCCTTTTTCTTCAAATCATTTTAAAGTCACACTATTTGTCAAGAATCCATTTAAAATAGATTTTATAATCAAAGCTTCACATACAACTTTGAAACTTTTAAAAGGAATTTTAATTTGGAAACTTCAATGTCCATATAAATAAATCCTTAAAACCATTTTTAAAACATGTACATTAATGATAAAGATTTAGAATAATCAATATTTAAAACATTTTGCAATGTCATTTTAGTTAGTGTTCCTAACCAAAAGAGAGACAGTTGAAGAAAAATAATTGAGGAAATAAATTTTTTTAATATCATGAGAATAAAGAGATTCATGATATATTATGTCAATGTATATTATATACCACATATAAATGTGATTTGGTGTATAACATTAAAGGAGTCTCAATGGAATGTAAATTGAGATGAAATATCTCATAAAGGTTGTATCCTTAGGTTAAGGATAAATCAAAGAATTAATTATGAGTCAAAAATATATATACACTCAATATGATTGGATCTTCAGTGCAAAACAATCAAAGGACATTCACACATATTCTTTAAAAAACAACACCAATGAATTGGATGTTTAACTCAACAAATCGAGATTGATTAAAAATTACTCTTATCAAGTTCATACCGATGACTTGATAATTTATCAATGGAGTGAATATGTGTATCAAAAGTATATCCACATAATGTGGAGTGGAATTTATGACATAATCAAATGAATAGTGATTCTACACATAATCATGGAGTAAAATAATCAATGAAGTATGCGTAAAGACAAATGAGTGGAAATTGAAATTTCAAATTCCCTTATTGATTTGGGGACATACAAACCCTAACCTCCTGAAAGAAGGATCATACAATGATGATGTAAATATACATTAATTAATTTATATTACACAATGAATACAAACATGGGCATTACACACACCACATGTAATAAATAAATAGTGAACAATGGAATTCTCACGGAATTAAAAGTGAGATAAGAAACCCCTTACTTTTTACTTTTTCCTTGGTCGACGATAGGTTTACCTCCTGAATAATGGTGAAATAATTGTTATTTAATGATAAAATAATCATGTACATTAATATGATAACATATATGATCTTTTAACATTTATTTGTTAATAATATCTTACTATTATCGTCATTTCGGGAGTTAACTTACTCATTTTCCTTTATATTCGTTGTTACGTAAGCCGTGTTTGTTATGCATAGGTTGTATCTTATTCATATCCATAATTATATCAAGGTATTAAACATTATTGTTAATCATAAAATTAGAATTATACTTGAATGGATTCAATGGAGAATGAATCTCGTCGCGTTCGTGGAGACGGAAGTCCGTACGTACACACGAGCGACAATATCATTCTTTTGATGTTAAAATAATATATAATTTGATGGTATATCATATAGAAAGAATAATTATCATGTTATATTTATTATTTACATGAATTACACATCATTATTACACCCCATCCAAATAATAATTTATTGAATGACAATTACACCACGAGTGGAGACGGTAAGACGTACGTACGCACTAATGGTGACATGCCATTCAAAGGATGGATTGAATAATGAATATGGATGTACCATATTTTTAATAAAATAATAGTATATAGAATATACTGGAGTTATTGTTTTAGAATAGAAATAACAAAGAAATAATATGTTTATGAAGAAAGGAACTTGAAAGAGGGTGGTGAAAACATTACCTCTTCTTCGGGTTCTTCCTTTTGATTTGATCAAAATGGCTCCTTAGATTGGTTTTATGATCCAAATAAGGCCCTTAAGTTTTATTGTGGAAAGTTGAGAGAGTATTTGGTCAGGGTTTGGCCTAGCCAAAAGGATTTGAATGTGTGAATTAATGAGAAGGGGGAGTTCCCTTTTATAAGAGGGGTGAGGGGCACCATTGGAAAAGCTAAAACTATTATTTTATAATAAATTCATATTCGGATTCTAATGGCACCAAAGTAGATTATTTAAAATTTAAGGTGGGGATGGGTCAAAAAACACTCAATGAATATAATTTAGACATGTTTGGGTTATTATATTAACCTTATCTTTAAGTATTAACTCTTAGTTAATTATTTTAGCTTTTACAATGTCTCTTTGTATTTTTATATTATATTGTTAATAAACTTACTATATATATCCAAGAGACCCCAATGTGGTCCATTAATGATAAAAATATCATGATATAAGTCTCTTGGCCGAACCATATATTTTTATGAATTGAATATAAATTAATAATATAATATTTGTTTTAAAACCACCTTTACGTCAATTTTGACACTATTGGGTATTTTGATTTTAATAAATTCATAATAGCTTTATTACTTAGAATAAAATTTATATAATCAATCCTAATATGTCATATTAACCTAGAAAATTACTTTAATTTATAAAAAGTCTCAAATTACATTTATTTTGATATTTATAATATCAATTATTTTAATATTTCATTAATTAGGTAATTATTCTATCACCATTGTTTCATAAATAAATTAAATTATGTAATGTATAAAAATAATAAATAAAATACCATTATGTAGGAAATAATTTTATCTTTCTAAGGAATATTTACAATCGAATTTATCTTATGTATAACCCTATATTAAAAATGTTTTAGTAAATAATCTTTGCTTTTAACTCTTTTAACTCTTCTTTGAATTAAATAATAATAAATAACCTAATCTAATACAAGTGATCCTAAATGATAATATTTTACTAAAATTGTTGTTTCTGGTCGAGATACAGTTGTCCAATATAATTAGGACATGTTTTAGGGTAATATTAATCTCATTTTTACCCTTAATTACCCTATTTACTTTTAACCGTGGTAAATAAAAGTAAACAGTTACTATTCACCAAAAATTATTTTCATCTTATTGAACCAAATTTTACTCCTGGATATTAAGCGTGTCTCTTATATTTTCTAAATACCACTCACAGAAGCGGTATAATTTCGTTTTATGAAAAATTCAGTTTTTTAAATACCACTTAGGGGTTTCACTATTCATAAAAATGAATGTTTTGAGAAAAATACCAAAAATTAGGCCTCAGCTATATTTTATATTATAAATTAAAAAATGATGTCTATTTTACCAAATTCAAAACAAATAATTTGCATTAATTAATTTAAAAATTTATTCCCGTCGTCAAAACAAATAGCGTGTTTTTAAGAGATAATAACTATCAAAAGATTGACACTTGTTTATGTCTGGTTTAAATGTGAAATTACATCCAATGACCAAAATTTTATTAAATGGTAAAAATATATTCTAAATATACTTTAAAACCACTCAAATTAATAATTTATCACTATTAATTATTTCAATTAAAAAGTTGTTTTTAATTAAAACATAGTAATTTTCACTATTCGTCAAAATATGAAAGTTTTCCGAAAAATAACAAAATTTCACCCCAGTCTAATTTCGATATTAAGAACCAAAAAATGAAGTCCATATCGAAAGATAAAATTTATAAAATTTCAAAAAGTATGTATTACTATTCATAACGTCTAGTTCGATTGGTTATGGTGTTTTAGAATCTCGAAGTTGAGTACAATGCACGCCATTGAATTATTTAAAGGGAAACGTACCGTGGAAGCATGGGGTGTTACATTCTACCCTCCTCCAATCAATTGCGTCCTCTCATTTTTTTTAAAATTGTGCTTCAGAATATAATGGAAAGTCCCACATCAGAAAAAGAGTCAATAAAACTATGAATTTAAAAGAAAGGAAGAGAGGTATAAAGGTCACCCAAGATAACCCATAATAGGATTCAATGTAGGAAAAAATGGACATGGACGATAAACTAAGTGTTATGTTCTGATGGAGAGGGATAGAAATAATGATCGAGAGAAAGTTAACAATTAGAAAATCTCAAACTTGTGTTGGGACAAATAGTCATTAGTCTCCGAGTAGGAAAAGTAAATGGACCCCATTTTTTGTTTTAAGTTACATTTCATAAGGAAGAGGAATTCATTTATGATATTGACTAAGAACATAAAGAGATATACTTACATTTTAAGTAGAGTTTCATTATTTCATAAATATTTACCACTAACTCATTTTTTTTGAACAATAACTATTCAAGAAGACTTGGTCACAATGGAAGAGCTAGAATAAACTTCTATAGAATTAAATGATCCACATAGGATAAACTATATATTTACATTGTCTTCAGAGATTAATCAAAACCAAAATGGTTTGTATAATATCTGATGATCCCCCGAATGGATATTCCATTAGTGAAAAAAATACTAATCTTAATTTCAATAATTAAACCATCAATACCCCAAAGTTAAATAAATACCATTCAATAATCAATTGTCCTTAAAATACTTCAATATAATCCAATTAAATATTGAATCAAAAAACTTATAATAATGTAGTCTTCCATGTTAAAATGTATCTCCAAATGACATTAATTACTCTTAAAGTCACATACATTAAAGTAATTAACCTAATCATTTCCATAAATAACCCAAATCATTATAAATCCACAATAAAAACATAGATAAAAATCCAACATTACTCCTCAAATGAAATCCCATACTATTCTATTTTCCTTGGGCATATAGTGTTCCCAACAAAGCGAACAACTTCCAAAATAAAATTTATCCCTCAATCACCAGAAAATTTTCCTATACTAAGGGTATTCATTTGATAAGACATAAGATCACAAATTAAATTATTATTGATCAATAAAATCATTTAACTAAAAATAATATTCACACTAACCAGGGACTTCAAGTAGTCCTGTTGTAGGTGATAAATCCCAATCACACATTGGTTGTGGGTTCAATTCCCTTAGCATTGTCCGACGTGACGGGTTGTCACACAATCTGCATGTTTTCCTTTTTCAAAAACTATATTTTGTAACATTACCAAAATGATATAAATTCCTCAAAATAACCATAACATAATTTATCCACAAATCTTATCTCATACCTTACATTTTCACCCAAAAATATAATAACATATAATTGCCTCAAACCCAAAAATCATATAAAACCAAATGGTTATTTATTACTATATCCACAATAGAAAAGATAATTTTTCCTCAAATATCAGTCTCACATAGAAAACTGCAGGGTTAAAAATACAAGAGAAATTTATTCCCAAGTAAAACCATCAACAAGGAGGACTAATACTATTTAAACATTTCTCCAACCATTTATTTCCACATAGTTTCTTATTTTACCAAGAAAATATCATATATAATAGGGAATTCACTCGGGAAATGGCCAGGTCCCCAACATTTATGAAAAATGACTGTAAATGGATTCTTGGGACAATTTTTATCTTCTTATATAGTACTCCTCATTTTTTTCGGCAAATCTTCACTTAATGTTCTTCCTTCCCACATGTAAAGCATTTCTTTGTCCCATTGAGACACATTCCTGGGTGTCTCCTTCCACATTTCCGGCATGATGTAAATTGAGTATTCCTTTCTCCATGGTCTCCACTGCTGGAGATCTTATCATTCATCACCTTTCTATTCTTTGTTGAGTCCGGGAATTGGTTAATATATATATTGTTGATCATATTTTTGGAAAATTGATTTGGAATAAAGACTATATATTTTACGCCTATCAACATTCCATTTTGTTGCTCATTGCCACCACTGTTCCCACCTTGTACATCATTCTCAAAGTCACTATGAATTCCTTAGAATCCAACCATTGACTAAAACCAGAAAGCATTGTGTGAGTAATAGTAGTCATAAAATCATTTAGATATTATCATGTCACCATATATTCAATTTGAAACACATTAGGATTAACCAAGGTCATTTAATATAATCTTATATATATAATACTTCAAATTGGTTTGTAAAGAAAATGTAAATTATCCTAAGCATATCCCCTGGGAGTGTCATAACCAAGAGTGCAGCAAGTCCCATTGTCGTGCACCAGTTCATGTTCGAGTCTAGCTCAAAGCGGTGGTTTTGGGTTTTACACCTAGGTACATCTATGCTAGAGCCGCCTCTACCTGCTCGTATCCAGACAGGGATGTATTGCTCGGAAAACTCACAAAATTTCTACAATACCAAAATTCTAGGATGTTATTCTATACTAATCCTCAATGTTCATCTTAGTTCTACGTGCTCTAATCAGAGTGTATCTAAATATAGCTTCCAAAGATTGTGCTAACCTTCCTCTGATACCAACTATAACTCCTTGATAGAAGATACCCAGAGTCGGTGCATTATTACATAAAATTGGCATGATCCCAAGAAGGATCAAGTCTCGAAAGACCGATTAGTTTAGCATCCATGGAAACACTAGATATATGCATAAAGATTACATTACATCAATAAGTGAAAAACTAGAACAACATATTGTCTTCATATCCCCTCATACTATCACTGTAGGTCATTCATAAAATACTTCTTCACATCCTAGGAAAAATAAAACATTGAAAGGGGTGAGCTCAGATGCTCAGTAAGGATAAAAAAATAGTGGAAACATTCATAAATAAACATAAAAATTTAAGGTAATATATATCTAAAACAAAAGGCTTTTAAACTCGAACTTCAGCATAATATAGCAAGGATAAAATGAAATAATTTCATTTACTTATTCACATGGATATTCTACTAGTCCAATAATCACATGAAAATATTAATAACCACATTCATAATGACAGAATGCATAATGACAGACTATCATAACCACGTAGCCAAGGCCTCATGCAAAGACTAAAAATAAGATTTTTTCAAGGCCTCGTGCCAAGACACTAGTTTGTCTCATGAGATCTACTTATGCATCGAGGAGCTATAGCGGGCTCCACCCGTCACTTACTAAGTCAAAAGAATTCATTATATGAATAGTTTTAAACATAACATAAACATTTGTATTAAAACTAGCATACGAAATGTCAATACATTATCCACAAACCATGAATGGTATAAAAATAGCACATCCACAATCAAACATAACTCATTTGATACACTATGGAAGATTGTATTGTATCATATTAACCTCAATCGATAATTGTGAAGGAAATTGACATAGATGAAAATAATCATCAAAATAATTAGAGTGAAATATCCCCCTTTTTCTTGAAATCATTTAAAAGTCGCACTATTTGTCAGGAATCCATTTAAAATAGATTTTAGAATCAATGCTTCACATACCACTTTGAAACTTTTAAAAGGAATTTTCATTTGGAAACATTAATGTCCATTTAAATAAATCCTTAAAACCATTTTTAAAACATGGACATTAATGATAAAGATTTAGAATAATCAATATTTAAAACATTTTAAAATGACATTTTAGTTAGAGTTCCCAACCAAAAGAGAGACAGTTGAATAAAAATAATTGAGGAAATAAAAACATTGTAATGTCATGATAATAAATGGATTTATGATATATTATGTCAAAGTATATTATATACACCATATAAAAGTGAATTGGTGTATAAAAATAAACGAGTCTCAATGGAATGTAAATTGAGATGAAATCTCTCATAAAGGCGGTATCCTTAGTTTAAGGATAAATCAACGACATAATTATGAGTGAAAAATATAACTTCACTCAATATGATTGGATATTCAGTGTAAAACAATCAAAGGACATTCACACATATTCTTGTAAAAACAACACCAATGAATTGGATGTTTAACTCAACAAATCGTGTTTGATTAAAAATTACTCTTATCAAGTTCATACCGATGAATTGATAATTTATCAATGGAGTTATTATGTGTATCAAAATTATATCCACAGAAATTGTATTGGAATTTATGAAATAATCAAATGAACAGTGATTCTACACATAATCATGGAGTAAAATAATCAATGAAGTATGCATAAAGACGAATGAGTGGAAATAGAAAGTTCAAATTCCCTTATTGATTTGGTAACATAAAAAACATACACCCATGAAAGAAGGATCATACAATGATGATGTAAATATACATTAATTAATGTATATTACACAATGAATACAAAAATGGGAAGTACACACACCACATGTAATAAATAAGTGGTGAACAATGGAATTCTCACGGAATTTAAAGTGAGATAAGAAACCCCATACATATTACTTTTGTCTTTGGTTGAAGGTAGGTTAACCTTATATATAATTTTTAAATAATTTTTATTTATTTATAAAAGAATCTTTTACATTAATATGATATCATATATGATCTTTTAACATTGATTTGATAATAATATCTTAGTATTATCGTCATTTTGGGTGTTAACTTACTCATTTTACTTTATATTCTTTGTTACGTAATCCGTTTTTGTTATGGATCGGTTTTATAATATTAATATCCAGAATTATATCAAGCACTTAAACATTATTTTTAATCATAAAATGATTATTATACTTGAATGGATACAATGGAGAATGAATCTCATCGCGTTCATGGAGACGGTAGTCCGTACGTATGCACGAGTGTCAATATCATTTTTTGATATTAAAATAATATATAATTTGATGGTATATCATATATACAGAATAATTATCATGTTATATTTATTATTTACATGAATTTAACATCATTATTATACCCATCCAAATAATTATTTATTGAATGACAATTACACCACGACGTGGAGACGGTAAGTCGTACGTACGCACGTATGGTGACTTACCATTCAAAGGATGGATAGAATACTGAATATGGTCGTACAATATTTATAATAACATCACAGTATATAGAAGATACTGGAATAATTATTTTAGAATATAAATAACAATGAAAGAAGAAGTTGAAGCAGAAAGGAACTTGAAACAGGGTGGTGAAAACATTACCTCTTTTTCGGGTTCTTCCTTTTGATTTGAACAAAAGGGCTACATAGATTGGATTTATGATCAAAATAAGGCCACTAGGTTGTAGTGAGAGAAGTTTACAGAGTATTTGGGCAGGGTTTGGCCGATCCAAAAGGCTTTGAAAGTGTGAATTACTGAGAAGGGGGAGTACCATTTTATAAGAGGGGTGAGGGGCACCTTTGGAAAAGCTAAAAATATTATTTTATAATAAATTCATATTCGGTT
The DNA here is from genome assembly GCA_963277665.1 of Viscum album. Lineage (NCBI taxonomy): Eukaryota > Viridiplantae > Streptophyta > Magnoliopsida > Santalales > Viscaceae > Viscum > Viscum album. The sequence continues at coordinate 1,573,209,613 of OY728121.1, read as the reverse complement.
TCTCATGGATACAATAGAGATTATTTAATGTTTAAGGTGGGTATGGGTCTAAAATCACTCAAAAAATAGAATTTATAAAGGTTTGGGTCATTATATTAATCTTATCTTTAAGTATTAACTCTTAGTTAATTAGTTTCACTTTTACAATGTCTCTTTGTTTTTTTATATTATATTGTTAATAAACTTAATATATACATCCAAGATACCCTATAGTGGTACATTAATGATAAAACTATCATGATAGATGTATCTTGGTAGAACATTAGATTTTTAGGAATTGAATATAAATTAATAATATAATATTGGTTTTAAAAACCCCTTTATGTCAATTTTGACACTATTGGGTATTTTGTTTTTCATAAATTCATAGAAGTATTATTACTTCGAAAACAATTTATATAATCAATCATAATATGTCATATTAACCTATAAAATCAGTGAAATCCGTAAAAAGTCTCAACTTACATTTATTTGGATATTTAAAATATCAATTTTTTTAATATTTCATTAATTAGTTAATTACTGCATCACCATTGTGTCATTAATAAACTAAAATATTTAATGTATAAAAATAATAAATAAAATCCCATTATGTATTAAATCTTCTTATCTTTCTAATGAATATTTAAAATCGAATTTATCTTATGTATACCCCTATATTGAAAATGTTTTAGTATATAAACATTGATTTAAACTCTTTTAAGTCTTCTTTGAATTAAATAATAATAAATGTCCTAATCTAATACAAGTGGACCTAAATGATAAAATTCTACTACAAAGGTTGTTTTTGGTCGAGATAAACTTTTCCAATAGAATTAAGAAATGTGTTAGAGTAATATTAATATCATTTTTACCCTTAATTACCCTATTTACTTTTAACCGTGGTAAATAAAAGTAAAAAGTTATTATTAACAAAAAAGTATTTTCATCTCTTTGACCCCACATTTTACTCCTTGATATTAACCGTGTCTCTCAGATTTTAGAAATTCCACTCACAGAAGCGGTAAAATTATGTATTATGAAAAATTCAGTTTTTTAACTACCACTTAGTGGTTTCACTATTCATCAAAAAGTGAAAGTTTCCAGAAAAATACTAAAAATTAGGCCTAAGCTATATTTCATATTATTAATTCAAAAATGATGTCTATATTACCAAATTCAAAACATATCAGTTGCATTAATTAATTTAAAAATTAATTCCCGTCTTCAAAACAAATAGCGTGTTTTTAAGAGATAATAACTATCAAAAGATTGACACTTGTTTATGTCTGGGTTAAATGTGAAATTACATCCAATGACCAACATTGTATTAAATGGTAAAAAGATATTCTAAATATACTTTAAAACCACTCAAATTAATAATTTATCACTATTAATTATTTCGATTAAAAATGATGTTTTTAATTAAAATTTACTAATTTTCACTATTCATCAAAATATGAAAGTTATCCGAAAAGTACCAAAATTTCACCCTATGCTAATTTAGATATTGAGAATCAAAAAAATGAAGTGCATTTCGAAAGATAAAATTTATAAATTTTCAAAAAGTATTTATTACTATTCATAACGGATAGTTTGATTGGTTGTCGTGTGTTTGAATCTCGAAGTTGCGTACAATGCACGCCATTTCATTATACAAAGGGAAACGTACCGTGGAAGCAAGGGGTGTTACATTCTCCCCTCTTTCAATAAATTGCTCCGTCACAATTTTTTTAAAAATTGGGCTTGAGAATATAATTTAAAGTCCCACATTGGAAAAAGAGTCAATAAAACTATCACATTAAAAGAAAGGAAGAGTGGTATAAAGGTCACCAAAGATAACCCATAATAGGATTCCATGTAGAAAAACATGGATATGGATGGTAAACTAAGTGTTAATTTCTGATGGAGAGGGATAGAAAACATGATCAAGAGAAAGTTAACAATAAGAATATCATAAACTTGTGTTGGGACAAATGGTCATTAGTCTCCCAATAGGAAAAGTAAACGGACAACATTTTTTGTTTTAAGTTACATTACATAAGTACGAGGAATTCATTTATGATATTGACTAAGAACATAAAGAGATATACTTAATTTTTATGTAGAGTTTCATTCTTTAATAAATTTTTTCCAGTAACTAATTTTTTGAACAAAGTGTATTCAAGAAGACATGGTCACAATGGAAGAGCTAGAATAAACTTCTATTAAAATACATGATCCACGTAGGGTAAACTATATATTTACCTTGTCTTTAAATATTAATCAAAACCATAATGGTTAGTATAATATCTGATGATCCCCCAAATGCGTATTCCATTATAGAAAAAAACACTAATCTTAATTTCTAAAACTATACCATCAATACCCCAAAGTTAAATATATACCATTCTATAATCAATTGTCCTTAAAATCCTTCAATATAATCCAAACTAATATTGAAACCCAAAACTTATAAGAATGTAGTCTTCCACGTTAAATTGTATCTCCAAATGACATTAATTACTCTTAAAGTCAAATACTTAAAATAAATTAACCTAATCATTTCAATAAATAACCCAAATCATTATAAATACACAATAAAAACAAAGATAAAAACCCAACATTACTCCTCAAATGAAATCCCATACTATTCTATTTTTCTTTGGAATATAGTGTTCACAACAAAGTGAACAAATTCCAAAATAACATTTATCACTTAATCACCAAATCATTTTCCTATACTAAGGGTATTCATTTGACAAGACATAAAATCCCAAATAAAATTATTATTGATCAATAAAATCATTTAACTAAAAATAATAGTCACACTAACCAGGGACATCATGTAGTCCAGTGGTAGGTGATAAATCCCAATCTCACTTTGGTTATGGGTTCGATTCCCACATCTTTGTCCGACGCGATGGGTTGTCACACGGTCTGCGTGTTGTCCTTTTTCAAAAACTATATTTTATAACATTACCAAAATGAGATAAATTCCTCAACATAACCATAACATAATTTAACCACAAATCATATCTCATACCTTGAATTTTCATCCCAAATTATAATAACTTATAATTTACTCAAACCCAACGATCATATAATACCAAATGGTTATTTATAACTATATCCAGAAGAGAAAAGATAATTCTTCCTCAAATATCATTCTCACATGGAAAACTGCAGGGTTAAAAATACAAGAGAAAATTATTCCAAAGTAAACCTATCAACAAGGAGCACTAATACTTTTTAAACATTTCTCCAAAAATTTATTTCCTCATTGCTTCTTCTTTGACCAAGAAAATATCCTATGGAATAGGGCATTCACTTGGGTAATGTCCAGGTCCCCTACATTTAAAGAAAATGACTATAAATCGATTCTTTGGACCATTTTTATCTTCTTACATAGTAGTCTTCATTTTTCATCGGTAATTATTCGCTTTATATCCTTCATTCCCGCACGTAATGCATTTCTTTGTCCCATTGAGATACTTTTCTGGGTGTCTCCTTCCACATTTCCTTCATGATGGAAATTGAGGATTCCTTTCTCCATGGTCTCCACTGCTGGAGCTCTTATCATTCATCATCATTCTCTTCTTTGTTAAGTCCAGGAATTGGTTAATATATATATTGTTGATCATATTTTTGGAAAATTGGTTTGGCATAATGATGATATCATTTAATCCTATCAACATTCCATTTAGTTTCTCATTTTCACCCCGGTTCCCACCTTGTACATCATTCTCATAGTCACTATGACTTCTTTGGAATTAAGCCATTGACTAAAACCAGAAAGCATTATGTGAGTAATAGTGTTCATAAAATCATTTAGAGATTAACATGTCACCATATTATCAATTTAAAACACATTAGGATTAACCAAGGTCATTTACTCTCATCTTATATATATAATACTTCTAATCGGTTTGTAATGAAAATGTAAATTATCATAAGCATATCCCTCGGGTGTGTCGTAACCAAGAGTGCCACACGACCCGTTGTTATGCAGCATTTCCCATTCGAGTATAGCTCAAAGCGGTGTTTTTGGGTTTTACCCATACGTACATCTATGCTAGAGCCGCCTCTACCTGCTCGTATCCAGACAGGGATGTATTGCTTGGAAAACTCACAAAATCTCTACAATACCAAAATTCAAGGATGTTATTGTATATTAATCATCAAGGTTCATCTTAGGTCTACGTGCTCTAATCAGAGTTTATCTAAATCTAACTTCCAAGGTTTGTACTAAACATCCTCTGATACCAACTGTAATGCCCCGACCCTAGATACCTAGATTCGGTGCATTATTACATAACATTGGCATAATCATAATAATGTTCAAGTCTCTAATGACTGATTAGTTTAGTAGCCTTAGAAACACTTGATATATTCATAAATTTTACATTATGTCAATAAGTGAAAAACTAAAACAACATATTGTCTTCATATCATCTCATACTATCCCTGCAGGTCACTCATAAAATACTTCTTCACATCTTGGGAAAAATAAAACATTGAAAGGGGTGAGCCCAGATGCTCAGTAAGGATAACAATATAGTGGAAACATTCATAAATAAACATAAAAATTTAAGGCAATGTATATCTAAAAAAACCATTTAATATTGAACTTCAACATAATATGGCAAGGATAAAATGAAATAGTTCTATTTACTTATTCACATAGATATTCTACTATTCGAATAATCACATGATAATATTAATAACCACGTTCATAGTGACAGAATGCATAATGCCAGACTATCATAACCACGTATCCAAGGTCTCGTGTCAATACTACAAATACGATTTTGTCAAGGACTTGTGCCAATACACTAGTTTGTCTCATGAGACCTACTGATGCATCGAGTAGCTATAGCGGGCTCCACCCGTCACTTACTAAATCCAATGCATTCCTCATATGAAAAGTTTGAAACATAACATAAACATTCATATTAAAACTAGCATTCAAAATTTCAATACTTTATCCACAAACCATGAATATTATAAAAATAGCACATCCACCGTAAAAAATAACTCATTCGATACAATATGGAAGATTGTATTGTATCATATTAACCTCAATAGAGATTGATGAAGAATATTGACATAGATGAAAATAATCATCAAAACATTTAGAGTGAAATATCCCCCTTTTTCATGAAATCATTTAAAAGTCACACTATTTGTCAATAATCCATTTAAAATAGATTTTAGAATCAAAGTGTCCCATACCACTTTTAAACATTCAAATGGAATTTTTATTTGAAAACACTAATGTCCATATAAATAAATCCTTAAAACCATTTTTAAAACATGGAAATTAATGAGAATGATTTAGAATAATCAATCTTTAAAACATTTTAAATTGTCATTTTAGTTAGACTTCCTAACCAAATGAGAGACACTTGAATAAAAATAATTGAGGAAATAAAAACATTGTAATATCATGAGAATAACGGGATTAATGATATATTATGTCAAAGTACATTATATACACCATATAAAAGTGATTTGGTGTATAACAATAATGGAGTCTCAATGGAATGTAAATTGAGATGAAATATCTCATAAAGGTCGTATCCTTAGGTTAATGATAAATCAACGACATAATTATGAGTGAAAAATATAAATACACTCAATATTATTGGATATTCAGTGTAAAACAATCAAAGTTCATTCACACATATTCTTGTAAAAACAACACCAATGAATTGGATGTTTAACTCAACGAATCGAGATTGAGTAAACATTACTCTTATCAAGTTCATACCAATGACCTGATAATTTATCAACGGAGTGATTATGTGTATCAAAAGTATATCCACAGAATGTGTATTGTAATTTATGACATAATCAAATGAATAGTGATTCTACACATAATCTTGGAGTAAAATAATCAATGAAGTATGCATAAAGCCGAATGAGTGGAAATTGAAATTTCAAATTCCCTTATTGATTTGGTAACATACAAAACATACACCCATGAAATATGGATCATACAATGATGATGTAAATATACATGAATTAAAGTATATTACACAATGAATACAAACATGGGCAGTACACACACCACAGGTAATAAATATGTGGTGAACAATGGAATTCTCACGGAATTAAAAGTGAGATAAGAAACCCCTCACTTTGTACTTTTTCATTGGTCGATGGTTGTTTAACTTCCTGTATAGTAGTTAAATAAATGTTTTTTAATTATACAAGAGTCATTTACATTTATATAATATCATATATGATATTTTATCATTGATTTGTTAATAATATCTTAGTATTATCATCATTTCAGGTGTTAACTTACTCGTTTTCCTTTATATTCCTTGTTACATAATCCGTGTTTGTTATGGATAGGTTGTGTCTTATTCATATCCAGAATTATATCAAGTACATAAACATTATTTTTAATCATCAAATGAGAATTATACTTGAATGGACACGATGGAGAATGAATCTCATCGCGTTCGTGGAGACGGTAGTCCGTACGTACGCACCAGCGACAATATTATTATTTTGATGTTAAAATAATATATAATTGGATGGTATATAATATAGACAGAATAATTATCATGTTATATTTATTATTTACATGAATTACACATCATTATTATAACCATCCAAATAATAATTTATTGAATGGCAATTACACCACGACGTGTAGACGGTAAGCCGTACCTACGCACGTATGGTGACATGCCATTCAAAGAATGGATAGAATAATGAATATGGTTGTACCATATTTATAATAACATCACATTATATAGAATATACTGGATTTATTATTTTAAAATATAAATAACAAAGAAATATGTAGTTGATGAAGAAAGTAACTTGAAAGAGGGTGTTGAAAACATTATCTCTTCTTCGGGTTCTTCCTTTTGATTAGATCAAAAGGGCTCTTAGATTGGCTTTATGATCAAAATAAGGCATCTATATTGTATTTAGGGATGTTGAGAGAGTATTTGGTCAGGTTTTGGCCAAGCCAAAAGGCTTTGAATGTGTGAATTAGGGAGAAGGGGGAGTGCCATTTTATAAGAGGGGCGCGGTGAACCTTTGGAAAAGCTAAAAATATTATTTTATAATAAATTAATATTCAGTTTCTAATGGATCAAAATTAGATTACATAAAGTTTAAGGTGGGGATGGGTCGAAAACCACTCATAAAATATAATTTAGACTTGTTTGGGTCATTATATTAACCTTATCTTTAAGTATTAACTCTTAGTTAATTAGTTTCACTTTTACAATTTCTCTTTCTATTTTTATGTTATATGGTTAATAAACATACTATATACATCCAAGAGACCCCAAAGTGGTCCATTAATGATACAAATATCATGATATATGTCTCTTGGCCGAATATTATATTTTTAGGAATTGAATATAAATTAATAATATAATATTTGTCTTAAAAACCCCTTTATGTCAATTTTGACACTATTGGGTATTTTGTTTTTGATAAATTCATAACAACATTATTACTTCGAAAAAAATTTATATAATCAATCCTAATATTTTATATTAACCTAAAAAATTAGTGTAATTCATAAAAAGTCTCAAATTACATTTATTTTTATTTTTATAATATCAATTATTTTAATATTTCATTAATTATGTAATTACTGCATCACCATTGTGTCATAAATAAATTAAATTATATAATTTCTAAAAATTATAAATAAAATACCATTATTTAGGGAATATTTTTATATTTCTAATGAATATTTTCAATAGAATTTATCTTATGTATAACCCTATATTAAAAATGTTTTAGTAAATAAACTTTGATTTTAACTCTTTTAACTCTTCATTGAATTAAATAATAATAAATGTCCTAATCTAATACAAGTGGACCTAAATGGTAACATTTTACTAATAAAGTTGTTTTTGGTCGAGATACACTTGTCCAAGAGAATTAGGACATGTGTAAGGGTAATATCAATATCATATTTACCCATAATTTCCCTATTTACTTTTAACCGTGGTAAATAAAAGTAAAAAGTTACTATTCACAAAAATTATTTTAATCTCATTGAACCACATTTTACTCCTTGATATTAACCATGTCTCTCGGATTTTCGAAATTCCACTGATAGAAGCAGTAGAATTATGTTTTATGAAAAATTCAGTTTTTTAAGTACCACTTAGTGGTTTCAATATTCATCAAAAAATGAAAGTTTCAGAAAAATACCAAAAACTAGGCCTAAGCTATATTTGATATTATGAATTCAAAAATTATGTCTATTTTACCAAATTCAATACATATCAGTTGCATTAATTAATTTAAAAATTAATTCCCGTCGTCAAAACAAATAGCGTGTTTTTAAGTGATAAAAACTATAAAAAGATTGACAGTTGTTTATGTCTGGTTTAAATGTGAAATTACATCCAATGACAAAAATTGTATTAAATGGTAAAAATTTATTCTAAATATACTTTAAAACCACTCAAATTTATAACTTATCACTATTAATTATTTCAATTAAAAAATTTGTTTTTAATAAAATTTAGTAATTTTGACTATTCATCAAAATATCAAAGTTATCCAAAAAGTACCAAAATTTCTCCCTAAGATAATTTCAATATTAATAATCCAAAAATGAAGTCCATTTCTAATGATATAATTTATAATATTTCAAAAATTAGGTATTACTATTCATAATGGCTATTTTGATTTGTTGTGGTGTGTTAGAATCTCGAAGTTGTGTACAATACACGCCCCTGCATTATTCAAAGGTAAACGTACCGTGGAAGCTTGGGGTGTTAAAAAGACATTCATATGGTTGAACAAGCTTTTGGAACCTTCATCGCATGGCTATCATTTCTTGTAAAAAACATGTCGAATATGAGGTATCCATTTCCAATATATTTTTCAACATGGGCCTTTATCATTTAATGAAAAAGGGTCTAAATCGATGAATGTTATTTTAGAATGACAAAGAGAAGGGGGTGAAACTAAATATCATCTCAAAACTATCTTAAGGATCAAACAACTAATTTAATACATCTACTAAGAGAACATTCCCCATTCCCATTCTATATCCACATTTAATATCATTGCAAGATCATGTGGATATAATGTTGATAGACCGAAATACTCACATAGTTGATTTTGAAAAAAAAATATGTATGTAGAGGAAAAATCGGATTTCATTAGTGATGAAAATGTAAATGAAATTCCTCAAGTATGAATTCCTAGTCTCCTCAGATATAAATGTATTCATGGGCTATTTTTTATGATTTGTTTTTACAAAATATGATATATTATGATAATTATGAGTAAATACATTTCATATTTTTCACAGGCATATATATGAACAACAATTGAATGGATTTCCCCATGAATTTTTTTTGGACTCATTAGTCCTCACATTACCTCTTCAAACGAAGAAATAGATTCTGATAATGAGGCTACAATAATTTCAACCCGACTCAAATAATTTGAAAAAGAAATTATGGATGAGAATCACTTTTTATTCAAAAGATGTAGGGGTAAAGCACTACAAGTTAATCTTATCAACTATATTTTCATTTATTTCATTACATATTTCTTTTTGGGTTTTTTGGCAGTATGGTATGTTGATTGCATTCAATTTGTATACTCCAAAATTTATTTTCTAGATTCAATTCATGGATATTCAAAAATCGACCACACATTATGGCGTTAGTTGATTAATAATACACTAGATCCAACATTGTAGAACATAAAATCTAGTTATATATTTTTTATTATCTTTTAATAAGGATTCTATAATGATAGGGTGGTGTATCAATATCATCTACGTCATGGAATGAATCCAGGGCCTAATGACAAGAATGACTACAATATCTACAACTGGAAAAGTATCCTGGTATAGATAATAACATTTCACTATCCAAACACATATAAAAAAAATTACTTATTTTTCTAGATGTTTCTACAATGTCCAAAAAAACAAATGGAAAGGGCTATGGTTATTATGTTCATAAATTTATGAAGGAGATCGTATTTCATCAACAAACTAGCATCCCTGAAGAGAAATTTTCAAAAATAATTATGAGTTCATTTAAAATAATTATTAATCCTTTGTGTATTTCTATTTTTTTAGTATGTCCATGACTGTTGCAAAATCTCATATTCACAAGATGATATAGATGTTTTTTGAAATGAATGGGCATCATACATGATGGAAGATTGTAAACAAATTGGATGAAGGTGAATTCCTACTACTTATATTATCCTTATATGATCATTCATATCTCCCTTTTCTACACTTATTGAGACAATATGATCACCCTTTATTATGTTTTATATCCTTTGGTTATGAATAATGGTTTTAGTAATGATTTTTCTTTCTGGTAAAGGATAACATAATTAGAGACTCTTATGAACTAGTTCTTTATTTTTTTGTGTTTCCAAAATCATTAGACCTAATATTTAATGGCATTGATCATTTATATTATATATTTTGGAAATTTAGGTAGTAGTATCTACAAATGTAGTGTGTTGGAAGAATATTGGTTGTGCATCACACAAAAAATTAAAAAAAACTAAGGATACTTCACTACTGTTGGTTAACTACCTCTTAACAAATCATCTGATCTGAACTTCTGATCTGGCATCCCTGTGATGCTCCCATCCGACACCATCTCTATGATATCATCATTTAGAATTCACTTTTCCTTCTCTTCATGTACCCATTTAGTAGTTAAATGGGTACAAGAAGTGATGGAAAAGTGAACGATGAATGATGATATCATAGATATGGTGTCGGATAAGAGATTCATAGGGATGCTGGATCGGATGTTCGGATCAGATGCTATGGTAAGCGGTAGTTAACCAATAGTAGTAAAGTGCAATAAGAATCATTAGTTTTTTTATTATCTTACATCAGGACCAAAGAATCCATTTGGAAATATGTAAATGTAATGTTACGATATTATATGTCTATTTTAGTGAAAAATTATATAATGAAACATTGAAATGATTTTCATTATTCCTTATAGGGATTGATTATTTTAGAAGATTTTTCTAATTGTGACATGGCTTTTCAAGAAGTGCAAGGACATTTTGTCTGCTCAATCATAGCGGTAATGGAAAATCTATTTCACTAATGACACAATATTTTATAGCTCTATGAGATCTCTTATGTTTTTTCTCATCTTCACATAAGCATCTTCATGTTATCGGGTTATATAAGCTCCTTTGTGTGAATGATTCATGTGAACTAATCGTGTGATCTAATCACATGATAAAATCACATAAATAAAAAACATAATCAATTAAGGTAACTCACTTTAACCATGATTAATGTATTCTTGTCTTATTTACATGGTCTCCTAAAGCTTCAAGGGTTGTGTAATTGTATAAATCTCCCAGGTTCATTTGATCATGTGATCCTATAATGGTCATGTGATCACATGAATTTGAAATAGTCATTCACTTAATATGATATTTCTAATTTTCCATGTGTCCTTTTCTTAATCAAGTCCATTTTTAACCCCAAACCCTCTAGTTTCATAATTAATTAAAATTTTCTCTTTCTTATGACACAAATGAATTCAAGAAATAAAGCTGAGGAAGCTATATTTTATTGGACTACAACAGTCGATAGAGTGAATTTAGACCAATGAAATGTTATTTAGTCCACTCATGAGCAACATAAAAGCATGATGGGAACCAATATATTGGTTTTTTAATTTTCTAATTAGTTTCCATTATTTTTGGGAGGGGGGTTGTCCAGAAGGTAGGGTTTTCTATGATTGGGGGAGTCCAGGTGGGGAGGGAGGTGTCCAAGAGGGATGATGTGTCCAGGAGGGAAGGGGTTCTCCAAGTGTGAGGGTCGGTGGGGGAGTCCAGGAAGGTGGGGGTGACTAGGAGTGAGGGGTGTCTAGGAGTGGGGGTGTCCAAAAGGTAGGGGGTGTTCAGGGATGTTTCCCTGATTGTGGCATCTAAGAGGGGAGGGAGGGGTGTTTCCAGAAGGGAGAGAGTGTCTAGGAGGGAGGGGTGTCTAGTTGGTTAGAGAAGGTGGGGGTGTCCAGGAGTGGGGTGGGGTGTCCAGGAGGGGATGGATGTGTCCAAGAGGGAGGGGGTTTCTAGGGGGAGGGGCATCGATGTGGGAGGGGATATCCAGGTGGGAGGGGGTGTCCATGAAGGAGGGGTGTCCAGGGGGTGTCTTAGAGTGGGGTGTCCAGGAGGGGTGTGTCCAGAAGGGAGGGGTGTCCAAGATGGAGGGGGTGTCCAGGTCGAGATCCATTCAATCCCATTCAATACTGATAATATACAATGGGTAGATCACTTCTATATTGTCATGAAGTGGGTTTGTAGTGAGTCATCAATATTTCCAACCAATAAAACCAATTCCAAACCCATGTAAACGTCCAATAAATATATGTTCTAGTAAATTTTGAGCCCCACTATTTCTTATTTAATGCCATAAAGACCCAATATAAGAATCATTTACCTTTCTCAAATTATATTTCTAAGAAACACTCTTTTTCTCTACACAAACAGTGTAGTAGAATACACTATCTAGAAAAATTAATGATGATATATGAGTTTGAGGGATGGAATAATTTCTGATATTGAAGATTTGTGGGTACACTCTCAACAAAATCAATTTTGACCCTCAATCCTGGCATGTGGATAAAATCTACAGAATGAGATGTTTTTTTAACAGAAATTCAATTCTAGAAGATGTATCCCCACTACAAATATATATATATATATCCCTTCTCCCACATTCCTTAGGATTGGCATCTTCCGACTGTTTCATATGATCTCAATGTTTCTGATTTATGTGTTTTAAAATTATATTTTTGTTAATGTAATGTGAAATTTCATTCATATTCCTATAATATATTATTTTTTGGGGTTTTTCCTTGATTTGTTGAATTGTATCGCTTCAAAATCATGAAATTGCAGTACTAATCCATGTTCATGGATTCCCAGGGGAGGACACAAAGTAATACAAACACTTTTTCTAATTTTGAATATCTTATTCAATTTAGTGGAGGCCACAAATTTTATTCATGTTTGGTTGGAGACCAATAAATTTCTCTAATGGTCTTCATGTATCCTTATAACCTCATAAAATCCATTATCTACCCCTTTTTCTAGCTCTCGTAATACCCAATGTGATGGTGGAAGTAATGTACATAAAAAAGACGATGGGGTTGGGTGTAGTTAGATTATTAGTCTTTCATTATGGACATCAATATTCAAAACCATATAGGATTTTAAATTTAGTACACTTAAGATATTTTTAATATTATATATGATTTTATAATTTATATTAGTGAATGATGGTGTAAAAATAATATTTATTCCATTATCAAATAGGTGATGAAAATATAGTTAGATAAAGAAGGTTATTAGTGGGTATAGAATGGATCCATCCCTTTCAAACAGAAATCATTTTAGTAATGTTCAATACTTTATTTTAATTGTCTCATAATTTATTTCTAGGGGTTGTCCAAGGAAAGGGAGGGGGATGCACGGGGAGTGGTGTGGGGGATGTCCAGGGAAAGGGAGGGGTTGCAGGGGGAGGGGTGGGGGTTGTCTAGTGGGAGGGAGGGGGCTGTAGGTGGATTGGTGGGGGTGTTGTCCAAGGGTAGGGAGGGGGCTGTCCAGGGGGGGCTGTCTCGGGGAGGGGAGGGAGGGGGTCTGGCTTATCAAACTAAAGAACATGGAGGGAGGAGGTGTTCTGGAGGGAGGCATTAATCTGGAGGGAGGGTGGATGGGGGTTTCCAGGAGGGAGAGGGTGTCCAGGAGTGGGGGGAGTCCAGGAGTGGGGGTGTTTAGGAGGGGAGGTGGTGTCCGAGTGGTGGGAAGGGGGTTGTACAGGGGGTGGGAAGGGACTGTATAGGGAAATAGAGGGGCTGCTGGGGAAGGGAGGGGGGTTTCTAGGAGGAGGGAGGGGAGTTGCATTTGGATTGTTGTGGGTGTCCAAGGGTATGGAGGGGGATGTCCAGGGGTAGGGAGAGGGATATCAAGGGGGATTGTTTAGGGAGGGGAGAGAGGGATCCGGGCTAATCACACTAAATAACTAGTAGATATATAGAAAAGTGAATCTGTATGATCATGACCTATCTTATTGTGTAGGTTATAATCAGTCCCACTCTAAAACTGAGAAATACATACCTTCCATACCTTCAACAAGTCCGTATATAATGTATGGGGTCCTTGGAGAGGCATAAGTGGTGAGGGTCCATGCAGGGTTCAACCCGATGTCTGATGCAGACGTGCTATCCCTCATTCCCTTTGACCGAGCATGGGATAGTACAATCTTAGAGGACCCAAATATATGTAACAATTAGGTTTATAACCTATATATTATGGTGGTATCATTTAGAAAATGTTATAATTTATTCTAAAATTAAATATTCCTAGGAAATTGAATACACCCTCATGTATGGGTCTTATTGTATAAACTGTGGAGATTCCTCCATTTTTTATTATAAATAAATGAATCCTTTGGGATTCCATCTTTTTATTGAAATTTCTTCCTCTAATTATATCATCCACGTAATCTTAACAAAATTATATTTATAATTCAATAAATCATGATTATCCTCTTCTAAAATATTAATCCAATCCAAGGAAATATAGACATATAAAAGATTTAATAGATAAAAATTGACATTTTATTAATGTATTAATTTATATTAATGTTTAATTTATTTCATTATTGTATTACTAATATAATAACTATTATCATATATAGTTAAAAAATTCCGGAGTTCGAATGATTTTTTTGGAAACTAATGTCTTGGATGATAATTTTTGAGAGGGGATCGCAGATGTAAAAACAATGAAATACTAATGTTTTTAACTATTAATTGTATAATTGTAATTGTAAGGATATTAAACATTATTTGAAATGTATAAATTAGTGAGTTTTTTGTATTCATGTTTTCATGTAAATATATATAGCATTGTTTGGGAAACTGTTGTGTGTGCTATTTTGTTCTTCTATGCTCTGTTTGTGTGTAGGTTCTTTTTGTGCTATGTGTGCAGGTGATGTCTCAGGTTTGTAGGCGATCTGTGGGTGTAGGGATTGCTCAAGAAACTTGGCCTTTATCATTACTCAAAATATTACTGTTATAGATGGCCCTTTTCAGTGATTTTTTTAGTATGGATAAAGGTGACAAATTTTTAGTGATATTTTGAGAGCTGAGAAAGGGGACCCCCCCCCCCATTATCTTCTCTGTGATTAACAGTTCTTTTCTAGTGCTGTTAAAGTCAGTTTTTAGCACTCTTAAAATCCTTATTTTTATTAGGGAACATTCAAATTAACCATTTTTTTCATCTAATCTACACTCATTACTTGTTCCATGTGTTATGAATATATATCATTTACACCATGGATATGGTGATCAGTTACTATGCATAGTGGAATATGTCATGTTCCATATCTCACTATGGATGATAATTTAACAAACCATTACATCACATATACCTTGGATCCTTGGCTTATTTAGTCCCATAAAATTCAATTTTTAGGGGCATATAATCGTAGTCCCAATCTCTAAATTGTTCTTTATAGGTGTGGGGTTTAAGGAATTAGTCTATCCTGACCCATGTGCATAGATCCTCATGTCCAATACCCAAAACTACAATTATATGTGCACATAACTATTTATCTATTTACCAAATATAACATATCACAAAATATACACAACAAATACAAATAACATATATAATTACATTTCATACAAAATATTAGTGATCATCAATACTTAACCGATTAATACATTTACCACTAATGTAGCATGGTCCATTTAACCCATTTCACTTTCTATACATTGTAACATTTTATACAATCAACAATTACCATACAATAACATGAGTTTGATAATCTAAATTATCCTTTATAAAATAATTTATCACATTCATTAATGTATAAGTATTCACCCGTTTAACATTTTCATCATTTCACATTCACTGAACCACTTATAAAATTGAAAAAAAATCTATACATCATTTTGAAGAATCACAACATTTTATCCAACACATTAAATATTAAACTAAACAACATATTGTCCCACTATCAATCTCTAGATGAATCTATCAATATTAGAATTTAGATGAATATACATATCAATATGTTTATTATAGTAACTAGGTTATCCCATTTTAATTATATTATTAAAATTAAAATTTTCCGTGTTCGAGAATATTGAAACACCCCATGGGTGTCCCTAAAGTTGTCTAGTCAACCTTAATGAATCCCATGAAGATAAGGACTTATAAAATAAAAAATTTATCCAATAAATTTTCAAAAATAATTTAATGTCACAAATTTTAAAAAAAAACAATGAACCTTTAACACAACCACACATTAACAAATCAACTTCAATAAAATGAGATATAACATTTACACCACCTACATCGAATATTTAGACGAAGGATTTAATAAACATCTACATAGATCTTGATTTAAGCACCATTGGAAACCCAAACCCATGATCTACTTAATTGTTTATCATTGGATTGACTGATTGTAGATTTAAAGAACATAAAAATAGTATGATTTCGCAATCTAGTAATGTTATATTTCTCAATAGGGGATCTATGAGCTTGAATAATTTAATGCATCATGTTATTGTTGATTCTACATTGGATTCTGAGTATATAGTGGATTGTGATGTATCCATTTAATCTTTTTTGATGTAGAAAATTTTCTCAAATCATAATAGGGTACCTAGCAGTAAACATATTATCATATTTTTTTGTCATAATACAGAATAAGTGGCTCTTGTAAAATATTTACGGTCGCAATGAATGATAAAGAATTTACATCTGATATATCACCTCTTTAGAGGTTTTTCCTGGAGGGTTCAAGTTATAGTAAGGATATTTTCTGTATATGAATTAATTATGGAACCCTTCACAAAATTATTATATCATAATAAGTGTGAGTATCACGTTTGAGATAATGCATGGAAGGTGGTTATAAGTCTGATCTAGATCAAGTGGGAGTATGTTGGGGTTAGTTTCCTTAATACAATTTTTTTAATGTTATGATAACTTTTATTAATTTTTTAGAATATTAATAATCTCTTTATCACATTATGATTTTTCTTCATATGGAATTATATATGGTTATTCCCCAATAGTATATTCCATACTAAAATGTCATAGTTGTTCCCCACTATAATGAGAACCTATAACATCAACGTTAGTAAGGAAAAATATATGTTATATCACTGGATTAATTCATTTGAGGGAGAAAAATTGATTCATGCTATCCTTGGTAGAGAATCATATGAATTTTAGGGAGATTTTTAGGGTGTATTCCCTGGGTAATATATAGTGTATGATATTATGAGAAGGCGACCCATAATTAGTAAATACATATTTTATTTTTTCATTGGGAATAACAATTTTTTGAGCTATGTACATATAAATAGACATTAATATTATTATTAATGAGTTATATATGTTTTGTAATAATATATATTGGAGAAATAATTGATCACATATGTTCATGGTTATGATGCATATGATGGATGTGTCATGGGTAAAATTGGGAAGGGATTTTTCAATACATTTCATTAATGAAACGTTATATCTTGAGAACTTTTATTTAAATTATATAGGTCAATAAATATATAGTCATGGTTTTTTATGGTCATATCTAATTTCAATTATGTTAATGAAATTGACATCAAGGACATTGGATGATTGCACGATCTAGAAACCTTCATGATTAGAGATATCATGATAGAGGAATTATTACACAATGTAAGAGTTTTAGGATGTATTACATCATTTATGCACTGAAATATTTCAATATGGGTTCCATGGATTGTTTATAGACACTATGCATGGATATTAGGCTTCTTCGCATAATTCTTTTGAGAAAGAGTCCAAGAGGGTCACACACAAACTATATATATATATTCCCAGTTAAATAATTAATATTTATTTACTATTTATCAACTTTAGTAAATATTATTTTTTAATTTGTTTACTAATTATTCATTTTTATAGATTCTATATATTTTTCACCAGTTATTCGAGAAAATATTAGGGGATTATAATATTTAACAAAGATATATTTTTCTTTAAGATAATATAAATTTTATTTTTTGTTAGATGAAAATAAAGTGATATTTTGTTATTAAATAAAGAGTAATTATTTAAAAAAATATTAATATTTTTAGAAAATGGAAGACTATGTCAAATGTTATAATGAGAAATAAGATATATTGAATATTATTTAGAAAAATAATATATAATTTAATTAACCAGTTTTGTGAATGTCATGAAATAATAATTCTATAATTATTATAGTCATGGGGTTTTGCATGTATTAATCTATTAATAAAGGGAAAATATTAAATTATTTATTTTTAATACAATTGGAATATAAACCAAGTTATAATGTTTTTTCATTCCAGTGAAAATAATTTTTTTTGTGAACAACGACATCTAGATTGAATCCTCTCAAGTCATTGAGAGATACCTCTCCATGAATGAACTAGAGAAATTTGTGGAAACATTCTCCAAATTTCAATATCATGTCTTAATATATCAATTAGAGTAATTTGGAATCGATTCTCAAGGAGATAAAATGAGAAAGATGAAAGAGATATGATCAATCAGGGTATCACCTGAATATTTTGGCAACATTGTTTGGAGCTTTATGGACCAAATATGGATCACATATAGAGGAAATATAAAGTTAATAACTATAAATAAATGATGTTATAATGTATAACTATTAACATATCTATAAATAAATAAATAATTTCATGTAAGATAATTCAAAAATTCATTAATTAATTGTAAATAATATTACATGATCACGTGCTTTGGTTCTAGGGAATATATATTGTATATATTCTTTAATTTATTTTCACTAATCAAGAAATATATCTTCAAGTAAATCTAATATTTTACATCAATCATGAAAAAGATCCATGCTGGGATGGAGTCATTTGATACTACTTCTAGCCCCCAAAACCAGATGAATTAGATTAATAATTTTGAATAATAGAATGGTTAAAACTCCATAACACGCTGGTTTTTTCATTTAATCTTGTATAAAAAACCTAAAAACATAACAAATACCATTTCAATCATAAAAAAAATATTAATTTTTTTCAACAATGGGGGATCTATACTAGATTACTCATCGAAGAAAGAATACCACCAATATAAGTAGTTGAATTCATGTGAAAAAAAATCATCTCACTTGTTCAAAATTAAATTCGGAAAATGAGAGCTCCCTAAAATCACTCATCTCAAGAATATGTAAATTTATTTACATAGGATCACTCATCCATATAAAAGTGAAGGTTCAAAATTTTTGTGAGATCTCATATTTTATTCCCTATTATAATGTGTATTATAATCATGTGGTTGTTGTGGGGTTTTAGTGGTTGTGCGATGGTATGAATATATTGAATGAAATTGAGGAAAAAAATTTGAGAGATCAACTTGGAAAATATATTCATATTTCATGAAATGAGACATGTTAGGTTATTTTAATCATTAATTATAGGGTCATGAATGTTTTGATAATTATAATAGAGAGGGAGGTTGAGATAATTAAATTAGGATTAAATTTTGAAACATGTAAAAACCTCAATAATTATACCAAAGAATCAGGAAACTGTGATGAATGTGATATATTTACCTTTTTTGTTCATTTGATTCTATTTTTTCGACAGCTTTAATTGGAAGAAATCACACACCCAGTTACTAACCCTTCATTGATCTCATCTTGAAAATAATTGTAATTTTTATTATAAGATCAAAATTTTAGGAATATATATTTTTCACCTTTCTATGAGAGAACCCATTTTTTATTATTTAATTTTTTTTGTTTTTTCATAATATAAAAATATTTTAATATCATTTTTAAAATAGGATAAAAATAGAAATTCATTCCCATAAAAAATAGATATAAAAAACTCTCCCACAAATATAAATGTATTACTTATTACTTGAATTTAAAGAAATAATGGAAAATAAATTAATATATTCATAGAATTAAATCCACTCCCCCAAAAAAATTACATAAATTATGAAATAAAAATCAATGATGATGTTGGGTGGGATAATATTTTCAAATTGTTATATTGTTATAAAAAACGTTTTTTCGAATGATCAATGAGTTTTTTTGAAAGGATGATCAATATAAGGGTAATGGAAGCCTATTTGAATATTTCCACACAAATGATATTTAAACATTTCCCCTGTCAAAATAATGAACACCAATGTAAGAGATTTGGATCCATGTTCCACAAAGTCATGAAAAAACTGGGTTGAATGAAATTGAGTATAAAAATATGTTCATTAGTGACCATATAATTAATTATTTCTTATCCACACCATTTGGGTAGAAAAAAATATCAAAATAATTTTATTATAAAATTTGTTTTTTGTTGAAACTGATGATGTTTAAAATTTTGAAATGAAAATAAAATATTTCTAAGAATAAAAAATCAATTTAATCAAACAATTTTTTCCTAAAAATTGAATGGTGGGTAATATTTTCAAAATTTTAATGGAAAAACACAAACATATATAATAGAGTGAAAATTAATATTTTTCATATAGAATTTGGTAAATATAGGTGATAAGATTAGCATAAGAAAACATGAATATGAAAATGAGAGAAAGATAGTGAGATATAGGGAGAGAGAGAAAGGTGGAGGAAGAATAAAGGGTTAGTGTAGCACACCCATTTTGTGGTATGTAACACTTTTTATGCCTTTTTTTATGTTCAATGTTGTTGTGTAATGTTTGTGAGAGTTGGTATGGTTTTTTAATGATTTGGAAATGTTTGGAAGCTTTTTAAGGGTGCACAGTTTGAGAAAAGTATGGGGAAACCATGCATAATCACCTGGTAACTGTGCAACTACATATAGTGGGACTTTTCACAGTTTTCACACAATTTGTATAATAGTTTGAGGGGGCCATTCGAGGTAACCTTCAAGGTAGTAGCATTTGAATGATTACCGAATGGTTTTTATAACCATACCAGCTCACCATGCGTGATGGAAAAAATGTTTTTATAAAAATCAGCACCACTAGGTATTTTTCCTATTTCACTCATTTCCTATCACACTAAAACTCTTCAGGGGATTCCTTTTTCTCAATAGTTATAAGAACTCTCCCACCACTTTGGGAATCAAATTTAAGGTGTTTTTTGGATGTTTGATGGTGGTTCTAATCAGGTTAGTCTCCCCTCTTGGTCACTTGTGTTTTTTCTCTAGATATACTCTTCCCTCCATCTTGGTTTTCTAGATCTACTCCCATTTCATGTAGATAATGGGTTTGGGTAGCCTAAAGTGATAATTTTATTCCTTTTTTATAATAGTTAAGGGGATCAAATGTGGTTTTAATGGTACATTCTCTCGGATTTGTGGTGTGGTCACTTGTGAGTCAATTTTGATGGAACACTAAGGTAGGTGGCTTCTCTCTCTACACCATTTTGCTATAACTTGTATCCTATTATGCTGTTAAATTATTTTCCTAGAAATTAACTGTGAAAAAGTTGTGCCAATCCAGGTGGAACAAATTTTAGGATGATTTGGGTATTTTGGGTAAGGTGGGATACTATTTTAAATGGGATTTTTTCATGTGATTTGGAAATGTTGATTTCAAAATTGACCATTGTTTGAATTATGTAAAATGTTTTATAAAAAATTAATTTCAATAATATTGTTGTTTTATTGAAATATTATTTGGCATGGAAAAGGTTTAATGTGTGCTGTCAATTTATGGGTGATTTATTGAATTGATTCAGCCTTTGTTGGAGATTGTTGTGTGCATAATTTGTGGATTTGGTGTTCTTTAAGAATGTTGGTTGGTTATGTATTATGGATTGTGTTTAATGTGAGTGAAGGGCATGAAATGTACCACTATTTAAGGTGATGGATAGTGTATTTAAGGGACACCAGTATGTATTAGTGGTCGAGAAGGACCACTATTCTGTGAATTTAGGATATATCCATGGACAAGAAGTTCCACCGTGTTTTGTTTCCTTGTGTGTGTTTTTATACAAGAATAAAATGGTTGTGCCAATGTGTGTTGGTGAAATGACTTATGGATTGGGTTGTTGGATTTAAATTATTTTTTGTGGATATGGGTAAATTTTTCTTGGTAAGGGTGTGTTTTCTTGTGGTAATTATTGGAATAATTTTTTATATAAATTATTTTATATAATTTTTCTAACGGTTTTATCCTAGTGGAATGTGTAGGGAATTAATTTGGGGAACATGTGATGCTTTAGTGGGTTATGGAAATTGGATCATGGATCAAGGCTTGGATAGTGGAGTTGTGTCGTGGCTTTTGGGGTTTGGTTTTTTAGTCATTCTCTTTATACATGGATTAGGGATATTTTTGTTTTTTGTATTCGTATTTTGGTCATTATGTGTTTTAAAACCCTTATCACATGAATCATGTAGTTTCTATTTGTTATGACTGGTTTGGCTGGTTTCTTTTACCATAAGGGAAAATCATTACCCAAACTATTCTTAAATCCCTTATAATTTATATTCGTCCTTTGGAACCATGGGAACATCACTTAATTATGAGTATCATCTATGTTCCTTCTCAAGACAATTAGGAAGGTGTGGGGATATACATGTTGTATCAGTTTGTTCGGTCCTTGAATTTCAAGTGAAAGCATATGTTCAGTCATTTAGCATTAATTATTTATCATGGTGTTGAAATTAATTCTTGGTCAATTCATTTAGTTGGGATGGTATCATGGAATTTTAATGTTTAAAATTGGAATGATTAGAATAAACGACATAGCTAACCCTTTTATGTTGAACATCAAGTTACCAGGGAGATGGGTACATAAGTGTTTTGAAGACATTTATAATCATTAAAAATCTTATTATTGTGATTTTATCCAATAATATGATCATGAAAGGCATGATAGAAATGACTTCCAACTAGGATTCATATTTAATTGATTATAATGATTTATTTTGTGTTTTGATTTTGTTGATTTGAAAAAATATGGAAATTACTTTCAAATATGTGGATTTGAAATTGAGATGGTTGTGGTAATTTGAAAATGGGCTAATTTTCAAAACATAGTAGATTTTTAAAAAATAATGAAACATTTGAAATGTGAAATTTTGAAAATTATCATTGTGATAGTGGAAATTATATTTAATTTGAAATGATAATCCTTTTAATTCTATGGTAGGGACATTTATGGTTTTTTGTGTTGATTGAAATGGAACCTGGTAGGCATCATAGAGACCAACTGGAAGAGGCTATTGTAAATGTTGTTTCACCTGATCCAAAGGTGAACCAGAAGATACTATAGAGTATACTAAATGATTTCCAACCTACGGAATTTAGGAATAATGTGGATGAGCTGAAACATTTGGACCTTTCAGTTCTGTTTCAAAAGAAAAATCCACCCATATTAAAGGGTGATTTAGAGCCAAAAATGGTAGAAGCATGATTGAATAGAATAAATGGAATATTTAATTCCAAGAAACCCCAGTCTAGATGAAATTGAAAATTTAAATGTATGTGCTATAGGATCATTCCCATGAGTGGGGGGATTTGGGGGTCCATGCTATAACGAACCAAGGGGTGTCATGGGAGTGTTTTGAGGAATTGTTTAATAAAAAATTCTACCCTCATATGCTCATAAATAAGTGAACAATTTATTTCATCAGCTTGAAACAATGGAACATGTTAATAAAGTAATATGAAGCTATGTTCATGAACTAAGTGTGGTTTTCAGCTGAGGTGACTTATAGTACTACACCAAGGTAACAAATTTTTGAATTTGGGTTGAGGTAGGAAATTTTCTCTAAATTAACATGTTAGTGTATTAGAGATTTCAATGAAACTGTGAATAGAGAAGTAGTATATGAACATGATATATTTGGGGGAACAGGTGGGGGATGTATATTGGTACCCATATAAAATATTGGGAACTCTAACACTGGGTTGAAGATTAAGTGGGACACTTATTTCTAGGGTGGATTTATGGTTCAGAATCTAATGACAAAATCATTGAATCTTTCTCTGAAGCCTCAGAGTGAGCCTGGATGTTTTCATTTTGTCTCTATGGGACATATAAGAAGTGATTATAACATGAAAACTTGATCATGTCATAATTGTAAGAATATGGGGAATCATTCGTGGTATTTTTTTAATGCACTATGGTCTGGTATTTGTCAGACTCCCTAGGCATCACTTGCGTTATATTACCTAGTAGAGATGTGGTAGTAGAATACCCCTTTATTTCAGAACATAGTTATTCATGGTGATTCAAAGAATACAATGACACTTCGTCATGGAAATAAAGGGAATTGGGTGGAAAAAAGTAGTTTTTTGGAGCTGAAAATGTTGTGATGGATGATTAGTCAGGACCATCCATAATCTGATTTATAATTATTTAAAATTCTACCCTGATACAGGTTTTGATTTATACAGATGATTTCTAATATTTTATTACTTCACATGATATTTTTTTACTTGGTTTACTTGTGTAAATGATACACTTTGTTCTGAAACATCAAACTCCTCTTTCTCAAAGAGAGTGTTGAGCCTTCATGTGTAGATCATGGTGTTTGGTTATGGATGAGGTTGATTTTATGAAGAATTTGTAGTACTTGAGATGTATTCTTATGATGTAATCCTGGGAATGGATTGGTTGATGATGTTTAAGACTCCCATTTATTATTTTGTGTGAAATGTGAGTTTAACCATGGGGGATGGAATCCCGTATCTCTTTAGAGGGGAGATGAATGGAAATATGGGTGATGAGATTATTTTCACTAGTTGATGGCATGCCTACATGTATGTAATATGAATTGTCATTGGTATCAATGGAAGGAATGCAGTCGATAATCCTCCCATTATTAGTCGATCAGTTTCTCGATGTCTTTCCCAATGAATTCTTAGGGTTTCCACCTATGAGATAAGTGTAGTTTATGACTGATCTCCTCCTGTGGAATAGTCCTATATCACTTCCATCATATCATATGGAACCAAAAAAATTAAGGGAATTGAATGTGAATTTGGAAGAGTTATAAAATAAATGGATCATTCGTCCTAGAATACCTCCATGGGGAGTGCTGCTATTGTTTGTTAAAATGAAGATGGGACCTTGCGGCTGAGTGTTGATTATCGTAGGCTGAATCATGTTACGACATTGAAAATATATCCACAACCATGCATTGATGAGTTTTTTTGACCAGTTTAGGGGATTTTATTGGTTCTACATGATTGAATTGAGGTCAGGATATCATTAATTGTGGGTATAGAAGGAGGATATTCAAAAAAAAATAGCCTTCAAAAGTTGATATGTTCAATATGAGTATGTGGTTATACCCTTTGTCTTTATGAATGAACTATCAATGTTTATGGTATTGATGAATCATATATTTGAAAGATATAAGGATTTATTTATAGTGGTATTTCTGGATGATATACTGGTATATTTATGGACTACGGTGTAGCATCCGCAACACAAGACAAAAGTGTTGGGGATCTTGATAGATCATATCTTGTATACCAATTTTTTATGTGATATTTTTGGATACATGAGGATTGTATCTTTGTTCATGCTATTTCTGATAAGGTTTTTATAGTTGATCTTAAAATTATAGAGACTGTTATTTCATGGAAATATCCATGTACTGTTTTCGACATATGAAGCTTCCTTGTTCTAGATGGGTATTATAGGCATTCCATTTGGGATATCTCACAATTGGCCTCACCAATGACATATTTAATGAGGAATAATGATCCATTTTAATTATATTAGAAGTTTTAGAATGGTTTTGAATAGATTAAGGGTATCGTTACATTATAAACAATCTTGGTTTCTCCTGAACCAAGGAAAAGGTACGTGGGGTATTTTAACACATCATGATCTTGGTTGGGGTGTGTTATCTTACAGGGGATCACATCGTTGTATATGGATCACAGAATTTGTGGTTGAATGTGATGAACTACCCAACCCATGATTTGGAGTTGTATGGAAGTGGTTCAATATTTGAAAATGTGGCTTCATTATCTGTTCGGTGGGAAATTCATGATGTATACTGATCATAAATGTTTTGAAAATATTTTCTATCATGGTGATTTAAATTTGATGTAAAGGATATGGATGGAGTATATCCAGATGTTTTATTATGACTTTTTGTTTATATCAGGGAAGTGAAATTCAGTTGTGGATGCATTATGTATAAAGTCATATGCTCAGGTGGTGAAATATGCATCAGTTAAATGGAAGTTGATGTTGTACATATCCAACATGTGGATTTAATATTAAAACCAATATGGTAGAGTGGTTTTCATTCCATCCTCATTGCTTCCTGATGTGTTTGGGTTGGTTAAAGAGGTGTAGAAGTCTGATTCAGAGTTTATCCAAGTGAGGTTGAAACTGAATAGTGTGGAGACCATTGAGGGCTGGGAACTGAATAGGAATGTTGTTTTGTGTTTTCAAAATCAGATGGTTTTACTCAGGGATTTTCATAAGGAAATTCTTAGGTGTTGTCATCATTCTAGGAGGGTTTTCCATCATAGAATTTAGAAAATTTATAAAGAGATAGAATTTCAGTTTTGATGGGCTATTATGTACATGAATGTGGCCTTGAATTTTTTTCACGTGTCATCATGTCAAGGTAGAACATCACCAGCCATCAGGAATTATTCAATCTTTACCTATCCCAGAGTGGAAATATGAGAATTTAGTGATGTATTTTATTATAGGTCTCTCATGAATGGTCATAAAACACAATGCATTATGGGAGACAGTGGATCATCACATAAAGTCAGGCCATTTCATCCCCATGTATGAATCTCTTACCATGGAGGATATGTAAAAAATTTATATCTGTGAGGTGTTAAAGATGCATGGTGTTCCCGTTTTGATTGTATTAGATTGAGATTTGATGTTCACAACCCGTTTTTTGGAATCCTAATAATAATCCCTTGGGACACAGTTACTGATTAGCATGGCGTATCATCCTCAGATGGATGGGAAATATTTGAGGATGATCAAATGATAGAAGATACAATGAATGGTTGTGTGATAGGTTATGGTGGTTCATGGGAGGATAACTTTTCATTGGTGGTGTTCCTGTTTAATAAAATTAATGAGTCCGGAATACATATGGCTCTTTTTGAAGCATTTTATTGGTCTCTGTGTCATTCTATGATTTGTTTGATGGAATCGGTGAAATTTCATTTATTAGACTAATCCTTTTCCAAGACACAATGATGAAAATTATGTTGATCAAGAAAAGAATGGGGTTTTCTTTGAGCCATTTTAAATCATATGAGGACCATCTTCAATGGCTGTTTTTGTTCAAGGTGTGTGATCATGTGTTTTTAAGATATTCTCAATGATTGGTACATTGTTGGTTTGGGAAGCAGGGAATGTTATCTCAAAGGTATATTGGGCCTTTTAACAAACATTATTGATTTTCAGAGGTGTCATATTGGTTATATTTTCTACCGTGGTTTAGTATGGTTCACAATGTGTTTAATGTTTCTCAGTTGAAAAAGTATCAGTCGGATCGTGATGATGTAATTCGATGGGATCATGTTGAATTATAGATTGATACATTGTTGGTGAACATACAAGTGTGTGTTGTGGGTAAGTAATAGAATGTTATGAATGCTATAATAAATTCTCTAGTTCATGTTTTGCGTCAGCATGGAAATTTCCAAGAGGAAACTTGGGAGAAGGAGAATGATATGGTCGAGCAATGGCCTAAGCTGTTTTTGGAAAAGTGGTGTTTCTCTACATTATAAGGATATAAATTACAATGGGTGTGGTAATTTAGCACCCCCTTTATAAGTTTTGTAATCATTTTTTGAATTATTTATGTGTTTAATTTTTTTGGGTAACGTTAGTGATAGTTTGGGAAGGTTAGAAAATGATTTGAAAATTATTGGAAGCTTATATTGGGCTACATCATTTGAGCACAGTTAGGGGAAACCATGAAGAATCCCCATGTAACCGTGGATCATAAGATAGTGGTCCTTTTATAACATGAACATGGTTTTACTAGCTGTGGGAGGAGTCCATTTGAGGTCCCCTTTGAAGAAATAGCATTTTCATAGCCAGTACACAGTTTGCCTAACCATGCGAGCTAAATATGCGTGAGAGACAAATGGGTTTTTAAAATCAGGATCCCTTAAGATTTTCTAAATTTCACTCATTTCATATCCCTCTCAATCCCAATGAGTTATTCCTTGTTCATAAGTGTTTTAAGAGCTCTCCGACTGATTTTGGAATCAGATCGAAGATTTTTCCTGGTGGTTTGACGGTGGTTCTTCTTAGGAAATTCTCCCCTATTGATCATTTGTGTTTTTCTCTAGATATACTAATCTCTCTCTCTTGGTATTCTAGATCTACACCCGTTTCAGGTATATATATGGTTTCTATAGCCTAACATATTTATTTTGGGTATTTTTTATGATATATATGGGGAACTATAGTGGTTTTGGTTGGGTGTTCACCTGGATTTATGGTGAAATCGCTTGTTGGACGATTCCCCCGGAACCTTAAGGTAGGTGAATTATCTCTCAACTTTTCTATCTAGAACATAAGGATTTGTTTTCAAATAAATTATTTTTATTTAAACTAATTGTGAATATAATTTGTGAATGTTGGTGGAAACCCATTTGGAGATGATTTGTGGTTTTTTGGTAAAATGGGATATTTTTGGAAAAGGAGTTTTGTTATGTGATTTAAAAATGTGGATTTTAAAATAGACCATGGTTTAAAATATATAATTTTTTTTATAAAAGATAAATTACAATAATGATTTTATTTTATTGAAAATAGGTTTGGTTAGGAAAATGGTTAATGGGTTTTTCAATAAGTAGGTGATTTATTGAAGAGATTTTTCATTTCATGGAAATTGTTTTTTGGATAATGTGTGGCCTTG
The DNA here is from genome assembly GCA_963277665.1 of Viscum album. Lineage (NCBI taxonomy): Eukaryota > Viridiplantae > Streptophyta > Magnoliopsida > Santalales > Viscaceae > Viscum > Viscum album. The sequence continues at coordinate 1,573,180,760 of OY728121.1, read as the reverse complement.
GTGTTATTTATGCTTGTTAGTAGGTTATGTATTATAGATTTTGTTTTGTTTGTGTGCATTTGGTGATATGTATCACCAAAAAATGTTATGGATGATGTACGAAAGGGACACCATTAATGATAAGTGGTCAGGATGAACAAATATATTGGGAATGTAGGAAATAACATTGGACGTGATGTTCCACCATGTTTAGATTCATTGTGCATGTTGTTTTTCTGGATTAAAATGGTTGTGCTCATGTGTGATGGTGAAATAACTTAGGAAATGGTTGTTTGGATTTCCCTTATTTTTTGTGTATATGGGTAATGGTGGATTGGTATGGGTGTGTTTGGATATTGGTAATTGATGCACTATTTTTTGTTTTATATAAATTGTTTTATATAATTATTCTAATTGTTTTATCCTATTGGTGTGTATTGGGATGTAATTTTGGGAAAAACTACCGAGTATTTGTACTCACCCCTTACATTGGAGCTTTGGTACTTTTGCAGATGACATTTACTGATATACAATAAAAGGTAAATCATCTCCTTCATTTTGTTGTACATGTCATTCTTTAGTGGGTTGTGGTGCTTGGAGCATGGACCATGGCTTGTAGATGTGGAGTTGTGTCATAGTTTATGGTGTTTGGTTTTTTAGTCTTCCACTATGTATTGTGATTATGGATATTGTGGTTTTTTTATTGGTATATTGGTCATGTTTAATTGTAAAACATTTTTTGATATGAATCATGTACTTTTTATTTTTTATGACTCTTTATTTTTGTTTCTTTTATTCAAATGTAAAATTAATCCACCAACTTTTCTTGAAGCCCTAGGCATTTCTTACTATCCTTTGTCACCATGGGAATTTATCATATGACCTAGAATAATCTCTCCGAGTTCTAATGCCAATGAGGAATTGGATTACTGTTACCTATAGGGATTTAATAAGAATTAGGTTCCCCCTTGTATGAATTTGGGGAATTTTCATCTCCCTCTAATGTTGGTCAACTCTACTAATTGGGGAATCAATGGAAGTTGATGTGTTTCATGAGTTGTGTGTACATTCATGGTGATGCTTTAACTAGTTTTGATTTACCAATAATTACATTTTGGAAGAGGGATGATTGTGTTTCAATTCACAAAATGTATTAACATTATTAACAATAAAGGAATTCCCATTGAGAATTAAACTTATATGGGTAGTTCCAAAATCAATAAAAAATTAGCATTACATTTTCAATATCAGAAAATAAAATTTGCTGGATTTATTCTCATCGAGCAATAAATATTTTTCGTTAATGATATTGGAATTTTCATAATAATTAATTTTAATGTTCTATGAATTATTTTTCTATATAGATAACAAGTTTTCACAGACCAAAATAAATTATGATTTCTTTCAAATCATAAATGAAATGATTTAAAAAATATCTCAAATTGAAACATCCTAATTTTTCCCTTATAGGTCATTTGGTATGCCTTGAGTGCTTCACCATGCCTTTCATACAATTATATTCCTATAGGTACTCCAATTAACTCATGAAATTTTTCAATCATTTGTTGGAATGTTCTACAATTACATTTTTTGAGAAATTTTCTTTTGATAATTTATTAAAATCACAATTTCTATTATCATAATTGACAAATGGTTTGATTAAAAATGTGTTTCATATGGCTCTTATCATGGAATTTTGTGCTTAAAATTGTTAGATTATATCGATAATGATAAAATCATTAACATTATTTTCATAATCCAATCCTTTTTTTGTAGAACCTACACTGCAATAAACATAGTCAAAATCTAGAATATTAAATGGTAATCCATTTATTTGGAGAAAAGGACCCATTGAATTTATTCTACTAACATTAGTGATCTCATCGAAAATTAATATGTTTTAGGTCATATAAATTACACAATGGTGATCAACCATTTTGTTTTCTTTTCCAAGTGTATAGATAAAAGAGAGGTTAAAATATTTTAGCACTATCATGCAAATTTGTATCATCGGGTTTGAATCCCTTTTCATGAGTAAGAACATTATCGTGGAATTCTTTTCATAGATTATGATTTTGGTACCTAATAGATAGTTATCTATTTTTTTAAAGAAATAATAACATCTTGATGATCATTATCACTAATAGTGTAGTGATATTGAGTCTCATCCTATGTTTTTTATTTATAATAGAAAACATGAATAAATTTTTATCTTCAGTAGGCAATATAATATCCCATGTCCATATGAGAATTATCACAAATCAATTCCACGAGTATTGACTAATCTATTGGTCTGGATGTCACAAAAAATGTAGGAAAAAAATTGAGTTCAATGACGAATCTCATGCATGCTTCATTGAAAATGAATGTGACAACATTCTGGATTAGTCGATTATGTGGGAGTGATATATTAATAAATTTCATGATTAATCTAAAGTTTAAAATTGACATGAAAAAGGAATTATTGTATTTCCCTTACTAATGTGTCTTCATGGAATGAGTGTATCACCTATTTCATAGCTTTATTTAAATGAATATCATCTAATGAAATTATCATTCCAAATAAAATATAATTGGATAAAATCACGTGATATTTAACAATATTCAACATAGGGTAACATGTCACATAAATTTAATGTAATAGAGAGTGTGAATTAATGTATTATTTATGTGATTCAATGTCAATCATAAATTAATCCATGAAAACCTCCAATAAATTATCAATGAATTATTAAAATGCTCTCTTCATAATCATTTCTTAAAATTTAGGTATTATTGGGATTTACAAAATTTCCTATATGTAATGAATAATTCAATAATAGTAATTTATTGCTAATATTTATAAAATTTGATCACTTAAGTTATGTTGGTAGTGTAGTTTTCCTATTTTTGAAATGAATAATAAATAATAGATGTACATACTCTATTTTTTATTGGATAATTATTTTACCAACTCCCTATTTTTATTTTTGAAAATAGTTATCCCACCCTTCTTAGGTTCTAAATTAATTGGACTAACCCATTCACTATATGAAATTGGTTAGATAATAAAATATTGAAGAATCATTGGGATATTATCCCTATCTACCTTTAGTATGAGTTTATTGAGTCTTATTTGATGATTTATGATTGGTTTTAGAGATTCTTATAGATGGATTTGATTCAAGTAATGGTAATTATTGATGCATGATATGTAAAATGGGTTCCAACCTAAGGTGAATTATTTTTCATATATCACCTCACTAAGTTAGGACTACTCATTTTTAGTATGTGAGGAAAATGCAATGATATTATATGTGATCTCATGGAAAATAAATGTATACTTCATCTGAGATGTTATCGGTTTCGTATTTCATTTATCCTTCATTTATGGGGTAGACAACATATGAATATAAGAATAACTTCTAGCATATTTTGATTACTTTTCCATTTTAAATTCATAGGTAGAACAGAGAGTATTTTATGGGATATTGGATTCCAAATAGTTTTCTATATCAATTAGATTGATGGATTATTTACATGAATGGTCAAAATTAACATCTCTATTAATGAATTTTCTAGTCATGGTGAACATTTCACAAAATCATCTATCCTTGGAATATTAAGAAAAAGATGTAATAGGATTAAATTGGATCCTATAGGTTTCATATAATGTATTGATATATGATGAATAGTGATCCTTTATAGGGAATGATCTGTATTAAAAAATATCGATCATAACTTCCCCTCAATTCTATGGATATATTTCCCATATTGGAATATTTTTTTATAGATATCATAATGAATGGTATTTCTTGTTTAAAGGTAGATTGATAATATCATTCCTCACATTCCTTGATAATGATATATAAATATAGTGGAATGATAAGATCATTGTAAAAGACAAGGAAATTCTCAATTTTTTGATTGGGACTGTAATTGAATTGATTTGGTAACTACAATTCAACATCAATTGTGTTAGAGGTACCTATTTCATTATTTAAGATGAAGGATTGTGGTAATACATTTCTAGATGTCCTAATTAATCATGAGAATCATCATAGTTTTAACTTCTTATTTGGCATTTAACCGTAAAGGGACCGAGATCTTTTCACTTCACATGAATGGAATGTTCGGTTAAAAAAATTAAATGCACTGAAGTTGTCTATTATGGTTTAAAAATACCATAAGGTATATTTAATCTTTGTGGATTTTTTCTGTGGATTCTATGTTGTAAATTTTTAATTACACATGTCGAAAGATGTCATAAATCTCTTAATTATGATCAACTGTGATCATAGTCTTAGTGATGGCTTGGGGAAAATAAGTTTATTTACAAAGAGGAATGGAAGGAGGTAAGCGAGTGGATATTGGATCCTTTTTTGGTCATTTTATTTTAATTATACATCAATAAATTTAATGTTTATTTAGGTAATTTATCATGTGTAATAAGAGTTTTCCTCTTAAATTTAAGCTAAATTGCACATAAATTATGTTTATGCTTTGGGAATGGTTGAGCTAATAGTTATGAATAATTTGATTATCATTATTGACACAGGGTGGATTCATGTGGACCAATTTGGGTTACATGGTTTTTTAGGCTATGATGGATGAAGGAGGAATGATCTTTAGAAATAATTTCCCATGGTTTCTCAGCAGAATAAGAATTTCTAAAATTAGGATTTCCCTGATTTGGGTTCATGGTAAATTGATTGGATTATATAGGTATCTGGAAATTCTTACTATAACAGTTTATTATGTGAGGAGAACGTGGAAGATATACATTTTGAACTTGATGAACAAAATGACATATTTTATAGATGTTACTACCAAGATTACCTTGTTGGAATTATTTTGGATTTTTATTTGTTAATTCTATGGAATTATGGATATGAATATAGTACTTCATGCATCAATAGACATTATTTATTGGGTTATATGAATGATATATGGGATCATAGTGAAGTTCTTTAGAGCATATAATGATGTAACATTGGTGTTAATCATTATTGTATCCCTCAAAAAATGCCACATTTATATCCATTGGTCGAGATGAATCTGATTGATCAACATCTAATTATGTTTATGTTCTAGTTTGAGGATTTGTGATCATAAAATTCCATAGTTTTTCATAGGTATCAGAATCTATCATTTTGGAGAAGAAGAGGTTGGGGATTGATCCAAAAAATAATGTAGTCACACAAGGTATTTATGCCCACTCATCGACTCATTAATCGTGTTAGCCTCTATGGATTGTTTCTCATTGTCATGATTGAAATTATATGATTTTAAATTATGGAATTTATGAATGATTTCCACCATATTATTTTTGTGATATCGTGAAAATTCATGTGTTCTTAAACAATATCACCAACTTATGTGGTTTCTTGGAGAGATCTCTTTGGATCCAATAATCCATCATAGATGTATTGGATATGGAGTTGGTGTGGGATATCATGGTTTATGAATGTCTGTAAAATATTTTTGAATAAACCCTTGTACTCATTGAGTAATTATTTTAGGAATTAATGGATACCAATAATTTCAATTAAGATAGAAGCTATTCGAGAATCATCGAAATGTTTTCAGTAGATGAGTCACATCAAGTCATTCTATGTATTATTGGATCATTTAGGGGGTTGTAGAGACAATATTTGGATAGATCATTCGTGTGAGTAGAATATGATTCTGACTCAATTTGAGTTCAAAATGTAACTCAATTTTTGGGTTTCTATTATAAGTGTCATGGTGATTCATATCAGGAGTATGATTTTCTTTATTGGTTTTCTATATTGTTTTATATATCAAGATAAATTGGATCGGAACTAAATGGGCCTAGGTTGATTTTAATATACAAAATTTTTTCCTTATGTTATTGAAGTGTTCACTAAATTATATGGTCAAAAATAATCTACTATATTGTTTTGGAGGATATGTGGAATTTAATTTATTAATTAATTAATTATGAAGAATTTTTTTTCATTATGAGTGTTTTTTGTTTAATATTTTTTTTATTGAACTTTATAAAAACATATTATTTTTTGCACCATCCCTGAGAAAGATCCCATTTAAGGAATGTATGGTTATTTATTATTGAAAATTAAAATGTATGTTTTTCAAATAGAATGTGTATAGAAGAACTAAGGATGAATCCATGATGATGGTATTATATTTTGGGGTCGATTTGTATATTGGTCTTTTGAAAAGGGTGTTTGGGGCGTATTTTATATATATTTAGTAAAATGATTGATTATTTAATTTAGTTTAATAATTTATTAAATATTGTATTGTGTTAATTATTAAGTGCATAATATTATTATATCATTGATCATTTAGATATATTTCATTAAATTGATTACCACATCACATGACAATTTCAATCATAATTCCAAATACTTTTTTAATTAATCCATTAATTTAGGTGGGTTATAATCTCAATAAACAATTGATTAAGGAAGTTTATTTAGTACTCTTTTAATTAATGTAATTGACATGTTAAATTTATCATTTCATTAATTCATGATATTTTAGGTTTTAACAAACACAATGTTAATCAAATGAATATTTTATAATCCAGATCATTCATTTTCTTGAGTCTTCCAACTTTTGAATAATCCCAATGGATTAGAAATTAAGATGGTTAAAAATGTATTTTTTCATATTTATATATATATGAGTTTAAAATTTAAGAGTAACAGGAATAGAAAATAGTTTTCCACCATGTAAACACATGAATGGTGAAGGGAGATAAACACACTCCTTAGATTCGATGAGAAAATTGAATATGGATAATTTTTATAAAAAACGAAATCAATATTAATATATATAATACAAAAAAAATTTATTTATATGATAATAATAGATTATGATATTGATAAATACATTATAATTTAATTGATATTTTAATCACAGTGACATAATTAGAATCCAATAAAATGATCTACGTTAGGAGAATGCATGAATAAGGATCTATCATGTAGAAAAATTTGTATGGAAGATAATCCTAGAACATTAAAAACTCTATTATCATGTAAATGTTTCCCAAATAGTGATGATGTACTGACCCATTGTAAGGACAACAGATAAATGAATTTATAGCCCATTCGGAAGGACTTTTTTAAATCAAAATCATCCTATAATTTGGGATACACCATTTAACCATGATGAAGTAGAATTCTCAATAAATAATCAAACGAAATGTTTTATATACTGATTTTTAATGTTCTCCCTAAAAAACTGATGTCCCTTGAATTTTTTATACAATATTATGGATATTTTCATAAACCATTGGTGGGTCCTTATTTTTTTCTAGAATTTTTAGAAGGCCAAAATGTGAATTGGTTTTTTTAACGAAAAAACCATCATATACAGAATATTTCATCTAATGTTTTTGGATATATATCATTAATTTTACAAAAATAATTACATTTCTATTGGACATCATGATATGGAGAAATGACTTCAATTATTGGTTATTTTTAAATATGGGATAGAATTTTGGACCAGCATTTTATGCATATATTGGGCCCCTTGATGGTTATGTTGGGCATTAAAATTTTCGACCAAGTTTTTTTCAATATCTAGTAACAAATTATACAGTTTTATAATTTTTTTGGATTCATTATTGAAACTATAAATTCAATCATTATGGGTAGTCTTTTTTTCTCCCCATATTCAATTTTCCTACTTGTGTGGTCCATATGGCCCTATGAATTAGCAGATTATTCAATTATTGTGTTTAATGTTTTCTATTGTGTGTAATAATGATCTTTTAAAATAATAATTCCATGATTTGGATCGGTATGAATAGGGATATTTCGAATATACTAATTTGACTTGAATCTAGATTAATTAAAACAATGATAAAATGTTATTTTTAATATGAAAACATGGGAATTTCAAAACAATTATCCACTTTCCCTTAAAAATTAGTAAACAAGGGAGATTACAATTATTAGTAAGTGGATAACATTGAGATCATTCCCCATTTTATAAGAATGTGGATGAATAATCATGGATGTTGTTGATATCGTTTTCACAATGACAAAAATCATTCCCCATTACTAATGGATATGTGAAGGATTGTTCTATAGAATGATAATCCAATTTTTGATATATATATCACACAGGTGAAATGTTATAGATATTTTTTTCACATCTTGAATGATATAAAATGACTTATATGACATTAAAAATTTACGCATTTTCAAAAAACATGGATATATGCTCAAATTATAGAACTATTTGAATAAGTATTGATTAAAATGGTGTTATAGAATCACTCCATGTGGTGACATGTTTTGTAATATTTTAAATTTTTTTACTATAATTTCATATTAATCAGTAATATTTTATTATAAAATATGATATGGATATATTTATTGGTGGCCTATTATGTTTTATTCAATCCCTCGTTAGAGTTTATTGAAACTTTTGTAGGAGGGAAGATGGTATTTTTACTAGTAGTTAGGTTATATTACATAAGTTTTATGTTAAGATGATTATATTTCTCAATATTTGTAGATTAGACTAATTTGAGACTCAAAACTAAGGATACATTATAATATGTGCGTTCATTATGGTCTGTTATGTATATGATATTCCAAGGAGAGATCATATTATCTTCTTCATGACTAATGTGTCATTTAAACTACTTATTCATTTATATATTGTGGAATTATTATTATTGCAGTTGGGAGGATAACTCAAATTATTTCTTTATACTGTTAATTTTTGGTTGAATAGTTCAATATTATTTCTCCTATGTTTTATTGGTATTTATACCATATTGTATAGTCTTTACAAAAATACCACCTTTTTCCATCACTACTAGTTGATAGTAACTTTTGTATGGGGAGGTATACATGAGGTCATATGGGAAACACTGTCAGATTAATATTTATTAAACAAAGTAAAGTATTTTTTTAATCTTAGGGAATTTCTTATGACCATCAATTTCCACAATTAATGTAGAGTTAGAGGTAGATGAACATTCTATGTTGTTTCTTTTATCTTTGATAATTCTAAATTTATTATAATATACAGTATAATGATCTAGGTATTTCTCAAATTGATCAATAGTAATAGAGATGAAAGTGGAGGTGAAAATAACCCCATAACTATATGAGGAAAATATCCTAAGGATATTATTGATATATTTATTAAACTTCTCATTTCATAGGATAATATTTTTTGGATTTTCACAAGTATTTTTCCTTCTATTGATATATGATTACTGTTTCATTTCCAAGGAATTTGTTGTTCAATTTGTAGATTTTGAATAACTCGGGATTGATACCTATTTTCAATTCATATGTAATTTAATTAAAAAAAATTCAATACTATCATGTAAATATTCTCTAATATTTAGAGATAATACATTTTCATAAATGTGAGAGAAATTTATTACCATATTTTACGTTGGGAGCTATATTTTCTTCCATTACATTTTAAAAATCCTTTGAGTGATCAATTATGATAATTAATGTGCAGGAAAAATATAATTAAATGACCTTTCTCCACTATATAATATGTGTATGGATGTAATATTTCATAATGATTTAATAAATTACCATTTTTATATTCCAATATGTGCATTTATGGTCCTTGTTATTTATGAATTTATCGATATACAGATAAAAGAGTGTGACAAGGTTATTCCATAGGAATTTCAATTTTAAAATATTGAAATGATTGGATTATAGTGTATTATAAATATGAAAATAATTATACTAGTCCAAATTAATAGAAAAATTGATGAAAAAACAATACTTTTATTATTCAACAATTAGATCTGAATAATATAAAACTGTGTTCTAAGGTGATAATATATAACTTGTTTTTATGAGTATCCAATTCCTCCCAAATTTTCATAGAATATTTTTATTATTAAAATTATAGTTCATTGACTTTTTAATAACATGGCCATGTTTTTATTATTAATTAAAAATAGGACTACTCATCAAAGAAATATTTAACTCCACATATTCTTATGTGGTTTGATATATGTTATAATTAATACAATAAATACAGAACACTCACTAATAGAAAGAAATCACCATTGATTGATGATGGAATGTCATATGTAGAGGTCCCTAATAATATCAGGTTGATAACATACATTTTACATTTGAATGATCTCAAATATAGAAACACTAGGAGGGTTACAATATTTTTATCCATTAATTTTTTCATTTTAAATTACCATTAGGGGAACTATATACTGGGGTTATGTTTCATCACAAACAGCCCATCCATGACAGGAAATACCTCTATTATTACATAATTATTTATTTTAATGATGACGACCTCCATATAGATTCTATGTTTCTATTTATAGAGGACTTAATTGGTGTATACAATGGGTACGTCTTTGAGGGTTATTAAACTATTCATTTCCATCTAGATAAAAAGCGTTATGATATGGGGATATTTCATCAGGTGTAGGACCTCTAATATTGTAACTACAAATATGGAATCCAATATTATTAGATTTTGTATAAAAATAGGAAGAATATAATTTTGGGATACTATTTTATTAAGTTGACGAAAACATATTTGGGTTCAATAATGATGCCTCACATTGTCAATACAATCACATTTTCAATAAGGATGAATTTATTTGTGATATTCCAACATTAAGAGGTGTGACTCTATGATGGTAATATGTTGTGTACCTTTATGGTAGTTACGTAATTAATTTTTGTGTTTATGATATTTATTATGTGTTGTTATTTTATCAAGAGGATGAAATTCATGACATATACCATATAGGACAATAGTATGGATGCTACAACTCTTATCTTCATTAGATGGACCAACATTGTAGATTAATGTTTGATCATAAATAGGGCTATCATGGGTGGTATAATGGGGTGAATATTCATGGATTCATAATTAGTTATTTTTGTGGGGATTAACTATTGGTTGGGATTATGTTTCATTATGGGAGGTCTAATTTAGTGGGTAAAATAGATAGTTCGTCAATAGTTACAACATAATTTATTTAATAGGGATGATAATTATTTTTTGTTGATATTTCTTCATGGTGTGATCAATGATTACTGGTAAAATTGGGAGGTACTACATGGTTTATAATGTAACAAATTCGTTATTTAACTCTAACATTTTTTTTGTTTCAGTGTTTTCTAGATATGTTTTGAAGAAGGGTTGTGTTTTTGATGATGTGATTTCATATGGAAGTGATACCTAATAGAATGGCCATATTCAATGTCACGTGATTTATTGGATGTAATGAAGGGAAATTATATAGTTATATGTGATGGTGAATGAGGGTATGAGTATTTGAATTGTTCTAGTGTTACGTTAGGGGTTGTAGGCCATCTGAGTTTGGTTTCACACTTTCTTATTAAGGATGAATGGTTTGTTTATGATAACAGTTAGTTGAGGCGTGAGGAATTCCTAATCATTCCTATAAGGGAAAATATTATGTATTGAGATTATTTTATGTAATTTTATTAGTATTTTGAGTGTACCCATATATATTTCTCTCTTATAAAATTATATTCATTGATATTGGAATGAATAGTTTATGGAGTATAATTTTCTTCATGTTGACATTACATCATGGTAACACCTATCATCCCATGAAACCCTACATAAATGATTTTTTATGTGTCACTAAATGGTGATTCTTATATAGTATCTTGTCTCATTTTAGAGTTAATTTTTGTTTTCTGATGATTTCATATACCATCATGACCACCATGGATATGTTGTTTTCCTCATTGGATTTAGGGAGATAATGCATTAGTTGCATTTTTATTTGAGTAATTTATAAGGGAGATCATTGTTTACTCAATGTTTATAAAGCATTAAGCCCCATAAAATCATTATGATGACCTATCACACATTGTTTTATTAATTTTTCACTATTTTCATAAATTTTTAAGACTATTTATATATTTATAATTTTATTAATTTTTCATAAACACCATGTTTGTATAGAATAATTTTTATAAATAATTATTTATCGTTGATAGTTTATTACCATTACAATAAATAGACAGAACTCATTATGACCTGTATGGAATTTATTTTCTATTCTATTTTTCCTCCCCTGTCACTATTATAGGATGGGTTTTGAAAAATGATAGAATTTGGTGTTTCTGTCTTGTGATATTATTTAATTAAACGATTTTTTATCTATCTATCTTTGGATATCCATTTGGGAACATGTCTTGTGATCATTAATAAGTTTTGATTAATAAAAATTGTATATGATATGTCTGATTTTGAAGGGTTTTCAAGCAATATCTTTCAATTATTTTTAAATTTTAAAATATCTAGCTTCAAATATCAATAAGGTGGATGGTTAGGTTTATCCTAATAAAGGTAATATTATGAATAATGAAATTTATGTGTTGAAATATGTGTATATATTGAAAATTTGGTAAATTCGTGTTATAAGTTTGTATTGATTATTATTTTCTAGTATTACTACTATGTAATCTGTTTTATAATATTGATATTAATGGATCATAATTTTAAAATGGTTAATAATATAATGTTTGTAAAAAAATTGGTTTCATGTAATGTGAGATTCAAGCGATTATGACAATGAATGATATAATGAATTAAAAAAGGACTGTATAAAGGAAATACTAATCAGGTTTTTTATGTTAAATGATATTTGTATAATATATGTATGAATTGTTAAAATATATGTTATTTTTATAGTCATAATTGTTTTCTATTTATATAATTGTGGTTTTGATGTGGTGAGGATGTGTTTTTTCGAAATATATTGGGGTTGTGGTATAATTTTTGTCGCTGGATATATGTGATTATTTTTTATGTGTTGATTGGTTGATTTATTTTTTTTCAAATTGGATGGTGGCTATTATATTTTTCTTAGGTGGGGTTTTATTATAGCGATTGTTTGTTGTTGAATGGTTTTTTATAGATTCATGTATTTATGTAGTATTTCATTTGAAATGAAAACAATATGGGATAATGGGATATAATTTAATAGTTGGTGTGTTTTTTTAACATGTATTTATTGAAATAATTCATTTATTGTATTTAATTATCATGGTTTATAACAAATATAGGATTGAAATTAAATATTATGAAATGTATGGAAAAATTATTATAAGGTAGTTGTCCAAATTATAATTATGGAAACATATATTTATTTATTAAATGATATAAAATTAATGTTGTTATGGTCAATGCCATCCTCTCACCTAGTTAAAAACATGGTCCCTCCCATATAAAAATGTCTTCCATGGTGTTTAGAACTGAAATATATGATTGTAATCTGAATGAAGTGAATCTCACCGGGGCTAATTTTACATGGTACATAAGGCATTACAATAGGATGGTCACTAGAAAACATTATAGGACCCTTGTGATTTCTCCTGCTATTGATTCCTGGGACACTATCTCAATCATTACCTTACATAGACTTTGTTTGGATCACCATCATATCTTGGTTAGTTTCCAATCCAACCATTGCCAACCCTCTATTCCCTTCAAATTTAACAATGCCTGGTCTAAGGATTTATCTTGCAAGAATAGTATTCAGAGCTGCTGGAATTCTATGAGTCACCCCAAGGATGCCTTTGCTTGCATTTTCAAGCTCAAACAACTCAAACACTATCTCAAGGGATGGTGTAGCACAAAATCAAAACAACTTGATAATAACATATCCTCCATGGAGAATTATCTAAATCAGATTCAAAACAGTGCCACCCATTATGATTTCTCCAATGGACCTCAAAATTATGTCAACATCTCTTTAAAGCTAAATTCTCTTTTAGTTCAGAAGTAAAAAATTCGAAAGAAAGTCATTAAAACTAAATTTCTCTCTGATGGTGATCGTAACACCAAATTCTATAATTACCTGCAAAGAATTAGGAAATTTTGTCGTCCCCTTTATTTTCTTAAAGAAAATGACATTCTCTATGACTCTGAGGACCCATTACAAATCATGTGGTCTCTCATTTTGACAATATCTTCAATGGGAACTCCATTGATAAAGATATTCTTCCTATGTACATCCCACTTTTTGTCCAAGAGGAGAACAATATTTTTCTTTTGAGTACCCCATTGATCATGAGAAAAAAAATACTCTCTTTATTCTCAATCCTGACAGTTCCCCTAGGCCTAATAGTTTCAATAAAGGATTTTTTAAGCCCCATTTGGATGTAGTTCACATTGATGTCTGTAAACATGTCAAGACCTTCTTCTCTATGGGCCTTCTTCCATATGGTCTCAATGCGCAATTCATTACTCTTATTCCCAAGGTTGTAAATGCTTCCGAAATACACATGGTTTGGCCCATCACTCTTATCAACTCTCTCTAAAAAATCATCACTATGCCCATGGACAATAGGCTTTCCTCCCTGTGTAATAAAATTTCATCTTGGAACTATTTTGGTTTTATCAAAGGTCATTCCATACAAGACTGCATCTGTCTTACCTCGGAATCCACCAATGCTCTTAAACAATCTTCCAGAGATGGAAACATTTCCATTAAACTTAACATCAGAAATGATTTTGACACAATTGACTGGAATTTTATTTTCATTGTTCTTTGAGTTTTTGGTTTCAAGGATGTTTTCATTAGCAGAATCAATTCCCTATTTAAAAATTCTCATGTTTCCATCCTCATCAATGGCTCCCCTATGTGTTACTTCTAATGTTCAAAGGGACTTCGTCAAGGTGACCCCCTATTAGCCATCCTCTTTTCCACTGCTGAATACTATCTTAGTCGTCTCCTTGACTCTTTGGTCCAACAAAAAAACATTATGCCCATTAAAGCTGCTCAAAACCTTAATGTTACGACTCATCTTTTCTATGCGGATGACATTATCCTCTTACTTAATGGTACCAAAATGAAATATCACCAACCTCAAAACTGACTTATCTCACTATGATGAAATTTCGGGCCAATCCATTAGCTGGAACAAATCTTTCATTTTCTTTGGCAAAAGAATTCCATCCTCTCGAAAAAATTACATCATTGAGAATATCGGTATCAAAGAAGGTTCTCTTCCCTTCACTTAGTTGGGAGTTCTAATCTTTTTGGGACCAGCCTAGAGCTTTCTTTTTCAATGTTACTACTGATCAAATTATTATCCAACATTCTTCATGGAAAGGAAAATAACTTTCTATGGCCGGTAGAATCTACCTTGTGAAATCTTCCATCGTTTCCAAAACGGATTATTCCTTAATGATCTACAGGTGGCCTACCAGTCTTCTTAAAAAATCAATTATTACATAATGAACTTTTTCTAGTCCGAGAGTATTCTTGGATGGAAGCTTGTCTTTTTCCCTGTTCCACCTTCTATAATCCCCTTGAGAAGGGAGGGCTTGGAATCAAAAACCTCAACCACCTTAATGAAGCTCTCGAAGCCAAACTCACTTGGAATCGTATTAACAACAAGGATGGCTCGACTTCCTTTATAAGAAATCGCTTTCTTGAAAAACATATAAATCAAAATATGAATCATGTAAACTCTTATATCTGGCCATACATTAGAAACTTGTTTATAAATATCATTCACAACTCCAGATGTATTGTTAGCACTAAATCCAACAAGAAATTTTGGATTGATTATTGGATAGGTGCTCCTTTCATCTATATGCACACGTCTCATAATACACAAGAACATTCAAACTCCACCATAAAGGAGATGCTGCATACTCTCAACATAGGTATTCCTGACTATATCAAGCATGTTATTGATAATTACACTTTCCCTAATATGGATGATTTCTTTATTTAAGAACCATCCCAAAATGGTGTTCTTGACTTGACATCATATTTCAACTGTTGTTTCTATTCTTTTGATAATAACCTTTCATGGTTAAATCCATTTGATAAAACATGGTTTAAACCCTCCAGACATAATCTCATCTGGCGCATTTCCCATAATATCCTCCCTACTGAGGTTTGTCTTCAGTAATTCGTTGTCCAACATAGTTCGAGATGCCTCTTATGTCATGAACATAGGGAGTTCATCAATAATTTATTTTTATCCTATGCCACATCCACTGATCTTTGGAATTATATTAATTATATCTTAGACTACTGATGGTTATTTTCTGATACAATCTGCGCCTTCATCAAATGTTGTGTTAAGCTAAATCTCTCGCATCAAATCAGGAATCATTTTCCTTCCGCAGTTGCTGAGCTCCTCCACGTTATCTGGTATGATAGAAATGCAGTTATTTGCAATAATTATTCTATCAATCTTAATGAAGGTCGGGCAATAATTCTCATTGAAATAAAAAATTCATCTATACTGCAAAAAGGCCACTGCGATAACTCAGTTAGCGACTTCATGGCTCTTATACGGCTTGGTATCAATGGAATTTACAGGCAATCGAAGAATTTTTTCGATGTTTTCTGGAAATCCCCACTTCATGGATGGTTAAAGGTCAACGTTTATGGTGCTTACAAAGGAAATCGAGGCCCTACCAGTAGTGGGGCCATTTTTAGGGACTCACTTTGGCATGCTCATGGATGTTTTTTTGGAGGCTGTGGGTTTGCCTCTTCCCTTGAGGCTGAAATGATGGCAGTGATTCATGCTGTCAACATTGTTAATAAAAGAGGCTGGAACAACATTTGGATTTAAGGTGACTCCACCACTATTATTCAAGACATTGGGATCAGTTTGATCCACCTTTCTGGAGCTCTCACAGTACACTGGATGAAATGCCTCAACTCGCTTCTGGGAGTAACTACATTTCCACTCACACCTATCATGAAGTGAATGTGGTGGAAGATGGTCTTTCCAATATGGGAGTCAACCAGGACATTACGTGGTGTGATGACCTTCTTGATGAACTTTACCCTCTTCACGAGAATGACTATAATAAAATTTCCTCTTACATACTTTTGTAATCTCCCCTTTCTTTTTTAATAATAATTTGTGTCTTGGTCTTTGAACAAGACATTGCCTTTTAAAAAAATTGAATGGTGTTATGGTTTTACTATGATAATTTATGTACTTCTTAATGTCCTATAGATAGTGGTGTTAGTGAATTAAAATTGGTACTTATGTGGTGATATGGGACATGGATGTATTTTCATAGTATGAACCATTAGGTTGGGATTATGTATTGATATGATATGATATATATATATATACTATTGTTTGAGTGTTATATTTTTTTAATTATTTCTTATATCAAATATCATAGTAAAATTAATATACATTTATGAAAATATTTTCAGTTTTAAGTATCTTCATTAAAATCCTTGAGGGAAAGGGATCATGTTGATAAATATTGCATAATCCTCTCTCTCTCTCTCTCTCTCTCTCTTTATTATATAGCGTGGGTTATGATGGATAATGGTAGTTATATAAATATAGTTGGTAATAAATTATGTATTTAGTATATAATATACTGGGTGAATTAGATATGTTATTTTTATGAGGATACAAATGGTTTTGTGAATGGTCATAGGAGGGAATGAGTTTACACCTATCTTGTTAGCTTTTTTATAAGGTCATACTATATAGTTTTGAGTTGTATATTATGGTTATATAGTTACTTATATATGGTGGTGAATATTTTATAGTGATGATGATATTTATGTGGTAAGGGTCATGTGATGGTGATATATGAAATGATATATGATGTACTAATTGAGGATGAGATTTAATCACTTTTGTTATATTCTATTAGGTCTACGGGTGACAAAGGGAAGGGGAAGTGGTTGTGGGGCTCTATTTTTTTTTTAATGTTTTCATACTCATAAGAATTGTCATATTACTAATCCTTTTCCTGGTTTGTTGATATTTTTCCTAGATGAGGTGCTTGTTTGTTCTTCTCCTTATTTATTGAAGAACTAATATTTTTCAACCAAATTGTCATGAGTGGTTTTGAGGAGTATCCAGTATAGTATAAATGTATATTCACCCTTATTGGTACAAATGTTTTTCATTATTCATTGTGGGATTTAGGGACCGATATAGTCATTATATTCTAATGTTATGGATAATTTTTTTGAGTTACTTATCTAAGAGTTTCATTTAGTTTTTATAGGAATGGAGTTTTGAATCTACATAAAATTAAATTTATTATGGTTTATTGGATTTTAGTTTCTATTTTATAGTTCATTAGTAGATTTATTTATATATTTGAAGTATATTGTGGTAAATGGTTACCATTTTTGAAATTTTTTCATAAAATTTTTGTCAGAAACCTGTGGCCTATTGAGAGAGGGCTTTGAGGGGAAAACTTTTCTTCACTGCCTTCCATGGAGGGGCTGTTTATGGAGAATAACCTTTGAAATTTTCTATTAATGTTATAGATAATACATATTCTAGTGTTTTAATTAGGGTACTAGTGGTGATTTCAAAGTACTAGTAGGGAATTTGTTTTGTAAAATGAAGAGTGTGATATAGCATGGGAGGCTGACTATAATATTGGTAATTATGGTATCCCATGATATGATAAAAGGTACATAAGCTTTCTAATCACTCTAGGCGGATTAATAATTATTTCATTTTAAAATATTAGCTGAGGTACACACATCATTGTTTATAAATGATTTTTTGATTTTGTGTAATTTAGGGATGTTAAGATAAATCTAATTAAATTAATCACAACATATTCCATAAGACCATTCATAATAGACTCTCCTCGGAATATAAGGATTGATTATTGTATTTTTTCTAATTTGGATTATATTTTTAGTGTGTAGTTTGATGATCTCACCAACCATATAATCATCGAACATGATAAAGGCAATCCACCTTGGAGGAAGACAATTCATTAGTAGTATTGTTAGGGTTTAGTATATACGAGTGGAAGGTATCTAATCATTAGAAATGCATCTTAAATTACATTTTTGAAATAAAAATATGATTAATCATTTATAGAAAATTTTAATTTTTTGTATAGGATATTATATAAAGAATATGATTTATAAAGAAATTGTGGATTCTGTTCCATAGATAAAATAAAGTTGCGAATGTTTTGTGGGATATCTTTTTGACGGATTTATATAAAAAATTATTTTCATTGACGGTAAAGGTGTAAAATATATAGAATATTCTCCTATATTATTAGAGTATGAGGATGCATCATCTCATGATTCTATTAAATTGGATGGTTTAGCGTTACCCCAAAAAGTTTATTTACATTGAAGTCAAGGTGTGGTGTTTTAAAAGGTAATGTGACTAACTATTAAACATGTGATTACAATATTCACAGTACTTATGTTACCAATAGTACTGAATATAGAATATTTGATAAAGATAACTCATGTGTGGCCAACATCATATCTGGTGGGAATTAATCAAAAAATCATAAGGAAAAAAATTAAAATAGAGAGTCTTAGATTTGAAGATAATTGGTGTGTTTACTCGTAGAGATTAAAAATCTAAATTCATTCAATAATTTATGTATACATTGTTTTTTGGTGCCTCCGTCATGACATCTATGGAGAAGTGGTTTTGATTTATATCTCTAGTCATAAAATATTTTTGTTCCCCCCATTATTATTCTCCAATATGGTAGATTAATCTAATTTTAATTTGATACACAAAATAAGTTTCCTCAATATTTTAATCAGAATCATTCTCAACATGATTATCTATAACCAATGTGATGTAGAACTAGAGGTATCCAACCTTATAATTTCACCTTTATATAATATCACATGGGTATGTATGATGATTGTGGATGTTTTTTGTTGGGTTAGTATGGTATTGACTATGGGAATGGTCATTTCCATTCAATAAAGACACCATTTTTATGTGGTTCCTAAATTTTATTATGTGCCATATATTTATATTCTACAATATATTTTACATTATTTCTTGTGGAATGAAATCCCTTCACTTCCCCCCCACAATGGATCGCAGAATGGGACTCAAGGTGGAGAGGCTACTTGTGCCCCTTGTATTGACACCACTAGTTGGATTTCATTCTTGTTTTAATGATGATTTATAATGTTTTGAGTACATGATATGGAATTATAAATTATTAGATAATTTATTTTTTAGGATTATATTATCATTCATTTTCATCCGTGTCATGGAATTTTTGTACTCCATCTTTGGGGTCGTAGTTTTGGTCTATAGGGGAGCTGAGTTGGAGGTTGTAAAACATAAATATATAATGTATATTAGATAATGTAACCATCATATTGAATATAAGTGATTATAGGATTATTTTTATTAGTTATTAGAGTTATTTTTGGGTTAGATAGAAGTAAAATAAATTATTCTCTGTATATGACATGATATCATGATTGGGATAAATTTTTTATTTCGGTCATACATTCATGTAGATTTATTATTATTATATGTAACCTTCATATATATTATAGTTAAGGATTCAAATAAATGATATAATGTAGAAGGGTTTCATCTAGTATTGCGTTTCTTCAGGGGGTTCTCTGGTGTGATTCTCCAATAAGTATGATGGTTGTCTGAGAATTGTCAATGATTATCAAAAATTTAATCTAGTTGAAATAATGTACCATTATCCTATTATAATTATGGATTTTTTTTTAAATCAATTGAAGGAAACAAGGTGGTTTTAAATTATTGACCAATTGTTGGTATCATCGGATGAGGATAAATGAGTAGGATATATGGAAGACTACATTATAGTGTTATTTTGATAATTTTTTTCATAACAATCATTTTTGTTGATTCTATAAGCACATCATCTATTTTCATGGGACTCATAGACAAAAAATATCATAATTTAGTATATTACAATATGATATCATTCATATATAACAACCACATTTACATGATGTTATAAGAGGATAATACTATAATAATTTCTAGTGATGTTAACGTATTTAAAAACATAAAACAATAGGATTATTTCCAAGTATATTTTTTTGGTCTAGAGGGTTTATTTTCTCATTCATGTGTTTTTTGAATTGTGTCCAGTTGTTGATCCTTTATTTATTGCAGTATATTTCATTTGGGAACCACCCAATAATGTTTTATAGGTTTATAATATCCTTAGGCTAAGGGGATATTATTAGTTTCTATTTTATGACTTATATTTATTTTATGAACATTTAACTTTCTTAATGTAGAAGGAAATGGATTCCATAACTGCTGATCAGTATATGTTAGCTTGAGACTTCTTGATGGGTAGGTTTATTGACTGTCTAACACATCATTTTATAAATAAATGAGTAGTAATCATGGATTTATATTATACTTATGATTACATGAGAGGTTTTTTAATAAATATATAACATCCTTCAAATAATTGTTCAAACAAAATTCATATAAAACATGATTTGATACAATGTAATAAAATACCTGCTGAGTATAACATTATTATACATAATTTACATAAAATAAATTTTACTTCTCCCAATAATAACACAAATCCAAAAATAAAAATCATAGTGTCTTAAATTATAATATATATATATGAGACATATTTTATTATACTTACGAATGTCTAACCATAATTCTTCCACAATATACTATCCTATAAAATAATCAAAAGTTATATAAATATATTTATCACATGGAATCAAAACATAAAAATGGGTTAAACTAAAATTCTCAATAATGGAAAATCATCGAAATTTTATTATGGTATATAAAATAAAAATATGAGGAAACACACAAATGATAGAAATATCATACTATTAATAATATGATACAATTTCAGTTCATTAAAAATAATTATATATGGATATATAATCACAAATGAAAAAAACATATCCTAGAACAAGTGTGTGAGGTAATAAATACGATCCATTGAAAATAATCTTTCTAACATACATAGAAAAATGTATAATAAATAATTCATATCATTATAAGGAATTATGGAACAATCATGAGCATAAAAAAATATTTTGAACAATCCCTTGTATGCATAAACATTATGTTATGAAAAAATTTATGATTATCCCCAAATTATGGTATGTTAAAATATATGTATTTGAAGATGTTTTATAATGTTAACAAATACAATCATGAACACCTTTTATTTAGTGAAAAAAATCAATTAATATCTTTCTTTATGTTGTCAATAAATTCAATCAGGTTTATGAATCATTTTCCTCTATGTTGTAAAACTATGACCATTGAATTAGAAGATTATATTTGAAAAAAAATTATAAATCATACATAAATATAATTATCATGGAAAATAATCATTCATCGCATCATATAAATCCCAATGAGATAAATAATGTATTCACAACATCTCAATAATATACCACCAAAATTGAAAAAATGATTATAAATGAATGATACCAAAAATTATATCTTTTAAAATGATCACTTCATAATTAAATTTATAATTATATTAATGAAAAATTATTTTACAGGGAAATAAATCCATTTGTTATAATGGTTATTTTTTTGTAATACAATTGAAGGTTTTTTAGAACACCTTATTAACATTTTCATAAATGAAGAAGTAATATATGAAATTCAAAATCAATTGTTAAAAAGGTTGAGAGAAGGATTTAAAAAACTAATTTTAAAATTTATATATATTGATGATCCATTAAATAATAATAATGGATATCCAAAAAATTATTAGAGGGAAAAATTGATTATTAGAGGAAGAACCCCTTTTTTCATTAAAAATTAAATTTTTTGAAAACCAATATCATAAAAAGAGTAACAAAATAACCAATGAAATAGTTTTTAATGGAAATATATATAAAAATTAAGGAACACATAATTGGGAATTAGTATATAAAGTGGATGTTGGAAGTAGGTATGAATATAAAAATTTATGAGAAATATATTTTTTGGAGAGAATGAGAATTATTGTTATTATCATAAAAATTTTTGATTAAAGAAATAAGTGACTATAATTACCTAAGCATTAATGGGAAAACCCATTGTAATACCATTATATAATGTAAAAAATCTATATTTTATGATACATAATGTAATAGGAATAATTATGATTCATGAAAGGATGTTAGGGGCATAATAATCCCTTACATCATCATTATATCTCAAATTGATTACCAAAAAAAGCATGAACGTGAACTGGATTTGTTAATCATGTAAATTGAATCAAAATATATTTCAACGCTATTTTAGGGAAAATATATAAAACATAAAAATGAATGACATGGTTTATATGCATCATATCATAATGAAGAAAAATATAGATTCAAAAAACCATACCTTTATGCATCTATAGTTGTAATGCAGTGTATCCTCTAATATAAAACAATAACTATATGTTAAAATTTTTTATAATGACTGTTCATAGATATGAACTTTTTAATCATAATTTATAATTTTTATATTTAAAATATACTATTTATTTATATTTTATTCGCATCATAATATTTTATTTTATTTGATTACTCTATTTAATAATAATTTCATAAAGATGGTGTAAATAATGTTTATTAAATTATTAGTTCATCATTAACTAGTAATTATTGGAGTTTTAATATACTTTTTATAATTATTTTGAGTGATCTAATTATTTTAAAAATATCTTAGTCATGATTCCCAATAATGAAGTTGGTGAATATGTTATTTTAGAAATTTCTAAGGAACCAAAAACTATTAAAATAAAAACAAGTTATATATTAATATAACCCTTAAATACCATAAATCAAAAATTATTATCTCATTATGTATAATAAAAAAATTAATTTTCCCGAATCATATATAATATAAATTTATAGAACAATTTTAGTGGATGGTTAAAGATACTAGAACTAGGACATTCTATACTCTATGGGTGAGTATGGTTATTAATATGATTATGTTGATATAATATCTAAATTAAATAAGTATCTTGATATTATTTAGTATTTTTAATATGTCGAATTATAATATTAATGTTTTGTATAATTATTAAAATACATGATATAAAATGAAATGTGTCACTTTTTGAATGTGGTAGTCCTCACATTTAAAGAATCAACATATCCATTTAAAATAGAATATAAGGAATATAGGAAATGAATAATCCTATAATTATAATTATATTTTCATAAATAATATATTATTTTTTTGGATTCCCATTTTCAAATGTCCATGGGTGTTGGTGATGAATAATTAAACACACTTTTCATAAAGAAGGTATTATGTACAGACTCACGACAATGTCTTCATTATTAAAATATTTTTGATTGAAAGTAAAAATGTCTATTAAAATAGAATAATAACATGTATGAATACAATTAACACTTATCATATCATACAATATTATATTCATTCATTTTAGGGGGTATATTATTAAAAAATTAATAGATCTCAGTTTTGAACATTAACCATCCCTTTGGATGTTCTCCTTTTTGTTACAAAATAAGGTATAATAACATAGTATTTATGATTTTACATAGAATATTAGATGTTCATACAGATTTTAATAAGGAATTGGTATTATTTATTTACATTATTTAATTTTAATGGTTTGATACATGTTGTATAACTGATATTTTTCTATAATGGAAGAAGGTGACATTTTTGTAAATAACCATTTCTATTTCCAAGATAAAATGTCACTACTCATGGTTCAATGAACCAAAAATTATAAAATAATTATTTTAGTGTGTGATATATTTTAGATATATAATCTTAAATTACTTTTAATATATGTTCTAATTTTTTTTGAAACAGCTATCATATATTATTATACATTATAGTTTAGTTTTTATGTTGGTAACTAGGTTTTGTACATTCAATTTGTTTTTTATTAAAAATATTAGAAACAAGAAATAACAATTTTTATGATTGAAAACTAAATTTCTCCTCCATATTATATATATATATATATTTATTTATTTATAAAAAAATATAAAATTATCTTTAAATTAAATAATCTAATATATAGAAAAACCTTTACAATAAAAAACATGTTTAATCATTAATTGTTATTAACATTATGTGACATTTATTACCTAATATATGATTTGTATTATATTTTTATATACATGTCAAAAAATATTTATAAAATTTAAATTTCTAGATACAAATTGAAGAACCGTAATAAAACATTTCATTGAAAATATGTGTTTATCTATTTGAATGTTCATTACAATTAATTATTGTAATAATACTATTATTAATAAAAATTAAAATAATATTATTATATAATATAAAAAAGTTACCCAGGTATAAAAT
The DNA here is from genome assembly GCA_963277665.1 of Viscum album. Lineage (NCBI taxonomy): Eukaryota > Viridiplantae > Streptophyta > Magnoliopsida > Santalales > Viscaceae > Viscum > Viscum album. The sequence continues at coordinate 1,573,155,720 of OY728121.1, read as the reverse complement.
AATATTTTTTATATTTAATATTAAAAATTTATATAAACTAATGTTTTAATATAACAAATAGAATATTTTATTAGAGTATGATATTATGTATGATTCTAAAGAATTAAATGTGTATTATATATAAGACATATTAATATGATATTAATTAAATTATTTTATTGAAATATATTATTTATAGAAAAATATTCCCAGGAAATTAATTCCATAATTTTATAATAACAATGTCATAAAAGAATAGAGATATCCAAATTTGATGGTTAAACCATTCACTAAAAATCAATAATTTTTTAAACATAATAAGTATTTACTATGAAATAATTTCAAAATATTTATTTTAATAGTGAAATAATTTCCATAAAATTAATAATATAAAAGTAATATTTTTAAATAATATTCATATATTATCTTCAGTGAAAATATATTTCATAAAAAATGAATTTCTAAATATTTAAGTGTACTTAATCCAATTTTGTATGAATTTATGTTTGATCAAATTAATGTTATTTTCCAATGGTTTTATTTATAATTATTTTCATAGTAATTTTCATGTAATATTTAATAGATCATTTATTAAATGATTTCTATGGAATGATCTTTTTATAGAAACCATATTTGATGGAAAAATATATTCAATATTGTTAGGGTTTTACATTACCTCCTTTAAATAAATCACATATACTTAAATTTTATTATCACATTCAATTAAAATGAATATAATAGATTTATATGAAACTAAATATAATTTTTAACTAGGATATAAACATCACAATATTAGATATGAGGAGACTAGTCATTTCCAGGATAAATGGGAATGTATTTATATTTTTTATGTCAATAATTTCTATGAAATATTCACCGTAATATAGATATAGGATTTTATAATGATATACCATTCAAATCATCATTTTCACAATCATGAGTCAAATAAATAACAATAATTAAAATGGTTATGATAATATCATTTTGAAATATATAATGTGACTATATGTATATGAAAAAACATTCCAAATATGTTTTTTCACATGGTAAATTATTTCAATCAGTGATACTATCATTTCAACTAGGATATAATAACAGAAATATATCAACACATCAGAATAAAACTAGGTTTTCCATTTCCATTTTATAAATTAATTATATATTATATTCTCAAATTACATTCAAATCATTAGTAATTGTTCAAATAAAGATGTGACTTAACAAAAACATATCCCCTATGAGTTTTTTTCTTGGTGGTTAGTTGTAGTCAAACTCATCATGTACATTTTTAATATTGATCAGATACTCAAATAACATTTTTAATGGTAATTACAAATTGTTAGAGATGCTTCAAAGCAATATCCACAATCCAGTGTGCCGATTGGGATTATATTTCCCTAAAAACGACATAATAAAAATCTTTATAAAATTTCATGACGTTGAAATATACGAAAACATATACCATATAATTTTATTACTTGGGAATTCAACAATTATACCATCCTATTTATAAAAAGTAACTAAACTAAAACAAATGAATAAAAAACCCTTTCTAGGATACCAATTGACATTACCTAGAGCCGCATTTCCATATTCTATCCAAACACACATTCATTAAATGTGGGATTTTTTTTAAAGTGATATCATCCATGATAAATATATCCTTATTTTAGATTAATTATACTAGATAAATATTAAATCTCTACATATTCCCATAATCCAAAAAATAGTCTAGTTTCATTGAAATAATGTTATAATTTCTTTTTTATTATGATTCAAATTATAATTTATCCATAATTGAGACACATTAGAATTACATATAGACATATCATTGGTTATATTTACCAAAACAACATACAGAATATAAATATAATTAAGTGGTGTAATGAAATTCAAAGTAAGGTTAAGCCAATCAACATATCATCACGGGTTAAATGAATACCATAATATTAATTATGGAAAGTGTATAAATATTGATTAAAAATAAAATAAAACAATAATATTTGTCTATAAATCATGATAGAAGAAAATTTAACCTCAAAAAAATATATACTTTTTCATAAGAATTTGATATAATAAACATGAGACATAGATCGTAATAATATAATTCTATCGTAGAAATATTTCAATTACATAAATCATTTTAGAATAAATAATTAATGAAAAAACATATGCAGAGAAAATATAATATTATTAAACAATCCATGTATATCCCACCTTTATGTTTTTAAAAAATCATTTTGTGTGAACCAATTATGTTTTGAAAAAATCCAATCATATCAACTCCTTAATTTTTGAATAAATTCAATTAGTTTCCCCATTTATTCCATCATCAAATGCATTTATATTTATGATTTATATTGTAATAAAATCCTTGAATTACTATGATTTATTTCCAAATGATATATAATCCCACAAACAATTAATTTTTGGAATATATATGTCCCCACACATCAATTATATATATATATATATATATTAATAGAATATAATAATTCAAAACATAAAAAATAACCAAGAAGATGAACAATGGGAGTCATAGTGTTTGTTGATGGTATCATCGATTTGGTCATCGCAAATGTAACTTTTATTTAAAAAAACACAAAATATAATTACATAATAATATTTATCAAGTGATTCAAGAAAAAATAATTTCCATGTAAATAACACATATAGAGATAATGATTTTATCCTTTTCATAAAATAATAAGATACTGATCAAATTAAAAATTAACTATAAAATTGATACGAAGAATAGACTGTAAAAAATTAATTTTAAATAAAATCTATAATATTGTATCCTAAAATAATATATAATGGATATCAAAATTGAATGTAGAATTGAAGATATAAATTTTTTATATTAATGGTTATAATTGTTTTTGGATATTTTGAAATAACATTAATTAATAGACACATATAAAATTGAAGCAAAAAATTATTGATGATATGAAGAGAAATTTATTTTGAATGAAATATTTTAGAGAATATTATTATGTTTAATATTAAATTGATAACATTTGTGGGAAGAATGAACATGGATAAGAAAGAGAGAGAAATCATTTTTAGGAGAGTAGAATTATTCTTAAAATGATCAAAATTTCGGTAGAATGAAATATGCCAATATAGATTCCTTAAAATGATGTTTTAGATTACTAATAAAAAATCATTCAATATAATAAAACAATACATAAGGAAAAATAGTAAAAGAGGATTCATTATACCCTAATAAAGGATGATGAGTAATAAAAAACAAATTACATTGTCTTTATATTTTGAATTGAAACCTCTTGAAATGTATAATATAAGTAGGATTATTATATCAAATATATTTCATAAGAGATATTATAAAATTAATCCATGTCTAACAAAAAAACTACATAAAGGAAATTTTTTTTTAATATTCATCATATCTAAATGAGGAAAAATTGAGATGAAAGAACCCGAACCATAATTCTTACATAGTGAAAACCTATATTAATGTCATGTATAGAAAAATAACTTTCATAATCCTGTAATTATTCAAAATATTCATATATATATATATAATTTTATAAATTTAATTAAAAATCATTTATTATCAAAATTTTAGTTGGTTATATTTTATTATAATCATCAATTGTTATATGAATTGAATGTTTTATTTTGCAGTAATTTTATAACGGATTTTCTGATTCATGTTTTTGTATTCATATTTCATCATTAAAAGATCATTATAGGAATTTTAATAGTAGTTTTTTAATTATTTAAAATGTTTTAAATTAATTTCATTAGTATTCTAATTATGATTCATGATGATGAGTTTTGAAACAAGCTTATTAGAATTATTATAATAAACAAAGGGGTTGTACAATAATAAAAAGATAAAGGATCATATAAAATTTTATCAACCATAAACCAAATATAAAATTCTTATTAATTTTTATTAGAAAATTATTTATGTTCACATACTGATTCAAAATATTAATTTAAATAATTTTTCAGGTATGTGGTTAAACCAACCAAAACTAGAACAAACTATATTTTATTAGTGATAATTGTTGAGAAAGTGATTCCTTTTGAAAAATATTATTATTAATTAAGTATAATTTCATTATTAACATTTTATAATGTTTTAAATAATAATATATTAGTATAGCATAATAAATTAAATATTTGATGAAATTTGAAATACATACCTTCTTGGATATAGTAGTCTATATGTCTAGAAAATTGATGTATTTATTTCCCATATAATTTAGAAAGTTTGGGGTGATTTATAAATATTTTTTTTAAAAAAATAATATAAATGAAATTTTATTTTAATATAAATGTATATTTATATTTGGGAGAGTCCTTTTTTGTTGGGGATGAAATATCCATCACATCATGCATATATGCAATAATCCACATGTACACATGATGACTTTATAATTTTTCAAATGGATTTGAAGGAAGAATATTTATAATATAATAGTATATTAAAACATATGAATATTATAAATTGTAATTTTATCAAATTTTATTATATAAAGTATTTTTTAGGGGGTAAAATATGAAATAAATTGAGATTACTCAATTTCAATAATTAACTCTCCCTTTGGATATTCTATCTTGTAAAAGAATTTAAGGAACCATATATTGGTATATTGGAAAGAGAATGATTGTAGGATGGGTGATAGTTTATATGTGAGTAGATCATTTTTCTTGTAGATAATAATTTTAACATTGTGATGAAATTTAGTGGAATAGATCTTTATTTATATGTGAAGAAATCAATTTTTTAAAATGATAAATTTTTCTATAATGGAATGAAGAAATTAATTTGAAATTGAAAATTTCATAATAAAATAATGAATTATATATGGATATAATATTTATAAATAATATACAATTCATTTTCACAAATTTCTAAATCTAGTGTCATTAATTTTATAGCAATATTTTTAAATTTTTCAATAAAATTTTACTTGGTTGCATGTTTTTACCGAAAAAAAATATTTTATTAAATTAATAATTTCCACCCATATAAAAAAAATTCCATTCTTATCATAAATTTATATTCCATATTTTATATTTATATATAAAAATATACTACTATAAAATTAAAAATTAACTTATTTAATAAATTATATAATTGAGTTTTGGAATAGTAATTTTTCACCATCATGTTTTATTAAAAATTTATTATATTAATTAACAACATAATGAGTGATAATATATATATATATATCATAATAATTTCATTTAACAAACAAGTTATTAAGGAATTTATAAAGGATTACACAACATTAAGAAAAAATCCTTTTATAGTAACACATTCAACATTATCAGCCACACTAACATTAATATTATTAAACATAGTTTAAGGTATAAAAATAAAATTTAACATATTACTTAATATTATCATGTAGATACTAATCTTCATTTCTATTATACAATATTTAAATTCTAAAATCTATTATTATTTTAAATATAAGTTAATAAAAATAAGTTTTAGTGTAAATTATTACATGTGTATAAAGAAATTTTATCATGGGTTTTATAAATTGGAAATATTATTTCTAAATGTTTTATTTTAATATAAATAATGTTTTTATTCACGAATTATTTCATTTACCTTAAAGTTCTCTATGTTTTTTGTTAATTTCATAAAAGTGAAAGTGTTATAAAAATTATTATTTTACATTATTTACATAATAATAAATTGTTTTGGAAGAATATAAAAAATTAATCCCAATATAATTTTGAAATTATGAATTAATAACTTAAGTATGTTTTATAAATTTTAAATTCCAAAATTTATATCATTATCAATTAAAATAAAATATATTATTCCTAGAGAAACATCTTTCATTGAGAAATTCCCATATAAAAATTGAAGTGTTCTAAAACTAATTTTCCATGGAATTATAAATGAATAAAATATTTTTATTTAAATGAGGGTTTTTATCAAAATATTTCCCAATAATATTTATATAAAATATTTTGTCACATATTAATTTGGGGATATCTGTGAAAAAATATATTAATAAAATTTGTATTTAATAGAAAATATAATCTGATATATAGTGTAGTTACAATATCCCCCCTTAATTAATGTGTCTATGAAATATTAATTATTAATTACCATAGAATGTGTCATATAAATCCATAAGAAATTGATGAAATTTATTTTTACATAGATATCAACCATGGAATCATAGATACTAGGTAGAACATCATTTCTAGGATAATGGAAATGTATTTATACATTATTATTTATATAATTTTTTTTAAAAAATATGATTACATATATTTTTATAGTTTTTATAAGGAAATTTCATTTATTGAATTATCTTCATGTTCATTTTTTAAAAAAAATACCATAAGTAAAAGGCATGGGATATTATCCAATAAATTGGGTTAAATGATTAATTCGAGGTGAATACTTGTTAAAAATATTAAATCTCACATGCAACATTCATTTTATTCTTGGATAATTTAGGTTCACATAAGATATCATTATATCATCCTAAAACCCTTTAGTTTAACATGGGATTTCCATTTTCATATTCCAAATAAAATATATATATTATATCCTAAAATTTTAATTAATTTCTTTATAATTTTTCATAAAAAGACAATGTGTATTAACAAATTAATTTCATTAAGGAATGTCAAGCAATGGGTTCAATTAAAGTTAATCACATTAAACTCTATTACATTCTAGCCCGAGTTCCACACATCGGTGCCATAATCCAATTGGTCACATCACCTCATGAGAAACTACACATACACAAGAGGATTCCAAATAGTCTTCAAGGTTTTATAATTCATTAAAGGGGAGATTATACCCTCTCTAATCAGTGTAAGAAAATAGTAGGAATAAAAAAATATCAAAACCATATATAACCATAATATACGAAAATCTCACGATGAACAAAGTGAGAAAATAAAATATCCAAATAAATTATAAAACATGACATCAAAATGTATGTGTAAAGTTTATAAAATGGAAACATAAAATAATTACATTGTCAAATCCCTTGCATGACACGAGCATTGTATAGTTCCCTCATCTTGGATCCATCCCCAAATTAGCCATCTAATCCTGTGAATTTTCTCTTAAACTTATTTGAGATAATAATAAAATCTATTAGGAGACCAATATAAAATATTAGTTATTTTTTTAGTACAACTCAATAAGAAAACACCAATGGAGTTTAAAACAGTATCAAATCAGATAACCGTGTATACATTACTAAAAAGTTTACAAATTATTGTGTATTATTTTGAAAACCATAATTACCCATGGGTTCCTGTGGACACACTTACATCAACACTAGCTTCAAATCATGTTAGAGCTTGATGATTTCCTATGTAATATCATATCTTAATACCTGCTTCTTCTAATGTTGGTTCCCAATGTATTCAAAGGTGGTATCATATATCATTACCTACTTCAAATCATATTGGATCCCAATGTGTTCCCATGTGAGGTCATATCATGGTGTACTATTTTTACTATTCAATAATTCATTCTTTAATTCATAGGTTAACATCCATACATAACACTTTATAATTATGACCTTCCCATTCATTACATCATACATGAATGACCATTTTCCCATTCACAGACACACATTTGAATGACATTATTAACATTCATTACTTCATACTTGAATTGCAATTTTACCATTCATAAACACATAATCTATTCATAAATTAATTATTTAAGTCAATTACATTGGTAATTGAAAAAATAGTTTATCAAATAATTACCATTAATTAATTCTCTGATTAATTAAATCATCAGACTCGTGAATAATTTTAATAACTGATTAACCATGATTGTAAAACTCAAATACCATAATTAAGAAAAACAATTAATTATCCCATTGTCAATCTCAAAGGTAAAATGTTTTCACAAATGGTTGTATCACCCACATCAATCCATGATATTACCACATCAACATCTCTCGCATTCTTGTAGAAACAACTACCATATTCCTAATGTATATGATCTCATCTTCATATATCAACCAATATGAAGGTGACTCCCCACCTTTGAGGATTTTCCTCCATGTAAAACACAAAGGATTATCATATGTTCTCTATCAAAACCATTTCTAAAGTGTAGGGTCTACTAAAACTGATGTTGTAGTCATATTCTCTTTGTTCTCATGAACCACCACATGCATCTCAGACAATATGTTCTGCATCTTCCTCTCTACACTAGAATCTAGAACCGTTTGAGTCTATGCTCTCTCGCTAAAATATTGAGGCACACTATTTCCATTCCCTAATGTATATACTAGAAAAAAATAAAATTAATTCATATATTTGAGCCTTTTACACTAGCATAGATTCAAATGTAATTTTTAGAATACATGCCTTAAGATCTTGTGATCTGTATACATAGTGAACCTCTTGCCCAAAATATATTTCTTCCAACAATTTATAGCATAAAATACTATCACTAGATTTAGGTCATGTGTTGGTTAGTTCCATTCATGTGGCCTCATGTTTTAAGACATGTATGTCATGACTCGATATCCGTTAATCAAAATAACTCCCTTACCTATTCGAGATGCTTCACAATACCTTGTCTACTCATAACCTAGCTCATGTATGATCAAAATCATTATTGATGTTAAATGATTATTTAACTAATTTAAGGCCTTCTCACATACTTCCAAATAATAAATCATTATCCCCCTTTTGGTTAAGACTGAATGAGGCTCTTTGAAATGGGAAAATTACTTGATGAATCTCCAATTATATTCATCTATCACCAAAATGCAACGAATATCAAATAAGTTCTTGGGATACTCCCTAGAAACCACTTATTAAACCTTTTCAGGTTCCATTACCATTCCTTCCTCTGATCTGTTGTGTCCCAATATGTGTACCTGTTTGATCCAAAATTGACACGTATATAGCTTGGTGTATATCTAATGCTCTCTCAGTGTTCTCATGATGACATCAAGATATTGGGCAGGGTCGTCAAGAGTCTTGGAGTACACCATGATTTCATCCACAAAAACTAAAACAAACTAATCTAGGTACAAATCGAATGAAAAATTATTCATGAAAATAAATAATTTGGATCATTCATCAACCCAAAAGTAATTATTGTGAACTCAAATAGGATATACTAGCTTATAAAAGTAGTCATCGGTATATCAAAAGTCTGAACTCTTATATGATGATCCCCTAAACTAATGTCAATATTAGAGAACACAGAACCTCCTCTAAACCGGTGAAATAGACTTTTGATATGTGGAAAATGATATAGGTTCATTACAAACATCTTTTTCATCATCTGGTAATCGATAGAGAAGTGAGAACTCCCATCACCATTCATTATAAAAAACATAGGTGATCCCAAGGCTACAAGATTAGATGGATAACACCCTTGTCCTCCCACTCTTATAGCTATGTCTAGAGATATAGATGATTTTTTGTTTTCATTATGTAAGATGGAATAGATAATAGCTCATCCCGTATCATAATCTCAATAGTGAATTCCACTTATCTCTTAGGTGGAAGCACTATGAGTTCATTAAGAAAAAAAAGAAGAAACTGTTCCACCACTGGTGGAAAGATATCTAGATTTACTCATACATCATCCTTCAATAAACTATAAAACTGGGATGTGAGCTATCATAGTTTCTATGTAATTATCTATGCTCCTCTTTCATGGATATACTAATCCCCAAGGTGAATATAATTTTCAACCTTATGAGGCATAGAACTCTATCTCTCTTTCGGTAAAAAACTATATGGGATCATTATGCCACTATCCAGTCTATGCACTTAATTTGTTTGAATCATTATATATAAAGGATATAGAGATCCCAAATAAACTGATACTCCTAGATTTCAAGAGAACAACCCTTGCATAAACATGTGTCTATAGACCGAACACCCAACACTGTATCTATAGTCATAACCCTTCTCAGTAACTCCACCACTATAATAAATGCATTAAAATGTTTTGAAGATATAATGGAAATATTGGAACCATTATCAAACTAGGTACTAGCTAAAATTGAATCTATAATAATACTACCACTCATTGTTAAAGTTCCATCGTTACTATCCAAAAGTTAACATCTTACTATTTGTAGTTGTGCTTCCCATATTACCTATGATGATATTTGACTCCCTTTAGCTGAAAAATTTACTTATATGAGTGGTTTTTCACAGAAGACCCACATCCATCACTACTACCACATCGCCTATTAGAACTACCCCGACTAGTCTAAAATGGTGTAGAAGATCCCATTCCCACACTCTGACTTTGTCTAGCTTCACCCTCATTATCCGTCAATTTTTTGACTTATATAACATTTTTGGATAATCCATCATGATGAAATAGTATCAATTTACTGGTTGGTAGGGGTGTTTCAATGATAATGGTTCGACCTACCACACTGATGATAGATCACTCTATTATGATCTTATTCAATAGACATTCCAATTTTCCCACTCCAATTTCCATTTCACAAAATAATGTTCATATAATGGTGAATCATTTTATCATAGTTTTCACCTACTAATATTGAAGTGGTAACTACATGTCTATCTCTATAAGACTCTTTTTGGTTCCCCTCAGTTATAAAATCCTAATCAATGATGTCATCAATATTCATTTGATCAAATGAGTTTGACATGGTACATAGTCTTGAACATAATTACAAACTTAATGAATCTCATTGTAGTTGTGATATCTCTTATTAATGTTGGATAAAAAAATTTTGGGTCTATAAATCATCTGATATAATCCATCATAGACATGATCCCCATAGTAAGCTCTATGAACTATGATACTCTATATTGACGTATCATATCTGGATAGAATTTCTCCAAGAACCATTCCATGATTTCCATCGATAACCTAATTTCATTCATTATAGTATTCACCTTAACATCCCACAAATGATTATCTAATCCACATTATATATAATAATCCAACATCAACCACATCTCTGGTGGTGTCTCCAAATGATCAATTATCATCTTAGTGGACTCAACCCAGAACTCAACTCCCTCAGGTCCCCCCTCTCCAGTAAACATCATGGTTTTTTTAATTTAAACTCTCTCTTATATTCACACTTCTTTTTATCAACCCACCTTGATTCACATTCCATGATTTTCATGATGTAAGTGATGTTCTATCAGATAATTTCTCCTTCTTCCTCTCCATGCACTATCGGTTCCTAAGTTTTCAGTTCTAGTAGAGTATTACCAGACATAACCTCTTTCTCCCTCTCAACAAGCATCATTAGGATGGAATGTATATATATATATATATACCTTGACACAAATATTATGACCCCAATAAAAACATTATCAAATATAAATCACAGGAATTATCAGAAAAATTGTTTTCCCAAAAACATTTCAATGGTGTCCAAACTGAGGTTCTATCACTACCCCTAACCATAAAATAGCCATATCATGGTTATCATCTGGAATTATCATTCCCATATCAATATTTTTATTTAGAGACCGAATTATTTACATTATTTAATCATTTAACACTTCCAAATTCATATTAGGTTATATTTTCAATTTAAATTCACATGTATGGAAAAAAATATTATGTTCAATAAATTATCGAAAACCTATTTTCCCATTCATATATAAAATGATGGATGTCAGAAAATAACCATAATTCTTGAGAAAGATTCATGTACACTCGACTCTCGTACCATTTCAGGACATACACTAATTCTCAAAAAAAATCAAAAACATTTTTCACATCACTCTACAAGTGTTTCACCCATGGTGAAATAATAATCAACTATAACAAAAAAACAAAAAAACATCTGACCCTGAGTACTTGGGTTTCTCCCGTAAAATTGTTGGAAACTCACATACACGATATCATGTCCATGATTATAATATTCCTTGTATCATATGTACCATTAAAAAAATAGTAATACAAATGAAGAAGAAATTTAAACCCCTCTAATACAACATTGTAATGTCCTGTCCCACATTCCACACATCGGTCCCTCACGTTGGTCAGTCACATTTTCTTCAAGCAGTCCTCCAGATACGATATAGGATTCCAAGCATTAGTGATGTTCTGATAATTCATTCATGGGTTGACTATACCCTCATTTATTAGAGTAATACAGTAGAGGAAATAATGGAACAACAATGGAATCATATATAACCATAAACAATACAAATATCACTAGATTACCAATAAGGAAAATAAAATATATAACTAATGTAGAAAACAAGCCATGATAATGTACATGTCAAGTGTCTAAAATGACAAATAAGTATAAGGAAATGGATAAATCCCATCATGTTCATTAACCATGTCTGGTTCCCTTAACCATGGTCCAAATACAAATTAGGCTTCTAACCATAGGACTTTCCCTTAACCTATCATGAAAAAATAAAATCTATTATGGTGTCAATAAGGCATCCTAAGTAGGGTGTGAATACAACTCAGTTGGACACCACAAATAATCTCAAAAACAAGATACACTTAGATAATAGTTTCTATTGTATTATGATTAAATTAGTAAAATTATTAAGTAAATAGTTATCACATTATTAGTTATTAATGAATTTTTAATGTCTCATATTTTCCGTGTATTAATTGTAAATATTATATGTAATTATTTAAAGACCAAGAGCTGAGATAATAAGTCATTCTGAGGCTCGGTGAGTCCGAAATGGGGGTTTGAACATTTCTTAAGTTAAGTGAGTTGGCATGTGTTCAAGGTTGGGGTAGTTTCCAAATGTATTTCCAGATTAAAAATCTGAGGGCACCATTGCGTCTAGTATGATGAATTTTCCTAATAATGGGCCTAACCATGACCATCGCTGGTCGAGTGAAAAAAAAAATTTCAGACATTTCATGTAAATGAACTAAATTTAATTAATTTGAAAAGCTTGTTTTATTTTTTTTGGCAACATTCATTGCATCCCCACGACAGGGAAACAGTTTAGATAATTAAATGTCATACCATAATGACTCTGAAAAAACATCATTGACTAATTAATATCATAGAGTAATGTAATTATTAATCATGTTCCATCCTTTTAATGGGTTAATCCATTGTTGGATGTGGGGGGAAAATTGAGAGAAACTTTGGGGAATTCCTAGAGCTTGGAGATAACTCTTGTCAACGCACGGAAAAAAATTAAATGTGTGAATCACTATGCCAACAGAGTTGACGGTTATCAGTGATGATAGTAGTATGATCCCTTTGTCATTGATCGATCCCTTCATTTGGTAGGGGTTTTGTTTTTAATTGTCTCTTCCCCATTCTTTAATTAAACAATGAACACGGATCAACATATAAACTCATTGAACTATGCATCGTTGATCTTGCGGGAGGTATTTTCTATATCACGTTCATTCCTAGGGATTGAAATTCATCTTTTAATGTTTTAATTTTACCCATTTGAACATTATAATGGGATCAAATTAACACCATGACAAATGGCTATGGAGGTTCATTCCACATTTGTTGTTTTTTCCTTCCCCTCTTCCCCTCATTCTTCACGTTCATTGCAGGGATACGAAGAAGGAATAATTGGGCGTCGTATCTTGGTTCAACGATCCTAAAATGGAGATCCGGCATCGTGATAACCCAGAAAAGGTGTGATGGTGATAGAGGTTGACAAATCGACATGGTTTGGGAGAACTCGTTCTTCAACGGTTCTTCATGCGAGAAAATCATTACGCGTTTACGGGGCCGATCTAAGGTCTAAAACCAATGGAATTGGCTATGTGGAATGTGGTGACTAAAACCTTTGATTTTCAAGTATATCAGGTGGCTGGATCAAAGAATGGAGCACACCCCTTAGCACCGAACAAAGAACTACATTTTCTGGAAATTTCAGGAACACACGGTGTGTATCCCGATGGAGACGTCGTGTGGGGCTGCCTCATTAGCGGATAGGGTTCCACGATGCATGAAGATATGAAATAGTGTGTTCTCATAAAAACACGGCATGTGGGTCCTTACTAGGGACTCAACGTGTATCTTGTGTGATACACAGACACGGGGTGGAGTACACGGTCTTGTACTCCACCTCACGGCCAGACTAGGCCAGTTACAAGGGTCATCCTGTGTACCGGTCATAAGGGAAGATAAACCCATGTTGAAGTCTTGTACGAGCACATGGACATCTTAAATAGAGAGGACCTGAGTAACTCAAACACGACATGTGATCTGTCCTACATGTCTTGTACTTACCATTCTATACCACATGTTCCCTCTGACTTGGGTTGCTGCACTCAGGCAATACACCGATTCATGAGACATGGCATGTGGACCTTCTACACACCATGTATATCCTATAACATGGATTGATCCTCATGTCCACCATTACTTGAACATGTTTCATTTGGGATATTTTCCCTTTTTCTCATTCTCCTTAAGATCTGGTATTGTTTTTCTCCACAAGAATATGATCTATTCATAAAGAAATTACGAGATAGAGTCAACTATCCCTCTGAGAGGCCTGGAACAATATCATCTATCCATTATTGACAGTAGGTAGTGTTAGGTATCGACATCAGTAATCTTATATGACACTAATACACTACATAGTAGGTGGATCCAGATGAGTCATTGTATCTACCAAGGCCCTGGCTGTTATCCTCGTATGTGAATCATGATTTTTCCCCACTCAGGGGTGTATTCTCCCAGATTGAGTATATTTACCTCTCATGGATTTTCCCAAAGAATGGTACATCTCACATGTAAATCATCAGAGCTATTAGACACAAAGATTGACATATCCTACATTAGTACTTTGTGGATCCTTCAAACGGAATCCCTAGCAGGGGTATGCAATTATGTGACTTGTCTATAGACCACAAGTTTGGGTTTTTAGTATGTCTGGATAGTGTTTCACATTCCTTATGTTCAGAAGACTTATACTGTGTAGAGATGATTTTACCTTTACTTTGAGTAATTTCTTTGTTGTTTCCGGGTTCCTCTACTGATTATTTTTGTTCACACCCATACACTGTAATTTCCCGCACGTGTCATGTCTTGTGCATATGAAGAGCATTTTGATGGAGTCCAGGGTAGACCAAGACCAGACCAAGATTTATGAGTTTCCTACAGGCTGAGGTAATACTAAAACTATGAGAAGCTGACTTAGTACCTCATTGTGCTTATAGGTTGTACATAGTAGTTTGTCGATCTTTTTTTTTCAGGATTTTATTTTTTCTTAGTTGACATTACAAACATTAATTTTTTTTATACTCTATTGGTTGGGATTATTTGTATTCATTAATTTTGTCCCTTAGTGATTTTTTTTAATTTTAGAATTTTTGGGCTTGTAGATGTGTGTGTGTGTGTGTGTAGGTACATAGAAAATGCCTCCCATGTTAATGATATGTCTAGTCGGTGATAGTCACCATCCCCTAGCCAATTAGTGGTGGGCTTGGGGAGTTGTAGTACAAGCCCCATTAGGATGGGACAAGACAGAGTGGTATCATAGGTGGTCATTCTACCTTTGGACCAATAGTTTGTGATATAAGTTTGGGGAAATAGTTTAAAGTGTTTTGAGCTCGGATTTCAGGCTAAAGACTATAGTGTTTGTGCAGGCGACTAACTTATCTATACAACAGGCCTCTGATAACCTTCTTTTCGACTCGATACATGAAAACAGTAGTTGTGGGGACGTAAAATAATGGTACATGACTCATATAGGAATGGATTTTGTTTTCCATGTTCATTTGTGTCACTTATCCAAATATACTAGTTGAACAAGGTACATCAGGTTTCCTTACAGGATGCCTCCACGATGCATACCTACTAGGATTCAACAGCTTGATCATGAGGATTACCCCCTTAATGATGAGGTTACGATATAGGGACCATTTCCCAAGGCATTACCTTATGGTGGTGCAACTGCTATACCGACACCAGTGGAGCAGCTATGGTACCTGTAATGCAGACACACAAGGGGCGCTGGTTGAGTGTGATCCTTGAGTTCTAGAGCCATAGACCCCTTACGTTCTGAGGAAATGCCAACCCTCAGGCATCTGCAGATTTGGTTCAGGTGGTGTCGAGAGTTTTCTATCTAGTGAGGACACAAATAGACCAAATGGTGATCCTTGGAGCGAGCATTCTTTATGGTTCAGAGAGATGATGTTGGAGTCTGACCATAAAGAATCATGATGAGTATACTCTTTTGTGGATCTAGTTTGAGAGACTCTTTATGGAGGAGTTATATCTAGTTACACTAAGAGAAGTGTGTATCCAGGAGCTTCGTCATCTCTAGAAGTGCAGTTTGACTATGGCCGACTATTCATCAATGTTCAGCAGCCTCGCCATGTACTTGATGGATAGGGTTAGGGATTATTTCTTCAGATCATGATCATTACAGTGAGGTCTATGTTAGGAAATCCGAGCAATTTTAGTGCCTCTATGCATTTCAAATTATGCTAGAGTGATCATGTGGGTCATGGTGATCGAGAGATTCATTGAATACCAGAGACAGCTAGTGGCAGTCAGCAGCAGGTAGACAGGTGCGGAGACCTCGACTACAGGGAGCCAACATCAAGCACGTGGTTCAGGATATGGGAGACATCACAGGAGGACCCATGACACATGATCGACAGCCTATGGCTCTTATTCTAGTTCCTACAAGCATAGGGAGAGGTGGTGATACTCATTCCATGATAGAGGGAATCTTTCTAGAGACTATCCAACCCGTCGAGGAGCTGACAGGGAAGCAGTTGATGGACTACAACGGTAGAATATGTGAGTGGAGAAAATTGACTTGCCAGGCAGAAAACATGGTAGAGGACCAGGGAGAGATACAGGTGGTGCAAGTTGCTTTGATCTACTTCCACCCCCACCCCAAGTGGTCTGCACCAAGCTCAGGGAGCTAGGGTATTTGGGGGGGACAACTGCATACAGTCGATATATATGACCTATGGACTCCTAGGATTATCTAAGGTACAATTTTTGTCTTCTATATCCAATATTCAATACATATAGACACTAGTTCTGGTCATTCCTTCCTCACAACATGTCTTATGCAAAACCATGAGATTCTTGTAGAGACGTTGACCTGAACCTTATGCTTTGAGATGCCAATGGGAGGAGAATCGATGAACACACACTTTTGAAGACAATGTGATCGTACCTATGGAGTAATGAGTTTTGGTTGTACCCTCCTGGTTGTTGTGTTAAGGCCTTATGACTTCAATCTTGGTATGGATTGGTTATCATTGGTCTATGCTGAAATTGACTACTTTAGGAGAAGAGTGTAGTGTGCCCGAAGCTATGGAATGAGGTTTTCTGTTGCCATTAAAAAGGAATCCCAGGTAACATAGGTTGGGATCATGCATAGGAGGGTGCATATGATCACCCATGAGTTGGATACCCTTACCCTCGAAGCATAAGATGTTGTGAGCTTCCAGTTCACAACAGTTCTGGCAGAGTATGAGGATTTATTTTTTTAAGATGTTCCAAAAACTACCTATCATCCAGAAGATCAACTTCTACAATGACTTAAACCTTAGACTGTTGATGATATCATCACCAACATATCAAATGGCTCCTGCTGAGCTATGTGATTTGAGATTTTAGCTAGTGGATATGTAGAGGAAGGTGTTCATGAGACCCATCATTTCACCTTGGGGAGTCCAAATTTTCTTTTGCAAGAAGGAAAATGTGAGCTTGAGGTAGTTCATGTATTACCAGCATCTGTCCTAGGTGACGGTGAATAACAAGAATCCATTGTCGAGGATCGACGACCACATCAATCATATAAGAGGGGCACAATGGTTCTAGAATATTTACCTTCAATCGGTTTACCAAGAGTTATGAGTACGGGATGAGGATATACTGAAGACAGATTTCAGATGATGCTATAGTCACTACGAGTACTTGGTGATGCATTTATGCCTGAAAAATTCCCCCACAGTTTTCATGGAAATTATGAACATAATATTCTAGCCATTTTTAGACTGGTCCATAGTGTTCATCATCTACCACATCTAGGTGTACTCAGTATCAGTGGAGGAGCATGCAAGACACCTGTGGATGGTTATAGACGTACTCCGGTAGCACTATATTTATGGGAAGCTCACGAAGTTCATGTTTTGTATTTTAGAGGTCCACATTCTATAACACTTCATCTCAGTAGATGAAGTAGTTTTGGACCAAGCCCTTGTGGAGGCAGTGTAATCATGGGAGCCACCTCGGAGTGTGACGGAGGTTCTTAGCATCCTTGGGTTGGTAGGATATTACTAAATATTCATTCATGATTTCTATCGTATTTTAGAAATAATGATAGCATTGACTATGAAGGGGAAACCCTTTTTTGGATAGATATGTACCAGCAGGCTTTTGACCATTTGAAACAGAGTTTGATGAGTCCCCCAATCGAGAGACTTCCAGCAGAGGGTGTTGAGTATGTAGTTTTCTGCAATGCATCAAGGATCGGTTTCAGTTTTGTCCTGATGTATCGATAGTCAGTGATTTCTTATGGTTCACACCAACATAGGCTACATGAGAAGAACTATGTAACCCATGACCTCAAGTTTTCAATTGTAGTCTTCACATTGAATATGTGGATAAAGAATCTTATGGGCAGGCAGTTTATCATTTACTATGACCACAAGAGTCTCAAATACATCTTATCGCAGAAGGATATGAATTTAAGGTAGCAGTGATGTCTAGATTTCCTCCATTACTATGATTTTGAGATCATCTATACTCCTGGGAAGGGGAACAAGGTGGGAGATTCTCTTATCATGAGATCTATCTCATAGCTATTGAGCGAGGTGATAGAGTAGTTGGCCTCATTACAGATACCCTTCATGAACAAAGAGGATGCATCTTACCTTCAGTTGATGGTTTTCACCCCTCCACTCTTACAATTACTTATGGATGCACAACTTGGGGATGTCTAGTGTGAGGCTTTACATGCCCAGTTTCTACATGACATGATCTTGATGAATATTATCAAGGTGGGGAGACCATTGTTCTTTTTAGAGAATGCATGGTCATGCCAGTGGCATTTTGTGAGGAAGTTATGAGAGAGTTTCATACATCCACATTTGTGGTACATCGCGGAATAGAGAAAATAAACCAGGACTTCCAACGTCACTTTTGGTGGACTTGTATGAATAAGTTAATAGCACAGTTCATTTCTCAGTGCCTTTTGTACCAGCAGGTGATGTTTGAGCACTAGGTTCCAGTAGGGTTAGCTCACCCTTGGATGTGGAATAGTGGATGAGGGATAATATATTAATGGACTTCTTGATGGGATTACCATGATGTTCCAAGGGACATGATTATATCTGGGCGATCTCTGACTAACTGACCATGTCGGCCCACTTCCGAGATATTAGGGATCAGGGTTCCGTAGAGATATTGGGACGCCTTTGCGTGCAGCAGATAGTTCAGATTCATGGGGTCCCTCCGATGATAGTCACATATCGGGATTCCCACATCACATCTCGGTTGGGGAAGGGACTACATGATGCATTTGGGACTCAGCTATTCTTGAGCACAACATTCCATCCTTAGACAGATGGTTAGATGGAGAGGACCATTATGGTTTTAGAGGATATGTTGTGGGCATGTATCTTGGACTTTGGTCACAATTGGGAGGACCACCCATGACTGGTGGAGTTTTCATACAACAAAAGCTACCAATCCACCATTATCATGGCACCATTCGAGGAATTATATGGGATACCATTATGGTCACTGCTTTATTGGACTGACCCTCAAAGAGTTGCCACTCAAGGGTCTACAGTTTGACTGAGCTACCATTGAGAAGGTTCAGATCATCCAAGAGTGGATAAAGATTCCACAGAGCTAGAACGAGTCTTATGCTAACATATGTTGGTGACCTATTGAGTTTATGGAGGGAGACCACGCCATTCTTCGAGTCTCACATAGATGAGGGTTACAGAGATTTGGTTGGGGGAAGAAAACTATCTCTGAAGTTCATCGGACCATTCTATATAATTCACAGAGTTGGAGAGGTGGTGTACCACTTAGCTTTACCATAATAGTTCCACCGGGTACATGATTTCTTACATGTGTTGCAGCTGAGGTGGTATTTACATGACCCATAGCACTTCATCGACTAGGTCTAGGTGGACATTGAGGATGGGGCGACCTTTGTTGCGTACCCTGTGGAGATAGAGGAGCAACAATAGAGCATCTTTTGTGGGAGATCGATTCTCGTAAAGCATGTCTGGTGGCATCACAGGAACCTTCAGGAGAGAACGTGGGAGTGGGAGGCTCAGATCAGTGCCCAATACACACTTCTTTTTTAGTATCCCTTGTTTTGGATTTTTGGAGATGCTAATCCCTAATGTAGGGACTATGTAACGCCTCGGATTTTTCATGAATTGTTTTCAAAAATTATATGGAATTATATAAAGACCAATAATAGATAAGAAACATCAATATGAGGCCCAGTGAGCCTGGAATGGTGGTTTGAACATATTTAACGTTAAGTGAATTGGTGTGTGTGCATGGTTGTACCAGTTTACAAAAGGATTCTAGAATTAAAAATCGGAGGTCACCAATGTGTGTGGGATGAAAAATTTACCTAATAATTGACCTAAAATCAACCTTTATTTGTTGAGGGAAAATGTTATTTTTCATAAATTTCTAGAAAAATAAAATAATTTAATTTAATTGGAAAAGATTGTATATTTTATTTGGAACGAATTGTTGTAGCGCCACTGGGAACTTTTTCGATTGTTAAATGACCCAGCTTAAGGTAACTAAAACAGAAATGTAGAATCATTAATGTCATAGAATAATGGAACATAGAAACTCATTCTATTCTATTAATGGGTTAATCAAATGTTGGTGTTTGGAGAAAAATAATAATAGAAACTCTAGAGAATTCTTGGAGCTTGGTGAGAACTCTCGACAACGAACAACGATAAATAAAAAGTGTGAATCACTCTGACAATGGAGTTGAAGGATCTCAGTGACGATGGAAGAATGATATCTTTATCATTGATCAGTCTCTTCTCAAGGTAGAGGTTATATTTTGAATTCTTTCTTTCCCATTCATTAATTAAATGATGAATGTAGATCAACCTATGAACTAGTTGACGAGCACATTGGGGTTCTTCAAGGAGGGATTTTCTTTATCAGTTTCATTCTTAGAGATTTATTATCATGTTTTAATGTTTTAATTTGACCAATTTAAACTTTCTAACGGGAGTATTTTAACACTGTGACAACCAACGGTGGAGGTTTGTTCCTCCTTTTTTTGTTTTGTTTTCTTCCCCCTCTTCGCCACGTTCATTATGTTCTTCATGGGGAAATAAACAAGGAATTGTATCATGACCTCTCTTGATTAAATGATCCCAAAATGGAGATATGAAATCATTAAGACCAAGATGATGTGTGAAGGTAATAGCAGTGGACAAATCAATGTAGTTTTGGAGATCCCATTCTTCAATGGTTCTTTATGTTTGTAAATCAGAATTCATTTTTGGGGCCTATCGAAGGTCTAAAACCAATAGACTTATCTTTGTGGTGTCATACGGACCAAAAAACATGATTTTCATAGTGATCGGGTGGCACGATCGAAGAATGGAGCATCCCTCATGGTGTCAAAAGAAGAACATCATTTTTAGGGAATTTTTATAACACATGTCGTGTATCCTGAAGAACGCGTCATGTGGGGTCGGCTCAGTGGTGGCTTGGGATTCGTGGTGCCTGAATAAATGACACATTATGTTCTCTAAAGAACATGGAGTGTGGGTACTTACATAGGACTTGGTGTGTATCATGGGCGATACACATACACGAGGTGGAGTACTCGGTCGTGTACTCCACCACACAGCTAGACCAGGCCAATTACCCTGGTCACCCTGTGTACCGGTCACATGGGATGACACACACGGGTTCATGCGCTGTACAGGAACATATCCAGTGTACATGGTGTGGGCTTTGGGTCCTCGGACACTATCTATGGTATGTCCGACTTCCCTTGTAATTACCTTTCTATATGGAATGTTTCCTCTGACTCGATTCATAACACACAGGTAGTACCCAGAGTCATGGTACATGACATGATACCCATTCTACATGCCATGTATATCTTAGAACATGACATGATCCTATTTTCCATTGTTAATTGGATATGTATCATTTGGGTTAGATACCCTTTTTCACATTCCCTCAATGGTAAGATATCATTTACATACACAGGTGTTTGATCCCTTCAGCATAACTTTTTGAAAGAGAGTTGGGTATCCCTCTGAGAGGCCTAGAGAGAGATCATCAATAAATTATTCACCCTAGATAGAGTTAGGTATTGATGTGAATAATCTTACAGGTTTTCAATCCTCTACATAGATGGTGAATTAAGATGAGTCATGCTATCCTCCATGGCCTTGGTAGTGATCCTCATCTGTGAATTGGGATCCTTCCACACTCTGGAGTGTGTTCTCACAAAATGAGTGTTTCTATCTCTCCTGGATTTTCCCAATGAATGGTACTTATTAGAAGAATGTCATCAACTTTTTCATACTCATGGAGTGAGTTCACCCCGAAGAGTTCTTCCTGGATCCTTCAAATGGAATCCCTAGCGGGGGTATGCAGTTTTGTGACTTGTATCTAGAACGCGATTCTAGGTTCTGAATATATCTGGATTGTCTTTATTTAGACATATTTTTGGTAGAAATGTACTACATTGAGATGAATGTACCATTACATTGTGTATTTTATTTGTTGCTTTCGGGATCCTCTACTGAATATTGTTATACTCACCCCTATATGGGATTTTCCCACACATGTCCTATCTTGTGAAAATGAGCGGCCTTTTGAGGGAGTCTTGGGCAGACCAGGACTGGACCAAGCTTTATAAGTACCCAATATGATGTGGTGTTCCTATGGCTACGAGCAGCAATCCTAGTACCTCCGTATTCTTAATGTTTTTACATATTAGTTTAAAGACTCTTATTTTTGGTGGGCTTGTATTTTGGCCCAGTTTACATTCCACACATTACATTCCATTGAACTATGTTAGTTGGGTTTAGATGTATACATTAATTTTGTTACATAGTGGTTTTTTTCATTTCAGCATTTGTGGGATTGGAGATGTGTGTATGTGTACAAGTACTTAAGAAATGTCTCCCATGTTTGTAATATGGATACTCAGTGCTGGTCATCATTCCCTGGCCAATAGGAGGTGGGCATGGGGTGTCACGCTACAGGACCCACTAGGACGGGTCAGGACATAATTAACCACCAAAACACCTAGGTTTCTACGGAATCCCATACCTCATCATTTTCTTTGTCTCATCCAAGAGTCTGAAGTGTTCCTAGGTAATATCATATTATAATATATTCTTATGTTTATGCAGGTACATGATGTATTCTAAGGTGATTTCATATCTCCATTGCTACTTCATCTAATTACATATCCCAATGTGCTCCCAAGTGAGGTCACATCTCGGTGTACCTTCCCTATCATTAAATAATTCTTTTTTAAATACCCAGGTTACCTTGTATACATCTCTCATCAAAATTTCCATGTTCCCATTCTCTATTTCATATATGAATGACCATGTTCTCATTCATAAACACACATTATAATCCCCAAGTTCCAATTTATTGATTTATTCTTCAATGTCTATGTTCCCAATCATAAACACACATTTGAATGACCGTGTTAACAATATTTACATCCAACATAAATTTATAAGTTAATAGTCATAAAAAAATAATTAATTCATCAATTTATTATTAACAAAAACAGAATTATTAATTAAAAGATTATTTTATCTCATAATTAACATCAATTTATTCGTCAATTAATTAATTTATTAAACACATTAATTCACTTTAAAAAATTGATCATTATTTACAAATTTAATTCCCAAAATTAATCTGACAATTAATTATCTCATTATAAATCTAAATTCATCATAATTAATTCAAAAATTATTTATTTCAATCTAAAATATCAATATCACCTAATTAATCCTATAATTAATTATCAAAATTCAACTAATAAGATATCTCATAATTAATTCCATAATTAATTTTCCAAATACGGATCCCTATAGATCATTCTTTATCACTAATTAATTATCTAACTGGGCTACCCCTAAATATCATAATTAATTCTAAAATTTATTATCTATTTCCATAATAATTTATTTAGTCATTTTTCCTCATTAATTATCCCAGTTTAAGAAAGAAATTTTCTAATAAAAATTATTAATTATATAATTTGGATACACGTATGAAAATATCAACTCTAGGTAATTTTTTATTAGAGAACCTATATCAATTTGTCGATGGATAATCTCCTAATGTGAATCCAAAAAATTTATTGGCACAATGGAGTAGATATATATCTAAATCTCAAAGCCCTAAAATGAGATTAAAATAATCGAGAATATATCAATAATAGAACTAGATATCACCAAATAAATACAAATTTATTTATAATAGTCTATTACATCACTGAATGAATGTGTAACGAATGGGGGTACCACGGGAAAAGTTTTGTGAGATAATTCACAAATTTTGAGAGAAATGGACCATCGATATTGGAATTTATTTGAGAATAAATATGGTTGAGAGGTCATGGAATTTGTCCAGAGAGATCAAAAAATGTGGAAGAGGACCTAGGGTCGAATGGGGTTTGAAATAGGTGACATCCATGTGTTTGAAGAATTTTAAAATTAATTTTTGGGATTAATTATTTCATGTGGATGGTTATATACTCTAGATATCATGGTTTTCCCTAATCACAAATAAAAAATTTTGATCCGTTCTTTTATGGGTGAAGAATTTCTACTACGATGGTGTAGGAATTTCCAAACCATGACCCCATTGTGTGAATCCTCTTTTCCTATGTTCATAAAATTTTATGGGTTGGGGTGTACGGTTTTCCCTAACCATGTGACATCAATGAACAACCTTTTTTGTTTCATTTTTTGAAAAATTTCCCTAAAAATCACATCATGTAACAACCCAAAAACAAATTACTAAAAATGAATAGAAGATTTCCAAAAAATGGGATTGATACATCTCTAGGGAAATCTAGGATATTACACAAAATAATTGGATATTGATTCATTATCTAATTAACTTTTCAGAGAGATATTTCTATATGTGTCCATGAAAAAACCCCCACCACATTCCAAAATTTGGTCATCAATGTAACTATAGGGGAAAACGTACTCAAAATATAATAAATAAATATTAATTTTTTCTTATACATTCAATTATACCATATAATTATCAAGAGGGTTTTCAATATATTTTTAAGACTTATTTAAAAAAACTATTTTATTTTAATAAATAATTAAACCCAAATCTATTATAAACTAAGGTTCCATAAACAGACACTCACGGGTTTGATGATGAATGATTATTACTATAAAAATATAACTGATTGAAATTGTGATTATACAATATAAAATAATTTTTACATTACCTTATGTACATATGGTAAAAATAATATCTCTTAATAATAAAAAAATATAAGGAACAGAAAGTTTAGTGTCATTCATGATCAGTTACAATCATAACTACTTTAGGAAACATTTGAATATTTATCTATAATTTGTCGACACATGACCCCCTTCTCGATTCATCATTAATTATTGTTATCATAATGTCCTTTGAAATTGAAAAAAAAGGATATGGGTGAGGTCAAATTCATTATAAAGGGGTAACTCTCGAAAATGATTACAATGGAAATATCATAAGCTTTTGAGAAATATGATAAGGGGAGAAATATATTTTTAATAAGATCATTGATCATTATGTGTACTACCTAAGTAATGATTGAAGTACAAGTAATCTATAATTTATGAAAAAAATCTATTACCTATGATTTATAGCTAATAAATATAATCCATGTAATATAATAAATTGAAAATAAAATCCACGCATTGAATATATTCATTGAATAAAGAGAATTATTATACATATATTTGTATAAAAATCATATTATAAGAAAAAGTTATATGTATTGCTTTAATTTTGTTAATATATATATATATATATATCTTCGGGTTCTCCCTTTATTATGTTTATATATTCTTTCATGTCCTTGATTTATTTGGTTGACAAATTGATTCATTACCACAGATAATTATCTCAAGGGATATAGAACCATATATAATGAATATAGGGAGATATTGGATCTAAACATTAATCATCATTTACTATGATTTCAAATTTAAAAATAAAACCATTCATCAATTCTTAAAGATCCCATTGAAATAAAAATGGGTATCATATCATTTAATTTTGATAACATGAAAATCAATTCAATAATTTTAAACAATTGATACTATAAATTCAATGACACTAAAATAGAATTTAAAAAAATTTTTTGAAGATGATTCAATAAGGGATTATATAAAAAGAAATAAATAATGTAATGATAATAAGTATAATGGTAGAAAGGAATCATATTAGCTTCTAGGAAATCATTTTTTATAATTTCAGAAATGATGATGCAAATAATAACATTAAAGATCCATTTAATAAATAAATTAGATTAACCTAGAAATACTTTATTTTAAAAATAATCTATATTGATAGAACCTTGGGAAAAAGTATAATAATAATGTAATGTGGATTGAAAGATTATTAAATTTTTATGAAAGGATGTAAAAATTTTTTTATTATTTTTTGAATAAGTTTGATGAGATTGAATAATTATTATATGTGTAACAAAAATATCAGTTTGAAAAGGAATTCATTGAAACATTACGATCAAATTAAAGGGAAATATTAATTTTCCAAATATATTGGAGAATATTTTTCGGAATATTGAATATGGATATAGAATAAAATATTTTATTTAGAGAGGATGGGGGTATTCTTGACATCCTAATAAATTATGAGGATTAAATTATATAAATGAAATTTTGTAGAAATTAAGGAGGATTGGATGTATACCACCATCAATGAAAATTTGAATACTAAAATGAAATAATGATAGCCAATGATGGATCATTATGACAAGTTAATGGAAGTAAACTATAAACCCCTGTAAATCTAAGGTACCATTCATATTGAAAATAGATGAATGGTAGATAATGAGATTGATTTTTAAATGCTATATATTTCAGGATGAATTATTATAATAAAACTGCATTTCGAAAAATGATAATATAAAAATTAATCACTTGGTGGATTCAAATCATATCAGAATGAAGATAAAATGAGATAAAATTGCCCATAAATATATTCCCAAATAGGTTAAATGTGCCCAATATTCCTGTGTAACAAAAATAATTATCTTAATCATCTATTTATGAAACATATTATATAAGTAGCTGGCATTAAAATTTTCATTATCATGTTTTTTTTAATTCACTTTATTCCCTTAAAAAATATAAAATTAGTTTTTTATTTAGAAATTTACGAAATACTAGATATATATTAATAGATAAACAAACAATGTGGAAAAATCCAAAAATAGTATAAATTTATTTCATAATACAATGTTTTTTAATAAAACATGAAATTGTTCCATGAAAAAACATCAAAACAATCATATTGGATTCTTCATTTCTCTTACCCATCCATATAACCTATTAATAAAATTTAAAAACATGGGATGTGAATACATAGATGAATAAGGATCTTAAAATAAATGAAAGCATTAGTCCATGAATAGAAATATATATATGAAATAATTTTCCCAAAGAAATAATTTACACCCTTAATGTTTCATATAAAAACATCAGAAGAAAATATGTTTAAATAAATTCTAATAAACATAAATAAAACCATAAAGAAAAATTGTGGAATTAATTTCATAATATTTTAACCCTCACAACTACCATATGATTTTTATCCCTCGCTGCTACCTTGAAACATCACCCTCATGGATACCATGATATTCCACCATCATGGCTACCATACGGTGTGTCCATCCCTATTACACATGGAATAAAAATTAAATTCAATATATATCATAAACATAAAAAACGAATAGGAGGAAGAAATATGTCTGACTCTTAATATTAAACAATTTCCAATAACCAGAATATAATAATAAAACAATCATACAAGCATCATAAATATAATCTGTTATAATTTTATAAATAAATTAAAATAGTAATTTTAATTAAAATCTCTTTTACATAGTTTTTACAACCTTAAAATGTGTTCAAAACTCATGTATAATTGTTTTAAAAGTGTTATTAATTTTTTATTGAAATATTTTAATATTTATAATAACTTATATTAACATTTCATTATAGGTATCCAAAAATATATTTAAAGTAATTTTTTATTTTCATGGTTATGAGTGTGTTTATTTTATGGTTTCCATGGTCGATAAATTTTGGATTTTCATTTCTAATTGAATAAAAACACATGTAGTGGAATTAAATTGAATTAATATGTATTCAAAATTTTATATGATACAATATACCATTTTTTATATGTGAACTAATAATTAGATAAAACATTATGAAAAATGATTTACCTTATTTTTTCTATTTTTAAGACCTTCACAAACATATATAATTTCATTTAATACTGTATTTATATAATGGTTCCAGAATATTATATAACTTATAATATGTATTATAAAATATTATTCAATAATAATAATGGTTTTATGACCATTGTTGAAGGATGTAAATGGAAATTAAAATATATCATTCATGTTGACTGTAAATCATCATGTTACGAAAAATGATTCCATTTTTAGAATAAGTGGAGAATATGAGAGGTTTGATGATGTATAATACAAAAAATTAATATAATTAAATTATATTTATGATATTTTAGTCATAATGTCACATGGATGAGTTGAGGTTTTGAAAGAATATAAAAATATATGAAATTGAAAAGAAAAAAAAATTGAAATAGTATTTTACCTCTTGAATTATTACCCTTGAGAACCACAATAAGGGACATGGTTTTGAAATTTTTGTGAGATAATTTTGTGTGGTGGTTAGATAATTATAAAAAAATGAAATTGAAAAAAAATGAAAGATCATTTTACCACTTGAATTGCTCTCTATGAGAGCCGCATTAAAAAACTTGGTTTTCAAATTTTGGTGTGACCATCTAATCTTGGATGCGGGGGATAGTATGGGAAATGTAATTTGGTAGAAATTAAAAACGATTCAAGGATTTGATGTGTGAGTGAAATAGGTAGTGAGGGGTGGTATTAATATTTTAGGATTGGGGTGTTTTTTTATTTATATCATTTTCTTATTATTTTGGCTAATGCCTAAGAATAGTTTGTATTTCCATGACTATATTCAAATAATGGAGAATTATAATTCGGTAATATGTTATCACATTAGATATAAATAATACATTGCACAAATATACATGTATTTTCTAAATAACTGAAATTATAGTATTTCACAATTCACTAAAAATTCCATTGTATTTGAAAAATACCAAGAATTCACCCTAAATTTTTTCTACATTTTGAATTCAAATAAGAACCCCATTTGATGAATCTATGTTTTCAAATACTATGAATTACATTTTTAATTAATATCCCCAAATATTGAAAAAATACTTATTTTAAAATTATAACTGAATATATAACACATTTTGAAATTATTTATGGTATTTTAGAATTACCTTATAATTTTAAAATATAATTTTTTGAGTATATTTAATGAAGAATAATTTTCATTTAAAACATTACATTAATTAATGATATTTTAAATAAAAAATAATGTGTCACAAAATTTTGAACACATAAAATATCATTTCCAAAAAAATTATTTACTTATTCCGTGAGATTACACATATTAATTAACTTATAAGATACATAAATTTTATCTATAAATTCAAAAATGAGGTTATTAATATAATTGTATAAAATCCATAATTTATGAAAACATCACTTTTTTCATTATAAATTTATAAAGAATATAACTATTTAATTATATAATGAAGAAAATTTATTTTGAATGTACAAAGTTTGTTAAATTCTCTCCTACTACTAGATATTTTGTCCTCACAATTTCAATTCAAATATTAATAAAGTTCTGATAACATTAACTCATCTATTTTTGAAATTCTTATGTTCCTTCTTCATCCGTGTGGTTTATTTACAAAACATTAACCAGAATATTACTTTATTTATCAATACATTCTCTTAATGATCATGAATCCGGAAATTTTTCACTTCATAACAATGATTCCACTCTTGATAAACTAAATCAGGGATCAAAACATAAGTTGAGTCATTTACATACTTTCTTATCATTGAAACAAGAATGAAATTTTGTACATGAGATAATATCAGATGCAAGGCTAATAGGTAGGAAACAAGTACAACTGTCTCCAAAAATTCATAACGTTAAATTAACCATTAAAATATATTTCCTTTATTACCTAAATACGTAAAACATTCCCATGTAAATAAATTTAGGGAAACATGATCAACTATTTTGAAAAAAATCATTACTCTAGTTATCTACATAACTTTTATAGAATCTATGAGTTTTCTTTATCTGTTTCTGGATCTTATTCATTTTCTAAACCACCAAAATTACTAATTGCGGTCCCATCAACTTTTGTTCCCCCACTTAATCCCAAAATAATAATGTTTAACACCATATTATATATAATGACTCAAAATGTTCAGTCTCTATACTATAATTAAAAATATTATTATTAGAATACGAAAATGAAGAAATATATAGATACCAAACTCAATGGAAATCCATTTAATAATAATGTAAAATGTCTTACATGCTCTGAATTATTTTTCAGTCTTTCCATTAGAATGGTGTTTAGAAATTGTTATAAAAAATTCAGTTCCAAAAAATTTATAGAGGCCAATAAAATGTAGAAGTGATTCTAAGATAATGATAAACATATGGATAGAGGAACTCCATACGACATGAAAATTTTATAGAGGTATGGTCTATAAATCATATATTTTTAAAGAGTGTGTTGAATAAGAAGTTATTGTGCATATTTAGTAATATTTTCAACAATAACCCAAATCACATTGCTACCTCAAAATGTATTAGGTATTCCCACCATAATTTACATTGATATATTTTCCCATATCCACTTCAGTAGTAGAGAAGGATGATGCATCCTATTTTGTAGTTGTCCCTTTTTTTAACCTGTTGACATTTACAAAATTTCAGGGTAAAATCAGCAATATCGCATTTCATCCTATCTAGCCAATAATACTCTCATGGATCTTTTTACATCTGAGTACTACTAGGACAAACTGAAAACAGATAACTACAAGTATAAATAAATAAAATTTTCTCTAACTATGAATCATAATGAACACATAATCTCTTCCCAATTCTCAAAATACATTCATAATCAATGATAATTTTTTTTAAAAATTCATTCCTTATCGATTTCTACCATTTTCTATAACTCACGATCTTCCTTCTGTGGTTGCATAATTGGTTTGTAGAGTGATGACTTCACAAACACTGAAAACAAAACATAGGATTTTCCAGCACCAAAAACATCAATGACAATATTAATCAAATATTTAATGAAGGGGACATCTACCAAACATAAAATTATTAATGTAGCATAATGTTTTCAACTCAAGGCATCGACCACTTTGTATTGTATTAATATATTGTATTTGATTGGGTAATTAAAATATTTTATCATTTCAATTCATTCTATTTTACTCATGTTTAATTAATTATGAGTAATTATATACTTCAAATATTTATAGTTAGTATATATTTCACATTTTTATCAATATAATTGTTTCCCCTAAATTTTTAATCCAAAAATAAAATATGGTATTTTGAAATCATGGGAGGCATAATTTAACTCTTGATATTTGAGTTCCATGAATCCTAATAAATTAAATGATCATTCTGCATCATAACACAACCATGTCTAATCAATGATGCATCATTATAGATGAAAAATTTCCATTTATGGAAGGCATGGCCAAAACTATATTCCCCAATCTTCATTTTAGTTACGAAAAACAAACATCACAATCTTATATCAAAATTAAATTAACCCATTGTTTAAAAAAAGTGAGTGTGCTTGATAACTGTGCAATTATGATTAACAATACATCAATAATAGGCATCTAATACTAGAATAATGTGAATATCAGAAACACTTACAGGCCTTGAAAAATCGTCAACCAGTTTTTTGTAGGATCAACTATCTAACATGCTTATTTATAATGATCCTAAGAAAATAAATATTTTTCAAACAAAAAACACATATACTCAATTCCCTATATAACTAGTTTTTGAGAGTTTTTTTGAAAATCATTAAAAAAATTTCTTGATATTCAATAAAAATTAAATCAACTAAAATATAACTAATAAAGAAAAAAACTTATCCATATATTCACATAATATTCTATTCATATGAACCATGAGTATAGAATCTATTTTTGTCAAACAGAATGGAAAAACAAAATAATCACAATTCTGAAACCTAGTTTGGAATAAGGTTTTCATAATGTCATCCTCTTTCACCTTCAAATAATGGAACTTGGATCTCAATTAATTCATGGATAAATACTGAGATTCCTATAGGTCATTAGATTATTCATCATTATGAGGAAATAAATACTTATTATTCAAGGTAATTTTTTAGAATATCTATAATCAATTAAAGTCATTGTGGAACAATAACAATTTTAATTAATAAATAGGGTCCCCCATAGAGAAGTGATAGGATAAATGAAAAAATTATAATTAAACTCATAGAACTACCTTTTCATTCTAGATATTCTACATGAGCTATCTGATAGTGGTGTTTTGAGATTGTCTTAGCATTGGGAACTAAGTCAAATGTAAAATAAACTTTTTAAAAATATATGACATTAGTAACTAATCAAGAAAAACATTTATTTTTTAATTTACAATTATAACATCATTAATATAAAATGTCAACTTGTTTCCAACAATATATGCATGATTACATTAATCTCAATCTATTATCATTTTCTCATCTTCTTAATAAATTATCAATGGTATTTGTTAATTATTGTATTAAAAGGGAAACTATTTATAAATAATAACTTATTTAGATCATAAATTATTAATATCAATATAATTTTAAATTGATTACATACATATAATAACATCAGTCTATTATATGTGAAAATAGATGTTTTTCTAGTAATTTATTAACATAGAAAACAACAAGATGATTAAAATAATGTTGTTTTTCATTAATATATCACCGTTGTGTTTTAAAAATAAGCTCTTATTTCATTTCATGAGTTAAAAATTTTAATTTACCATAATATTTCAAATAATTAATAGAATGTGTAGGCCCCCATATCAGATAATTAATTTGAGAAAACATAGTGAAAACAAATTATGTAATACCATTTCATTGGATGGCCCAACATCTGCTGAATTTGTCAGAGAGGATCTCTTAACCCATTTTTCCTTATAATATGTCTACATTACATCATTAATATATTTCTTTTAGGATGTATTTGAAAAATTCCCCATATCACCACATTTGAACACATTATAGTTTTCGTATCTATATTAAAGGAAAAAACAATAATATGTTTTTCATTTCAACATCAAGAAATATTTCCAAACATAACAAATCAAAAAAAATCCATATTTTTTCTAGGAATTATCCATGGTTATTTTATGCACACATTCCATAAACTATAAACAAGATATTCTTACCATAGTATTAATTTTAGTTACTACTACCCATTACATTCCAACTGGACCTCGCATTCTTCTTATTTTCAATGTATACATGATCATTAGAAAAATTCATTTCTGCCCTATCATCCTATATAAAAAGTTTCTCATAAATTTATAATTCAGAGGATTCCAAATACCTTTGATATTGTAGCTTTATTTATAATTAAAAATAATTGAGATGTATATTAAGATACCATGTCAGATTTAGAGTATACATTTCCAATCGAGTGAATCACACATCATACATGGCCACTGAATCTTATTCGTTTTCATCTAATTCCATGAATTTATTTCATATCCTATATTGAAATTCCTGATGAATTTTTTATGATTGAATATAATGTTAAATTCATCCCATTACAAGGAAATAATCTCCTCTTTAACCATTATAGAATTGACCATTCACTAACAATTCTATGATTAAACATTAGATGAAAAATAAAAAGACGAAAAAATTAATTATCTTATCACCACATTACAGAAAATATATTTCATGTTATTAAATCCACCCTTAAAAAAACAAAAGGTAATAAGATCCACCGAAATAAGGAGGGTGTTTCCTTATAAAATGTTCCACTATCTTGATATTTTTTTATGGAAACTCTGGTTGTTCTCTTGCATAAATTCGAGTGCCATTTATAATCTACATGAACTAATACATTATTTTTACAATGTGGTTAGATATAATTAGCCCCATTCTATGGAACTGGTTTGGAATGATATTATCCCCTCATTAGCTTCCTACTTCGGCTTCAATGTTTCTTCTATAGAAAACCATTATGGAAAGACATATCATAGACAAAGAAACATGGTAATATTTATATTCAATATCAATTTAATTTTAAAATAATGTAAAAATAAATAATTGTATTATATTAACATAATAATAACCCCTAATTTAATCAAAATAATTCTTAAAATATATCTATAACGACTTAGCATTGAACACCAAATAAACTAAAAATTTTGTTTAGAATTCATGTTCTCACATTCCCACAGATATTTTCAATATAGAATTTTAGATAATTAAGGAATAATTGATATATATCAACCCAACAGATTTAATATTGGTTACTACTAAACATATTTCCATTTATTCTGGAATTATAAATTTTTTATTAAAACATGTAATAAATTCATGAAAAATCTTCACAACATTCATCTTTGTTTCTTCTTTTCTCTTACCATTCCATAAACCCTATGAAACAAAAATTAAAACATGGGAAGATCGTAGAAATATTAGTAAGGTACATAACATAATATAATGAGTTATTAGATGAATACTTATCAAAATTAGAAATATTTTTCATAAAGGCGTACTTTTAGAACATAATGTATCATATACATAACTTTTGATTATAAGAGATTTCTTAAAAACATAGAAGACATAAATAAAAACATATAGTTTTCTTGTGTTATTAATTACATAATATTGTAACACTCATAGAAACCATATCATTTATAACCATCACAACTACCAGAACATGTATAACTTATGTATACCAAATAATGTAACCCTCGAGGCTACCTTATGGTGTAACAATCACAATTACTCATAGAATAACCATTACGGTCAAAAAAAACATTCCAAATAAATTTATGGTAGATATATTTCACACCATTTTTCACAAAAATTTCACATGAACCAGAACATAATCATAAAATAATTAAAGATTCATCATAAAAACATTCCATTTAATTTTTTAAAAAATATAATATTAAAATAATATTTTTAATGAAAAATATATTACTGTTGGTTTTAATTCAATATAACATGTTAAAAGAACCATTATAAGGGTTTATAGAGAGTTATTAATTTACTAAATAACAATATTCAAATTTATAATACATTATATGATCTTTTTATAACAACTTCCCACACATTTATTCATAATATATTGTCATTTTCATTTTTTTCAACTGCATTAATTTCTTGGTTTCTATGGTCGATAAGTTATTGATTTTCATGTCTATTGGAAGAAATGCACTAGATGTGGAAATAAATTGATTTAATATGTTTAAAAAAATTTAATGAAACCATATATCATTTGGTTTTTAATATGAGGATAAATCATTATGGTAAAACATTAATAAAAAATACTTAGTTTATTTTGTGTGGTTTATGACTACCACAATCATATCTCACTTTATAAAATATCTTGATTATATAATGGTTAAAAAAATTATATAATTTATAATAATTATAATATGTCTTATTTTAAAATTATAAATTTTTAATGACTATACTTTATGGAATTAAAGGAAAATGACAAAACAACATCCATGAGGATTGTAAATCGACACATCAAGGACAATGTTTCTATTTTTAAGAATAAGTAGAGAAGAGGAGAGGTTTGGTGATAGATATTACATTAGAAAAATAAATTTATATTGTTTGAAATTTACTGGAATTATCATTTCACTTTTATGATAGGAGGTGTGGTTTGAATAATAGAATGAACGAAATTTAAAAAAAAGGTTTTTACATATTGAAATCTTGTCCTAGAGAACCTCCTTATGGAACTAGGTTTTCATTTTTTGGTGAGGAAGGTTTTTCATGGAAATGTGTAAGTGTATTGGTATGGTAATTTAATAGAAATTAAACATGAAACAAGACATTGATGTTTGAGGCGAATACATAGTGAGGGTATTATTTAAAGTGGAGGAGAGGGCAGTTTTTTTAATTTTTTTGTTCATTTTTTATTTTGGATCATGACTATGAATTTATTTTATTCCCATGACAAAATAAAATTAATGGATATGTAGATTTATAAAATATGGTATTAAATTACCCATAAATCATCCATGACTCGTAAATTCATGTATTTTCAAAATAACTTAAATTATCGTATTTCACCATTCTTAAAAAATTCAATTGTTTTAGAACAAACCAAAAAATTCACCAAATTTTTTTTCAATGTGATTAATTCAAAAATGAACCATATTTTATGAAATTAAATATTAAAATATTATGAATAAAATTTTAAATTAAATTCACCAGTTATTAGAAAAATATTGATTTTTAATTAAAAATAATTTTGTAGCTCTTGAAAATTTAATTAGGGTCTCATAAAATTATCTTATAATCATAAGAACATAAAAAAAATAATTTATGAATCTATTTTATGATGATAAATTTTATTTTAAATCATTATATTAATTATAAAATTTTAGATACAAAATTATTTGTCACAAAAAAACCCAACAGGTAATTTATAAATTTCCAAATATTTACATAATTATTCCATCATATAAATATATAATATTTTCCCTTATAAGATATAAAAATTTTATTATTAAATTTCATAGGTTAGGTTAGTATTCTATAGTTATGAATTCCTTAATTCCTGAAAATACCACATAATTCTATTTACATTTATAATCAATATATATAGTTAATGACATAGGCAAATCAAGATATTTTATTAAGTAGATGGGTTGTTACATTATAATATATATAACATATTATAATTAATTATAATCAATTATTATAAATATATTAATAACTAATATATATATATATATGTATATATATTAAATAAACCACACCACAAAATCTTTTTAAAATTTAATAAATCACTTTTTGTTTGAGTGAGAACCACCTAGTTACTTATATTTTATTTTTATTATCTAATAGTATTAGTTTATAATTTTTTTGTAATAAATTCATAATATTGGTGTTCATAATGTCTTGTAGAAACAATTTTATGAATTAAAATATCATTATAGGTATTTTATAATTTTTTATCATGGTTTTATAATTTTAAAATTCCATTATATCATTATTATTTTCCGGATTCACATCAATGATACTAGTGTCAATATTATATCATTAATTTATAAAATCAAAATGGTGGATCAATAATAATATGTTAAACATTTATATAATGAGTCAAGAATATATATATATATATGTATTAATTTTTATTTAATAACACCAGTATTTTTGTTTCAATAGTCATACAAGATATATATTTATATCATTATTCATGCATATGGTTAAAATGACCCAAAAATAACAAGATATAATCTATGGTAGATTATGGATAAGAAATTGATTGATATGAAATAATAAAATAATTAAAAATTATGATTGTAATATTTATTTTTATTTGAAAATTTTAGTTTTATTTTTAAATATTTTTTTAATGATCAATATACTATATATAAAATGATGTTTTTCACATCGTAGAGGCTTTCGTTAAGACAAATAATTAAGCATTATATAAAATCCAAAGTGAAAAAAAGGAAGATAAGAAATGTTCTATACATAAATGATGTTAATAATTTATTAAATTTCCTATTAGTTTTATTATAAATAATTATTAACCATCAATGTATGTTGGTGTTGAAAAATCCAGCGCATCATTCATGGATGGGGACGTTGACATGTTCACATAATGGCTTATTTATTTTCAATTTCATTTTGAAGAAGTTATGAAATAGATATTCTATTATTATAATAAAATTTCCGAATATTATTAATAAATATTTTCGTATACATTAATGTTTATAGTATATTTTAGGTGGTAAAAGAATAATATAATTAAGAGATATCAGTTGAAAACATTACATCTCCCTTTGGATATTCTCCCTTTGTTAACACATTATGTCCCATTATTTTTTCATTATGTAAGACCAGGGCCTATATAAAATGGTTACTGAGTTGTAGAGACACTGTATATTTGTTGTAATAGGATATGCATATATAATGTGTGGATAAATGTGGTGTAAGTGATATCATCTCATAAGTGAATACAATTGAGTTTTTAAAAATACTCTTAAGTATTACAATGATGGTATGAAACAATTCGATAACCAAGTACTATATAAGTGGGAAATAATGAAATTTAGGGTGATATGTGGTGTATAATTCATTGATGATTTATTTTATTAATTATTTTAAACATATTTTGTTTATTTACCACTAAATATATACATTTTACCATTTTATAGATTGGTTACTATATTTTTCGATCTAAATTACATTTTACTTATAAATAGGTTAACTCCAATAGAAAAAAATTATATTATGAACCTAAATTTAATATTCATATAATCATATTCAATTTCTAAATAATACAATATTAAATTTCAATTTAAACCGTTTAATATATTGGAAAACATTTTTGTATAAAAATATCATTCTCACCATAATTTTTTCTTCAACATATAACATTAACTAAAACTTAAATGTTTTTTAATATATTAATTATTATGTTTCTATTTTAAAATAAAATAACTATTATTATAATAAATATAGCATTTTAATTGTTCAGAAATAAATTAAGTATCATTTTTAAAATAATTCTCAAAAAAGATATGATTCACCAATGTCCTCGAAATTAAAATTAATCATATTAATTAAAAAAATTAAAAAAAAAATCTAATTTACCATCTAATATATTCTTCATATTTTAATCAAAAATTGGATATCTAATTTGAGTCATTAAATTATAATAACTGCTAAATCATAATTATTTATTATATTGGAAAAAAATTGATTAACATATTATATAAGATTACAAAATGATAAACATGAGTTGTATATATTAATTTTTCCTAATATGATTTTATATGCATAATTAATATACTGTTTTATATATATTGTTCCACAAAAATAATTATGTCATTAATATTAAATTTGAATGTTAAAAAATTAATTATCAAAGAAACCATATATTTCAATATTAACCCAAAAAACTTTATTTTATACACATTTTAAAAATAATTTTATGATAATTTTGACAATTAAAATTCAAAAATGAAGATTATTTTACAAAATTAAAAAATCCTATAAATTTTCATAGTAGTACTTTTGTTATTTAAAAATGAAAAAATTGTTTTTATATATCTATGGTTTTATATATAAAATTAAATATTCATAATCATATTAATAAATAATTTCACAATGTGTTCTAGTTTGTTGTTATATTTGAAATAATCTATTAACAGACAAAATATTTAATGGAAAATAAATTCTCAACTATTGCAATGTTACATGAATCTTGATAAAAATAGTGGTATATTATTTCATATGTGTTTTGGTATTCATATCACTATGATCAAAGTTATTCCACCCACGATTCCATATTGGCGGCATTGGTGTATTATATTATGTTGTTATCAATAACTCATCGATGAGGAATTTACATATTTATAAAATCATATGGCCTTGATGTATATATTCGATCAGTATGATTAGAATTTATAGTTATAAATTTCGTTGGATATGTTATTGGGAAACGATTTTGGGATTTATTACACTCTAAATTATGTGAATATAATTTAAAATTCATTTTGTTGGATATTGAGAGGAGATATTATTTGGGACTTTAGATATGCATATATAATGACGATAGACAGTATAGTGATGTATGTTGATATTTTTAGTACAATGGTGGAGGATTCCAAAAAAATGCAACATTGTTATTATCCATAATATAGTTGATATAAGAGACTTAGTTGGAGTAAACGAGGAAGAGGTGTTTCATGATCATGCCTTTTATTGCGACTCTTATGAGGGATGCTAAGAAGATGATCAGTGTCTATTGAATTTCTAATAGAGGGGTTTATTCTTTTTGTTCTATATGATATAATTATTTATAAGATTTATCGATAAGCATTATAAGTGTATTATGGTATATCTATTATATATAATTCGTTTATCTCTAAGATCTTTTTTCTGATGCAGAAGTAGTATATTCCAGATATTGTGCCCTGATTCATGGATTTTTATTATGGTAATGAAGAGAAGATGGATCCTAGTTGTTTTGAGAATAATTTTATTTCCTTGAGAAGATATGGGAGGTCATTTGGATGTCTGTTTTTCATCATTTTCCATAATCAAGAGAGGTATATGATTATAGTGGGGTGTGTTTCTTCTGGGCGTAGTAGAAGTGCGATGGTGGGTTTTTCCAACTTTAATTTTAATGTTAAACAACGTTCAATCCGAGATCTGTCATGATGTAAAACGCCGACTCTTAGGAATAGAACGAGGATAGAAAAACTTAAGAGGGAATCCCGGAACCACAGAGATAGGATCATCATATGTTGGTTATAATTAATTTAATTAATTCACAAGAATTACCTTGGTGGAATTCTTTCTTCGTTGATGTCTTTGTTCATGATCCTGTGATTCGTCGTTGCGTCGTAGAATCCAAGTGTTGGATTCCTCTAGTGTTGATCCACATGTGTGCCACATATCTCTGGATGTCGCCGAAGGGATCTCCGGGTGCTAGCGTGGAAGAAACTTCGCTTGTGATGTCCTCCATCGACCGCCTTGGTCTCTTGGTCTTGAGAGTGTTCTTGGAGGAAGGAGTTCTTTCGACCTTTAATGAATTCTCCAAAATTGTTGTGCACAACGATTGATTAGAAATGTGTTGGGGTTGTGAGGATATTTATAATTGGGTTTGAGGTTAAAGAATTATGAAAATAAATAAACATGTTACATGTTTAATTTATATGATTAACAATTATTGAAACCCCCATGTCGAATTATTAGTTCCTTGACATGCGCCTACACTGATTATAATTAATATCATTTAATAAACAATATTATATCATCAAAATCCTTACATGAAAAGTACACGGTGTGTTATCATTAATGCACGGCGTGTACTCGTTTCCACAAAACTACACGAAGTGTATATTTAATGTACACGGCGTGTAATTTTATTTTCCATTTTTCATTATATCCTCCTCCACATTTATTAGAGCTTCAGTAATGGCTAATTATTTCTTAACTAAATGTGACTACATTACTCCCTAATAAATATATTATTTCTCCCACAATATATTCTCTCAAATAACTAGTGTCGAAATTGATGTGATTAGGCATTCTTAAATATTTATTAAACCCCAGTCGGGAATAATATTTATTTAACTTGTTAAATTAATATGTAACTGAAATACATGGACACACTTAGTGTGTGACCCTCTAGGCCTGTTTCTCATTGGAAATAGGCGGACCCTGCCTAATGTTGAAGGTTAGCATCTAGCAACACGCAAGGAATCCATAGGGAAATAAGTTAATGGCGCAATGACGTGTCACATCCTACGAACGTCTACTGTGTAATATAATCCCTTTGTCTCAATATCTCTAATCAAGCGGGTTTCATGCTTGTTCCATCAACCCATGTGCTTGATTTTTCATTCTTTTACATTCCGGAATTGAACCCGCCCATACCATACCATGGCCATGGATTTATTTAGGCTATATCAATTCCATAAAAGGGCCTGAGATTTCTACTTCAACTGTGAAACGGAATGGACAAATCCTTTCTCGCATTATCTATTAATGTGGTATTACTCGTGACAAAACCATCATATCCTACCTCACTGCGAACAGTGTTTCATCACAGTTTTGGTCAATACATCTAATTGTGTGAGTTTTAATACCCATTAATAATAATTTTAATTTCTAAGGACCAATACACACGTCTGTAGATAGGAACATCCAATGACACTATGAAATGTGGATTTCCTACTGGCGGGTCTCGTTCTCATAATATCCACCTAGATATTACCAAGGGCGCACACCATGAGATGGTGCCTCAAAATTTTATGAGTCATCACCCCTAATGGCCTGTATTATTTTTTTCCCTCAAATAATGTCATCCGACAATATAACATATATTCAAGAATAGTGTTACGGAACTACCAGGTTCCTATCATAGTAGGGATCCTCTATGACCCTTTAATGCAATAGTTATCCTTAGGACATTATCACATGCATTGACGAGTAGAAGAACAATCAAAATGTGATAAGTATTTTATTAAGGAATAATGTACAAAGTAGTTGTTTCTAGGTCTCCAACTCCAATAGACTCCCACATGGACTATAGACAACTGCTAACAACTTTTAACCTGCTAGCTCTCACATGATATCCATGCTTCTGCTGAGATAGGCCTTTAGTCATGGGGTCTGCCACGTTCGCTTTCGTGGACACTCTTCTCACTGTAACTTCAACCCTTTGATAGTAATCCCTCAAGAGGTGCTACTTCTGGAGTATGTGTTTTGTCCGTTGATGTGACCTTGGTTATTTTTCAAGAGCCAACACTGCAGTATTATCACAATACAATGTAATGGGATCTTTACTGCTAGGCACCACATCAAGCACCTGGACAATGTTCTGAATCAAGACGGCTTCCTTGGCTGCATCATAAGATGCTATATATTCGGACTCCACTATAGAATCGGCGACAACTAGCTACTTTGAACTCTTCCAGCTCACAACTCCTCCATTGAGAAAGAAAACATATCCATATTGTGACTTCAGATCATTTTGATCTTTCTGAAAACCAAAATTAGCATACCCTCTGATGAAAATCTTCTCGTCTCGTCTATATACTAGGATCATGTCCTTAGTTCTTCTCATATACTTATGTATAGTCTTAACAGCTGTCCAATGTTGTTCTCCTGGATCTGCTTGATATCTGCCTACCATGCTCAATGCATAGGCAACATCAATCCTTGTACATAACATGGCATACATAATGGATCCTATAGCCGAAGTGTATTGGGTCTTACTCATTTTATCTTTTTTTTATTGTGTCTGAGGATACATTTTCATAGAAATATGTTGGCCATGTGACACTAGAACCAATACCCTCTTGGATTGTTCCATACGACATATCATTAGTATCTGGTCAATGTATGTACTCTGACATAGTCCAAGAAGCCTCTTGAATCTATCGCGAATGATCTTGATCCCTAGAATGTATGCTGCTTCACCCATGTCCTTCATGGAGTAATAGTTGTTCAACCAGTACTTAACTGACTGTAAGACTGGTACATCATTTCCAATAAGAAATATTTTGTCAACATATACTTCTAGGATAACGATCGCATTCCCATTAAATCTCTTATAAACACCTGGCTCACATTCATTCTTAATGAACCCAAATTCCATCATGGCCTCATCAAATCGAATGTTCCATGATGTGGATGCTTGATTTAATCTATAAATGGATTTTTGCAACTTGAAAACCCATTTGGCTTCACCTGGTGTCACAAACCCTTTAGGTTGTGTCATATAGACATTTTCCTAAAGGATCCCGTTAAGGAATGTTGTTTTGATGTCCATCTGCCAAACCATGTAGTCATGGTAAGCTATTATGGAACGTATGATTCTTATGGATATAGACATGGAAACTAGCGAAAAGTTTTCTTCATAGTCAATTCCTTGATGCTGTCTGAACCATTTAGCCACTATCCTTGCGTTATAGGTGCTAACTTTACATTCTATATCCAGCTTTCTCTTGAATACACATTTTATCCAACATGTGTTACATCAACTTTCTCATCGACTAGAACCCAAACATGATTCTGATACATGGAATCCATCTCAGAATTCATAGCTTCTAGACATCTTGTAGCTTCTGA
This sequence comes from Viscum album, assembly GCA_963277665.1. Lineage (NCBI taxonomy): Eukaryota > Viridiplantae > Streptophyta > Magnoliopsida > Santalales > Viscaceae > Viscum > Viscum album. The sequence goes on along the minus strand of OY728121.1, from coordinate 1,573,111,738 downwards.
GCATTCTATTGCTTCCATGTATGAGAGAGGTACATCATTTTCCAACAATAAAGATTCACCATCCTCAGTGACTAGGAATCCAAATCTCTTTGGTTCCCTTACCTCTCTTGAGCTCCTACGCAGTACTTGTGTTTCTGGAACCTCTTCCACTGGGACCTGTGGAACATGTTCCTATACCAAATCATGTGTATCATGAGCATCAACTTCGTCGTAGTCAATCTTGCTCCCATTATCCTTTTTGAGGATGTCCTCCTTCTCAAGAAAGACGGCTTGTCTGGCGAAAGTCACATTCTTGTCTTGAGGGTTATATAGGTATTATCCATTAGTTTACTTGGGAAATCCTATAAAGATACTCTTTCTGCACCAGGGTGGTAGTTTTGTTCCCAAGAAGTCCTTAAAAAACACCTCGCATCCCCATACATGTGTGTGCAAAAAATGTGTTTCTTTCCATTCCATAAGTCTGAGGGAATTCCATTTTCCACCTTAGTTGGTACTTGGTTTAATGTGTATGCGGTAGTTTTTAATTCATATCCCCAAAAGTATAATGGAAGATCTGCATTAATCATCATCGACCTCACCATGTCTAACAAGGTGTGGTCCCTCCTTTCACTAACACCGTTCCACTGTGGTTTATTAGGTGGAGTGATATGAGATAGAATCCCAGACTCCCGTAGAAGATCGATGAACTCTTGGTTCAGATATTCTCCACCTCGAATCGATCGAAGTTTCATTATCTTATTACCAAGCTGATTCTCCAATTCATTCTTGAATTCCTTAAATTTCTCTAAGGCCTCTTACTTATAACTCATTAAGTAGACATAGCCATGTCCACTCAAATTATTAGTAAAAGTAATGAAGTAATAATATCCACCTCTAGATTCTACTAGAAATGGTCCACACACATCCATGTGTTCCAATACTATAAGCTCTGTGGCACTTTCACCCTATCCACCAAAAGGTGGCTTGGACATTTTTCCTTGTAAACAAGCGTGACATCTATCATGTGGTTTTAGCTCAGTAGAGTTTAAATAGCCATCATGGAAGAGCATTGTCAAGCGCTTCTTGTTCACATGACCGAGATGGTGATGCCACAACTGGGTGATGTATGAGTCATGTGAGTTTGTTTCATTATCTATTTACAACACTTGGTATTCATAATTTACTATATATAAACCATTATTTAAATGTTCCACGCCATAACATATGTGGTTATTAAAAAAGAGACAACTCTTATTTCCAAATTTTCAAAAAAATCCATCCATATCCAAACAAGATACAGAAATTATGTTCTTGGTAACACTAGTCATATAATAACAGTTATGTAAAACCCAAATCATCCCAGTTGGCAATGAGAGGTGGTAATCACCAATAACCAACACAGCCAGCCTTGCGCCATTGGCAGCTCAAAGATCCACCTCTCCTCTGGCAGTATTTATAAATCTACTTGGTTACTATATTTGAATATAGATGTGAGCCACAATAACTATATCTAATACCCAATGTGTAGAACTATAAATATTACACTCAATAACGAAGGCACCTTTAGTGTCCCGATGCTTCTGGATGCAGTTCCTCTTCTAGTGGCCTTGCATGCCACATGTAAAACACACCGCCTCTCATTCCTTTCCCTACCTCTGGATCATTCCCTTCTTGGAGGGACGATGCACAGGGGCTTCAGACCGTTTATAAGTCTTTGGACACTTTGCCTTGTCCTTACACTTATTCACAATAAGGACTGCTAGTTTGTCATGCCCCATTTCCTCTCGTGGTGATGGATGATGCGTAAACGCCTATGCCACTCTTGGAAATTGGTGCCAGTGAGATGGTTTTCCTTCTCTAGTATGGTTCACAATGATACGTTTGAACTCATTTTATTGTCATTTCTACAAATTAAGATGAGAAAAGTTTTAGTACTTTATTATAAATATAAGTCAAATAAATAAATTATTACTTATTTGTCTCCCACTATTTTATCGAAATCCAATAGCCCTCACCATTGAATTCAGAATATTATGTTGTCTTAATATTCTAGTGGAAAGGATCCATATTTCCCTTCACATTAACCCAACTAGGGTTGGTCAAGCAACTTGAAGGGTTTTTGGTAGGTATTCCAACTACCAACTGCATTAACTCACAGCTCCTTGACCGGCTGAGTTGACTACCCAATCCTGAAATCCTATTATTTTGGATTTCCTCATCCTTTGCCTCTAGGTCACACCAAGTCCTGTTGTGGCAGTCAACCCTTGATGCGAACCATGTCAAGTCAACCGAAAACCTTGAATTAGAGTTCCCCGATAATTAAAAGCACCCTAACTAGGGTTGGTCATGCACTTTGAACTATGGTTCGATTCTAACCAAGATTATGGAAGGCTATACCGAATTAATATTTATGTTGAGGGATTTTATCCTTATATGTAAAGTGCCATTTTATTATCTTTGATTACATTCTTGATAATATTAAGTGGGATATACTTATGGTATTAACCACGTCTATGATAATATTTACGCACAAGCCATTTTTTATTTGAGTTCCACCTTGCATGCTTGTTTAATTAATTAATTGTGTGATCGTTACAACACAAACACAATAAATAAAACATGAAACTGATAGAAATAAAATAAATGGTATGATCATGATATTTTCTCTTGGTTAGTTTATCTAGCGGTCGATAAACTAACCCAATACCAAGGGTATAAACACCTTGAACCTTGCGGGTTCATGTTTACATCTTTCCACCTATCCACCTTGGTATCTCCTTTGTTTGGTTTTACCTTCGCTCATGACTTGAGTCACCTCCACTAGCTTGGGAGCTCCATCCATTACATATGAATTTATCTCACACGCAGGTGAGGTGTTAAAAGTGGTTTTTACATAAAATAATCCTTGTGCGCGTAGGCCCTACATATTAATGACGAGAAGGCTCACAATCCAACAAATTTAATTTAAATAAATAAATTAAAAGAAACCATTCACATAAAAAGGTCTCGGTCTAGCTCATGATCATCCATAGATGCAATGATATTTACACATAAATAAAACTAGCATTCGATTATTTAATTGTTCATGTTTAAGATACATCAAGCTTGAATAAATTAATTATGTTTAATTAATAAATCCTTTTATCTTAGACCCTATTCTGAATTCCCTTGAGATTTTAATCCATCATAATTTTAAACAAATAAATTAATTTAAAATTATCTTTGTATGTAACTTGTACCTTGGAGGCAACCCGGTGAATTCTCGTTCATTACATAGATGTTAAATTAAAGACATATATATAAAACACATGTCACATGTTGTGCCTTAGCTTTATTCATGCACCATGGTACATGTATCAAGGGTTTGTATAATATAATAATAAATTTTAATAAATGTTCACAATTTGGGTGAGTAAACGGTATGTAATTTCGACTAAATGGCATGTACATTTCATCACTGTCCATCCGAAGTACACACCTGTGGACAGGGCGTGTTAATGTACTTCAAAATTTTTTGGAGTACACAGCATGTTCTGTGGGACACACGCCGTGTAGTTTTCGCGTTACACGGTTTCCAGCCGGTCAAGCCGTGTATAGGGTAAACGGTCCAACCCATACTGGAAGGGACTATAGGCCGTGTTCTGTTGGACCACACGGCGTGTAATCCGGAAACCGTGTGCCACCTATTCCTAGTTAACACATGGTGTCATAAATGACTTAGATAGGGTCAATATATGGCCAGATTTGGCAGACCTGTCCAATGCATGAACCTAGACTACACAGCGTGTACTTCCGAATACACGCTGTGTATTCTTGTGTTGTATGACCATTAACATTTCGCTCCTTCGGATGATATCCTATATTTTATTTTAATCAAAATTTAAAAGAAAAGTTCATTTCTGTATGTTGAATGAGAAACAATAGAGGAGGAACAGATCTCGAGATTCAGATTTAAAGAACGGTAATATTGATTTGAAACAACTAAATTATTTAATTTGTTGATAACCAATGAAAAACTATAAAATTATAATCGATTATATGACCCCTATGATACAACTTGTATGTTCCAGGTGCATCGGAAGCGCGTTGGTGGGTTTTTACAACTTTAATTTTAACGTTAAACGACGTTCAATCCGAGATCTGTCACGATGTAAAATGTCCAATCTTCAGAAAAGAACGAGGAATAAAAAACATAAGAGGTAATCCCGGTACCAAAGAAATAGGATCATCATATGTTGTTTATAATTAATTTAAATAATTCACAAGAATTACCTTAGTGGAATTATTTCTTGGTTAATGTCTTCAGTCATGATCCCGTGATCTATCGTTGTGTCGTAGAATACAAGTGTAAGATTCCACTAGCGGTGATCCACATGTGTGACCCCTATCTCCAGACATCGCTGAAGGGGTCTACGGGTTCTAGCGCAGAAGAACCTTCGCTTGAGATGTCCACCTTCGATCTCCTTGGTCTCTCATTCTTGACAGCATTCTTGGAGGAAGGAGTTTTTTTGGCCTTGAAACAATTGTCCGTAATTGTTGTGCACAACGATTTGTTGGAAAAGTGTTGGGGTTGTGGGGATATTTTTAATCGGGATTGAGTGTATATAGTTATGACAATAAATAAACGTGTTACACATTTTATTTATTTCATTAACTCTTATTGAAACCCCCATGTTGAATTATTAATTCCTTGACATGCGCCTACACTGATTATAATTAATATCATTTAATAAACAATATTATATCCTCCAAATCCCGATTGGAAAAATACATGTCATGTAATCATTAATACACGGCATGTACTCGTTTTCTACAATACTACACGACATGTATATTTAATAAACATGGAATTTACTTTTATTTGTCATTTTTCTTTATCTCTTCCTCCACATTTATTAGACCCTGAGTAATGGCTATTATTACTTAAATAAATGTAACTTCATTACTCACTAATAAATATATTATTTCTCCCACAATATATTTTCTCGAATAACAAGTGTCAAAATAAATGTGATTAGACATTCTTAAATAATTATTAAACCACAATCAGGAATAATCCTTATTTAACATGTTAAGTTAATATTTAACTACGATACATGGACACATTTAGTGTGTGACCCTCTAGGCCTCTTTCTCAGTGGCATTAGGCGGAGCCTGCCTAAAGTCCAAGGTTAGCGTCTAGAAACACGCCAAGGAACCCATAGATAAAGAAGTTAACGTCGCAATGAAGTGTCACCTCCTACAAACGTTTACCATGTCATATAATCCTTTTTTCTCCATATCTCTAATCAATCGGGTTGCATGCTAGTTCCATTAAACAATGTGCTCAATTGTTCTTTCTTTGAATTTCCCGAATTAAACCCGCCCATACCTCACCATGGCCATGGATTTATTTAGGATATATCAATTCCATCAAAGGGCCTGAGATATCTACTTCTATTGTGGAATGGAAAAGATAATTCCTTTCTCGCATTATCTATTAATGCGGTATTACTCGTGATTCACCAAACGTATCCTACCTCCTTGCGAACAGTGTGTCATCATAGTTTTTGTCAATACATCTAAGTGCGAGAGTTGTAATACCCATTAATAATAATATTAAACTCTAACGACCAATACACACGTCCGTAGATAGGAAAATCCAATGACACTATGAAATGTGGATTTCCTACTGGAGGGTCTCATTCTCATAATATCCTCGAGGATATTACCAAGGGTGCACACCATGAGATGGTGCCTCAATGTTTTATGAGTCCTCACCCCTAATGGAATGTATTATTTGTGTCTCTCAAATAATGTCATTCGGCCATAGAACATATATTCAAGAACAACGTTATGGATCTTCTAGGTTCTCACCATATCAGGGATCTGCTATGACCCTTTATTGGAATTGTAATCCTTAGGACATTATCACATGCATTGTCACGTAGAAGAACAATCAAGATGTGATATAGCTTTTATTAATGAATAATGTAAAAAGTAGTTGGTTCTAGGCCACAAACTCCAACAGGGTGATTATGGATTAGATGATGAATTCATCATATTTCATTGGGATCATTTTTTGAATACTATGAATATTTTTAAATGATATTTGTAGATGAGATTTTGATTATTCATTGGGAATGGGAAAACATAATTTCAAATCCACAAAATCATTATAAAAAATGTGTCCATAGTTGTATTATACATGATTTTGATTATCATATATTCTATATCACATCCTTCAATTATCCAAAAAAATTGCTTTTATAGTAGGCTGTTGTTATATTATAGGAAATTTTATGTTCTTCAATCTTTGATTTTGGAGGATATTGGGTGAATCAGATTTTTTGGCTGTGTTCTTCTATAATAGTTAAAATCGTTACACTATTGGAACAAATGCATTTATGGTAATGTATTTTCTTCTAATAGATCATCATTATGATGGATTGATGATAAATAGTAAGGGATTATTGAACCATATTTTGTGTAGAGTGTGATTGGGAAGGTTTGGGTTAATAATGGGTGGATTTAGGTTTTGAAGAACCTCCAGAGGTTCAAGGATGATTTTATGATGATAGATAAAAATATAATGCTTAAATATAATATATTCTGTGGGGAATCCAAACATCATGGGTTTTATAAGTTTGTATTTAGGTTTAATCATTCTTCACATTTTATTTTTAATTTAAACATGTTAGTGTGTATTATAACACCCCATGATTTTATAAAATAGTTTTCAAAATCAATTTAATTTCTTCGATAGCTTGTGATAGAAACAACAACATGTTTTAATAAAGTATGATATTAAATTAAATTACATTAACAACATATACATTAGATTGTAGATTATGAATATTAATAAAATTTAAAAAAATCTAAGATAACATAAGTATAAATGAATAATTTGGTTAAATTTAAATTTAAAAATTAAAATAAAAAATTATTTGAATGTTAATTATATATTTTTATAAAAAATTAGTTATTATATACAATCTTTTCCTTCCTAATAAAATAATTTAATGAATGTTTTATATTTTTTGTCAAAAAAATTTCATAAAATTCATTTGATATTTTTAGTAAAAGGGATAAGATTAAACAATGGTCTATTCATAAAAATGTAATTTTATAAATATGTTTTCATTGTATGCTTCTCTATTATGTTACTTTGAATTTCTAAAAAAAATTGAAATTTACTATTACAATATTATTTCCATGTTTGGAATTAGTATTTTCATATTTTTTAAATAGGTACATTTTATTTTTAATCAAAATAAATATTAATTTTTGTCAAATTTATCACCCTAGTAATGTGTAAATAATGTTAACCTATGTAACAATAAATTGGAATTACCAAAATTATTTATCATTATTCTTTTTTGATAATGTGAATTACACACATATCAACATAGTATAGACATTAATTTTTTTATTGAACACATATACATGAAAATTACCTATATTATAATTATTGTAATGAAAGGTATAAAATTTTACTCATTATTTTTTAAATATATATTTTTTGTACACATTGGGAAAAATTATTTTTATGAATGAATAGAAGGGTCTCTTTTTTATTAATGAATTTATTTCATGATATAAATTTATTTCTAATTTTTAGATTTTTTATAACTACCGTCAATAATTATGTAACACCAATGCATTATTTATCAAATTAAAAAAAAATATAATAAATATATTTTAAAAAAATTTATGTAATATAAAATGTTTTTTTAACATTTTTAAAAAATTTATTAAATAAATATGTCATATTATTATTATATTATGTAATTATATTCTAATTCAGTATTTATTTTGAAGTCATTAAATTCAAATTAAATTAAAACTGTATAAATATGAAATAAGAATATATTATGAAAATAATATATTATTAAATTACATAAAAATGATACAAATTATAAAATAGGATATGGGGATGAGATATTGCCTACAGTTTCTTGACATTGACCTTTATTTCCCATTTTAATTTATTATTCTAGAGGATTTCTTTAATATATGTTAATATTTTATGAAATTCCAAGCATGTCCCTCCCCTCAATTATAAAAGTGAACCCATCATTTCCCTGATCTCATCACATTAAACAATATAGTTGGGCATATATTTTAATATTTATCAGATAGACTCCCATAAAAATTCTATATGTTTTCTTATTCAATAAATATATATTCTATAACACTTAATGTTATATATAATGGAGTTATTGGAATTAAATGGAAATCACCTTAATCGCTCACACTAATTTATAATATTCATTTACTTATTATAAATATATTACATTAATCCTAAAATAATAAATACAATACACTTTACAAATATATATTTTATTTTTATTTTTAATCCACCATTATTGGCCCTCTTTATAATTAATGGGAAGGGAAAATATCACTCATGTGTTTGAATGAATTACCATCTCCATATTGTGATAAAATTAAAATCTCTTCTATATTTTTAATGAATAGATATTGTGATGGTTTTATGATTTCTATATGAAACTTTTGAAATAATTATACTTATTTAATAATATTATTATATTTTTCGGCTTACCTTCCAACTGTTGGAAAATGATTATCATGATCATGTGTCCTTGTCGACTACAACATCCAAAAAGAAATGAGATTATTTTTTCTTTCCAATTATATTTTTATAGTAAAAAGGATATATTAAATGAATATATGTTATATATAGTACATTATAACTATTATATAAATCTTATTTTCTATTTATCATTCACACATTTCATTTGATGAAAACTGCAAACAACATTCTTGTGTACATCCGACCTACCGTCTCCAGGATTTGTGAAATTACTTTTTATAATCCTATATTTGTTGAATAAATATAAACATATATATATAATGTATATTTATATTTATATAAAATTATTAACATTCTCAAAATGGTGTAATCAGGATCAATACACAAGAAACAAATCTAACAAAACCAAAAATACATTAAAAACAAAGGTGATTCCACTTAAAATAATGATTCTAAAAAATGTGTCAAAAAAATTTATTAAATTTTATATGTAAATAAGATATTTTTTCATATATGTGACTATATTTATATAAAATGATTATAATAAAACTATATTTATTAAACAATAAGTTCAAACTTGTATAAAATAAGTCTGACTTAATGTGGGTGATTTCTGTCTCAATATTATTTATGTGAGACACAAGACTTATTCGCCATTTTTTTATTTTATATGGGGTATATAATTCCCATTAAGATATTTTATGATTATTAATATTAATTTTTTTGGTATTAACCCATTTATATATGTTTCTTACAATTTTGGGGATTATGATTCAAATCATACCAAAGATTTAAGGCTTTTATGTTAAAATTTAATTGATTATTTGGTTTGGTTATTATTATGTATATAATAATGAAGTATTATTATATATATCATGAATCAAATTAATCCAATTCTATTTTAATTATTACAAATGTATAGATTTTTTACTTTCCATTCCATATCCTTTAGTTACTCAAATTCAGAAAATATTTTTTTAATGATAATCAGCAGAATTTTCTCTTCGGTAGAAATACCCATTTCATCCAAATATATATTTTATAAAAATGATTGAAGAATGTTTTTATTATTCTTCTATGAATATTGAAATTCATTTTTACCATTATTGAGTTTATACATAATAATTTTAAATGTAATTTTCCTAAGTTTTATAAATGATGTAATTTTTTTTCTTTTCTAATAATGTTTGAAATGATTGTTTTTTAGCTTATACTGTATGAAATGAACATAAAAATGTAATTACACCTCAATACATTGAATCTTAAAATATTTTTTTCAATAAATATTATAATATTTACAATTTTCCATAATATTCTCTAAATAAATATATTTTTAAGGATTTATTTCTAAATAGAATAGATATTTTCCAAAATATTATATTAATTATTTAAATATACCAATACTCATAAAATAAAATAAACGATGATTTCTCTTATTATTTATTTGGGATAGTTTCCCATGATAAGAATTTTATTATTTATATATGTGGTTTTTGATTATGATAACATGTTATTTTAAAACATGTTCCTTTACTACGGGATATGCTATGATGAAATAATTAATTTTTTTAAAACATATTATAATACAATTAAATCTTTAAGAAATATATTTTTTTCATGGTTTATTATATTATGAATTGTTTATCATGTGTTATACATATAAATTATTTTAATTTAGTAATTATGTTTGTGTTATAACCAAGGATTGTGGTTATGTTATAAGAATGAATGGTGGTCATGTTATAACCATGGATGGTTGGGACCTATATCTCACAGAAATGCATTATGAGAAGATTTTTATCTCATTAGATAATAGGACATTATTGATGACTAAAAATTTTTAATTAATGGAATTTTTACACAATAATATTCATGGGAAAAACAGTGAATACTAAAATGGTTTGTGAGTGAACCAAATAATTTATGATTTTTGTGGCATTAAACATTGACTATTTTTATAGTCTTGGGAGTGATCCCAATATTTTATTATAATCACATAAATGTGATTTGAGAACTATTTAAATGATATTATTCATTTTATGTAATAAAAACTAAATTGTGTAATCCAATGTTATTATCTCTTGACTCATTTTCTTTGATTCTATTATGATTCATATCTTCTAAACATCCATTACTTATTCCATGAATCATGATTATGATTTATGATATCTTAGTTAATATTTTGTAAAGATATACTATTCTTATAATAATTTTTTTTTTAATTTCATGATGATGTGATCATTGAAATATCACTTTACACAGAATGAGCATTTGATACAATCCTTAACAATGATTTCATTCACCTGCTTATGAATAGTAGTATAATGTGTGATGTGTTTAAGTAAGGTGATAATTTTGACGAACTTATTAATTGGAGATGATGTAGATCATTTATGAGGTAGTTTTTCTATGATCATATGTCTCCAATGGAACTAGAGTTATATAATTAAATAGTTGATTAATATTTTATTTTATTAGTAGTCATGTTGTAGGATGTGACAACTATGTCTGAAAAGTCATTGTCATTATTTTTGGTATCATAGAAACGTTTAGATATCCATAAGAGTCTAGGATGTGATAAAATTAGTGGGAAATAGGGTTTGAGTAATAGTATTGGATAATATACTAATTTTTTAAAATAACCACAAATTAACTATATTAATACTAAGGTGTCTTAGGATAAGGTTCCCCAATTTAGACTTCTTAAATTTTATTTTTCATGAATATGTTGTTTTTCACTATGGACATTATTAACCAACTATGTTGTATTGTTTATAAGATTGATGTAACCAAAAGGAATCATAATAATGCTTAATTTTATGGATAAGGAAATGATTATCCTAATGATCATCTTATTTTTATGGGATTTAAATTTTAAAATAATGATTCTATGGAAGAAAATATTTTCAATATATGTGTAATTGTCATCATCTAAACATCAAGGGGGTAAAAAAGTTTTTTTGCGTCCTTCATAAGGCAATTCCTTCATTATTTAAGTTTCTGTTTTGATCTACTTATCACTGATCCATGCATCATTAAAAATTTTGTGCTATTTTATATAATATAATTTTTAGAAAATTAGAATGTTATTCTATTAGTCTATCATTTTGAATTATAATCAGATTTATGGTGGACTCTTATCATGAACATAAGGAAACTTAAATAAATATAGTATATTAAGTGGAATATGATTAATATTTTATTACAATAACTACATAACTCATCTTCTTCACATGAAAATGGAGTTGTAATTATATTTTCTTATTGATAAAGATAATGAATATATCAGTACCTATTGGGTAAAAATTTCATGACTTGTGATATATTTCTATCAAATTACATTACATTCAAGAAGTAATGTTTATTGATTAATTGATGGCTTAAAATTATGTATATAATTTTTATTATCTTTATAGGAAATAAATAACTATGATGAAATCATTTTATGTTCATTCAATGTTGAGATGGAGATTTTAATTCAGATCAATAACATTGTATTGTTATGAAAAGTGATATGTACATTGGCGTAAAATATAATAATAATATTGAGAAGAATATGAGATTTAATTTATTTTCAATATATGGAAGGAATCATGGAGTAAATTATCTTAAGGAGACTGGTAAATGAATCTTGTATTGAAAAGGACCTAATGAAATAATTTTTTTTTGTGTTGGGATTTTTTTTTTCTATTGATACAATTAGGGGGAAAGAAATACATAATGAAACACCCATTGTGCATGTTTTTAAATTCAATGAGTATGGTAATTACAAAAACTAGGACCCAAATCTGAAATTTAATAATTATGATCAAAATAAAAAACATAATCCAAGAGTCAATGGGAAATATCATGAAAATACAATTTTATATGATATATATGTCAAAAATATGTTATAGGAAAAATATAAAATACACTCTAGAACTAATAATGTGTTATTTGAATTTGGATATACCTACTCTATTATAGTTCATGAATATTATAAGGGATCCACTATATAAATTAAACAATAATATGTTTAATTATTTGTAAAAATTATTAATGGTATGATAACCCCTTATCATATATTGACTCGTATTTCACTGCGTTTTTTAAATTAATTAGGAGAATTATGAGACCATGTACAATGATGGCATACGATTCTGAGGCTCGATGTGCCCAAAATTTTTGTTTGAAAATTATTATGTTTAAAAAACTTGCATGGAAATAATTTATGAAAAAGTTAAATAACTTTTAAATGTTTTCATAGAACATAAATAATAAGTAATTTTTGAGCTAAGAGTAGTGGCTTTACCCTAGGTGCAACCACACATTGGTCAGCATGGGAAATTTGTAGAAAAATTCCACAAGGGAGTACCCATAAATAAAATAATAAAATAAAAATCAATATATTTTGAAATCAAAATAACACATACAAAGTAACTTGTATTGTAAATCTGAGACCATTGTTTATTTCTTAAGAGGTAGTTTTCCTTAGGCGAGGCCTAACAACGACTGATGCTGGTCATCTAAAAAAATTTGTTTTAGGATATGGGCATCAATCAAATATTGAATAAAAATATTTCATGTGGATGTTTCATATTAACGCAATCATAGTTTACTTTTTAGTAATCCGTGCTAGAGGAATTTAGTGTTATTTCAATAACCTTACAATTACATTGAGGAAAGGTGAAGAAATCTCTCTCCCCATGAAAAACGCTGGTGGGTCGAGGATCGATGATAACATCAACATCTGTTCTTTGTCAATTATGGATCCAATCCTTGAAGTATGATGCCAATATTTTTTTTGATTTCATTTACCCTCATTAGAATTAAATGACAAAAGCATACCAACCCATGAACTGGTTGATCCATGGTTCATTCGTTCCTGGGGTATGATTAATTTATAGTGGGATTAAAGGGAATATATATTGGTGATTTCTTTGTGGTTTGTTTTTTTCTTGATCCCGCTAACATTTATGGATTGATGTTGAATGAACAAGTACAAGATCCATTATTTGGGAGTTCATGTTCGTAATCTCTTACACCGAAATCTATCACACATTTAGTTCATTCTTCACCCTTTTAAACCGTAGTCTAGCGACAAATTGTTACAACATAGATTAATGGAATAATGATCCAAAACAGATATTTTCTATCCAAAACTACATTTCATAGGTGTGGAAGGATCACAACAGGTCGGAGATGGCTCCCAATGGTGGGTTTGATGAATAAGGGGTCATCAATATGGTGTCCAGCATTAAAGGAAGTGTGTGGCCGAAGTGTGAGGCTGGGTTCTAAGGGGCGCACAACCATTGTCAATTGGGACCACAATTGAGGAGTATCATGTCATGGAATAAGGATCATGTGGCAGACAAGAGGCATAGCAGGAGGCCATGGTGGTGGGATGCAGATTGGAGGCCATGTCATTGGAATCCCATGGTGACGAGGAGGCTGTAGGATTAGGTGGGGAATAGAGACCAGCCTCATTCACCAAGGGAGCTCTCTGACCATGAAATTAGGCGACTGCGTGGACCAGAGGGATGCATATTAGAGGGATGCATCTAGTGGCATAGAACTAGCTTGCATGTTGTAGGTTGGGGTTAGGAATCAGACTGCTATGGTAGCCTAGCGGGCTAAAAAACACATCCCATCAGGTCAGGCCGATTCCAGAAGGCCTAGACTGACCGAGTTGGGTCGTTTGAACGATAGCATGGACGGTGTGTTAGACCATGACCTGACGAAACCCTTTTTACAGAATTTTACTTTTCTTTCAAAACATGGGTCAATTTACTAGCCATTTGTAACATTGGGACAATTTAGACAATATGTTCCATTTGAGAAACTCTAAGTAAATTTTAGTGGATTGTTTAATAAGAACTAATGACTTGAGTAGTAGGTTCTCTCGGTATAAGTGAACTAAATTCAGATTCCAACTGATGATTGTGACTATGTGATTTTGGAGACTATGGGACTTGGGGGATTTATGACACATTAACACTATGTGAACCATTAAGGCTATGTGTGCCATCTATACTATGTGATCCATTGATGCTCTATGAACCATCAACACACCATCCAGCATCAATGTCCCGGACTCCATCACTGCTCTGGGCACCACTGATGCTCTGTGTTCCAATGATGCTCTATGAACCATCGACATTCCTTACAACATCGATGCTCTATGTTCCCTTGAGACTCTATTTGCTATCAATTCTCTATGCACCGCCATAACATCTAGTTTCATCGAGACTCACAGATCTATGTACTAAAAATAGAAATAATTCTCTTCATTTGTTAGACATATACTTGTGTGATATGACCATACTGACTGCACATTATGTGTTTCGATTTTGGTTTACCTCCTGTGTTTCCATTGTGGCCTACATCATGTGTTTTATTTGTTATATAGTTCAGGTACTATGTGGGGTTTTCCATCATTATTTTGGGTTTCCTACTGAGTATTGTTTTACACACCCCTACATGGGATAGGCCAGTAAGATTCCTATCTGGTATAGATGATTGATGTTTTTGTGGATTCCATAGTGTATTAGATCTATGTTGTGGTCATAGAGAGGCCCAACAGATGAGGAGTGATTCAACAACATCCTATAATTGTTTATTTATCTACCCTTCAGGTAGGGTTTTCTACAGATAAACTTTAGAAGTTTTTACTTTTCTATTTGGTTGGGATTTTATTTTGGAACCATTTTCATTTTAGTTTTGTACTATTGTAATATGTTGTTGGTATCTTAGTGAAACACATACTATTATACTTAGTGTTTTCAAGTTAATGATTTTGGGCTCGAATATGGCTGTGTGTATCGGTACATAGTAAAATTACTCCAATTTGTTGGATAAGCATTCTCAGTGCTAGAATCCAACCCCTTTCCTATTGGAGGCAGGCTTGGGGTAGTGACAACATGGGCTCCCAGTGGTTGGGTCGTGATAGGGCGGTATTAGAGGAGGCTGGTTCTACCTAACGAACTAAGATTATGTATTGTTGGATTGGGGAAACAATGTTTAGTGTTTTGAGGTAGGTTTTCTGACTAGGGAATCCATTTTTAGTGTAATAGCCAACATATCTATACAAAAGGACATTGCATTTTTATTTCCAACTTGGTACATTAAAATGTTGGTTGTAGGGGAAATCATGGTACAAGCATCATATAAAACTGTTTTTGATCTCATGTCATTCTTGTGTTACTGTAATCTAACTAGGTATACTAAATTAACTATGGTACATCATGATATATTTTAGGAGTCCTCCATACCATGAGCCAGCAAGGATTTTGATGTGAGGTCACGAGGATGATAATCCTAGTGATGAGGTGTCGGTACAGGGACTAGTACAAAAGATTGAACATTGGGTGTTGTACTAGTGATACCACCACTCGAAGAGCTACAGTTACTACCAGTGTTACCATTAGAGGTTCAACACAGGTAGAGTGAATTGTATGGATTATAGAGTCAGTGACCACCTAGGATCAGGGGTGAGCTAGCCCCTTGAGTAACTAAATATTGGCTGGAGGTGGTTACGTGGGTCTTCTGCCTAGTGAGGATGCAACTCGACCAGATAGCATTCGTAGTCACGAGTGTTCTACTTGGATAAGTGGGGGGATGGTGGATCATAGTAATCTAGAATCATGAGGATATGCCACTCAATTGGACTAAGTATTAGAATCACTTCAGGTAGAAATTCTTTCCAACAATGTTACACTCGGTGCGTATACAGGAGCCACTACATCTACAGTAGGGAAGCCTGACAGTAGCATAGTACTCAGCCATGTTTATGGATAATTTTCACTAATCAGGGGATATGGTGTAGGACCAATTCCTATGATTCAGGACATTCAATCATTGGATATGTTGGGAGATCAGGTCATCCATGAAGTCCCTTAGCATCCCTACATATTTTGGGGTACTTGAACAAGCCCTTCTCATAGAGAGCATTTTGGCCAAGTAGACACCGGTAGATGGAGGTCCACCAAGCATTAGGTAGATGAAACATTAGCAATGGTTTTACTAAATATGAATTATGGATCTAAGAGAATCATACAGTTTATGTGATAACCCCATTACACAGTTTCAGTAGTGCCAAGATTCTAGGTCTGAGTGATCCCACTTAAGGATATGCTACGTTAATCATGTGACAGTTAGGAACATTTGGCTCATGATTTCCCAAATCTCAGTACAAAAGATAAGAAGATGGTTGATGGAATACTGAGGAAGAGTTAAATGAAGGAACTGGGTAGTCTATTAGGTGGAAGATGTTTTAGAGGGGTTGAATGGGAAGTAGTAGTTTGGAGGAGGTTTTAGGTACTACCACCACCACCCCCAGGTTTTCCACCATGGGATCTGGGAGCTGGTGAAGGATGAGGCCAGAAGATGGAGTCCAACAAACCTAGTGATCCCGATAAGATTAGAGGTTCAATCTATTTTTTCCCACCTAAGAATCAGATTTAATAAACATAGGGTCCATTGAATATTTTCTCACTATATCCCTTGTAAGGTAATCAAATATTCTAGTTGAACAATTGACTCAATACCTATGCATAGAGACTATTAAAGGTGGAGATTCTATTATTACATATTTTTGAAAACTGTGAGTCCTTACTCTTTGGGGTGAGTGTTTCGGTTGGGATCTCTTGCAGGAAGCATCGAGGTCTTAAAACATCATTATTTGAATAGACAGGTTATCCACAGTTGATTCCCTAATTACTATTTTAGGTGAATAGTGCAGTGTGTCCATGGAGATGGGAACACGTTTTCCATTATATGAGAAAATGAAACCCAAGTAGTGTAGGATAGACTCACACATAGTTGGGTGTACCCAATCCCATTCCAGTCAGCTGTCATGACACTCGGGGAAGTATATGATATGAGTTCATAGTTTCCTATAGTTATGGATAAGTATGAGGATGTCTTTCTAGAAGATGTTTTAGGGTTAAATTCTCATAGGGAGGTGTATTTCATCATTGATATATAAGACATGATGTATTAGATATCTACACATGCATATTTTATGGCTCTCACAATGATTCATGAGTTAAGGGTACAACTTGATGACTTGAAGAGGTAGGGCTCTGTCACACCTATTGTTTCACCTTGGGCCACCCGAGTTCGGTTTCCCAAAAATCAGACGAGAGCTTGAGATAATGTGGGGACTTTTGGTGCATGAACCAGGTGACTATAAAGAATAGGTATCTACTACTGAGTATTGTTGACCTCTTCAATTAGATAAAGGGAGTTAGGGGGATCTTGGAAATAGATATCAGATATGGCTATTATAAGATTTGAGTACGGGATGAGGACATATCGAATACATCCTTCCAATGTTGGTAAGACCATTATGTGTAATTAGTGATTCCTTTTAGCATGAACAATTCCCCATTAGTGTTCATGTGACTCATGAAAAGGATCTTCATGCCTTACTTGGAGCGGTTCTATGTGGTCTTCATTGATGACATCCTAATGTCCTCGGTTATTGAGGAGGAGCACGCGATACACTTGAGGATGGCCATGGAAACACTCCAAGAGCACCAGATTTATGGAAGGATCTCAATTTGTTGATTCATAAATCAAGAGGCGCACCATTTTGGACACGTCATTTTTTAGGATTGAGTAGTAGTATATCAGGGGAATTCTGAAGAGGTTCTCACTTGGAAGACATTGAAGAGTGTTAATATGGTGTGTAGTTTTCTCGGTTATTATAGGTACTATCGGTGGTTTGTACCAGAATTATCTACGTTAGAATCACACATGAAAGCCTCAACACAAATGTGGAATCCTTTCGTGTGGACAAAGAATTATAAGTAGTACTTTTAGGAGATGAGGGAGATATTGAAGGGCACTCCCATCCTGAGATTATTGGAGGCGGGTGTTGAGCACGTGGTGTTATGTGACCCATTAGGGATCGGTCTTCGTTGTGTCCTGGTTCATGGTAAATCATTTATATCATATGTATCACTCCAGTTGAGCTAGAAAGATTTGAAAAATATGACCGATGATATTGATATAGAATCAGTAGACTTCACATTGATGATGTGGAAACACTACATGATGGGTGAGCCATTAACCATATACTCTGACCACAATAGTCTCAAGTATATCACCTCTAAAAATGATCATCATTTGAGATATAGAGGATGGATAGAGTGCCTCTAGGACTATGTGTTAATACCCAAAAATTCCATGTATTTGTTTTAAATATTTGAGATCATTATGAGTCTGTGAAAATTGACGACGCGTGATTTCATGGACCTGTGTTCCTGGAATAGAATTTATGAATTTTTTTTAAGTTATATTCATTTAACGTATAGGTATCATTTTATAACATTTGAATCGATGCTCAAAATTGAAATTTGAGAGCACTATTGAATATGCATGTTTGGGATTTTCCTAATGGATACTTCAATTAGACCGCAGAAGGTCGGGATAAAATGATAAATTTTAGACTTTAAAAAAAATAATAAAATAACATAACAAAGTTATTTTATTTTCATCCATCAGTTGAGCAGTTATGGTAGGGTCATTGAGTTGTCAAACCATTAATGGAATGACCCTTTGTCTTCATAACCACTCCATTGAGAGATGAGAGGTGCATTAATTATCTGATTAATGAAGCTCGTTAAATCTTTGTGTTGTTAAACTCTCATCCTTCATATTTTTAAGTGAGTCTCGGGTTGGAGTATTGAAATGGATTCATAAATCAAGGATAATCTGAAAAAATTATGTCACTTCTTCCACTGACAAGGAAATAAAATACTTGGATTTCATTGGAGGGATCGACAAATAACATTGGAAGCTTCAATAGATAAGGATTCGTCATCCACCACTACGACATCCCCAACGAATCTCAAGGTAGGGTTTTATGCTTGGAAAGTGGTTTATCATTATTTTAATGAGATTTATAAATTAATCCCACTTGTTATAATTGAACGCAGAGGGTTTGGACCAAAAGAACAAGGCTCAAACCCTCCATTGATTTATTTTTGATTCAATCTTCGTGGGACAATTTTTAACTCAACGACAAGAGGAAATCGAGAGGCACGAAATTACTACGACATCCCAGATGGGTCATAGGAACATTCAGAAGGAAGAACGGACCACTGGATAACACCCGGTGGCCCACGCAATCTCCCCCGTTGCGGCACTGGTGTGGAGGCACCGACAACCAGCACTAGTGGCAATGGCGATGGCTGGCGCTAACTGGCCGCAAAAGAGAGGCGGTGCCCGAAGGCACAACGGCGGACCGATGGGGCGGCCGACATGGGTCAGTCGTGGTAACTGTGAGGCAGCCTATCATGATGTGCTATTGTGGTACAAGACTCAGCTTCAAATCCACAGTGAATGGAGGGGACCCACTCTTAGAGTGTCTCGCAGACAACTAGGCGGTGCCAGCTAGCACCGCCAATCAAAGTACCAAATGTATCTTTGGGCTATTGGAAAGGCACACCATGATAACCCCACATAGGTCACCCCAGCCGGAAGGCTGTGCCGCCACATACTAGCCCAACCGGGATGGCCCCGACTGGTTCTGGCCTGGCCGGGTCGGACCCAGACCGGGTCGGGCCGACCCAAACCCATTCGGGCCCAGTTTCGCATAAAGAGCCATATCTTGTCGTCCAGACGTCCGTTTGACTCACTATCTCTGGTTCTGTGATCTTTGGAGGGAGATAATCCTTTTTGAGATACTCCACCTGAGTTTTTTAGAATGTTGAAGTATAACCGGGTTGGATCTACACCGAATCCAACCGGGCCCTCAGCACTAAAATGCCTATAGCACTCAGATCAGGCATCCGATTGATGCGCTGTATGTGGGGTTGGAACCCTTATGATATGATAGATCTCTGTGTTACTTTTTTGTGGTACTTTTTTCTAGTTGAAAAATGACTGATGGATTGAGGATTGGTTTCTCCTTGAATCTGGAATGCAATGTGCGGGAATCCAATGGCTGGATGAGAGATTGAGGTTGGAGACAGATCATATGGAGGTTAGTACAGAGAGATCATGTGTGGGTGATCACCTAGAGATCTTGTATGAGTAAACACCTAGAGATACTATGTAGATTATCTCCTAGAGATCCTGTGTGGATCAACACCTAGCGACCCTATGTGGATCAAAATTCCAGAGACCCTGTTTAGATCAGCATTCTAGGCACCCTATGTATATCAGCATTGTAGTGACCCTTTGTGGATCTGCTGTGTGTGACCCGATGGGGAGCATCCTTAGACCAACCCACCATGGATTAGAAAATTATTGATCCTATGTGGTTTAGATCATGTTTGGGTCTTGCGGTGGTAATTACCTATCGATCCTGGGTGGGTCGGATCATGTGTGGGTTAGTGGGGGTTAGTACATGTCGATCCTGGGCGGGTCGAATCCTGTGTGGGTCAGTGGGGGTTATTACATATCAATCCAGTGTGGGTCATACTCCATATGGTCAGCAGTAGTGCATCTTGACAGAATAAGATGATCAATATTTATGACTAATCATCTGTTCTTCTCTACATTATTTATACATTGTTTTTGAGATGGGTCTTTTTTATTTGTGATTTTTGATTGAGATCATGCTTTTTGGTTTTACTTTGTGAAATTTTGAGAGAACCTAGGGGGTCTCGGGGTCTCTAATAGGTATTGTTATACTCACCCCTACCTGGGCATCGCCCGCACCATGTTGTGTCTCATGTAGATGAAGGGTAACCCTGACTAAGACTAGGGGAGCTAGGACCTAACGGTGGATGGAAGTGACTGTTGACTAGGAAAGTTGTGGAGAGGATCTATGCCTACCCTTCAGGTTGGATCCTTGGTGGAAGATCTAAGTATTTGTGTGCTGTTTTTATTTGTGGTTGTATATTTTTAGTTGGTCTTATATTCTGACCCCTTTACTTTTAGTACACACATTTACTACTGCATTTTTACTTCATTGTTACATATTGGTGGGTTCTTGGACTGTGTTTTTGTTCATGTTTTAGGGTAATTACATCCCATTTTTAGGTATATTCTTTTCTGGTGCTAGTCTCCAACCCAAGGCCTATGGAAGGAAGGCCTGAGCTAGTCGCTGCTTGGGCACTGGCAGACAGGTCATGAAAAAATGGTATCAAAGGTGACGATTATTCCAAAGAACTATGACTCTAATATTTTTAATTGATCAATAGTGTTAAGTGTTTTGAGTGTGGTTTTTAGTTTCGGAAGTCTAGTATTGGGGAAGAGGCCGACATATCTATACTTGAGGACCCTAAATTCTGATTTCTGACTCATTTCAAGAAAATAATAGCTTGATGTGTGTTTTTGAAATGTTTAACTTATGACCCCTTTTGAGTCAGATCAATAGGTATAACATATTTATCATGGTGAACTTATTTATTTTTAGGATTTCATTGCATAGACAGCCAGCTAGGATTCTTGAGAGATTACATGAAGACACCCCACCGAGCGACGAGGATTTAGGGCAAGTCCCTCTTACCATGTTAGCAACTTCGGGTGGTGCACCAGCAACACCACCACTTGTTGAACAGATGTTTCCACCAGCCCCACTAGTGGAAGGTGCACGTTGACTGAGCATGTTTCACGAATTCTAGTGGAAGAGGCCTATGAGGTTTCGAGGCAAGACAGATCCCCAGGAAGTTTAGGACTGGATAGAGGCTATGGAATGTATTTTTTTCATAGTTGGGACACTAGCAGAGTAGCTGATGATCCTAGATTCTAGTCTTTTATTGGGAATGGAAGGAAGATGGTGGATCAGGATGCTCCATTTACATGACGAGGTGACCCTCTCTTGGATGGAATTTAAGATCCCCTTTTGGGAAGAGTTTTTCCCTGTGACACTACACTCTGTGTGTATTCAAGGGTTGTTGCATTTATAGTAGGGCGTCTTATTAATAGTCCAATACTCAGTGAGATTCACTGAACTCTGTCTCTTCTTCACTGAAATGGTACGTGACCCATTCTCAGGGACCTAAACTTTGATAAGGGCCTCCGATTAGAGATCATAGTGTCAACAATATCATTGAATATCCCAACCTAGGATGGAGTTCATGAGTGAGAATTGTTGGTGGAGAGCTTCTTAGCTGAGCAGGCACCAACGGTGAGAGACAACACCAGACAACAAATATTTGAGTCATATACAGGAGGTAGTATGAAGATGACGTAGAGATCCAAGCGGTCCATACCATCCATTGGACAACCCCGGGAGACAGTGTCAGAGGTGTCAAGCTTGCGAGGCAGAGGAGGTCATCTTTGAGGAAGAGTGTGCTTCACCTACAGTGGGAAGTGCCACAAGGCTCACGACTACCCAACCCGCAATATAGATGATCAACAGACGGTCGAGGGACCGCCAAAGCAGAGGCAGATATTTGGGTGAGGAGGTCTATAGGGTGGTGAATGTGGTAGAGGAGTAGGCCATGAAACATGGTGTGGGCGGAAATTTGAGTTTCTACCACCACCACCACCACGTGGTCCACCCCATCCACATGGAGCAGGTGGACATGGGTGTGCACAGCTACAAGAAGAAGAGACCTACGACCACGGTTCTCCGGAAATAATTAGAGGTTCAATATGTGCCTATTACACCTGAGATGTAGTACTTATATACATAGGTTATAGTCACTCTTTCATTTCCATGACATTCATTCAAAGCTCGGAGATTCTGATGTAGCTGTTGGATTGATCCATGTGTTTAGTGACTCTTATAAGAGAATATTAAACGATTACACACTGGTGAAGGTAGTGTGAGCTCACTCTAGGAGATTAGATCTTCGGCTGGGATATCATAGTATAAACATCGAGGACTTACGATGTCATCTTGTGTATGGACTGGCTATCCACATTGCATTCTCGGGTTGAATGTTTTAGGCACAAAGTGTGGTGTTTTTATGAGGATGGGATCATGTTTACCTTCACCGGTAAGGAGGAAACCTTTGCAGCATAGGATGGACTATCTCGATAGAGGGTACATCTGATTACACATCAGTTGGATAGCCTCACCCTTAGAGAAATTGACATGAGGAGTATGAGTTATTCTATAGTGAAGGACCAGTATTTTGATATCTCCCCTTTCCATGTTCTGGGACTACCTCCACGTAGAGATGGAGACATTCACATTGACATGTACCTTGGGACGACATCGATATCTACACTAGAATATTGGAGGTCTCCCATGGATCTTTGTGAGATGAGGGTATAATTAGAGGACTTTAAGGGAAAGGGATTCATAAGGCCCATTGTTTCTCCAGGGTCATCCTTGATCTTGTTCTCCATGAAGGAAGATGGGACTATAGGGATTTGTGTGGATTATAAGTGCATAAACCAAGTGATCATGTAGAACCAGTATCTTCTATCAAGGATCAATGATCACTTCAGCTAGATGAAGGGAGCTTGTTGGTTATCGAAGATAGACCTTAGATCTGGCTATCACCAGCTCAGGGTACAGGATGAGTACATACCGAAGACAACCTTCAGATGTCAGTATGGCCATAATGTGTTATTGGTGACGCCATTAGGAATAAATAATTCCCCAGTAGTGTTCATGGGGATCATTAAAAGGTTCTTCTAGCCATAACTGGATCACTTCATGGTGGTCTTAATTGAAGACATCTTGATATAATCAGTGTTGGAGGAGGAGCACGCCACACACCTGCAGATAGTTCTGGTTACACTTCGAGAGCACCAGCTTTATGGAAAGCATTGGATGTGAAATTTTTGGATACTGGAAGTCCACTACCTAGGGAACATTATCTCATAGGATGGTGTTGTAGTGGATCCATAAAATATAGAGGCAGTACTTTCTTAGGATCCACCCAGTAGTGCGACCGAGGTACAGAGTTTCATGGGATTGGCTGGGTACTAATACAGATTTGTACCTGATTTATCTATGATAGAAGCACCATTTTCAGCCCTGATGAAGATGGGGAAGCCTTTATTTTGGATGTAGAAGGGTCTGTAGAGTTTTACGATGATGAGGGGGAGACTGACGAGTGACCCCATCTTGTGCCTACCAGAATAGAGTTTTTGGTATGTAGTCTATTGGGATGCATCAGGGACCAAACTAGGTTGTGTCATGATACTGGAGCGAGATGTGATCACCTGTGACTCACGGTAGTTGACATAGAATTATAAAAAATACGCTACCCATGACCTGGAGTTAAAAATAGTGTTTTTTACGAAGAATATGTGGAGGGACTACATGATGGGTGAACGTTTTACTGTTTACTCTGATCACAAGAGTCTCAGGTATATCTTCTCACAGAAGGACCTAAACCTAAGAAAACGACAATTTCTAGAGTTCCTCCAAGACTATGAGTTTGAGATAGTATATAATCCTAGGAAGGGGAACATAGTAGAAAACACACTCATCAGAAGGTCAGGTCTATAGATTCTAGGATATGAAACAAAGAAGCTAGTCATGTTGCAGATATTATTTGTGGATACAGAAGGAGTAGTTTACCTCCAATCATTGACTATCACTCCCTAACTTCAATAGCGATATTGAGAAGAAAACATGGGTACATTGACTATTAGGGCTGACATGCTCAGATGTCAGCGGGATAGGCTCTTGAAGGGGTTTTTGAAGGTGGGTTGCACTTTGTCCTCTTTAGAGGACTCACTATGTTACTAGTGACACTACGAGAGGAGGAGTTGAGAGAGTTCCATAAAACCCATTTAGAGGTACATCGTAGTATGGAAAAGATGTACCAGGACCTGTAGTGTCAGTACTAGTGGCCAGGGATGAAGAAAGTAGTTGTAGAGTTTGTATCCTGATGACTCACTTGTCAGCAAATGTAGGCTGTGCATCAGGTACTAGTGGGCTTAGCTCATCCACCAAATGAACCAGAGTGGAAGTGAGATGGTATATCCATGGAATTTGTGATGGGTCTACCATATATGTCTAGGGGCCATGATTCCATGTGGGTGATTGTTGACTGACCCACCAAGTCGGCCCACTTCCTACACATCCGAGAGCAGGGATTAGTATAGGGCTCATGATGACTCTATGTTCAAGAGATTGTCCAACTACATGGGGTTACATCAATGATCGTCTCAGATTGAAAAACTCATTTTACTTTCCACTTTTAGAAAGGATTTTAGGCAGCATTCTGGACTCAGTTATGTTTGAGCACCACCTTCAATCCCTAGATAGAAGGTCAGATGGAGCAGACTATTTAAACACTCAAGGACCTACTTCATGAATGTGTCCTCGATTTTGGACATATTTTTGAGGTCCACCTGCCCTTGGTGGAGTTCTCATAAAACCACAGTTATCACTTATCCATCAGAATGGTTCCATTTGAGGCCTTTTACAGATGACCATGCAGATCACCGCTTTACTAGATAGACCCAGGGGAGTCATCACTTATAGGTCCAAAGTTGGTATAGGAAACCACATAGAAGGTGCAGATATTCCAGGAGTGGATGAAGACTTTACAGAGACAGTATAATTCTTATGTTGACTGAAGATGGAAAACCTTGGTGTTTGGGGAGTGAGACCAAGCATTACTATGTGTCCCACCGCATTTAGAATTACAGAGGTTTGGTTGGGGAGACAATATATCTGTGAGGTTCATCAGAAATTTTCATATCCTCATTAGAGTATGAGAGGTGGTGTACCATCTAGCTCATCCACCATATATTTACCAGGTGAATAATGTATTCCATGTGTCACAGCTGAGGAGATATATGCATGATCCATCGCATGTTATTGAATGGACCAAGATGGACATCGACGATGGGGTGACGTTTGCGAAGTTCCCAGTGGAGATAGAGGATCGATAGGAGTGGGTCCTTCATGGGCGGTCAATTCCTCTGGTGCGAGTTCGTTGGAAGAATGGGAATCTCTAGGAGAGCACATGGGAGTGGGAGGCTCAGATATGTGTTTAGTACCCCCTTTTTTTCCCTAGTTTTATTTGTATCATTCTGGGGGGGAAATCCCTAAGTGGAGAGAATTTAAAGAGTCGGAAATTCCATGTTATTTTTTTAAAATTTATTTGGGAATATTACGAGTCTTCAAAAATTGACGCGTATTATTTTGAGGCCCGTTGGGCCCAGAATATAACTATGAACATTTTTTAATTTATATTCTGTAAATGTATGGGCATCATTTTCTAGATTTTGAACATGTGCTCGGAATTGAAATCTGAGATCACCATTGAATTTGCTGCACTATGTTTCGTTTAAGGGAGACTTCACGTCGACCACAATATTTCAAGAGAAAATGATAAATATTTGACATTAAAAATAATGATAAAATAACATTAAAAAGTTATTTTATTTTTCTCCAACAGTTGAGCGGTAGTGGTGGGGTTGTTGAGTTGTCAATACATTAATGGTTTGACCCTTTGTTTTTGTAACCACTTCGTTGAGATATGAGAGGTGAATTAATAAACTTATTAATGAACCTCGTTAAATCTTTGTTTTGTTAGACTCTCATCCTTCTTCTGTTTAAGTGAGGCTTGGTTTAGAGTTTTGACACAACTTCATCAAGTGAGGAACCTCTGAATAAGTGACGTGACATCTTCCACCGATGAGGAAAAAAATCTTAGACGTCACTGGAGTGATAAAAAATGAACATCAGTGCCTTCAACATACTAGAATTCTTCAACCACAACTATGATTTCACAAACAAATCTCAAAGTAGGGGGTTTAGGATGGGAATGGGGATTAATGAGATGTATAAATTACTCCTAATTCTTGTAATTCTAACACGGAGGACACAAGCGAAACGAACAAGGCTCAGACCCAATGCTACTTAATTTTCATTGTATTCTTCGTGGGATGATTTTCAAATTGATAGAAACCAAAAACTGGGAGGCATACAATGATGGCGGCATCCTAGAAGGGTCGAAGGTGCATCTAGAAGCAAAAACGGCACACTGGAGCTCACCTGGTGTCCTGCAGATGCTCTCTCGGTGCAGCGCCGATGTAGTGGCACTGGAGATGAGCACTAGCTGTAATAGCGCTGGTCGGCGCTCACCAACTATTGATGAAAGGTGGTTCTTGAAAGCACCATGACAGACCAAAGGGGCAGAAAGTGTTGTCCAGTCGCGGTGACGGTGAGCCATGTGTCGTCACAAGCTATAGTGTTGTAGGATGCGGCATCGACGCCACGAAAAAGGTAGGGGAACCGATCCCTATGGGTCCAATAGAAAACTAGGAGTCTCCACCTGGCGAAGCCAATAAAATATTTGAACATCTCTTTTATCCATTTGAGTGGCAAACCGAGCGACCCGCATGCGGGGGGTGCCTGCCGGCGGGCCGAGCCGCCACGGACCAGCCTTGCCAGGGTGGGCTGGGACGGACCCGGACAGGGTTGGTTCTGACCCGGACTGGGTCGGGAAGGACCCAGACTGGGTCATATCAGTCCTAGATTGGGTGGTTCCTGGTTGGACCTGACCTAGACCCATTCGGGCCCTGTTTCTCTTAAATAGTTTTATCTTGTGATCCAGAAATACCTTTGATGAACCATCTGCGGCACTAGGATCCTTGGAGCAAGATGGTACATATGAGATACTCCACATATATTTTGGATAAATATGGACTACATATGGGTTGGATCGACTGTTAATCCCATTGGTCCCTCATATCTAAAATGATGTTAACTCTAAGACTGGTTGTCTGATTGATGCATCGATTATGGAGTTGGAACCCTTATGACATGATATATCATTGTGTTACTTCATCGTGAATCATTTTTCGGGTTAAAAAATGACTGAAGGATGGAGGATCATTTTCTCCTGTAATAAAGTGTGCTATGATTGTGAATACAATGGTTGGAAAAGATATGGAGGTTGGAAATAGATCATACTGAGGTTAGTACCATGTGATCCTATGTGGGTCATCTCCTAGAGATACTGTGTGGATCATCACCTAGAGATATTTTGTAGATCAACACCTAGAGAGCTTGCCTGGATCAACACCTAGCGACCCTGTGGGGATGAGCATTCTAGCGACCCTGTGTGGATCAACATTATAGCGACCCTATGTGGATCAACATTAAAGAAACCCTATGTGGATCAGTAGTGCGCGACCCGAAGAGGAATAGACTTTGAGCGGAATGTCGTGGATCAACGACCTACCAATACAGTGTCAATCAAATCCTGTGTGGGTCTTTAGGGGTTTAGTACGTATAGATCCTGGGCTGGTTGGATCCTGTGTGGGTCAGTGGGGTTAGTACCAATCAATCCTGGGTGGGTCGTATCCTATGTAGCGGGGTTTAGTACATATTGATCCTATTGGGTCAGACACTATATGGTCAGCAGTAGTGCCTCTTGACAGAATAAGATAAACAATCTTTATGAAAAATCATGTGTACCTATGTACTTTATTTATATATGGTTTTTGAGCTATGTATTTTTCATGGTGATTTTTAATTTAAATCATGCTTTTTTTTACTTTGTGAAATTCTGAGAGACCTTCATGGGTCTCTGGGTGCCTATTAGGTATTGTTATACTCACCCCCGCACGAGCATCACTTGCACCTTGTTGTGTCTTGTGCATGTTATGACCAACCTTACTTGAGACTCGGTGAGCTATGACCTGATGGTGGACGACGGTGACGGTTGACGTAGAGAGCTATAGAGGCGAGCTATACCTACCACTCAGGTAGGATAAAATTTGGATGATCCTAGGAGATATTTTAACTTTTCATTTGTAGTGGTATCTTTTCATCTGGGCCTGACATTAGGCCCCTATACTATCGGTACACACCATTACTACTGTAGTTTTAATTTGTCTGTACATCTTGTGGTGTTCTTGGAATGTGTTTTTTTAAAGTTTTAAAGGCAATGACTTCCCGTTTTTAGGGATACACCTTTCTGGTTCTAGTCACCAACCCCTGGCCTCTGGAAGACGAGAAAGGGGTAGACACGGCTTGGGCCCCGAGGGACAGGTCATGACACTATGAGTTTGAGATTCCATACATCTGAGAAGGTGAATGCAGTGGCAGACACAATCAGCAGATATCCACCTTGTAGTTACTGAGTGAGGAATTAGAGTGTTTGGATGCATTATTAATATCCATTGTGTATGGATATGGAGAAGCTTATCTCTAGTCGATTGTAGTTACCCCTCCACTCTTGGATCGAGTTTGAGAGGAACATATCTAAGATACCGATAGAGAGATATTACGTGCTCAAATTCCCACAGTTCATGCCCCTAATGGATCTTTGAAAGGGGGAGAGAACATCATTATATTCAAAGGACATATAGTGATGTTAGTGAAATTGTGGAACAAGGTTTTGAGGGAGTTCCATACATCAACATTAGCAGTACTTCTGGGATTAGTAATAATTTATCTGAACCTTTGCTTTCAGTTTAGGTTGAAAATGATGAAGATGGTGGTGGCAGAGTTCTTCTCTCAATGCCTCACAAGTCAGCAAGTGAAGGATGTGCACCTGGTTCCAGTGGGTTATACTCAACACCTTGAGATTCCAGAGTTGAAGTATGATGGTATATCGATGGAAATGGTGATGGGTTTACCATGCATATCAAGGGGAAATGATACAATATGGGTGGTTGTTAATAAACTCACCAAGTCATCCCACTTACTATTAATCTACAAGAAGGGTTTAGAAGAGAGATTAAGATGCCTATATGTGTATGAGATAGTTCACCATCAAGGAGTTACATCAATGATTGTTATAGATTGTGATTCACATTTTACAACCCAACTGTGGATGGGATTTTAGGAGGCTTTTGGGACTCATTTGTGTTTGAGCATAGCCTTTCATCCGCAAATAGAGAGATAGACGAAGATGGCCATACAGGTTCATGAGGACATGCTATGTTCTATCAACCTAGAATTTTGTAGTCGTTGGGAGGACCATGTATCAATGGTAGAGTTTGAGTATTATAACACCTACCACTCCACCATTGGTATTGAACCATTCCATTACTTTAACAGGTGACCCTATAGGTTTCCACATTGATGGAAGGACCCAGAGGAGTAAACACTCATGGGTCCATAGTTTGTATGGGTGACCATCAAGAAGGTTCATATCATCCATGAGAGGATGAGGATTGCATATGGCCAAAATAAGTCTTATGATGACTATATTCGGTGGCCTTTGTAGTTTGATTTGGGACCCCATTTATTCCATCTGGTCTCACCGTGAATGGGATCGCTGAGATTTGGATGGTGCAGAAATTTATATCATAGATTCATCAACCCTTTTTATATTATGTATAGTGATAGAGAGGTTACATACCACCTAAATCTACCCCAACATTTTCAATGGGATCATGACGTCATCCCTATGTCACAGCTGAGGAGGTTGGTGCATGATATGTCATATGTCATCGACTAGAGTGAGGTGGATATTGAAAATAGAGGGAATTTTACATCATAACTAAGGGAGATAGATGATCGAAAAGAGAGGATACATTGTGCGTGGTCGATTCATCTACTATGCATTTGGTAGAAGTAGGGGAATCATCATGACAGCACATCGAAGCGGGAGGTTCCGAAAACATTACCATGAAAAATGAAACGTTTTTAATAGCATGGTCATGTAATTTTTTAAAAACAATGTAAAATATCTCATAAAAGGTTTCCCAGATCAGAAATATGATGGTGTCATTAGGCTCATATCAATAGCATTACCAAAGGCACAACCTAACATTGGTCAACACGGGTCAACTTTAGAAATAGTCAACAAGGGTGTAACCATAAATAAAGTAATAAGATAAATATTCTGTTATATTGATTCCCTAATAACTCACCAAACTTTACTCGAATTAGAAATTTGAGAAAAACATTGATTTCACAAGGGAGAGTTTTCTCTAGGAGAGGACTAACAACCACAGGCGTGGTATGGCTGTAAATGTTTGTTTATGGACATGAATGTCATTAAAATATTTAATAAATTTTTTTGGATGTTATGTGTTGAAGAAAAAACAATTTCCATTTTAAATAATCCAAGTAAGAGGAAATCAGTTTTATCCCCATAACCTAGGAATTCCCCTAAGGAAAGGATAAGGAAGCTCTCTCTCGATGAGGAATGTTGGTGAATCTCGGATTGACGATGACATGGACCTCTGTTCTTCATCAATGAATGATCCAATTCTCAAGGATGGGTGTTTATATCATTGGGGTTATTCCCTTTCATAGAATCAAATAATGAATGTGGACCAACCCAGAAAGTGGTTGATCAACGGTTCAGTCGTTCATGGAGGATGGTTAATTTATTACAAGAATAATGTAAATATATCATGGTGAATATTCCACATTCAGTTTCATTGTGATCCCGCTAACATTAATTGATAAAAGGATGAATGAACTAGGACTTGATTCTTTAATTAAGTGATATTTTGATTATTCTCTCCCACCTAAATCTATCACATTCTTTGTGCATTATTCTCCCTTTGAACCCTACTAGAATGATCAATTATTTCACCCACGATCCATATTGAAATGATCCAAGACTAAAGGTTGTGATCCACAATGGCATTGAAGAGGTGTTTCGGGTGAGTAGAAGGCATGAGGTGGCTCATGGAATAGGGAATGATGAGTGGTGGGCTGCATGTTGGGTGGCCAACAGTGAGGAAAGCATGAAACCTGGCATAAGGACATGTTTTTGCAGGGCACATAGCAATGGACCAGAAGTAAAAAACAAAGTGGGACCATTCGGTAGCATAGGAAACAATAAAAGTTCATGGTGGTGGGATACAGCTCAGATGCAACATTGGAGGAATCCCACAATGATTAGGAGGTTGCAGGACCCGGAAGGGAATACTGATTGACCAAGTGGACTGGGGGAGACGGCAGGACAAACTATCAGGTGACCGCATGAACTAGAGGGATGCGACCAGGGTTGGCAGAACCTATTAGGGAAATATAGGGCCACATTGATGGCCCGGCGGGCCAGACCACGTGACCCATTCAGCCAAACTGGATTGGGCTGGCCAAGACTGGTCGGGTCTAGTTGGGATGGACGAGAAGGGTCGGTTTGTGTCATCCATACTGGGTTGGTTTGGGAACGGAACGGACCATACCCTTTTTAAAAAATAAGTTTTATCATCCAAATTGTATGTCTGTTTTAGAGGATGATTGTGACGTTAGGACCCATGCTATGAGATGTAACTTTTAATTTTATCTAAATGAGCTTTTTTAGATCATTATATAACCTATTATCTTGTGGATTAGTTTCTCTATGAATAATTGTGATACGAGCATAATCCTATAGTTGGATGTGACTATGTGATCATGGTGACTATGTGGAATGGGGGCTGGATGAACCACTGAATATCTATGCTTTATTGAAATGCCTTGTGCCATCAATGTTTTGTGTTCCACTGAAACTCTATGTCCCAGTAACACTCCATGTCCTATAGACTCTTTTTGTGCCATCGACATCCCAAATTCCATCACCACTATGTGTTCCACCAATGCTCTATGTGACACTAACTCTCTGTACACCATCAATGCTTCATGCTCCGTCAGTGCTCTGTGATTCATCCATGCTCTAAGTGCCATATAAATTCGAGGAACTACTAACACTTCTAGTGTAATGGAAACTTATAGATCTATTGAATACAATTAGAAATCATTATCTTTGTTCTTGAGAATTATACACGTGTGAACTAGTGGTATTGAATGTACTTCATGTGCGTCCTTTTTGGATTACTTTGTGTGTTTCTATTATGGAATTCATCATGTTTTTCCTTCATGGTATATATGTTATACTTCATACTAGTATTTCCCTTCATGGTTTTAGGGTCCCAACTGAGTATTGTTTTACACACCCCTATACAGGATATGCTCACCATTGTCATGAATTTTGAAGACAATTGACGCTTTAATGGAGTCCGTGGTGGAATGGAGAAAGGTGGTGTTTATAAATAGGACCAAGAGATGAGGTGTGCTTCAGGAAATTGATAAATCTATTTCAATACCTACTCATTAGGTAGTGTTTTATGTGGATGAATTTCAGGAGTTTGAACTTTTCATTTTGTTTGGGTTTATATGTTTTCCTTGTTTTCTTTTCAGTATAGTACTACCATACTATATTGTTGGTATCGTAATGGTATGAACTCTTCTTTACATAGTGATTTTAGTTTCAAAATTTTGGGCTTGGAGAAGCGTGTGTGTATAAAGGTACATATCAAAATGCCTCCCATTTGTGAGATAATTCAACTCAATGTTAGTCACCAACCCCTTGCACACTTGAGGCAGGCTTGTGGTAGTCACGGAATGCGCCCCTAGGGACAGGTTGTGACGTATCATGTCTAGAATTCAAATTTTTTAGTGGTTTATTGGAATATTCTTCCTAAAAATATTATTATTTTCTATTTGGTTGAGTTTTATGTCATCCTAATTATGGATTGAATTCTGATATATAAATCCCACATCATGTGTCAAATAAGTTATGTTACGTTTCTTTTTCCAAAACCACTTATGATCATCTATCATTATTTTATAATTATCAACATATAATTTAAATAAGAACCATTTTATTGGTTTTGACTGATTTTCAAAGGTTTGTTTCCTTCATATGGATTAGGATAAAATAAAGATTAATGATATGAAAATTTTGTGGATGTTTATTGATGTCTTTATACAAGAGTTCTTTTCTCTTCCAATGAATCATGAGGTTGAGTTCCCAATATAACTCATATTGGTTTCTACACATATTTGAATGAATCCAATATAGAATGTACTTGACTGAATAACATGAATTAAAAAAGTAGAATCATGGGATTCAATAAAACATGTTAACTAACAAAGGGTGAGATAGTAACATTTAAAAATACTTTTTTTGAATTCAAGTGTTCATTGATTATCAAGAACTGAACTATATAAATATAATAAACAAGTATCATGTACCAAATATTGATGAATTGATTGACCGATTTAACACAGATCAATAATTTTTTAATATTATCAATCATTATGGAAACCATCATTTGAGGGTAAAGAAAAATTATATCACCATGAAATAATGTCACAACATGTATGAAAATAGTAAAATTTATTGATTGCATTTGCCAAAAAAAATTCCATTTTATCATCTTGGTTTTGATGAATAAAGTATATAGAAAATAAGTTGACCAGTTTGTGGTAGTTATTATAGATGATATTCTTATGTTCTAAAGTAATGATGAAGATCACGAATATCACCAGATAATTTTTTAATGATATGTTAGAAGGGGAATATTTATGTAAACATAACAATATTTTAATTCTAGATTAATAATGTTACATTATTGGGTCATGTAATCTAAAATGTCGGTATATCATCACATCCATAGAAGATAATATTTATCGAAAAGTAGTCTAGACTGAAAATTGTGAAAGAGATTTTGAGTTTCTTTTTTTGATGGATATTATACTTATTTGTTGAGAATTTCTCAATAATGTTTAATCTATTTATTTTTACTAAATTTGAGGTGATATAAAATCCTATAGATAGATGAATTCTAATTCAATTACAGGGAACTGAAGTGAAGGGTTGTTAGTAAACATATTCGTAAATTATATTACAATATAGAAGTGTTTGTAATCAATAATGATGAATAAAAAAGTATTGTGATCTATTTTCAGGATTAATGGTATAGTAATAGCTTATGCCACACCCCAATTGAATGTTCGTCAAAAACATTTTCCATCTCGTGATTTTGAGTTAGTTGTTGTAATTTTTTTCATTACTTATATGGAGGTAATATCATTATCGAGAAATCCATGATATATATTTTGAACATAAATTATTAATTTATAGAGTCACATTGAAATAAAATCATATTTACTAGATAAATTCATTGGAGGTTATTGAAGATTAAGAATTATCATTAAATAATGATGATGGGAATGAAAATATGGTTGAAGATTCTCTATGCAGAATTGATCATACTAGATTATATATTATTTGGATAAAAATTTATAAAATTTGGGTGGATTTTCAAAATATTATCTTAAAATATTGAATGAAATAGTGAAACATTATCATTCTCAAAACAGTTTTAAACAATAAATTTTTGTGATAATTTTGGATGCATAAAAAAATATAAACTAGAATAAAATGTTTGAAATTTTACATAATTTTTCCATGACTTTGATGTGATTATATGTTTCAATAAAAATGCATTTTTTCCTTATAAAAATTGAAGAAGGAGATGATTAATGAACCTCAAATTTCCCCATTCTCTATTTCTATGGTATATATATAAATGTATTGAAATACCAAAGAGTATTTCTAGTGGGACAAAATTAAGAGATATATTGAGGTGTATGTATCTAATTTCATGGTTTGTTAGAAATTTATTGTTAATATATCACAGTTTCGAGATATTTGACATCCATAATATAAAAAATAATTTATGTTGGAAATCATTATCATGGATTTTTACAATGGAATATTCAAAATTTCAAAAGGAAATAATGATATATGGGTTGTAGTAGATCACCATGCAAACTCCACATAATTATTTTACATTATTAAATATTTCAATTTAGATTTATTTTCTACTATTCCAAAAAACTATGTTTTATTTTTGGAAGGAGTAAAACATTATATAGTATCATATCAGGATCAAAAGATTACCTCGATGTTATCATGAAGTCAATCATGAGATCTATATACTGAGTTTAGTTTTATTCTAGAGTGTTTTACATAGATCGATGGTAATCTTGAAATAAAAATTCAAAACATAGAGGATAAAATGAGGTCTTGGTCATTGGACTTCAATAGTGGTTGGGTTCAATACATTCATTTAGTTTAGTTTTCAAACAACCATAACATTCACTAAAGAAATCAGTTTGGTACTTATGAATCTCTATATCTAAATAAGTGTATGAATTAGAAATTATATGATTATATCAAAACAATAAACTTATTTAAATATGATAAATATATAAAAATGGTAGAAGCTATAATCCTATTTAAAATAACATCATGACAATAGATATTCAAGGGAATTTTTATAATAAAAATCATTTTTCTGTCATGGAGTATGAAGTATTTGAAAAGAATTTTATAATTATTTATCCTTGTTATAAGGTTAGGATATTTAGAAGTAAGGATAATGTAATCCCTATTTATATTCTCCCTTTTTAGATTCCTAATCAAGTGTGTACATTAGGTAATCCTTTATAACATCCACTAATGCTTTCACAAATTCACATGGTGTTTCATGTATCAATCTCGATGAAGCACATATGTGACACCCCAAGCTTCCATGGTACGCTTCTCTTTGAATAATAATATAGCATGTGTTGTATGAAACTTAGAGTTATAACACACCACAACCAATCAGACAAGACATTATGAATAATAATACCCACTTTTTGAAATTTTATAAATTTTATCATTCAAAATGGACTTCATTTTTGGATTCGCCGCAAATCATTTTTTATTTTTATAATAACCAGCATAGGGGTGTCCGATGCCCAACATACAATGCCAAAGAAAATCAAAACAATAAGGAAAACCGATCAACACAGAGTTAGACATCATAATAACCATAGTCATCACCACATCCCAAACTGGATTTCTCTTCCCCAGTGTCCGATTTTTAGGGTAGATTTTTGGTATTTTTCTGAAAGCATTAAATTTTTTATGAATGGTGAATAAAACTGAGATATAGTTTAAACCCAAATTTTTATTTAAATTAATATTTATTTTATATAAATTTATTTTAGGTCAAAATAGATACATAATACCTATATAAGTTCAATGTAATTCATTGTAGTGATTTTATAATGAGTTTAGATATATAAAATTTTATCGAACTTTTTACTGTCTTTTCCCCACCTCCCAGGAGCGTTTGCAAATTCAAATAAAACATAATTTTATCACTTTTGTGAGGTGAATTTCAAAAATTTGAGAGACATGGTTGATATCCGTAAGTAAAATGTTGTTCAATATGATGAAAATAATTTTTGGTGAATAGTAACTTTTTACCTTTATTTACCACGGTTAAAAGTAAATTGGGTAATTAAGGGTAAAATGATATTATTATTACCCTAACACAAGTCCTAATTATATTTTATAAGTATAAATAGACCATGAAAACCCTTAGGAATAAAATATGAACCACTTTTATCCACATTGATTAGATTAGGACATTTATTATTATTTAATTCAAAGAAGAGTTAAAAATGTTAAATTCAATTTTTCAGAATTAAATTTTTTTTAATATATGGATAAACACAATTTAAATATGACTATAAATATTCAATAAAAATATAGACATATTTCCTACATAGTGGTATTTTATTTATAATTTTTATAAATAAAATAATTTATTAATTTATGGCATAATGATGATACAGTAATTACCTTATTAATGAAATATTAAAGTAATTAATATTATAAATACCCAAATAAATGTCATTTGCAAATTTTTATGAATTACACTAATTTTCTAAGCTAATATGACAATTTAAGGTTGATTAAATAAATTTTTTCAAAGTAATAATGCTGTTATGAATTTACCAAAATCAAAATACCAAATAGTGTGAAAATTGAAAAAAAAGAGTTTTTAAAACAAATATTATATTATTAATTGATATAATATTCTATGAAAAATGAGGTTCATCCAAATTTCATAGATAATGTTATATTTATTAATAATGAACCACTTGGGGTTCTCTTTTCTTGATATAGTAAGTTTATTAATCAAATAATATAAAAATACAAAGAGACATGGTATGTGTCAAACTAATTAACTAAGAGTTAAATTTAAAAAATAAGGTTAATATAGTGACCCAAACCTGTCTAAAACCTATTGGTTGAGTGGATTTAGAACCATTCCCTCCTCAGAATAGAAATAAATCAAATTTTATCCATTATAAATTGAAAATGATTTTATTATAAAATAATATTTCAAGCTTTTCCTAAGGTTCCCCACACCCCTCTTATAAAAGGGAACTTCCCCTTCTATCTAATTCACACCTTAAAAGCCATTTGTCTCAGCAAAACCCTGCAAAATTACCCTCAAAACTATTCTCCCTTCAACCTAGATGCCTTAAATTAGTCACAAATCCATCTTATGGTTCCATTTTGATCAAATCAAAAGGAAGAACCCGAAGAAGAGGTAAATATCTCTCTACCTCTTCCACGATTTTTTATTCTCCCACTTCTTCTTTCCTTCTTGTTTCAATTATAAAATAATAATTCCAATATATTCCATATATTGTGATGTTATTATAAATATGTTACATCCATATTCATTATTCTATCCATCCTTTTAATGACATGTCACCATACGTGCGTATGTATGGCTTACCGTCTCAACGTCGTGGTGTAGTTGTTACGCAATACATTATTATTTTTATGGGTATAATAATGAATTATAAATGATTTATGTAAAATATATTACATTATAATTATTTTTTATATATGATATACCATTCAATTATATATGATTTTATTATCAAAACAATGATATTTTCCTTCGTGCGTACATACGGATTACCATCTCCACGAACACGAGGAGATTCATTCCCCATCGTATCCATTCAAGACTAATTTTTATTTGATGATTAAAAATAATTATTAAAGACATAATATCATTCTGAATATGAATAAGATACATCCAATAATAACAAACATTACTTACGTAATAAATAATATAACGGAAAACGAATTAGTTAACACCCGAAATGAAGATAATACTAAAATATTATTAATAAAGCAATATTAAAAGATCATATATGATATCATATTAATGTATATAATTATTTTATAATTTAATAACAATTATTTTACCATTATACATGAGGTTAACCCACCCACGACCAGGAAAATTAGAAGGTAGGGGTTAATTCTACAACCTCTTCATTATTCAAGGTTGTTTATATGTAATTATCTATTGGGACCTCCTTATCATCCACATTTGTGTTTTCCCACAAATATATTCCAGAACATTTTTACTACTTACTAGAATATTGTTTGATATCATTTATACCCATATTTGACCTTATACATTTTGAATGGAAACTTTCTATCATTTTCCAATCAAGTTACTTTATGACCATTTCGACAAAATTATGGTACGAATGTTTTTTAACTTATACGGCGGGTGCCGCTATATTACTCCACTACAACATCATCGAAGCTTCCCTTACATGATTATATGAATATTTTCAGAATAAATTTTTTCCTTTATAATTATGGAACAATAAATTATTTCAAAAAATGAATGAGATATTTCTCATAGACAATTTTGATTTCACCTATATCAACATCATTTAATGGATTTCAAACATATTTGAAGTTGATTTATTATGATACAAATTTTTGATAATGTATTGTAGGTTTTGTGAAATTTTTGACTGTGGATGTTTTATTTTTATATCATTCATGTTTTATGGATAACGTATTGACATTTCGTATGCTGGTTTTAATACGAATGATTACGTTATATTTAAACCTTTTCATATGATGAAATCTTTGGACTTAGTAAGTGATGGGTGGAGCCCGCTATAGCTCCTCGATGCATCGGTTGGTCTCATGAGACAAACTAGTGTCTTGGAACAAGGCCTTGACAAAATATTATTTATATTCTTGGCACAAAGCCTTGACTATGTGGTTATGATGTCTGGCATTATACATTCCATCATTATGAAAGTGACTATTGATATTGCATGTGATTATTCGAGTAGTTGAATATCCATGTGAATATGTAAATGGCATTATTTGATTTTATATTTTCCATATTATGATTAATTTCATGTTTAAAAGGATTTTATTTTAGTTTTATACATTTCCATAAATGATTATTCTTATTTATGAATGTTTCCGCTATATTGTTATCCTTACTGAGCATCTGAGCTCACCCCTTTCTATGTTTTATTTTTCCCAGGATGCAAAGAAGTATATTATGACTGACCTGCAGGGATATTCGTTGGGATCTCAATTTTGTCTATGGAAACAATGTTGTTGTACCTTACCATTTTATGATGTAATGTAAACCATAGGAATGTATCTAGTACTTCCATGGCTACTAAACAAATCAGTCTTCTGAGAGTTGATCTTTTGTGATCATTACAATGATACTTAATAATGCACTAACTATGGTCTTCTGGGGTTGGGTTGTTATAGTTGGTTTTAGAATGAGGTTTAGTAAAAACAATGTAATTTAGATTTAGATAAACTCTGATTAAAGCACATTACCTGAAGATAGACTTTGAGGATTTTCATAGAAGAACATCCTAGAATATTCGTAATGTATAGATTTTGTGAGTTTTCCAAGAAATACATCCATGTCTAGATACAAGGAGGTTGAGGAAGCTCTAGAATATATGTACCTAGGGGTAAAACCTGAAAACACCACTTTGAGCTAGACTCGAACGGGAACTAGTGCACAAAAACTGGCTTTGATGGACCTCTGGTTACGACACTCCCAAGGTATATGATTAGGAAAATTATTATTTTATTTGAAATAAAATATGAAGGGTTTATGAGTATATAATTTCTCAATGAAAACATTTTTATGATTATGGATTATATCCTTAAACTGTTCATTTTATGTTAAGTTTTTTACAAGTTTGTAATTATGAATTTCGATTCATAAACTAATCTAGTTTATGCTATAGTTTAGAAATGGTTCCTAGTAGAAGGAATGGAAACTGTATCAACGTACATAATCCATGTAGGGATTTCCCTCCTACTCAATATAATTATACTGGAGTTGGTGAAGCTACTGATGCTGATCCTCTTATCATGATACTGGGACAACTCACTCAGGTTATGAATAATTACCTTACCCGTATGGAGCTCCCTGATTCGCAGCGTGGAGGATCAATGTTAGATCACTTCACGAGGCAACAACCACCAAAATGAATTATGGGTACAAATCCATTAGTATATGAGGAATGGAAGAATTCCATAGAGAAAATATTCCACGCCATGTAGAGTAGCGAACGGGAAAATGTTGTCATGGAATTTTACCGCCTCACTAGAGATGCTGATCAATGGAGGTCATTGATTCAAAACACAAAGGAAGATTATGAAGTATCAAATATGGAATAGAGGGATTTTAAAGTGATTTTATTAGAAAAATACTTTCCTCGTTACCATCAAGAGGACATGGAAATACAATTTCTGAGTCTAGGAAAAAGTAGGATGAGAATGCCGCAAAGTATGAAGCTAACTTAACCAGGTTAGCAAGGCATGCTACAGAT
The DNA here is from genome assembly GCA_963277665.1 of Viscum album. Taxonomy (NCBI): domain Eukaryota; kingdom Viridiplantae; phylum Streptophyta; class Magnoliopsida; order Santalales; family Viscaceae; genus Viscum; species Viscum album. The sequence continues at coordinate 1,573,070,129 of OY728121.1, read as the reverse complement.
TATATACGTAACCAATGAAGTAATATTGACCGTTTCTAGGATCAGTTAAAAAAATTTCTCCATCGATCATTAGTCTCAAAATACTTCTCATCATATGAAGATAATGTCTCATGTGCTATGAAGACATAAAAGGAATTCTCTAAATCTTACGAATTTATAGAAAAGGAAGAGAAGAAGAGATCTGCTGAACACTTTGGAAAATGAAATACGGGGAAGAAAGGAAAATATGAATATCAATACTATAGTAAATGTGGGAAGAAACACCCTTCTACTCGTCTGAAGGGAATGGGAGTCTATTACAAGTGTGGTGAACAAAGCCACCATGCTCGTGATTGCAAGGGGAAGAAAGAGGCTATTAATTTTTTATGCTAAAATTGTAGAGAAAAGGGGAATTATGCAAATGAGTGTCCTAAGAATTAGGGAATCTTACCTCAGAAAAGGTCAAGGAATCATGTCCAATCTTATACTATCACTACTACTGAGGTTGAAGTTTTGAAATACATAGTGGAAGGTAATTTAATGGTTTCTTCAAGTTTATCCAACGCTTTTTTTGATTCTAAATCATCACATTATTTCATATATTCCCAGTTTTCTAAGAAAATTAGATATTTATAATTTTATTTAACAAGGGATTTGTCAGTAACAACTCCTAATGGAACTATCATTACAACAATGTTTTGTGAAGAAGTCCAAATTATGGAATATAAATGTTCTTTATCTGCTGATCTTATAGTCAAACCCATGAGTGAATTTGATATAATCCTCAGTATGGAAAGGAATTTGGACCATGATGAACAAATTTATTGTAAGAAGAAAGAGGTTACAATATTTGATGATGATGATAAAGAACACCTTATCATTAGAGCAGAATCACCACCACCTAATTTTTATCTAGATCCACCCCCAATAGCTCAACAAAATTCTATTATTGGGGAGGAAGATAATGAAATAACTACGGGTGATGAAAAGAATGTTCAAATATAATATGTACCTATTGTGAAATAGTATGTTGATGTGTTTCCAGAATATTTACCTAGACATCATCTGAAATGATAAATTGAGCTTTCCTTTGATTTAATTCCTAGTTCAAGGAACATATCAAAGACCCCTTCTAGAATGGACACTGTGGAATTAGAGGAACTAAAGAATCAACTATAGAAATTGTGTAATAAGGGATTTATTCACGGTAGTGTTTCTCCATGGGGAGCCCCTGTCCTTTTTGTTAAGAAGAAAGATGGATCTATGAGGATGTGCATTGACTACAGGGAGATCAATGAAATAACAATAAAGAACAAGTATCCCCTACCTCGTATTGATGATTTATTTGACCAAATTCATGGAGCACAATATTTTTAAATGATTGACCTTCGATCTGGATACAATCAGTTGTGCGTAATGAAGGAAGACATTACGAAGACAGCATATAGAACCAGGTACGGGCATTACGAGTTTATAGTAATGACTTTTGGATTGACTAATGCACCTGTTATCTTCATGGATATAATGAATAGGGTTTTCAAGGAATATCTTGATGAATTTGTTGTGGTATTTATTGATGATATTTTGGTATACTCCAAAATCTATGAATATCATGAAAATCACTTTTGCATTATCCTGAAGACTCTTAGAAGAAATGAATTATATGGGAAGTTTAGCAAGTGTGAATTCTGGCTCCACGAGATTTCTTTTCCTGGCCATATTATCTCTACAGATGGAATATCTGTTGATCCTTCAATAAACAAATAAATCCAAGAATTTCCAGCACCGAAGAGTATAACTGAGGTATATAGGTTTATTGGTTTAGTAGGTTATTATCGTTGTTTCATCCAGAATTTTGCCTGATTGGATAACCAATTAACCAATCTCACAATAAAGTTGTTAATTTTTTTTGGACAAAAGAGTGTGAAGAATGTTTCTAAGAACTGAAGAGAAGATTAGTGAATTCTCCTATATTGACTCTACCATCAGGGAATTATGGGTTTGTTATTTATTGTGATGCTTAAAATAAAGGACTTGGTTGTGTCCTTATGCAGAATGATAGGGTTATTGCCTATGCATCATGATAGATAAAAATTCATGGAAAAAACTATCATATTAATGATCTTGATTTAGCAGCTGTAATGTTTTCTTTGACGATATGGAGACACTATAAATATGGTGAAAATGTGAGATTTATACTGATCACAAGAGTTTGGAGTATATTTTCTCACAAAAAGAACTCAACATGAGGCAAAGGCGATGGCTTGAACTAGTCAAGGATTATGATTCCACTATACACTACCACTCAGGGAAGGAAAATAACGTGGTAGATGCTTTGATTAGAAAGAATCATTGAGTTTTGAACAAGATGAGAGTTGAAAAAGATCCTATATACATGGATCTAGTATATTTTGATATGGGAATAACCATGTAAGGTGAAACATCAATGATTATTCAAATGGTTTCCAAACCATCTTTACTAGAAAGGTTAAAAAGTACTCAGGCTAATGATGAGGATTTTCTAATGAATATTAATGATTTGAATGATGGAAGATTGATTGACTTCGTATATGAATATGGGAATTTAAAATTTGGGAAGATACATTGTGTTCCCGATATACCTGATCTAAAAAGCAAATTGTTGGATGATACTCATTGATCCAATTTCTCTATACACACGGGGAGCACCAAATTTTATAGAGATTTGAAGGAACATTTTTTGTGGGACAACATGAAGAGGGAGATGTCTGATTTTGTGTCATGATGTAAGGTTTGTCAACAAGTGAAAAATGGAAGGAAATAACATGGGAAAGTCATGAAGCCTCTTCCCATACCAGAGTGGAAATGGGATAATATTACGATGGAATTTGACATGGGACTACCAATGACTCCAAGAAGGAATGATTAAATATGGGTCATTATTGATCGTCTTACCAAGTCATCACATTTTCATTCCACAATATAAGATTTACCACTTGAATTATTAGAATGACTATATATTAATGAAGTTTTATGACTTCATGGAGTACCCCTATCAATTATTTCTGATTGTGATCCCAGATTTACATCAGGATTCTAGGAAAGTATTTAGAAAGCCCTGGATACTTAAATTCATTTGAGCACTTCCTACCACACCCAAACTAATGGACAATAAGAATGGAATATTCAAACTATAGAATTTATGTTGAGATAATACTCAATTTACTTTCATGGTATGTGGGATAGATATTTACCCTAGTAGAATTTTCCTGTAATAATAGCTTCCATTAAAGTATTCAGATGGCATCATATAAAGCATTATACGGAAACAGATTTCGCACACCAACCTGTTGGGATGATGTTGGTGAAATAAAACACTTAGGCCCATAACTTGTGGAGGAAATGATGGAAAAGGTGAAGTTAATCCAAACCCACATCAAAGCACCTCAAAGTAGGAAGAAGAGATATGCCGATAACTGAAAGAATGATTTGGAATTTTAGGTACGACATCATGATTTCATTAAGGTATCTCCATGGAAGGGTGTTATATATTTAGGTAAGAAGGGAAAATTAAGTCCTAGGTATATTGGACATTTAAAAATTCTAGAACGAATTGGGGTTGTAGCTTACCATTTAGAAATGCCTCCAAGTCTTTCCAAAGTTCACGATGTTTTCCATGTATCATTGTTCAAGTAATACATACCAGACCCAACACATGTACTCACCTATGTGGAAATTGAACTGGAACCAGATCTGTCTTATTGTGATCAGCCTATCAAAATTCTTGATTCAAGAGAACAAGTGTTGAGAAACCAGATGACTCATCTTGTAAAAGTTCTATGGACAAACCATAAGATGGAAGAGGCAACGTGGGAACATGAGGAACTTATAATAAATAACCACCCGCGTCTTTTTATGTAGTGATATTCTAGAATTTTCGAGGATGAGAATATTTGAAGGAGGGGAGAATGTAACACCCCAAACTTCCATGGTACAATCTTCTTTGAATAATACAATAGCATGTGTCGTACGCAACTTCGAGTTCTAACACACCACAACCAATCAAACTAGCGGATATGAATAATAATACAAACGTTTTGAAATTTTATAAATTTTATCTATCAAAATGGAATTCATTTTTGGATTCAGAATATCGAAATTAGCTTAGTGTTACTGTTTGGTATTTTTCTGAAAACATTCAATTTTTGATGAATAGTGAAAAACACTAAGTTATAGTTTAAAACCAAATTTTTATTTAAATAATTATTTATTTTATTCAAATTTATTTTAGGTCAATATAGATACATAATACCTATATAAGTTCGATGTAATTCATTGGAGTCATTTTATAATGATTTTATATATATATTAAATTTTATCGAACTTTTTACCGTCTTTTACACACCTCGAAGGAGCATTTTCAAATTTACATAAAACATAATTTTACCACTTCTGTGAGTTGAATTTCAAAATTTTGAGAGACCCGGTTGAATTCAGTATGTAATATGCGGTTCAATAAGATGAAAATAATTTTTAGTGAATAGTATCTTTTTACTTTTATTTACCACGTTTAAAAGTAAATAGGTTAATTAAGGGTAAAAATGATATTATTATCACCCTAACACATGTCCTAATTCTATTGGATAAGTATAATTCGACCAGAAACATCATTAGGAATAAAATATGAACCCCTTTGGTCCACTTGGATTAGATTAGGAAATTTATTATTATTTATTTCAAAGAAGAGTTAAAAGTGTTAAATTCACGTTTTCATAACTAAAACATTTTTAATATATGGTTAGAAACAATATAAATTAAACTATAAATATTCATTATAAAGCTAAAAAAATTCCTACATAATGGTATTTTATTTATAATTTTTGGAATTTAAATAATTTAATTTATTTATGACACAATGATGATGCAGTAATTACCTTAATAATGAAATATCAAAATAATAAATATTATAAATAACCAAATAAATGTAATTTTAGACTTTTTATGAATTAAACTAATTTTCATGGTTAATATTACAAGTTACAGTTGATTAAATGAATTTTTTTTGATGTAATAATGTTGTTATGAATTTAGAAAAAACAAAATACCAAACCATTTCAAAATTGACATAAAAGAGTATTTAAAATAAATATTATATTATTAATTGATATAATATTCCTAAAAATCTAAGGATAGTCCAAATAACTTATATAAGGTTATATATATTAATAATGAACCTCTTGAGGTTCTCTTGGATTTTATTATTTAATTTATTAACCATATAATATAAAAATACAAAGAGACGTGGTAAATATCAAACTAATTTACTAAGAGTTAAATAAAAAAGATAAGGTTAATATAGTGACACAATCCTATCTAAAACCAATTTTTTGAGTGTACATCAACCCATTACTACCATATCTTAGAAATAAATCAATTTGTATCCATTAGAAACCGAAAATTATTTTTTAATAAATTAATATTTCTAGATTTTCTTAAGGTACCCCTCACCCCTCTTATAAAAGGGCACATCTCCTTCTCTCTAATTCACACCTTCGAATTCATTTTTCTCAGTCGAATCCTACCCAAATACCCTTTCAACTATCCTCCCTTCCTCCTAGAGGCCTTCCTTTAGTTATAATATAATCATACGGATATTTTTTGATCAAATCAAAAGGATGAACCCGATGAAGAGGTAAATATCTTACCACCTCTTTCATATTTTATTTCCTCCACTTCTTATTTAATTGTTGATTCCATTATAAAATAATAACTCTAGTATCTTCTATATATTATGATGTTATTATAAATATGGTACAACCATATTCATTATTTTATCCATCCATTGAATGACATGTCACCAAAGGTGTGTACGTACAACATGTCGTCTCCATGTTGTGGTGTAGTTGTTACTCAATACATTATTATTTTGATGGGTATAATAATGATGTATAAATGATGTAAATAATTAATATAACATGATAATTATTCTGTATAAATGATATACCATCCAATTATATATGATTTTAACATAAAAAGGAATGATATTATTGCTCGTGCATACGTACGGATTACCATCTCCACGAACAAGATGAGATTCATTCCCCATCGCATCCATTCAAGTATAATTTTCATTTGATGATTAAAAAATGATTAATGATATAATATAATTCTGAATACGAATAAGATACATCTTATCCATAACAAGCATTGCTTACATAATAAATAATATAAATGAAAATGAATCTTTTAACACCCGAAACGACGATAATACTAAAATATTATTAACCAAGAAATATTAAAAGATCGTATATGATATCATATTAATTTTTATGATTCATGTATAATTTAATAAAAATTATTTCACCATTATACACGAGTTTAACCTACCCTTAAAAAAGGAAATGTACAAGGTAAGGGTTAATTATACAACCACTTCATTATTCTAGGTTGTTTATATGTAATTTTCTACTGGGACTTATTTATCATCCACATCCGTGTTTTCCTAAAAATGTATTCCAAAAAATTTTACTACTTACTATACTATGGGTTGAAATCATTGATAACCTTATTTTACCTTATACATTTTGAAAGGAATCTTTTTTTAATTTTACAAACATGTTACTTTATGACCTTTTTGACAAAATAAAGGTAATAATTTTTTTAACTTATACAAGAGGTGAGGCTATATTCCACCATTATAAAATTGTCGAAGCTTCACTTACAAGATTATAATAATAATTTCAAAATAAATTTTTTTCTTTTATAATTATGTAACATTAAATTATTTCAAAAAATAATAATGATATATTTCTCTAAAACGGTTTTGATTTCATCTATGTCAACATCCATTAATGTATTTTAAACTTGTTTGAAGTTCATTTATTATGATAAAAATCTTCTAAATTGTATTGAATGATTTGTGATATGTTTGACTGTAGATGTGTTATTTTTATACCATTATGGATTATGGATAAAGTATTGACATTTCATATACTAGTATTAATACGAATGTTTATGTTATGTTTAAACCTTTTTATATGAGGAATACATTGGACATAGTAGGTGACGGGTGGAGCCCACTATAGCTCCTCGATGCATCGGTTTGTATCAAGGGACAAACCAGTGTCTTAGAACAAGGCCTTGACAAAATCTTATTTTTAGTCTTGGAACAAGGCCATGACTATGTGGTCATGATGTCTGGAATTATGCATTACATCATTATGAATGTGGATATTGATATTGCATGTGATTATTCGGGTAGTAGAATATCCTTATGAATATGTAAATGGCATTATTTGAATTTATCTTTGCCATATTATGCTGAAGTTCAAGTTTAAAAGGATTTTGTTTTAGTTTTATAGATTTTATTATATGTTTATGCTTATTTATGAAAGTTTTCGTTATATTTTTATACTTATTGAGCATTTGTGCTCACCCATTTCTAGGATTTATTTTTTCCAGTATGCCAAGATGTATATTATGACATACCTGTAGGGATAGTCTATGAGATCTCAGTGTTGTCTATGGAAAAAATGTTGTTGTAGTTTTCCCTTTTATGATGTAATGTAAACCTTATGAATGTATCTAGTATTTCGAAGGCTTCTAAACTAATCTGTCTTTCGAGACATGATCTTTTATGATCATGCCAATGACACATAATAATGCACCAAATCTAGGAATCTAAGGTCGGGGCGTTACAAAATACATGATCCCCCACATGATTTAAATACTTAGGTAATAAAATGATAAAAAGGTAATTATTATTGGGAACAACCTATAAAAAACTTGAATTATAAAGATATTGTTCTAAGGTTTAATAATACTCACATAGTGAATGTTATCAGGAAAAAATTTACTAATCTACATGAGAACCCAATGATGTATTGAATCAGTGATATCCTTATTTTTTATATCAGATTTATAAATTTCTGAGCATTAATTCATTTTATGTTTAGTAGAACATATCACAGTGATAATTCATTACTTTTTTATGTAAATTTATTTTCATTGATAGTGTTCTTTAAATTCAACCCATAGTTTAAATTAACATTGATATACTGTTAAATCCTTATGATTTCAGATTCATTGGATTAGATATACAAATATGATTAAGAAAAAAATAAAAATTATTTGTTATATATGTATAAATTAATTCTTTAGGTATCAATAGGTTAGAAATAAAAATATTAATTCAAATGAAAATTTGATATTTTTCTATTAAATTTTTTCTATTTTCACAATGTATTTATTTCTATAAGAATTATTTAATATTGAATAATTTTGGACAAATTTATATATATTATTTTAATTAATGGGTTTTAACAATCATTTAATATATTTTTTCAAGTAACGGGACATGAATAAGACATGTTTTATGCTAAAAAATATATTTATATAAAAACTGGTTTCATCACATATCGTACTCTTATATAATAATTAGTTTATATCCCTTATAGAAAATGAATTTTATTAATAAATTCTATAATTTTACTCTTGAGGTTAATTTTTTTTAATATGATCAATTTTTTTCAATTTAAATAGTAATCATGGTAATGTGAATCAACTCTATAAAAGGAAAATCATTTAAATCTTGGATAAAATTAACTAACAAAGACATAATTTTTCATATTGATTAATATTGGAATGAGTTAAATAGAACCTTATCACTATATGCTAAAAATGTTCATTAATGAAATGTTTTCGAAGAAGACAAACTATATAATATTTAATGAAATGAAACATACCAAATTTCATTCTATAAATTATAAATATATCATATATATCCATAGAAGGAAAAATATATTTATGAAAAAAAATAAGTGTCAATTATTATATTCATGATATTATTTTCATGATTTAAATTTATTTATTATTTCCTGGAATTATATAATGACATAAAATTCATATCTAACACAAATTTGTATTTCTCTGATTAATTAAATAATAAATTAAATGATTTTAAACATATTACATGTTAAATAATTTTTCAATATAAGGGAGTGAAACTAATTGAATATATGATTATGAGATAATATTTTTCTGTTAAATAATTATATTCGAATTAATCTTATGACTTTATGTCTTAATTAAAAATTTAATTAATAGTGTTTAAATTAAAAATAATGATATTTTATAAATATAATATTTTATTAAATTGAATAAAAATAATTAATATATTGAAATATTCAATGAGGAATATGATATGGTAATAAATTTCATCAATTTTCCATTGATAGGTAATTCGGAATAATTTTTCTCTAGAAATAATTTAATAATTTTTAAATATTTTATGAAATTCGATGGCCCCTCCCCAAAATAATTAATGGAAACCCCTATATTCTCTTTTTCACACCACATTGAGCCTCAAATATTGACCATAGTCTTTCAAATTGTTTTATCAACTCTACTATGAACATTAAAGAGTCTTTTTACATCCCAATAAATGAATCGTAGAGCACTTAATAGGATTTCATAAGGAATTATTTCCTAGAAGAGTTAATCACCTTAATTGATCAAATTATTTTTATATATTTTTTTACCTCCAATAAATAAATCATATTCCTCATATAAAATTAAATTCAGTATAATAAATATAGTTAATTGATATAATTATAATCCAACAACTATTATTATTCCTCTTAACATAAAAATTATTTCTCATGTCTGTTTATGGCTTACTATATCCCCTTATCATTACAATTCAATTATCATCAACATCATTTATGTTTTTGTATAACTAATAATTTAATGTTTTTATATGTTAATTAAGTTATAATTAAACATATTTAATTATTCTATTATATCAACTATTATACCATAAACTTTTTTATAAATGATAACATTGATCATGTGTACATGTAGGATACCACCATGAAGAAGAAATGTGCTACTTTTTCATTTAATTTTAATTGGTTGATAAACAATTTAGATATAATGAACATAATATAAATAAATATTTATATATATATATGATATAAAGTGACTCTCATAATATATTTATTATTTAGACCGTTTTTGTTCCATAAAAAAAAAGTTTTCATATGTATATACATCCAATATTATATATAAATGGTGTAATTAATTTTATAAGTCTATATATTATGAATTTCAATAAATATTAATATATTGAATAATTTTGATATTTATATCATTATCAAAAAAATTATATTTTGGAATGATGAACAAAGTAAATAAATTGAAACATAGAAACAAAACATACATGAAAAACAATGCAAATATTTTCCAGGACATCGATGTTTACAGTGAAGATTTAAAAAAAACATGTTATAAATGGTTGTAAGTAAATAATATATGGTATTATATATGTAATCATGGGTCATTAATATATATATATATAATAAATTTATATTTATTATACAAGAGGTTACAATGCGTTTGAAGGAAATCGAAGCCCAAGTAATGAAATTTTTCATAACTTTGATATTCATGGGACACTTGTCATATTAAACAAATTTTTCAATTGGGTGTTGTATATAATTCCCATTTTTATAATTTATAAAACCATTAATTAATTTGAAAGTGGATTTAAATTTCCTCATAACTTCATTTCATTCATGGGGATTACTATTCAAAATTTACCAATGTGGTATGGATTTTATGTTATAGTCTCAATGTTAATTGGGATTGTTTATGATTGTGACATTAATGATGAAATACTATGATATATATCTACTGAAACTCATAAAACATAATCTCTGATATTTATTTCTTATGAAAACTTGTTTTCATTTAATTTTCCTCATAAATTTACTAAAAATAGAGAATGTATTATTAAGAAAAAACAACATTATTTCTCTCTTTGTTCAATAAATAGTTTTTCTTATATATCTATATTTTCTAAAAAACATTTAAATATGGGATGTAATATTATACTATGACTATTTAATTTCGATTTTATTCTGGTTTTTTATCTTAATTAAATTGTATTAAAATGAATAATCTTATCTTTTTCCAATGGAAATAATTTATTTTACAATTTTTAAAAAAATAATAATTAAAATGATCTTCAAATTATAATTCATTAACGGAATTTCAAGCCATCATGATTGCAGAATGATTTTATTCTTCATTTAAAATTTTTTAGTTTAATTTTAAAACAAAATTTCAATTATTATAATTTCATTGTTTTTTAAACAATAATATCAAAATGGAGTGTTTTTTTCAAAATGATGATTTAATAAAATAATATTGCTATTTATTTAAAAAAAATTAATATCACTTATGATTTACTAAGGAAATTATACAAGGATACTAACTATCATATTAATCTTTATAATTTATTTTTATGATGGTGGTAATTTTTTGAATCTTTTTTCTTTTCAATGAGTTATGTAACACCCTGATATTTTGTAAATTTTTTTAAATAAATATAATTTTATTTAATTTTATGGATAATGATAAAAACAATGTTTATATTTTGTTACATGTAACACCAATTTAAATAAGTTCTATATGCAAAACTAGGTTATCTTGTGATACACAAGACAATATGTTTTATATAAACCAAGATATATTATTAAAATAGTTTTTAAAATAGATCGTTAGGACCCAGCCATTGAAACTAATGAAATGAAAATTAATAAGTAATTTTTAAATACTGATTATAATTATTTCTTATAAAAAGAATCATACTTATAAAAAAATAATTACTACTTGGTTATATTGATATATGTTTGGAAAATATGAGTTCGTATAAGAATCTATATTATTTAATTTTTTAACATTAAAAAGAATACTTTTTCACACTATTTGAAAATAAATTGATAAAAAAATAATTTTTTAAATAATAATTTTACAACCATCTACTGGTTAATTTTTTTTCTAAAAGGAATCAATTTTTGATGAATGGTGAAAAATAATGATTTTTAATTTAAATCACCTATGTGGTTAATTTATTTATAAAACTAAATTATGTTATAAATTAGTTTTTTAGTAAAATTATGTATATTATAAATCCAATAATTTTTTTAGTTCATCAGAAACAATATAATATATAATTTAAATAAAAAAATATTGTAATCTTTTAATAATTTTCCTTCTATAAACTTGCTTTTCTCATCAAATATGCGTGATGGAATTTAAATTAAATTTTTAAAAATTTGGAAATGGAATTAAAAAATATAGATTCATTATTTGGAATCATATAATTTTTTATTAAATAATATGTTCAAATTAATTTTTGAGTATGATTAATTTTAAAAATTGTAAAAATTATATAACCTGGTTATGGGAAAAAATGGGTTTACATGGGGTGTTAACCTGAAATGATTTGTTTTTAAAAAATTGAATAATTTTAAATCACTCATTGGATATAAATATTTAGAAAATATCTATTATAGGAATAAAAATGGTCTATTTTGGAGCCTTTTAACATAATAACCATGTGGGAAAACCTATTTCAATTAAAAAAATTAATGATGTGCCAAACAACTCACTTATAATTGGACACCCACCCTCATATCCTCTACACAAATTAAAAATATTTTATTCCAAAAAATACTTATACAAATAAAGCTAAAACATCCAAATTATCAATATATAAGTCATATTTTGAATAAATATACCTTTGGAGGGATTATGGTGTAATCCTAATGAGGTTACCCATGGAATAAGTAACATTATTCAATGATTATTTTTATTGTATTTGTTTCTCAACATCATTATGTTATTAAAAAACCATAATGATAATATAGTATAATTATATTATTTATAATGAGATATTTTCTTGTAATTTTCATGAACTAAAACCATCTCCACTTCAATCAAATGGGTTTTGACATCATTTATCATCTGTACGATGAACTACCACCTCAAAAAGTGATGTCATTTCTTATTTCATTACCACATATCATGGATGGTTATGATGATTGATATAAAGTATATATATTATATTTAAAAATTTATTATACCTAGGGATTCATTATATCATATATAATTTTTTCACATTCAATTATGTAGGGATATGACAATGTCGTTCATCTTTTGGAAGATCACTACCTTGAAAATCGATGTGATTCACTTTTACTAGAACATTACATGGAAGACAATAAAGATAATGATATTAAATATATATTATATAAATGAAATAACTTTGATATTTGTCACATTTTTATAATTATTTAACTTTAAAATATTAACTTCTTTCATACCATTTATTTCACTGAAAAATGATAAAGTAATTTTTATATGTGTGGACTATCGCTTTCACAATGTGATGTGACTCTATTTTCAATAACACACTACACAAATGATATCAGTAAATATATTTCAAGAAGTCATATAATCTCATGAAATTATTATATTTCTTCAAAATAATATATTATAAACATCCTTCAATAATGATCATTGGAAAATGGGAATGTCACTCATGCATATATACAACCTACCATCTCCATGATCGAAACATACATCATTTCTCAAAACATTATTTTATAATTGGCATTAAAAGTAATATTTTTTTTAAAAAAATTATAATTATTTCCTGATTATTATTATATATATTACGGAAACATGACCAATATAAGAGGATGTAAAATAAAAAATCAAAGTGGTTAATAACTGAAATTTGAAATTAGAAAAAAATATTATAAATAACTAATAAAAGGAAATGATTAAACAACCAATGGAAAATAATAATTATGTATTTATATCTAATAGATATATTATAAAAATAAAATTATTACAAGGGAGTTTTTAACAAGTACAAATGTAGTTGAGATTTGTGGTATGGGACTTCCATATCGGTTTTTACCTCTGTCAGACACAATCCATATTCACAGTTTATTCGTTTTATATGATATGTATATTTTACATTAATATATTATATGATTATTATCCTTCAAATAATTTATATTTATATATTCATTTCATAGAATTTTTTCTTGTGGTTTACGGTTTCATTATTACTATAGCGGTAACAGATTTTTTTCTCAACTTCCCAAATTTGAGGCAGAAGTTATATTAAGCAGTTATTATCATTTATTTGGTGTATATAATTATCATTTGACATGTTATATCATTAATCTACACTAATTAATTTTATTATATTTTTCATTTTATTTAATTCATTAATGGAAAATATAATTCCATACATACCAAAAGTGGTAAGAGTATTAAGTTAAAAATATCATCATTTATTGGATTTGTTTTGATTATTAAGAAAATTAGGAAATATTATGATCTACCTATCAATAATTCTCTTGAATTTTCTTATACCATAGTTTCTCATTAAATTTTTTATTAATATTATTATTTTACCACTAATTTTTATATAAAGTGATTGATATTTCTTATGATTTATTGTCTTTATTTATCCCTTTAGTCAAAAATCATTTTTTTGTAAAATATATTTTGAAAGATTATTTCCTTAAATTATTTTACATTCATAAACTGATTTATTACAGTCAATTTTAACCCATTTTTACTTTCTCACCAAATTATTTCAATATAACATTCATGTCGTTTTCAAAACAATTTATGTATGGACTTTTACAAAATATTTTGAATGGAATATTCGTCTCAACAGGTAATACATGAATGGAACTACCTTATATCATGAACAATATTTGTTTTTATGATTCTATTATATTTTTCCAAATTTATTTGAAATTAAAACGATTTACAATATGTTTTATTTTAAAAAAATAATAATTATGAACAACACAAATGATATATTCCTTGAGAAATTTTTCATATTTTTTTAAATCACCGTTTATAGTTTTTCAAGGTTATTTTAAAATAAATTGAATTTACAAATGTTTTTTGTCATAAAATTAAATTTTCGAATAAAATTAATATTCCTATGGAATGTTTTAAATTATCTTTAAAAATAACATTCCACTCATGTTTATATCCATTGATGGTTCTTATTATTTTCTAGGAATATAATCCAATGATACTATCCTTGTTTATTCTCTGAATTATTTATTTCTATGTTTTAAATATGCTTATGAAACCAATTTCACTCCATGATTCATACCATTGTAAAAACATTCATAATCCCATTTCTTTGTGCATGATTTATGCTCTAATGAAATGATGATATTATTATGTAACCCATTTATTTTCTATATGTTATGTTATGATGTAATGATTATGAAAACCATTTAATTTCATGGGTAATGATATAATAAATTTTATAATATATTTTTCACACATATTTATGATTTTCGTTATTTGATAGTGGTACTATTATGACCAATAATTATGCTTATGTTATATGAAGGATGGTTTAGTACTATATCTCACTCTAATACATTGATTAAATATTTATATCTCATTTGATAGAAAATAATTAAAAGAGGATTAGTACATGTTCATTAAGTTAAATTATCTACTATGTTCGTATTTGGTGTGAAACATGACTAATATAATGGATTATTGAGTAAACATATTTCACAATGATAACCATAGCAATGAACCTTGACTACAAAGGAAAGGATTTTATATTCTTATATGTATTCCACATATCTATTACTTATTAGAATGTTATTCTCTAATAGATCATGTTCTTTGGATTCCATATCATTCATGTAGTATAACCTACCAATATTTATGTGAGGACTCTATATTAATATCCTTCATATGAAAGGTATTATTTTATATTATTTTGGTCATATTCTAATATATTTATTCTCACGGTATTCTAATTTATCACCTTATTTTTCCTTTACTGGTCATTTGAGCCATACCATTCTTAAAATTCATTTCAAAAGAATATAAAAATGGTTTTTTGTGGAGTATTAATGTGGATTGTACTAAAGGGGGAGATCATTATTGGATACATTGAAAATATCTTATGAATTAAGAATACTCTATTCCAAGTATAACAAAGGAACTAAACTATTGCAGTCCTTGGGGATTTTTTTTGTGAGGTATTTATGTTCATCTAAAATGATGTACCATAAATGTATGTGAAGCAAGGGTCACTATAGATTGTATCATGAAAGTATTAGGTATCCAGTTGAAAAAATTATGAAAAAACATTAGTGAAATACCTCGGGATATTTATAAAGATATTTTTAGGGATGTAACTATGTATTAGTCTAGGGATTGGATAATGTATTGTAAAATGTCCTGGTATATTTGTAAATGAGAGAGAGAGAGTTTTGTTTCAATGAAATTACATTCAATTATTTATACAATATGTGGATATGTATTTGAAAAAAGGTTCATAGGGGTAATAACTCTAAAAATGAAACATCAAGCTAGACTCGATCATCATTTGGGGCATTATAATAATTCCTTTATGAACAAATGGTTTCAAACTCCCTATGGTTATGGAATAGAAATTAAAAAATTTAATACGAACCGTCAAGAAGGATCTAAATAGATGATGAAGATGGATGGACTAGGATAAACTTAATTAATAATAGATTCATTAAGGATCCATTATTTAGACATCATATAAGTGATTTCTCAGGATTATATGGTTCCCCGTCATGATTATTGTTTCTAAAATAATTTTTTTTGTGTTTTATACAATTGATTAATCTAGAATTAATAATTTTGAAATTGAATCTTATGGTCAATTGGGTGATATTGGGAAATAAAAAAGGATTATGGTTGGAGTTAAAAATATTTTCATTATATCTTATTGGATATCATGATGTATAATTAACAATGGGATGTTCAGTGAGATACCTCACCCATTGAATAAGAGGATGGTGGTCATTTTGGAAATTTTATGTGGTAATGTACATTGTGTAAGGATGATTCATCTTCTAATACATCAAGAATTAATGACGAATGACATGGAGGAGTAACTCATATCGACTGGAAGATGTTACTAATTATTAATAGAAGGTAATATTGGGACAAATTATTTATGATTTCAACGGATTATATGTGGGGAATATGGTAATTATCTAACTAAATACCCAATCCCATGAAATTTCATATATATTATGGAGAGAACTATATAAATCCAAACATTAAAGGGTATTTATTGAAATATTTATGTATTTGGATTTAATAATTATGTTGTTGAAATATTTTACCAATGGAATTTTTGTTATAAAAATCATGTAACAACTATGTATTTTTCTATTTTTGGAAGTATATATGTTCTAATTGAATATTAACTTATGTTTCATGGGTACCATCATTGGATTATTAGTTTATGTTTGGTAATAAGTCAAATTTCATAGAAACCCCCTTTGGAGATTTAATGTTTAGGGAGTGTATGAAGATGAATTATTTTTTAAGAGACATTAACGAAAATATAACCCATTAGATATAGGGTGTAATTACATTTTATAGATAAATAAAAAGAGTATTATAAACAATTAGGTTTTAACATAACTTTTATGATATGTTAATTACAGGTTAATGAAATTTCAAAAGGTTATAGTTAATAATGGTTTGGAAAATAAATAACCTATAAGCTAGGAAACAAACTGTTGAATATAATAATGCTATAGGTAAAAACCCAGAATGGAATGCTGAGAATGGTTAATACCTAAAACAAGGATACACGAAGGATTATTTTAAGTGGTATGTCTGGAATTTTACATCTGTTTCTATAAGTATCTTGATGATTATTATTTCTTTTACTCGAGGATAAGAGAAAAGGGCATAAATAATTTTACGACCATTATCCACATGAGAAATGAAATGGGAAGACATCACTGTGGGTTTTGTTGTCAAAATCCACCAAAAAAACATTAGTTAATAATGGTATAAAAGTTTTTGTAAATATCCTTACAATTTTTAGATACATTATCACTATCATTGATGATTATTCTTTGGATAAGTTTTCTTTGATATAAATTAATGAAATTTCAAGGATTGGATGGAGTAAACCATAATATTATATCTGATCAGGATCCGAAGTATACTTCAATTTGTTGGTAATGTATTATGTACACTATTGAGGAAGACATCATTTATAATACATCGAATCATAATCATATTGTTGTTTACTCTTTTAGAACCATTGAAACCATATATGATATGATAAAATCTTGTTATATGGATTTAAAAATTTGTTGCGATCAAAATATTCCTCAATATGTTTTTTTGAGAAAAAATAGAATTCACTGGAGAATTAAAATAGCTACTTATAATTCACATTATGAAAATAATTGAACAAAAACAATATAATATAATTATGTTTCCAAAAGAAAGACATTTCGTCCTATGAAATATTATAAGATTGTGGATAATTTTAGATCATTTAAAAACACATATGGACAAAACAAGGATGAATGAAATGTTATACTTCCAATGGTAGAAATGATATTTAATATTATAATGGTGATAATGTATTTATACTAATTACACTATGGAATAATGAAGGTAAAACTAATCGTAAGGTATATTAGTCCCTTTGAAATAAATGGTCATTTTGGTAATGTAACTTATCTTTCAGTGCATCCATTGACCACTTTCAGGTACATGATGTGTTCCATAAAACATTGTTATGGAATTACATACTTGATTAGTCTCATGAACTACACATATAGGCCATAACACTAGAGAATCATATTTACTTTAAGGAAAAAATATATGATATTGTACATCAAAAATTAAATGAATTACAAAATAAGAGCACTCGTTTAGTAGATATTATTTGATATATAACTAGCTTGATGAATATATGTTGGAACTAATGATGTAATGAGGTATAATTATTCTTTTTTATGGTTCCAAAGTACTAAATTTTTTGGGTGATTTTCCATTTAAGTAGGGTATAAAGTAACAATGATATATTTAGTGAAATATTTTATTTCAAATGAATTTAATACTTTTAATACTTTTTTAATATAATTAATACTATGTTTTTTAATGATCTGAAACACTATGTCATATTGTGTTACACACAACATTATTTTTTCTTTCATTACATTCAAAAATGTGTTTTCGGAAAACCAAAATATATTATTAATATTTTTATTTTCATGGGGTCATTATAAGCTAGTTGTTTAACAGTGATATGTTTTTAATAATGAATTTTTAAATATTAATTAAATTGGTTTTATATATAGGAAAAATTATCATAATACATTATTTACTATTTCTAAACACTTTTTATGATTTGAAAAAAAAAATTAAAATAATTATTTTATTTTTTTTGTGAGAATTAATAATATTAATTATTCAAAATTTTAGAAAAAAAATTGGTAAATTATATATAAATGTTTAAATGATAATTTTAAAATTATTTTAGGATTAAATTTTGGTATTTTTACAAATGGTTTAATTTTTTTAATAAATAAAGATAAATAATTAATTGTAATTTAAATCAATATTGTAGTTGCATTTATCTATAAAGCTATATTATATTAAAGATTATCTAGAATGAAAATTTACTATAAATATAAATCCCTCATAAAAATTAGTTTATTTTAGATGATTTTATATTGAATATTGATGTCAAACAATGTAAATATTCATCATTCTATATTTTAAAAACATTATTTCTTGTCATGTC
Source organism: Viscum album (assembly GCA_963277665.1). Classification (NCBI taxonomy): domain Eukaryota; kingdom Viridiplantae; phylum Streptophyta; class Magnoliopsida; order Santalales; family Viscaceae; genus Viscum; species Viscum album. The sequence continues at coordinate 1,573,050,718 of OY728121.1, read as the reverse complement.
TGCGAGATAAATTTTAAATAGTATTTTCCTACAATTATGACCATAATTTTTAAAATTTTATTCAATATTGTGAATTATAATAATTTATTTTCTATAATAATTTTATCATATTATTTGACCATAATTAATAATAAAAAATAATAAAAATTATTCAATTTTGTTAAGGTAAAATGGGATTAACTCTTGTGTTTATCATAAAACATAACTCGTAAAAATAAATTATTACTTGTAGAAAACTTATAATATATAAATATTTATACCTTAGAAATTATTCTTTATTTAATGGTCTATTATGGAATATTTTGTTATGATAAATGTATAGATATACCATTTCCATTAAAAAATCATATGTGAGAGCCATCTCACATTGAAAAGGACGCACCATCTGTTGACTTATTAATAACATAAAACCCAATTTTTGGCCAATTAAAAACCAAATCACATCTCAGGTTGTAAAATCTCATCCTCGAAGCCTTATCTTGGGATTACATTCATCTCAGGAGGGATTTTCATTCGAATCTAAGAAGGATATCTGAAATATATGTAACATTTTTAAATGTGGATTTTGATTTTATTTCATTACAAACATGTAGTAATTTTTATTAAACATATATGATATATTATCCAAAATATTTTCTATATAAGTATATTTTTATGTTAATTTAATTATCTACAAGTATCTCCACTCCATTCATTTTTTTAAGAAATCATTATTCGTGTCTATGATGTACAACCGGTTCAAAAACAAATGTCATTAATTTATCAATTTCCACCTCTCACAGAAGAGAATGATGATGGATATAAATTATAAATTTATGATATTTACAACCTAATTATACATATTTATTAATTATATTATATATTTTTTATTCCATTATATATGATATACAATAACGTCATTTATGTGTATAAAATACTATATCCTCTGGAAGTAATTTGATATATTTCCACTAAAAATTTTCATGGAAGGAAATAATATTTATATTAAAAATATATATATAATATAATTTTATTAATTATGATTCACAAGAAATATTTTTAATTCATAAATGATAATATCTCATTTATATTTTTCAATTTTGAATCACGAAAAGATAAAAATGTTGTACATGTACTTGTGGACTACCAACCTACAAAAGTTATGAGCCTCTCATTCAATCACCACAACACATGAATGATATGTATATATATATTTAGAAAAAATATTATAACATTTATGAAATTATGAAAATTATTTAACAATAATATATTATTTCCCTCTTTTGCAAATCTATCATTAATTAAAGGATTAATTAATTATGCATATGTATGCCTTACCATCAACATGATCATATTTTAATTCATTTAAAATATATATATCTAATTATTGGAATTAAAAATATAAATGATTAATAAATATTATAATAATTTCATGAATATTGTTTTTTAGATGATGTAATTATATTCAAATTAAGACGACAAAAAATAACATATCAATACATATATAAAAAAAGTGTTTTCCTTAAACTTTACATTATTAGGGAATTGTTAATAAAAAATTATTTTATGAACATAAATGTAAAATATGGTATGATATATGTATGTTTTATTCTTTAATAAATTTATAATAATTTATATTTATTATATAGGTGGTTCCAATGAGAATGAAGGATGTTGAGACTTATGGTAAGGTATTTCTCTTTCTTTTTTTACCTTTATGAGTCATAAATAATATTCAACACTAGATTATATTATGTGGTGTATATTATTCCCATTAATATGTTTCTTTATGTTTATGATCAAATTTAGTTTTATTTACAAATCCACATGAAGATAAATTTTTCATGTGGTTTGTGGTTTCAATGTTTTAAAAGAATTAAGGGAATTTTGTCCCAATTTTCCAACATTGAGACATATATTTTTTAGGAACATATATTCTTATATGAATTGTGTATACTTATCCTTTGAATTTATGGATAATAAATCTCACTCTTCTTATGATATTATAAGATTCATTTAATTTTTATATCTTATGAGGATTTTTATGCCCATGTTACTAAAGTGGAAAATGTTTTATGTTACAAGTATAATTATTTATCATTTTTTTTATGATTATTCTTACAATGATGAAATATAATGATATAAATAACATGAATTATAAAAAAATTTATTATTTAATGGTAATTTATAATATTTTCTTATATTGTTACCAAATATACACTCCTTGGTTCATAAAATAATTGGCAATATGTTTTCATGGAAAAATGTCATTATTTCTCTCATTATTTAAAAAAACATCTTCATCCAAAAACCATATTTTCTAAAAAAAAATCAAAAAATTTATTAAAATAATGAAACTGATTAATTTATGACACTTATACCCATTTATTATTTTGTTAAATAATTGAAATTAATATTATATCATTTTCCAAGACAATTCTCATTTTTCTATTTTTCAAAAAATATTAAGTTAATATTTGTTTTATCCCAAACATCATGAATGTAGTACAACTACTCTATGACCATTATTTTATTGTAATAATAATTTATATGTTTTCCAGGTAATTTTAAAAAAATTAATGTTTAAAATGTTCTATCATTAAATGAATGTTTGTTTTTGGAAAAGGTAATGTACATTTTCCCCAAGTAATGTTTTAAATGATTTATAATGTTTCTATATATGATTTTACATTTATTTTAAATGAAAATTATTTTTTAGTTTTTTAATATATATATTTAGTGATAATTATTTTTCCTCGATAAATTATTTAAATGATCTTTCAAAATCATTTTTAATCTATGTTATAATCTATTAATGTTATATAACCCTTACTAAGGATCTGGTCCAAGGATACCATTCATATACATTCTACGATTTTTATTAAATTTGATGAAAATATTTCTATTTAATATATTTATCTTCCACATGTTATACAATTATAAAGGTTTCATGATACATGTTTATTTTTTCCATGGGTTCTGCTTTGATGTAATGATGAAATTATTATGAATCCAATTTTTTCCATATATTATGTTATGATGTAATTTTTATGAAATAAATTTTATTTCATGGGTTATGGTGTGATAACATTTTTATGATATTGGGTATCACATATGTATGAATTTAATTATGTTTTAGTGGTTCTGTTATACCCAGTGATGGTGGTTATATTATTACCAAGAAGGATGGGTCTTATATCTCCCTCAAATAAAATTGGTTAAGGTTTATTCCTCATGAAATGGAAAGTAATGGAATGAAAAGTAAACCCAATTAATAAAGGGAATATTTCTATAATTATATATTAGGGATTAAACATTTACTAATTTGCTGGTTTGAGGAGTGAACCCATTCTATTGTGATAGCCTCGGTAGAGATACCTAAATACCATGGAAATAATTTTCTAGGCTTATGTGTATGAAAAGAATATGATTCGTATTCTAATGAAATGATATAATGGAATATTTAAATTTATTTTCATATCATTTATGTCTTCAAAACTACCATGATTTATTCCATGACTTATAATTATAACTATTGATATGCTGGATATAGTTTTTAAATATTATTCTCAATTTATCATGCACTTATAATCATGTTGTTTTTATATATCTCACATTATTACCCTTACTGAGAATCTCAGATCATCCATTCATATATTTCCATTCCCTGTGTTAGGTCTAAATTTTTTATGTATGTATTTATTGGGAAGAGTGTTAAAGGGGATAACATTTATGACATACATTGAATATCTTTAATGAATTAAGAATATTATATTCCATTATTCAAAAGAACAAAAATATTAGGATACTCGGGATTACATTTATTTAATGAATTCAATAATTATTTAAAACATTTTATTATAAATATATGAGAATCATGAGTCACATTAGGTTATGATATGATGAAATTTTTAGGAAACAAGTTCTTTTATTATGGGTTATGCTATAACGTAATGTTTAGGAAACCCATTTCATTTCATGTGTTCTAATATGATAAAATATTTAACATATTATGGAACATATATATATGGATTTCATTATGTAATTATGGTTAAATTAATGAAATGTAATGGGGTTATGTTATATCCAATAATGGTGTTCACAAAATAGTCATTGATGAATGGGAATTAAATTCCCCTTTAACGCATTGGGACAAGACTGAATCTCATGAGGTAAATATTATCATAAAAGGGATTACACCAAGTTCGTTAAATGATTGTTTCATATATGATAGTCATGGGAGTGATCCATGACTAATAATATGGTATGGTTAGTCAACAAAATCAACTATGATAGTCTTGGTAGTGAAAACTGACTACTACGATGGTTTACAGTGGGAACCCAATCCCCTAGGATATTATTGAAAATGAGCCCAAACTATTAATGAAATTGTATTCTACACTTATATGAATTAAATAATTCCATTACATGCACTAATGTTATTATTTAATGACTCATGTATATTTATTTCATTATGGTTATTTTCATAGGAAATAATAATTCGTTTTTTATGAATAAATATTATGATTTGTGATATGCATGGCACAATTTTAAAAATTTGATATCATGTTCTCATACACTTATGCTTATGTTTTTCTCATGTGGTCATTGATATCTATCATTTTACCCTATTTTAATATCTTAGGTCACTTTTTATTATTATTTATTTCCCATGTTTTAATGAAAGGAACAAAGAAAATTATTTTTTCGAAGGGTACCAATTATAAATAACTTGTTGGGATAAGATGAAGATCATTTTTGAACTTGTTGTTTAAAATTTCATGATTAAAAAGAAACTATACCACATAGAATATTTCTAGGATAATAATTTCATATATATATATATTTATATAAATTGATATTTTATTTATATGTGAAAGAATACTGGTTCATTATATGTGTAAAAATATTGAATAGTGGTAAGATTTTCCTCCTACCAGACAGGATCCATGAAATTATACCTAGTTCTTTGGTTCATTTATATAAATGGGAATAATACCATTAGATTTATTTATATGGGTCATATATAGAGAATGATTAATAATTCAATGAGTGGTTTGTTTTTATTTTGGATCACTAATAGATGATACTTCTCATGTACATAATTACCTTGGTTTGAATTTTTTGGAGGCATGGGGGAATGAGAAAATTTTCATGGGAACATTATTTACAAATTAAAACTCATAATCTAGAGGTGTTTTAAACCCCATTTTCCTTTATATTGACATGTTTTATTTTGTTAATATTTTATTAGTAAGGGTTTTTAAGATTAAAATAATCAATATGGAATATTCATGTATTATATATTTTATATTAATAGTGTTGCTGTAGTTTGAGAGGTATCTTTGTAGGTGTGTTTGGGGATGTTATTTTTTTATTCCCTTCACGATTTGGAATGGATTTTCATAGATGAGAATCAGTTTAGATTTATCTGATGTAATGGAAAAGGTCTTCTCAGACAATTACTTTTCATCTTTTTGAATTGGATTTTTTAAGAGATGTTTGTAAAATGGGAGGTGGTTTTGATGTTAGGATTTTAGAAGGATGAAATCCTAATATCATAGGAAATAAAAATTATTCCATTAATAGAAAGATATAATATATGGTATTTTGGTATATTGTTGTGGTTATATAATAAAGTTTATATTTTTTCGTGTTTTTGATATTAGAATTTATGGTATAGGGATACAGAATTTTTATATTCTGCGGTATCGATGAGGAATTGTAGTGGTAATGTGGTGGGTTGGTTTTGCAGTGTAACGTCTAGCCCATCTCAGAACGAAGATTGGGGTTGGACTGGTGGGTCACATGGCCTCATGTGAACCTCCATGTATCTCATAGAATAATGACTTATAATGAGGGTCTAATGATATGATTTTGGGGAGACTATACAATCAAAATAATAGTAGAACAATTGTATATCAGAAGGAAAAAACCAAAAAAAAATATACACAATAATTAATGAAATATTGAGAAATAAAATAATATTATAAAACAATATAAATATAACATCTAACCCTAATGTACAACAATGAATATGTGTCTAGATAATGATACAAAAAAACAGTAGACATATAATAGGAAATCATATACAAGGAATTATAAATATAAATATTAGAAAATAAAATAAAAACCCAATGGTTGATATCCATGAGAATTCCATTATATATATCTGTCATGTTCCCCTAACTCTAATGTACAAGCAATCATCCACAAGTAAAAATCTATAGTCTATTGAACCTGAAGTCTAATCAGATATACTAGTACAATAGTTGCGTATGGTGGGTGTAAGATATTAATTCTAGATGGTTACTACCCAAGGTATCTAAAGATAAAACCAAAACATGAATAAGAAGTAAAATTGTGTTGATGGGATATTAAATATAAACCATACTAATGTAAACAACTACCAACACACTCAGGTTCACAAAGTACACCTGGTGGCTCTACCTGCTTCTGGTCACAGATGGAACAAGCGTCTTAACAATCATTTTATGAATAAAAGAAAAGTATTTAAATATTTTATTAATTTATTAAATGGCCTATATGAACTAAGTATGTATGGAATTAAGTATAAATATACCTAGAGAACTAGGTCTTGGATACACCAGGGTGTAACTCAGTTATCCATAACCAGTCTGAATGAGTCTATAATCTCATAATAAATAGTACACTCCCTATATCTCATAATCTGTGGGCGACATAATATTTGTCACTCATGATGGTGATCGTGACATCATGTCAGCATTCAATATGGTGGGGAGCATGTCATCCTAACAAAACTCTACCGAGTATGTGATGTGTCTTTCCCACTATCCAAATAATGTCAATAGAGTGACATGTTGTGACTTAACACCTAATGTAATAGACCATGATACCACCATGATCAAGAGAACCATTACAAGTGTTCCACATCCGATATCAATATGTAATCATATTTATTAAAATTATCAATGAGGTATTACCTCCCACACGTTACCTTTTTTAATCCCATTATATTCAAAAACAAGATAATTATAAAAAACACATATTAAGTGCATATTTTATTATAAAAAGTAGATTTCTAGTACCAACCAATTCAATTCCATGTATATAATCTCATTCAGTTCATTCAAGTAGAACAAGTTGGCATCAACAAGCTATTCATTTTAATATATTCCATTTAACTAAACATAACATATAAATTATATTTAATGGGCCATGTAGGCATATATAAGGAACCATAGTCAATTGGTCATTTCCCTACATGGGTAATCCCATATATAATGCAATACATTCCCTTATGAGTATCATGATTCATTGTTTATTTAGATAGTAGTAGATGAATCCATTCAATTTAATATGTGGAACTGAATATAGTTGGTTCTTGGTTAATTGAAAATTTATACATATTGAGGGAGTCTCCATTTAAGGAAAACAGGGGAGACCATGTATAAAACCTTCCATGTATGCTATAATAATTTGAAGATTTCGTGAACCTGAAAATATGTAAGGAAATGTATGATTAAATTCAACAAATACAACATTTTATTTATAAGAAATTTCCAATAAAATAAGGGGTTTTATTATAAAAACATGATCTTATATATCAAAAAAATAATTTAACGAATTTATTAATCAAAAGAAAGAGTCATCAATCAACTCAACGTAAATGGAAATTTTAGTAAGACATCCAAAACTGAAAAAAATAAGAAGATAGTTTCAAAAGTTTCATTAGATGTTCCATTATTAATTGGGAAATCCCCTGCAATGGGAAATTACATTATTAATCAATGTAAAAATATTAGAAGTAATTTCAATCTTTTAATCATTTAATTTAAAATGGGAACAAAATCTAAAACTCCCCGGGGGTGTTTATGTACAAAATATACATCCTCTATTTAAAAAAATGATCATACTGAGTGAATCATTATGCATTGTTCATATTGATATGATGAACTCAAAAAAGTTAAATTCTCGGTAAAGTCCAAACCATAGCTCAATGACACAGTTCAAAATTCTATATATATTTAAACAAAATTTCATAGACCACCTATCATAATTTTAGTATATTCCACTCATCTAATACCAAGGTGATATTTGGTATAGTTTGGATGAAACCAATGAAAAGGACATTCTCACTAAAAATATGGAAAATGATCATGCACCTTGATGAAATTATTAAGAAAATATTAAATAAATAAAGGAATAAAGAAAAAAACTATTCCACGTCTAAAGATACTGATGGCGCTCTATTTTGATGATAGATAGAGGATATCAATTGAAGTATATGTAAGGATTTGGAGAGACAAATGTCATGCAAGGAGGATGCTCGAGCTAGAGATGGATGGAAGTTAAAGAAAAGTGTTTCAAAAATCATTAATGGAAAAATGATAATTTAACCATCAAAAATGGGTTTGGGGGTTTTCCCTCGTCATTTGGGAAAATCATATGCCAGCCATTTGACTTCCACTTCCTAAGGAACCCACCTCACAAAGTTGTGTAGTATGGTTTTCCTAACCTTGTACCAAATCCATGATGAATAGTTCATAGGTACTGCCATAAGAGAATTAATCTGGAATGATAAGTTCATGGTTTGGGAAAACCAGTCCCAACCTATTAAATTAAAATCTTATCACCTCTATATGCCACACAAATAGATTTTTGGAGTTTCTTGGTATTATAGAAGCTATGTGCTCTATACGAAGATCCATAAATATATATTTTGGAGCCCAACAATCATAAAACTCAATGGATCACTTGATGGACTCCTTTGGCCTTTACCAAAGTCTAAAAAACACATTGTTGTCCTAAAACTATTGGGATTACATTCATAATATATTTTTAAAGAATGACCCATAGAGTAAATTACAAAAAAAATCCCCACATAATTTTACCTCTGTGCCAAAAAAATGTTTTTTTTTCAAACTCCCCACCATATAACTTATCGTCCATGAGAATAATTTGGGAACTATAAAAACATGCACCACCTATAAATTTTTTTTGTGTTCACATTTAATTGGTTTCAATGATTTTACTAACTCCAATGAGTCTTCCATATTTACTTAATGATATGAAACATATACATCCAATACCCAAACAAACACTCATTTTTGAATTGTAAAAAAGAAACGATTTTTACCTGAAATGTTTTATCTAGAGAGACATTCAAATAATTCTATCATTTAACACATGGAAAATGGTTCTCCATACTTTTGAATATAATATTTTAAGGGGCCAAAATAAAACCACAAAACCTATAACATTGGTATTAACTATGAATCACACCATAATCATTCTAATGATAACCTGGGGTGATTTATTTTACAAGGAAAACATGATTAATTATGAGGGCATATCATAAACCTCACTACAAATAAATGGTAAAATCCCCATAGAAAAATATGAAACTTATTTCACAAGATTTTATAGATAACATTGTCGTCCCTGACCCCAAAACCACCTTAACTCAACTATGTGATTTAAAACTATTATATTTTACCATATCCATTGAATATGAGGGTAAACAAGGGGATCCACCATTGGGAGATCATTATCAGGATATTCAGTTTACACAGCTTGCATAATACATACTGAACTACAATTCCTTCATCCAAATAATTTTCCCTTCACTGCAAGAAAATTCAAAAAAGCTGGTACCTAACTTCCTGTGGAATTCATTGATAAAAGAATCTTCAATCCTAATTAATAATTCCAAATAACCTAAAATTCGAAAACTGTATTCAAAGGAACCAAATCATTGTATTATATACTCCCTCCATAAAAAAGAGACATCAGCAAAAGGCCACACAACCAACATCAAATCATTGATTGATCCCAGGGATGCATTCACATGGTGGACACATGGAAGAATAATATATGGCTTCCATTAGAATTTCTAAGGAATTCCTACATGTAAACCCATGTATCACTATGGACGAACCATGACTCAATAAAAACATTTCATCCATCATGTAACTCTTATAGAGGTTGCTAAACAATCAGAACATCTTTTAATGCACTATCATGGTGTAAGACTGATGCTTTTTGAGTGCATCAAGGACTACATTAAGATATGTGACATGATTATTTCATTTAAAAGAGTAAACTAAGATGATTTTTTTCCCACTACCCAAGGAAAAAAATAATAACACTCAAAACCCTATTGGTGGACCTATTTAATGAATCTCATCTTAACCATCTGAAATAATGCCATGAACAGATCATAGGCCTTCACCACCTGAGGTCTTCCATGATCTTTGAAGATTTACCGTCAAATATATTCCAAAAACCACAGTTTTTCAAAATGTTTCATAAAAAACCAACCACATAAATGTTGTAATTCCAACTAAGCAATATAACCATTTTAAACATGAAAGCGTCAAGGTAATTCATGTAAGATTAACCATTTCCAAAGGGTCATATTCAGTTGTGTTCCTTATACTTTTAATGGGACAAATCCATTATAAATTTCATGACAATCACAACCTTATGTGTGTCCAAGTAATTGAAATAAATTATAGAATTCCCACTCACAAGAGGTCTAGATTAAATTTCTATTAATCCAAAATTTTATCAATTTAAACACCCTTTCCATAATTATTTCATAGAGAATAAATCATATTACGAATATAAAACAAACATTACAAATAATGAATGAATAAAAAATGTATTTCTAGATGTTACGAAACATATACTGAATAAATTGTAATGTGATATTTCAAATAGTAAAACAACCATTATGAATATAAAACCTATGAATAGAATAGTAACCTCACCCGTGAAAGAATAAATAAATTTTAAGCATCCTATAAACAAATGTTAGATATAAATTTATCATAGTATAAGTAAATAACTATTTGAATAATTATTAATTATGGGATTGAATTTTTCTAAGTAATAAATATTTAATTACAATTATTAATTAATATAATGATTTAAAAGAACTTTTATTTCGATAAATTGTATTAATATATTACTATTTTCTTATCCTATGATAATAAAATTATTTTATGAGACCATATTTAATTTTTCATTATGTTCCAAAAATAACTATAATTTTTAAATTTTTATTTTTCAAGTAAATGATGATTTTAATTTAAAATTTAATTTCTAATTTTTAGGAAATTATTTTATACCATAGAGTTCATTTTAAAATTATATAAGTCGAAAAATTGTTAGGGTGAATTTTTTGTATTTTTCTAAAATAGATTTATTTTATGTGATTATAAAAATATGATATTTTACGGTTTCTGTATATTATAAAATAAATACAATATTCCATGAGTCTTGGATGATTTAAAAACTAATTTATCAAACTCATATTATCTAATTAATGTATTTAGTCTCAAAAATTATCACTATTACTTTTCTTGAAAAAAATAATTAACTAATGCATAAAATAATGAAACAACACCCTTATCATCCCCTATAAATACCTCCCCTCACTGCCACTTCTTCTCACACCTCTCAAGATTTTAACCACTTAAAAATATTTCTAAAATATATTCCCAAAACTTTTTATTACATCTAGGTTCTCTTGTTATCATAAAACACCAATAACTTTTCTTATAGTAGGTTCTAAATGACGATAAATTACGGAGGTAAATTCATCATTCCTTTTCTTTTATTTTCATTTCAATATATATTTTTTTCTTGTTCTCTCATCACATCCCCTCATCCAAGTAGTATTATTACTCTATTTTATCACATTTACTATAATGATATTATTATAATGTAATGATCTATCATTAAAACACTCCCCTCTCCCTTATCATCTATAAATTATAATGATGTTCATGAGATGTTTATTTATTTCCTTCAAGGATTGAAATTTTTTATTTTACATTAATTCTTTCAGGGATTACCATAAAACCATTTTTATGGTTCAGCCAATTTATTTTGTAATTATTAAAGGATATTTATAGTTCTATTATCATTACATACACATGAAGTTAAATTATAAAGTGAGATCATTATTGGAAAAACAACCAAAAGCAATTTAAATGATTATCAAGGATGTTTTAACTAATGATTTAACCTCATATAATATAATATAATAATTTAAAAGATAATTTCAACTTCTATATGTTAATTTAAAACATATATATTCAATTATGGTTACCTATTTCCATTTTTCATAAACATCCGCAATTTCATATAAGTGAACCGATCATGAAAACATAAAAAAAGAACTCTCACGAAATGAAATTGAACACAATAAATCATAAAAAAAGTAAATAATGAAAATAATATAATTGTACTAAATTAGTTAAAAGATTAAAATGCTATGGAATTATTAATTAATTTATATAATCTTATTATTCATACCAGTAATTTCAATTAAATTGCTGTTTCTGAAATATGATAAGGGAATCTACTTGAACATTCATTTTTCCTTTTCATTATTCTTGATCACTCTTTACCTCAATGTAATATTTATTTTATTTTATATATTCCATTTAAATTATTTTATATTTTCCAAACTCATGTATCCAGATCATATCATCCAACTTTGAATGAGAAATACATGTTTTAAGAGTTTCCCTCCTAAACTCAACCCAATAAGAATGTCCAATTAATGAAAATTTACTAATTTCATACCCATTGTCATATTTTATCAATAATATATTTTCCCGAAAAATATTTTTATAAAATTAAAAAAAATAAAAGAAACTAGTATGGTATTTCATTTTTGTTTTGTGAAAATAATTATTCATGTTCCCCATTTTAAGGACCCTTTAATATTTTCCCTTAAAGCCGCACTAAAGTTGATTATTTATAAAGTTTCATAAACACACTTTTATAATTTTTTCACTATCAATTGACACCAATTATCATTATATTAGTTTTTTTCATTATTATTGTCGATTTATATTATAAATACATTCATTCATGGAAACCTTTGTGATATTCCTATTTTTAGTTCCTTAACAGATTATTATGAATCCCATTCCTTCCCATGTATAACCCTTATGTTATGCTTGGTTCCTTATGTATGATTCTCCATGTGTCACACATATTCAAGAACATGTAATGATGGGTGTTCCCTAATATCACTCTAAATCCTTGGGTAATGTTTAGTATAATGATATGCAATGTTGGTTTAAATATTTAACCTCATTATTTTATGTGACCTTGTCCACCATGTTATATAGTCTTGGTGGTTAGCATTGACTCATGTTATTGTCATTTTATACGTTTTTACCTCATTTCTATGATAAAATGATTATATTATCCAATGTTATACATTTTATTCTTAATTATGTTTATTCACTTTATATGCCTTTATGTTATCATGTTATGCCTTTTAACACATGTGTTAGGTTTTATTCCGATGTTTATTTATGAACTGGTGTTTTTATCTCACCAATTTTGTTCATGTTTTTACTGTGTTATCATATAGATATTTTAGATATAAAAGGATGTTTAAATCATAATATGGACATTAAATAAAATATTTTTTTAGGATATAGAATTATGTACCAAATCATGAAAAGACAATATAATTTACATTCTTTATCTTGTAATTTTACGGTTAATTATAATTAAAATAATATATTGAAATGTGTAAAAGGCTATGGTAGATATAGTTTCTATCAAAGTAATTTTCTAGTTATTTTAAGGATTTGGATTAGAAAAAATCTAGTAGAAGGCCTAGGGGTATCACTATGCATAAGATAACATAATTAAATTTTTGTTAGTATAGATTTTGTGTTTTATAAATAAAATACATCCCTATCTAGATATCAAAAAAGGTCGTGGTTGTAGAACATATGTACCTTGGAGTAAAAACTAAGACAATGTGTTTCGGCCCGGACACATTGTAACCTTGTACATGACAACATGACTTACTCTTCACCTAGTTTGATACTCTCGGGGGATATTCTTTAGTAAATTCATGAGATCATTACAAACCATTATTAATTGAAAAATTAAAATTATCATAATACTATTTTAAAGGAAGAAGGTCACAGATAACCTATATTAAAGCCCAATAGATCATAAGATAGGATATACTTCTCCTTTACAAGTATATCCTTTTATGATTAATGTCTCATTTTTATGATATGTATGAAATCCCCCTAATTGTAATTTATTTTTCTTAGTTAAAGGCTAGAAATAAAAGAATCCATTACAACAATCAATTTGATAAGTAATGTGATGAACACCCTAATGGTATTCAAAATATGATGGGAGAAAGAGATAAATAATCTATGACCATAATTGCTCACCTTGATCTTGTTATGAATAATAACATGAATCTTGTTGAACATCATCCTTCTCCAATGAAGGATATATTTTTCATTGATTCCTTAATGAGTTAACCAACTTTAATGTTGTGTTTATCTCCTAATGCCCTCATTTCCGAAGAATGGATTAATTTCATTAAGAAGACATTATATGTCATTTAGTGCTCAATATAATATAATATTGGTCTTGGAGTTCATCATTTTCATGGAAAAGATGATTATAGGTGAACATTGATCAAGAACTCAAATTCCAAGGAGGAAATTGATTGCACTAAATGGGACAATTTCAAAAAAATATTTTTCATTAAATCTTCTCGTCAAACCCTCCTCCAATGGAAAGAATCCCTTCATTTTTTATTGATTTTTGATAATCCACCTTTTAAGGGGTGAAGTGGAACACTTACAAGGCCCGTAGGCGTAATATTTTACATGGCCCGTAGGCCTTAGAGGAATTTATTGCCCGTAGTCTTCAAACATTACATACAACCCAGACTAACTAATTGGAACTACTCCTCCCCAGAATCTTCATCGTGAAATCAATTCTCCACATTCGCATTGTTGTTCAGCTAGGCATTCCCATGCATGCACAGGCTTGTCCCGATGGTAGGTGCCATACCCTCTCATTCATGAAATCTGTTTAGCTCTACTGTGGTTAATACTCCTTGTCATCCTCCTTGTAGATCTTGTTCCTTGAAGGTTTTATGGTTTTCATCTACACTAAAGGTGGCACGAAGGACTTGAGTTTTCCCTAAGTCCTTACTGACCTGAGGGCCTGGGTGGCCCGAAGGCCTTAGAGGACTCAGGGACCAAATCGGTGTCCCAAAGGCCCAAACAAGGGCATATTCCCGGATGCTATAGTGCCAAACAGTGACTCTACAGTACATTCTACAGCACTGCACAGTACCTGCTACAGTGCTGCACAGTACCTGCTTTAGTACTTGCTACAGTGCTTCTACAGTAACCCATAAATTCTACCTCCACAAAACCTATAAATCAATATTGAATAGTACTTAATCACACTAATGAAGAAGGAAGACAAGCCTATTGGGGTGTATGATTCATGATTAACATGGCTTTCATGATATTCCTTCGTCTTTGTGAGGTATACCAAAAGCTAGGTGGATCATTGTTTTAGTGAACTATTTATTTTCTTCATATTTTACTAGTGATTCTATACTTCTAAAGTTATTTTGAGATTTTGTTTTGTTCCCTCGATGAAGAAATTGACACTGGATATTCTCAGGGGTCTCATGGGCCATGTGGGAAAAATAGGAATATGGTTTATTATATGGGAGATAAATACTATGATAGAAAGACATCCCAATATCCTATGTGTCAAAAGTGAATGAAGAAGCATCCTGGAAACTAATTTATATGAAACAATATATTCTTCAAATGTGGAAGAGAAGGTCATATGAAGAAATGTTGCTAATGTTATTTGAATAATCACACTAATATATAAGAGGAAATAAATGTTCATATCAACACACATCCTATAGTATAGTGTTTCAACTGCATGCAACATCGGTATTTTCATAACCAATGCCACAATCCCATGGTTGTCAGAGGAAATCAACAACAAACTTAGTGGTAGTAGGGAAGGGCATAGTATATCACTAATACTAAAGTGGAGACAAGAAATGATGTAGTTATAGGTATGTTTTTTATTCATTCAAGAATAGATAACATATTTTTTTGTTTTGTTTTTTTTCATTCTTTCATTTCATACAACATTAGTTTAACTTTGCAACCACCACCAAAAAAATAGTAGTTGATTTATTTATGAGGACCACAAATGAGGAAATTATTGCATCAAATGTTTATAACTCGTACTGAGTTAATGGTTGTGGACATAACCTCCCATAAAATCTTACCATACTCCCTTTGGTTGTGTTTGATGTTATATTAGTCATGCATTGGATATATTTATATAAATCCAACAACATCTCTCATGAAAGGGAGATCAATCTTCACATCCGGAATCATACTCAAATTATGTAGATGTTCAAGGAGGATAATCAATCTCCTTCAGAATCATAATCTAAATTGTAAATATTTATGCCTTATGATCATGGATATATAGCTAAAATGATTTAGAAAAAGGATAAAATCATTCATGAAGACATTCCCATCATATGAGATTACACTGATGTCTTTCCTAAATAATTTCATGTTCTTACTCATGATAGAGAGGTTGATTTCAATTCTAACTTATTCTTGGATCTCTTCCTATATTAAAGGAACCTTATATAATTTTTATTTTTGATCTAGAAGATATAAATAAGAATAACTTGATAATCTCAAAAAGGTTTTTACACGCCTGAGTGCTTCACCGTGGGGTGTTCCATTCCTCTTCATCAAGAATAATGAAGTATCAATGCATCCTCTAATTGATTATCATGAGACAAATAAATTTAGGATTAAGAACAAGTACCAATTTCTCTAGATATAAGACTTTTATGATAAGATATATAGGGATAGTTATTTTTCATTGATGTACCTTCGGTGAGGATATCCCCAATTAAAGGTGAGAAGGAAGATATTTCTCATACCTCCTTTATAACAAGTTATGGACAATATGACTTCATAGTGATGCACTTCAGAGTCACTAATGCTCCATAAATATTCTTGTAAAAATTGAATAGATTCATTAAGTATTACCTTAACCAATGTGTTGAAGTATTTATTGACAATATTCTAATATACTTCATGTGAAAGGAATAAAACCATGAGAATTTGATTACTATTTTTAGGACTTTATAAATGGAGAAACAATATTTATAGTACATAAAATGATTGTTATGGGTGGAGTATGAATCATTTATAGGGAAGGTTATCACTAGAAAAAATATATCAATAGACCCTTCCAAGACAAAGGAAATCGATGAGTGGCCCAAGACAACATCTAGGAATGATATTTTTAGTTTCATTAATCATGATGGGTATTAGAGGTGATTTTTCATGAACATATCATTACCTTAGAACCAAATAAACTTGTTGTATTGGAAGGGATAATGGGTTTTCTGGACCGGTTAATGTGAATAATATGTAATGGAGTTGAAAAAAGGGCTTATCATTGCACCAGTACTCACACGTCCAACATGTTGGGGATTCTTTCTAATGTACAATGATACCTCAATGAAGGGATTAGTATTTATACTAAGGAAATGAAATTGTGATATCATATTCCTCAAGGAAATTGAAAATTCAACATAAAAAAAACCCGATTCATGATCTCGAGTTGGATCCTGTGACCATTGCAATGAAAAAAATCATGGAATTACCTCTATGGGGAGAAGTGTGAGATATATACTAATCATAAAAGTTTAAAATATATTTTCACATATAAGGAGATTTATATTTACAAATGATGATGGTTACTGATCTCCATGGTTTGTGTCTTCTCATGCCAATACCATCAATGGAAAAAAGGTAGTGGATGATTTATTAGATAATATCTTTTATATCTATCATTGATAATGTCTTAGAATGATCCATTATCATTAGAAATTATATAGATAGACAAAAAATAATTAAGTAATGAACATCATCAATATTCTCTCAGATGATTTCTCAACCATCCATTATAGAAAAAAAAATGAATCTCAATGAAATGAAGAGGAAATATAAAAGAAGTTAGCTGCTATATGATATGGGAAATCTTCAGAGTGTAAAATTTATGAAGAAAGAGTTGTAAGATTTGGGACACGACTAGGTGTACCAACCTATCTAGAGATAAAAATGGTTATTATGAATGAAACACAAAGCTCGACATTCTCTTTTCACCATGGGTGATCAAAGATGTGTCCAAATCAACAAGAGAATTATTGGTGGGTTAATATTACAAAGGAGATCATTGAGTATACATAAAATACCTACTTCTTCAGTAAGTAAAAGATGAAATGAATAATTTCTAATTGGATTATTCAACCACATCACATAAAAACATGAAAGTGGAGGAACATTACAATGGAAATTTTCATTGGACATCTGATGACATCCAAATAAAACTATGATATATATGGGTTTATGGATTATCTCACAATGAAAACTAAATTTATCACAATATGAGAGGACTTATCATTGGATAACCTAGAATTAATATAAATAAAATAAGTCGTAATAATCCATGACGAACTATTTTCTATTTTATCTGATCGAGATCCTAGATTCACTTGTATGTTCAGGAAAAGACTCCAACATTCTCTAAAAACTGAACTAAACATTGGTACTACCTATCATCCCAGAAATGATGTGTAACCAATGAAAACTATTAACACGGTGGTGTACATATTTGAGAGAATGTTCAATGTACATCAATGGTGGATGGATCTACCATCTTCCACTGTTCAAATTATCATAAAATAATAGTTTCCACTCATGAATGAAAATGGTACTATTTGAAGAAATTTATAGGAAACAATATAGAACAAAAAAATTGGGATGAATTTGGTGAAAGTGATATTCTAGGAAAAATAATGGTTGATCAAATGGTGGAGAAGTTGAAAACCATTCGTATGTACATCAAGGCATCCCAATGTCAACAAAATATCTATGCATCTAATTATCCAAGATTCCATGAATTTATGGTTGGTAACCCGGTATTCATATGCATATATTCATGTGAGAGGATCACATAATTTGGGATGAAAGAAAATTTATGTCCTATGTATGTTGACCACTTCAATATTCTTTATTATGTTGGATCTGTGGATAATCATGTAGCACATCCACCATCAATGTATTAAGTAAACTATGTATTCCACACATCCCTCTTAATAAATACATATCGGATACTTCACATGTAATAAATTAATAGGTGGTACAGTTTTAAAATGATATCTCATATGGGGAGTATCCAATTATGTTATTTTACTATAGATATAATGTTCAATAAAACAAAACAACTTGCCTCATTAATTTACTATGGAGGATTGATAAGTATGAAGAGAGAACATGTAAGAATCAGTTTCTTCTTAAGAGGTATGTGTTTATTATTTTTCTTTTCCATTGAGTTGTTTTTGAGAAAATAAGTAAAATTGGAAAAATGTTATGTTTTAATAGAAAATTTCATGAAATAATATGTACACACTCTATACTATGGCCATGTAGGATGGGGATACATGGTTTTTACTTTTATTTTCCAGGATGAAATGAGAATTCCACAACACACCATGTACTTCCTGGTACATTCTGTGTAGTCATGTTGGCAAAGTCGGTGCAGGACATGTAATGTAAGTTGGTGTATTAATGAACAATAAAATGATATGCATGTAATGTATAATATCATAAATGATGTGTACTACTAAATTTCAACATTAAATGGGCAGTATCCTCATTTTCACTTCACTTGGATAGAACAACCGCTATGTGAAGAACAAGGAGCCCCGGGAGTTGATTCTTCTCCTCTTTCATTGTACAAAATCCAATTCAAGGGTCTTTGGTCTCATTGGATTCCTATCAGTAAGGCATTTCTTCTCCTTAAGCCGAACATGAATATTTCGGTTCTTGATAATGTTATTCATGGTTGAACGATTTACTTCTTTTCTTAGATCTACATAGTTCTAGGTTGATTCAAATAATGGAGTTGGATTATATCTGTTGTACGACATCGAGGTAGGTGCCATTGTGCCTTTCATTATATGTCAATTTGATAATAATTCCCAAATTGGTATGAGACTATTTTTTGTTATTTGATTCTCGGGAATTGAAACTTTTGGATACCTAATGATGTTTCGGTATTTTTTTATATGAAATTGAAGCATGTGATTGTTTTTTGTCTTATTTAGGGACACCCCTAGGTGCATTTTCCATGGTTAGCCATTTGGAAAGAATGACCATGAGGATTGTGAGTGTTTTCCCTTTTTGGGGTTGATTAAAATGATATACATATCTTCTTATGTTTAAAACCAAGAAATAGTTTAATTTTCATATGTTTGCTGCATTGTGAATTTTCGATGTGAGTTGTTATGTTTAATTCCATGTGATAGTTTAATTCATATGTGTTGTTTTTTGAAATGAAATGATAAATTATTAAAATGGGCGATTAGCCATGGGTGATTCATAATCTTGGTTAAAAGACAATGTCGGGATCATGTGACAAATTATGCCATGATTACCTTGAGTGAACCATCATCTTAGTTAATAAGAAATAAACAAACTCTAGAGGTTAATTACATAAGTTTTATGAGCGAGCCAGGATTATGGTGGTCTGGTTCCCTGAGTCTTCTATGTAAATGTCGATAAAATCCTAGTTACATTAAGGGATACCTAGGATGGGATATATTTCCAACTGATCTAATGATGAAATTCTAAAATGATGATATAATTAAATTCAAAAAGGTTATTTCATGAGTTGATGGTTACATTGGAAAGGTGGTTGATAGGCCTAGGCCAGACATCAAGACCATTGTTCATAGAACTTGTTAAATGAAATGGAATGAATTTTGATGCATCTTCCAAGACAAAGCACAAGATTGGATTCAGTCTTCACTGATTTATCTAGATGATCTTTTGAGACATCTATTGTGTTTACTTCTATATAGGGTATTGGTATACTAAGGCCGAATCATGAGATAGTTGTACTAAAATTAAATTTAACTACTAATAACTTAAACAAAATAAATGGATATTTTACAGGAGAACTTTATACTTAATGTTATTTTTACCTACAGGTGTTGCATATATTCATTGAATGTTAGGAATAGATCATTGGTGGTTGCCTACTGGGAGTAGTCTCACACACAGTTTGGGTCATGATTATGGTCCCAAACCGATTATATGGTAGTAGTTGCAGACAAGGGACAACTTCTTTGAATAGGTACTTGATTTCTGCTTAGGAGTAGGAAACCATGGGACAAAGTTGAGGCTTGCGATGCTTTTGAGTTTTATTTCTATTTTTATATTGTATTGTATTTGTATCGGATTGTAGTATATCATGTTTTTTCTACTTTCATAGAACACAAAACATGCTTCAGTATCCATTGTATTGTTTGAGACTTGGATATTTATCTATCTAATTTCCACTATTTGGTTTTAGTTGTATACTATTTACTGCTTCCTCTACTATATTGTTTTGAATTTGACTATGTTATACTCTTCCAAAGAGGGAATAGTTTCCCTACTATCACACCCAATGACCACGCTTCTAGTCGGTAGCCTTTGGAATTTGGGGAAATGCAATGAGGCCATGTGGCCAACCAATTACGAGGAACCTTTTAGGGGGATCAGGATCTTGGAAGTTAAAAAGTGGAATCAAAGGATTTCTTTGTTCTTTGGCATACTATTTAGAGCATGTATACAAGATATGAAGGAAAACTGGTTTTTGTAATAAGCTGCTCTCATGATTAGCTACCTCACATACAAGAAAAAACTGCATTACCTCGAAGAAATTGTGATTTTATGGTTTTACAGTTCTACAAATTTCAGTTTTGGGTGATGCACTTGATTTCTTCTATTACTATTGAGTCAATTGTGGTTTATATTTTAGTTTAAACCCGATGAGATGAGGGTATTTCATATCATTCATCATGTAAGAACTTGTTAGAATCCCATTCCTGGAATTATTCCATGCTATATAGAATGAATTTGTTATCCCATGTTGTGGTGATAGATGATGCGATAGCTATGCCTACTATTGTGACAGGTCTATTGGCACATTCCATGATTTGGGTTGAATGGATGCAAAACATTGGTTCCAGAGGTGTATGGTCTCTCTTGGACCAGAATTTTTGAGATCACAATTCAATTTTTGTCTATAATTATATTATTATATGGTCTTCTCGGGTGACAAACATTGATTCATGGGGAGTATGGGCCCTCACAGATTTTAATTTTCCATCCCACTAGTTGGTTTTTCTACCGAACTGGGGTTTTCTAGGAAATGTGGAGTTTCTATCCTAAAAACACAGAGTACATGACATGTAGACTAGCCTAACATGCCATGTTTTCTCCATGTTAGGGGAATAATTTGTTCCATGTTTTTAGAAGAACACATTTCGTGCCCTGTATACATGCCATGTATTCCTTGACCGTGTAACATGCCATGTGAGGATGTAATACGGGTTGTTGAGATTTGAGTGGGGCATGCCGTGAAATGTGAGTACACACCATGTATATGTTGATTGTGTATCCTTCTGTGTGACTAACAACATGGGTGGATGGAAATTTTGATGTACATGCAATGTCTAGGGCGAACACACTATGTAGTCCTACACTAGTATAACTGTGTAGTTCTCTGTATATAGAAGTATCTTTCTAGGAATGGAAACCCAAGTACACGCAATGTCTCTTGGGGAACATGTTGTGTACATGGGGTGTTACACGACCAAGTGGGGTAGAAGGTATTTCCCATGTAGAGGCCTCGGAGAACACGTATTGTAAGGAGTTATATACACGTCATGTACTTCCATTTAGAGAAACATAAGTTTTTTATTTCTGTATCCTTTTTTCACTTCTGAGTTGCAGTTTACTATTCATTATATTTGTAGTGAGGTGTGTATACTGGACTTTACGGATAAATGCCACCACAAAGACCTTTATTAGTGCGCCAATAGAGTGGTGGTGAGTATACAGTAGCGGTGGTCAGCCATGGACTACCGATGGATCCTCTAGTTGTGCCAATAGCGGCACCAGCCGTTATACCAGATGCGGATGCAGTTGCATAGTTCTGAGAAGGTTTTTATGTGGTTAATTTAGACCTTCCAGGGAGCACTACAGGCTGCCAAATTTATGGAAGAACAGACACATATATTCCAGCATTAGCATCTACCTAATGTTTCTGGGGATGGAGGACCACAGGCTAGGAAATATTGGCTGGAATCAGTGGTGCCTATCTTTGAGCATCTTGAAGTGCTTCATGAGAGGAGGGTCAAACTTGAAACTTATATGCTATGTGATTCTACCGTGAAGTGGAGGTATGTTATCACACAAACATTGTGCTATTAGGACATGGGATGAAGAGACTCCAGGCAAAGTTTTATGACTACTTCTTTCCTGATACCCTCTAGGCCAATCAAGTCCAGGATTTCATGAATCTGGAGTAGGGTACTATGTCAGTGATGGAATATTTATCCTGCTTTACGATGCATCAGCAATTCACAACGGTTCTGATGGGTGAGGAGGCATTGAGAGCTAGGCACTCTAAGGACGATCTTCCATGAGACATCTGAGCTTAGGTGATTTTTTTTGTTTCCTTTTGTACATTCCATTGTGTATCATGCACTGATTACCAAGCACAACCTATAGGAATTTGGGGGTGGGAGCTAGGTTGGTTCATCACCGAGATTTGGTAATATCTTGACCGGAACAAAGAAGCGTCGTATATAGTATTCTCACAGAATTATGAGAAGATAGGACATATATTCTGGTATCCATGTGAGGTTCTATCTGTGTGAAAGAGTTGGTAATTTGGGGCCCCAATGCCCGAAGGGCCAAGTTGAGTAATGGGATTATAGAAATACGGGCCATCTAAACCGCTTCTATTGGAAATTTACACCAGTGGCTAGTGAGAGAGGTTATGTATAGACTCCATGTATGGGGGTATGATTAGTAGCTTCTCACCAGTATGGAAACTGGAATACTTTGGGGTGTGCAAGCCAAGGCGGTGGGAATGGACATCTTAGCTAGACCCCAGGATCTCAGTGGTTGTAGGGTGGGAAAGCTCAGGGTAGCAATGTTGTGTCAGAGGGCCGTGGCATAGTTCAGACATATGCAGTGTAACATACCAAATAGGTGCAAGATCCCGGACCATCTACTATCATAGTTACTATTCTATTCACCTCTGTTTTATCTTCTGCAATTTTTGATACTGTAACTTCTCATAGTTTTATATCCATTCCGATTGTATAATTCTTTGGTATTTGTATTTATATATTTGAGATCTTCATGATGCTAGACACTCTATTAAGTATTACAATGGTCGATGTGCATCTGTTCATGGAGTGCCCCTTGAGATTGATAGAGGTCACTTCTATTTGGATCTCTATGTCACAGAGATGATGGGGTTTAAATCATCTTTAGAATGGATTGGCTAGTATAATATCAGTCATTCATTGATTTTTATCACTGCAGGGTTAGTTCTACATCACTAGAGGGAGGGACATTTCTTTACAAGGTAGAATAGGATTTCTATGTGAGGCGAGAAGGACCTGAGCATTGTGGGTTGGGCAGGATGACATCGAGATTGTGAGTTTATATATTGATGATTAGGGAACATGTATAATAGATTTTCCTCTAGTGGTTGATCATTTTAGGGATGTTTTCCAAGACGACATCTCAAGATTTCCTCTGGCTAGAGAGGTGGATTTCACTATTGAGCTAGTTTGAGGAGATTCACCAGTATCCATTACTCCTTAGAGGATGGATATGATAGAGTTCCAAGAGTTCAAGAGGAAGTAAGAAGATCTAGAAGCTAAGGGTTTTGTCTTAACTAGTACTTCACCTCGGGGTTCACTGGCCCTTTTGCGAAGAAGGTGGACGATACTCTCATACATTGCGTGGATTATTGAAAACTGAACCAGTTTAAGGTTAAAAATAGATATCCCATAACACGGATATATAAATTTTTTGATCACCTTTGAGAATCCCGAGTATTCTCAAAGACAGACTAAATGTCAGCATAACACCGGGTAGGTGTTCGACTGACAGACATACCTCAAACATCCTTTTTTTGAAGGTACGGTCTCTATGAGTACTTGGATATTCCATTTGGTTTCACAAACATGCAAAAATTTGTTATTTCATTGATAAGCTGAGTGTTTCATCCTTACCTAGATTCCTTTGTGGTGGTTTTCATGGATGTTATCTTGGTGTATTCTCACAATCGACATAACCATTCCAGAAAAACATGATATCATTTTTAATACACTATGATAACATCAGTTATATGCTATTCTTGAAAAATTATACTTTTGGATGGATCAGATTCCCTTCCTAGGTCACATCATCTTAGAGATTGCAGTATTAGTGGACCCAAAGAAGGTGAGAGATGTTGGTACCTGGGATCATCTGAGGAACAATTTTGAGGTGCGGTGTTTATTGGGGATAGTTGGTTAATACATTTGTTTTATACAGAAATTATAACACTTAGTTGAGCCGATGATGGGATTGACTAAGAAAGGTGTGAAGTATGAGTGGTCAGATTCTTGTGGCACAACCATTCAAGAGTTAAAGGGATATTTGAGTTCATCTTTGAAAATAATATTTCTGGATCCGAGAAAGAGTAATACTTTGTACTATTATCTGTCAGGTATTTGGCTAGGAGAAGTTCTTATGCACCGAGATCGAGTAGTTCATTTTGTGTCTCAGCAATTGAGGCCACAGGAGAGAAATTACCAGACGCAAGATCTCGAGTTGTCTACAGTTGTTCACTCATTGAGTTGATGGAGACATTATTTATTGGGGAGCATTTTGTGGCGAAAAAAGATCAAAAAGTCTTAAATACATCTTCACACAACATGATTTGAATCTGAGACAACAATGGTGGGTGGAATAAATTCAGTCGTTTGACATTGAGCATGCCTATATGCCTGGAAGTGTTAATGTAGTGGTTGACGCACTGTGTAGGAGGACTTAGATATAAGTATTGTAGGAGGCCAGTGGTGAGAGGACGATTATGTCTTTCTTCTCTGAAATTCATTTGGAGGTGCACAACAATCAGGAATATACTTATCTTTAATCATTGGTTTTTACCACTACCTACTAGATTGAGTGAGGATGATCCATCATTCTGATTCTGAATGCCTAGTTCTACAGGAGAGTGGGGCAGGTGAGGACCCTCCTCCTCATTGGACAATAGGCGAGGATGATGTTATTCGTGTCCATGGACATGTGAGGGTTCTAGGGGATATACATGAGAAGCGGATGTGGGAGTTTCATAATTCAGCTTGGGAAGTGAATGTTGGAGTCAGCATGATGTACCGTGACGTGTGTCTTCAGTACAGGTGGCAGTGAATGAATCGTGAAGTGGCTGGTTGGGTAATGGGTTGTTTCACCTGTCAGTCGGTGATGGAGGAACATCAGCAGTCATCTGTACTATTATAGCATCTACACATTTATGAGATTAAATGAGATGTTGTCACAATGGACTTCATGATGGGGTTACCAATATATCCTAGGGGAAACAATGTTGTATGGGTTTTAGTTGACATGATTAGGAAGGTCTCTCACTTCTTGACGATCATGGAGTCCTTTAGTATTATTTATCTGGGAAGGTTGTACATCCGAGAGATAGTATGCTTGCATGGGGTTCCTCGTTCTATCATTTCAGATAGGGATGCCCACTTTACGTCTCATTTCTAGAAGAGTATCTAGAGGGTGTTGGGTACAAAGGTGGTTCTGAGTACAACATAACACCCTCAGATAGATGCCCAGTCAGACTACAAGATTCAGATGATAGAGGACATGCTTTGGGAATGCGTCCACGATTTTTGGGGTTCTTGGGAGAAGCATGTACCCCTGGTTGATTTCTCATATAATAGTAGCATCTAGGATACTATTTAGATGGTTCCATATGAAGATATGTATGGTAGGCCATTCTGATCACTCCTATGTTGGTTGGATGAAGGAGAAGAAGCTACGTTGGAGTCCTCGTCTTGTATAGGAGACTACTGAGTAGGTTCACTTGATTCAGATATAGATGACTAATGCGTAGTATCATCAGGAATCTTATGTCGGTCATTGTAGATGTCCCTTGGAGTTTGAGACCAGGGATCATGTTTTCCTACGTATCCCAATGAGATTGGGGCACAAGAGGTTCACGAGATAGGGTAATCTTTCACTTGGATATGTTAGACCGTTTGATTAAATGGAATGAGTCGGCTTGGTATCCTATCAGTTACAATTAACTTAGAGATACAGAGCCTTGCACGATGTCTTCCACATATCTCAAATGTGCCACTATCACTCAGAATCATCTCATGTCTTTTATCCTGAGGAGGGTGAGCTGCAAGAGGATGAATCCATTGAGGAGCATCTGATTCGTATAGTTGACAGGAGCACGAAGGTTCTCTGAGGTTGGAAATTTCCTCTTTTACGGGTTCTATCATAGTATGGCATGGTACATGATGAGTCTTGAGATTAGGAGGCCAACGTACATGATCTGTGGTTGGAGTTATTATTAGATATTACTTCACCACACTTGAAGGGTAATTCGGGGATTAATTTCATTAAGGGGGGATTTTTTATGAAATCAGTTTTTTAAGATGTATAGGTTTCTTCTTTTTCTTTTCCTTTGAGTTGTTTTCTAGAAAATAATGAAAACTCGGAAAATTATATGTTTTAGAATAACACCCCATGTAATCCTATATACATACAGTGTTGTCTAGCCGAGAAGGATGGGGATATATGGTGTGTGCATTCGTTGGCCATTAATAGATGAAAAAGCCACTATGCCCCATATACATCCTAGTACACGCCATGTAGTCATGTATGCATGGTCAGTGTGGGTCCTGTAAAGTAAGTTGTTAAATTTAAGATCCGTAAAATGATATACACATCCTGTATACTAAATTAAACATTTTGTACTCCAAAATTTTGGCATAAAATGGGTTGTAGCCTCATTTTCTCTTCTCCTAGATAGAACATCTTCTAAGTGAAGAACAAGGAGATGTGGGAGTTGATTCTTCTCCCATTTCATTGTCTAGAACCTGATTCATGTGTCATCAGTATCATTGTATTCCTCTCAGTATGTTCTTTCTTATCCTTAATTTATTCTTGATGATTTTTTTCTTGATAATTTTATTCAGGGTTGAATTATTTACCTCTTTTCTTAGATCTTTATTGTTCTAGGTCGATTCAAGGGCCGATGTCGGATTATATCTGTAATACGACATCGATTAAGGTGATCTTGTGCCTTTCATTAAATGTAGAGTACATTATATGTTCCAAACTAGTATGAAACCATTTTTGGGTATTGTTTTTCTCTGTAATTGAAACATGTTGATACCAAATGATGTTTCTGTATTTTATTATATGAAAGTGAAGCATGTGATTTATATTTTTCTGATTAAGGACACCCCATGGTTTTTTCCCAGGGATAGTCCTTTGGAAAGAATTATTTTGAGGCTTCTTAATGTTTTCCCATTTTTAGGTTGATTAGAATGATATATATATCTTGTTTTGATTAAAACAATGCAATAGTTTGATTTTCATGTTTTTTCGTCTATATAAATTTACCACATGAGTTGTTATGTTTAATGTGATGTGATTGTTTAATTAGCATGTGTTGTTTTTTAGTTGAAATGATAAAGTATTAAAAGAAAAATTTGCCATGGGAGAGACATAGTCTCGGTTAAAATACATTTTCGTGATCATGAAAAAAAATTATTCCTTTCTTAACATGAGTGAACCATAATCTCGGTTTAATGGAAACAGACAGACCCAAGAGGTTAATTACATATAGATCGTGAGGGAGCCATAGTTTTGGTGGTCGGGTTCACTGAGTTTTCTTTATAAATGATCAGTGAATCCTTTTTCCATTGGGGGATGCATATGATGGGATCTAATGGAAAAAGTAAAATTATTAAATGTGAAAATACTGATATTCTTAAATACAGAATGGCTATGTCCCGAGTAGAAGGTTACTTTGGTACGGGGGGTTGATGAGCCGAGGACAGACTTCGAGACCTTTGTTCACATTACAAGTTAAAAGAAATGGAATGACTTTTGACATGTATATCATGCCAATGCACAAGTTTTAATTCATTCCTCACTTATTTATCTAGATGATCTATTGAGAGATATGGTGTGTTTACTTCAATGCGGGGGATTTGTAGACTAAGGCCGAATCTCGAGATAGTTGTACATAAATGAAATTTAACTACTAAGAACATAAATAGAATAAATGGATTGTTTACTTGATTACTTCCTATAAAATGATTTTTTTACTTATAGATGTTGCATATATTCACTGACTATTTGGAAAGAATCATTGTTGGTTGCATATTAGGATTAATCTAACACCCTATTTGGGTCAAGCTTTTGGGATCATGTAGATTAAATGGTTGCATGTGTAGATAAGGGAAATAAACCCTATACAGGTACTTGATTGTTGCTTCGGATAAGGGGAGATTGGGACCAAGCCGAGGCTTGAGATGCTTTTGAGTTTTATTTCTGTTTCTGCATTGTATTCTATTTGTATCTGATTGTAGTTAATCATGTTTTGGCTACATTGTTAGAACATATTACATGCTGCATTATTCTTTGTATGGTTTGAGACTTTGATATTTATCTATCAGACATCAGCTGTTTTTTTAGTCGTATACTATTCACTTCTTCTGCTACTATATTTTTTTTTGTATTCCGATGTGTAATACTCTGACAGTGAGGGCATAGTTTCCCCACTATCACACCTATGGCCCTTTCTGCTAGTTAGTAGCCTTTGAAATTTGGTGAAATGTTCTTAAGGCCATGCGGCCAACCAGGTACGTGGAACCTTTTAGTGGCATCTGGATCTGAGACATTACAGAGCATGGAAACCTAAGGAAGTGATGAAGGATAAGAACCGCCAACTTTTTTCATCATAGAATATAAAAAAATAGTGGGAGAAATTTCGTAAGGCGGGAGGAATGTAATAACCCAAATTTTAATCAATGAAAACTCACTTATCATAATTTCTTCAAATAATATAAATAACATTACGACCATAATAAAAACATTATAAATGAAGAATGAATAAAATAGGAGGTATTTCTAGAACATAAGAAACATATTCCAAAGGAATTGTAACATTAACATTTGAATAGTAATATGTCTCTTATGAATAGTAAACTGACCAATATAATTGTAACCTCACCACCACCCCATGATCATGCATCAGACCCGTGGTAAAATCTGGGTGGGAGCGAATTTTCGCTGGCATGTGGTAACAAAAGCATGACATAAGAAGGTGGTGATACTGGCATGATGCATGAATGACACATGTAGATGGTAACGCACAGATGATGCCAACTTGATGTTGAACATGGGATTTATGCCTTAGTGTGGGAATTGGGGAATATATTGGGCCTTATGCGCACTAGTACATCGATCCATATATAGAATAAATAGGGCATGATGGATGGTCTATCCAATGAGAGGACTCTGTCATTGTTTTCTATTCTGTCTATATTTTGTGTGTGTATTTAAGGTAATTCTACCCCAAGAACAAAATATATAATTATTTCAATGTATTAGTAAATAAATATTTTAAAAAATAATAATTATGTGTTGGTTTTTTCCATCTTATAACTATTTAATTACAATTATTAATAAATAAAATCATTTAAATGAAATTTTAGTTTGGTAAATTTTATTAATAAATTAATATCTTTTATTTTAAGATTATAATATTATTTTAGGATACCTTATTATTTTTCAACTTGTTGCAAAATTATTTATAATTTTAAAATTTTTATTTTTCCATGAAAATAATGATTTTAATTAAAAAAATATCTCAAATATAAAAAATTTCTATCCTAAAATGGATCTCATTTTATAATTCTAGACATTGAAAAATGGGTTTTCTATATTTTTTAGGATATTTCTAAAACAATTGATTATTTGGTTAATTGTAAAATATGGTATTATAGGGTATATATACATTATAGGATAAATACAATATTCATTCTATCATGGATGATGTAAGAACCAATGGTTTGGAATCCTATGATCTTGTTAAAATATTTAGTCTCACAAATAAACACTTTTTTTCTTTAGAAAAACAAGAAACTAATTAATTAAATAATTAGGAAACACTACTCTCCTCCCAAATAAATTCCACATCTCACCACCACTTCTCATCACACCTATCATGATTCGATACATGTAAGAAATATACTAAAATATCTTCTCAAACCAGTTACCCATATCCAAAAGATATTGGTTTAATTAAAACTCCAAAATATACTCCCAAATAAGGTTCTCAATGAAGATAAATTTCTCATTCCTTATCTTTTATTTTCATTACATGTATTTTCTTTCCTATTATCTCATGAACTCACTTAATCCAAATATTAATAAAACACCAGTACCAAAAACTTAATTTAATTTAGTTATTCTATTATAATAATTCATCAATAATCCACTCTCACACCACTTTTATTCTAGACATTAAAACATCGTTCATGAGGAGTTAATTTATCTCCTTCAAGGATAAGAAATTTTCATTTTCCACTACTACCTTTATGGATGGTCATAAAACCATTTTTATGGTTATAAAAAATATTATACATGTATTTAAACCAATTTAATGTTCTGAAATGACTGTATAAAAATAATTCTAAATAATAAAATAAAACATGTTTGTTGTGAGAAAATACTGCCCAAGATAATACAAATGATTATCAATAACGTTTTATCTAATGATTTGTACTCATAATGTATGAAAAAATGATTTATAAGATAATTTAACCTTATAAATGTTCATTAATAACTTATATCTTAAATTTTTGACTTATATTTACATTTTACATTAACTTCCATAATCATATATGAGCAAACTAATCATTAAAACTATGATAATGAGCACTCATGGACCATGAAATTGAACTATATAACTCATCCAAATTTCTATAAATGAATATAATAAAATTAAATTAAATTTATTTCATGTTTAATTGTTTTTTTAGTTATTAAAAAATTAATCTAATTTGATTATTTAGTACGTCAAGATCTCGCGATGAACAATTTATGACATAATGTAAGGGATTCTACCCGAACTATCATTTTTTCCATTGAGTTAATCATTCTCTCAATTTACCCACATTTAATGCTTCTTTGATTTTATATAAATCTTATAAGTTATGAATCTATTTTCCTAATTCATATATAAAGATCATATCATCCCCCTTTAAAGGTTAAATAAATGTTTTCAAAATGATATCTTCTCAAATCATCCTGATAAGCAAGCCCGATAGGAACCCTACTAATATGACCCACTATGTAGGGGATTGTATACTCGATGATACCATAACCCTACTAATATGACCCACTATGTAGGGGATCATATTCCTGATGATTCCTCAAACCCTACGTGGTTGTCCTGCTAGATGGTCGATCTCCGCACATGGATAAGCAGTCACAGCGATACCAAGAACCCAATCTTGGGAAGCGAAGGTAGAGGATCATACTCCAGACTCACTAGAGGGATATAACAACTCTATCTGAAAATCATCATATCACGGGGATCAAAAACCTATACTGTGGTTGCAATGAATCACAAACCATTGTAAGAACAAACCTAGGGATTTCACTCAACCGTTTTTGGACGAAACATCTCTAACCCTAGAGACCCGCAACATTTCCCCACTTCACACCTCATAGGCTCAGACCGAGGCCACAATTGCCTTCTATGTATAAAAACATGTAGGATAGACTATTTACTCACCTAAAATAGTCATTCGGTGAAACCTTTACTACTCTCCATAACAATTCTGAGTGCGGACCACACCACTATTTCAATACTCATCAAGAGGATTGCACCTTTGTGATCCCCTCAGAAAAATGCATGAGTTTTTCTACTCGTTCGTCCAAAACAGACACCAGCTGAAAAAGTCACATTTCTCCAAAAACGCCCAAAACTAGCCTTGTGGGGCCCATGACCTAATATTAGTCCTATAACCCAATATCTAAACAAAAAATTCCTCAATACTATTAGGATCACAACACCACTGACGACAATTCAATCGAACACTCTATGCTGATGTTACGGTGGGTCGATGTTGAAAAATAATAAAATATAATTATTATTTCAATGCTTCGTAGCTCTGGGCGATGAACCTGACTAATAAAAATTCCTAAAGCAATATCAAAAGGTCCATCTCAACTCATGTAATGATTATCCACAAACTTATCACAAATTGTAGTTGTGATTTGAAGGTTAAGGGGGTTTAAAGAACACCCAAAAAATTCTGGTCGGACCACCACCTATCTCGCCGGAAACCACCATACTTCCACCGAAAACTATCGTGCCACTGCCACACCACTACATCAAATGCCATATTCCACCATTTCCATCGCTATAATTTTTGTTTTCCATAGGAAATCATTTGGGACCCACTGGGATCACCCCAGTGCTCCAAATTGCGATCTGAAACTTGTTTTGGAAAGCTCCGGAGCCGAACTACACAACCCATTTGACAATTTGATGAACAAAACACATAAATGGGATCCGGGATTCTAAAACTCAACTACCTACCTTTTGGAATATTTTCGATTCTTTTCCCACTCCACTGTAGCTTCTGCACAATTTGGGAGTGTCCGCCATCCTGATCCGAGTCCAACGACACATGATTCGCTCAATTTCAGTCATCTGTTGTCGATGGAAGGAGATGGAAGGGAGAAGGATCTCCTAGCAGTTGATTCCACTTGGTGTGCGCAGCAAAGGGGATGTATGAGGATTTTATTTTTTTTAATTAAATACTCTCCATCTAACTGTCTAGCTCTCGGCATGCCTCCGACCCCGCGCCCGACATAGATAATGTTAAGGGTGCCCATAGGGTAAATGTGACATTTTGAACTCAACTACAACCTCAGAATTTTAATTTTGAAACACGATTTAGAATTTATTCGAGATCTGATGATTAAAATAATTTATTCATTTATTTAAAAATACGCCACTCATCACCTTTTTCTATAGTAGGCTCGCGCCCGCAAATGTTACATGCTGCCTAGGGTAAACAAAACTCTCCGGAGACAGTCATGCCCTCAGATTTCTGATTAGATCTACCATTTAGGAGATAAATTGTTCTCACCTCGTGAACAATATAAAAATACTTAATATTTTTATAACATTTATTTTGGGCACACTGGGGCTAAAAATCCCACGTTGCCTTCACACATAACTTTGTAATTATTAGTAGTTATATTCTGAAGTCTAACGAGGTAAAAACCTAATTCGATACATTATAATTAACTTTTATGAATGAAAAAAAGGGTATGGCTATTTTGTGGGTGTAGGAGATGAATCATGAGTTATTTGTATATTCACTGTAATTTTTTATGTAATTATTGAGTTCTCGCCTCTATTTGACTTATTATGGGTTTTCTAGTAATATTTGGTGAACAGAATGAGATAAATTTCTATATTTCAATATTAATATTTATAGGTAAAATTTTAAAGATACACCCCATTGGATTAACTAAAATTATCATGGGTATTTTTAGCTAGAAACCATTTTCTATAATGTGGAATCGATGGTTCTCCTAGGATATTTATTTTTAGAAAACCTGATGGGACTTCTAGTGATGTGGATAGGTTCATTTGTGTTAGACTAGGTTTCTTATCACAAGTTAAGGCCATTATTAATAGTGTATATGTAAATTTACCATAAAAATTATCCTATTTTATAATGATATATTTTTTTCTTCGATTTCATCCTCTAAAATTTGTTTTTTTTATTCTTATACTTTTAGTCAAGTGTAATAACTTTGATGTGTGGGATCATATTGTAACTAGTTCGATATTAATGGAGTGGGAATTAATTTCAAATTGATACTCGAATTGTTTATAAAATATATATTTTTTAAATAAAAATTCTGTGTCCTTAAAAAAATGTTTTCACTAAATATTTTGGGAAAATGATAAAATTTTATTTTGTTGGAATCGATTATAAATATAAATTTTCAATTTTTTACAATGAGTTTCAATAAAAATACTTGACTTTTTTGTTGGATTGAAAATTATGTTTTTAGGTCATATGATCCCACTTTATCGCATGGGTTTAATCTTTTTTGATATTGTTTTTGGTTCGCCCCTTCATTCCATTTTTTAAAGAGTTGATATGCTTTGAAATATAATTTAAGGCATCATGTTTAGTATTATCTAATGTGTATATCAAAACCCTATTAATTATTTATATACAATCTAGATTTAAATTGATCGATAATTAATTTTGTCTCATGGGGAAATGTGGGTGGTGACTCATTATGTGTTTTTTCATTATCACACCACTATTTCATTAAAGATGTTGTTTATTTCCTCATATATTGATTACTCTTGTATATTTGATTGATTTGATGAATTAGAGGTATGTTATTTGTTCTACATTGTTATTTTTCCCTGATAAATTATCTTAACAGACCTTTAATTTATTCTATTATCATTATGGGTGGACTTCATTATATATATCATTGTCATAGTGGGACTAGGATCTGACTACATGTGATAAAGGTTAGAGGGTGAGGATATGGATTGGATTTACATTAAATTTTTATATAATCCAACATATTTTTGTATATTTTATTGTGGAATTATAATTTAACTAGTTTATTGGTGATAAAATATTTTTTGGAAGAAAATATGATATTTTATAAACTTAATTTTTAGGTTAAATCATTCCTAATAAGATTCCTTTATGCCTATGAACTTGTTTCCAACCCATGGGGATGAAGAATAAACCTTGAGATAGTAGTGTATTAGTTGAGTTGTCAATTAATATGGAAGCTTGGAATTATTTATTTATTTCCACATCAATGTTGAATAACCTCCCACATTATATTTTTTTTCAATGAAAACCCCCACTAAAACTACCACATACTTCAGTTAACTTGTCTCATGACATCAAAAAATTACACCCAATTAATTCATGTGTAGCACATGAAATATGATTCTATTTTCTCTCACTTATTCACAGTAATAAAAAATATTTACTGAATGTGGTAAAATCAGTATCCCCAATGAAACACGTTCATAACCAAGGCACTCTTTACCTATATGGGAAAGCTCGTTGGGGGAAAATAGTCATTATCTTAGATATAAAAGCTATAATTTTTCAATTTATCAAGAGTTTCCAACTATTATTCTAATGTAAGGGACACAAAAATGATTTTAAATAATTCCCAATACTCTCTCAAAAAACAAATTATATAAGATTACAAATAATTCGATGAGTACTCTACTGATATAGATAACTTATCCTCTTTGAATAATCATTTTGACATAATTTACGATAGGAAAAAACTAAAAAAAATAAAAAACTCAAGGTTGTGAAGTGGGATGTGGTTCCATATTTATCTTAAATTTCATATATGACATAGTTGTTGATGGATTCTTGAGGATATAATCCATCCATTCCATATATTAAAAAAATCAATCTTGAAAAATCATCCATTGACCTTATACTTCATGAAATGGTTTTTTTTATAAATTTTATTGTATCTATAATGTTTTA
This sequence comes from Viscum album, assembly GCA_963277665.1. NCBI lineage: Eukaryota > Viridiplantae > Streptophyta > Magnoliopsida > Santalales > Viscaceae > Viscum > Viscum album. The sequence goes on along the minus strand of OY728121.1, from coordinate 1,573,014,360 downwards.
ATACAAAATTTGGAAGAAAATCACATTGTTTAGCATAACCAAAAATCATTCCATGTCATGATTCTTCACTCAAGAACAGAAGGAATTTTTTTATCTACATCATCTGAGTGACTAAATGTGATGTATCAATATATTAAACATATTAGGACTCTGAGTGACATATGTTTACTTCATTGAATTCCAAGAAATACATCTATCACCAATAATAAGTTCCACACATGAAGTGGAGTTCCTATCATCTACTACATTAGTAAAAATATATAACATCAAATCCCTTTACCTCCATCTCAGCCTTACTTATGAACTTCTAACTACAATTAAATATATTTCAAATATATCTGTAAAATCATTTTACTTTCAGAAGAAATGATTCATTGAGATTTTATTGATATATTTGATAAATTGTAACTATATAGGCAATATATCATCTTGATTTAGTCATGTATAGGACTCATCCAATTAATTTTATAGATTACCATTCATTCATTCATATTTTTCCTTTGTTATATTTGATTATTTTTATGCCTACTTGAAATTGTGTAGACACCCATCATGACAATTCAAGTAAAAATACATTCTCATACGCCCCTATATATTTTTTCACATAAATATGTGATCATATGTTTAGGTCATGTATAAAATTATTTATATTTTCATTTCTCCATGTAAATAGATCTCAATAATTATTTTCATTTACAAATAAAATTATTCACAAAACATCTCCTCATTTATAGGAAAATAATATCATTAACAAAAAAATATTACAGTGAGTGATGATGTGTTGGTCTTTTTTATAAAACGTTCTTTCCACATTCCCATTTTTTAATTACATTAACTTCATATATTCCACATACTTTATGTACTAAGATATGGGAGATAATTTAAATCCATAAAGGACCTTCTTCAACTTACACATCATAATAAAATATGATTCTAGAAAATACCCATAGGTTATTTAATGAAAACATCATTATCTAGATAACCATTTAGAAAATATAATTTTATTTCCTTCTAGAAAAAATTAAATCACATATATTCTACAATGAACGGAATAATGGTAATTATTTTATTATTAGAATCAAGATAAAGTTTTTAATAAAATTATATTACTTAAATATGTTAATTTCTATTATATAAAAATCTTTCTTTATTTCTAGTAAATATTCCATTTTCATCCAATTTTATTATAAAAAGTACTTCTACCCAATTGAACATTTCTCCTTTTACCACATTATAGGATATAATGTCTCATTATTATCCATTTTATTTATCACTCTATTAAATTATTTGATCCACTCCTTATGTTTAATGGTTTTTTGACTACTTTTTTATTAAAATCTCAAAAAACCTATTTTGACTAGATTCCATGATTATTATCTAGGTTTTTAATGATGGATTTTGATATCCAATAATGTTTTTAGTGATATAGTTTTTACTTACTATGTAATTTGTACATGTGTAAATCTAATAATCATCATCATAATTAGATTATATAGAATCTACATCATTATTCTGAATTTCCCTTATTTTTTTAGTTTCCAAAATATGTTCATATCTAAAAACATCACCCCCATCATCCATAATAATTAATTTTTTTGATAAATTCTTAATTTATTATTTAACAATCAAATCATCACTATCTTGAATATTTTCTAACCTATTATTATTACATCTGTATAAAATTCCATAGGATATATAAATAATGAATGTCCCTTCATATTTTTTTTAAAATTAACCATTAATTGTATCATTTATTTAAAAAAATCATGGGATTACAAATTTATGGACATGGATCCATTGAGAATTCCGCTTTTCATGTTTTTAAAGCACCTGGTGCTCAGAGGAGGACTTGAGTGGGTCTGGACATGATCAAATGCTAAAAACAAACATATAGGGATAATAAATGGAATGTAAATATTTCATTGCATATATTATCATTTCAAGAATTTTATTATAGTATTTTATAGATTTGAATAGGTTCACATCTTATTAATGTTGTTTTATTGGGTTTTACATGATGTTTAAAAAGTTTGGATTAAATACTCCAAGGTGATGTGTTTTTCATTGATATCTGAATCCTGACATTTTCATGGCATGAAAGGGGTCATATTATTTAAATCCATTATGGAGCGTGTCTATAAAGGAAGCATAAACTTGGGTTTTTTCTCAACCCCTATAGATATCCCTAATTTCAGGATATACAATGACTCTCTATTCAGGTTTTTAGGGATTCCATTTATGAGGATTAGTTTTTTGCTTACTGTATTTGATCTCTGGTGATCTGAGGTATGTTCTACCTCTTCTCTCATGGTTATTCATTCTGGTTCCTCTATTTTATTCCTTCCTTTCATTATTGAATCATCTCCACGTTTCTAATAGAGTCTTTCTTGGCTGTTTCTGGGTGTTCTTATGTTTTGGTCTACTTGGAGGGATGTATCTTCTTACACGAGAGGTGATTGGAATCTACGGTGTTAGACTATCCTAATGTGAAGAATATTGATTCCCTTGAGGTAGGTAATTCATTGATTCATTTAATTTATATATAATAATAGTGATATCATGGTTTATCCCTTTGTATTGAAATGTAATTAACCTAATAATTATTAAACAATATTAATAAATAATTTTTTACTGATCACATGTTGATGTGTTTTATAGAATGATAGTGTTTTGCCTCTTGATTTTCTAGATAGTGTGATATCTTTGTAATGTTTGTTATGATCCCTAATTATGTTTTTTATTATCATGTTGATCGTAATGGAATTTGTAAAGAATGTAAATCCTATATTAATTTAAATTAATTAGATTATGAATAATTAATGAAGATGTATGGTTATAATATGGTTTTTTTCATAATTATATGATGATCAAATTGATGAAATGAACATGTATAATTAAATGTGATATTCCATGTAATAATGGAATTTATAAATAATGTGAAGAATGATGATTCTTGTTGATAATTATGATTATAAATAAAAAGGTCATGTTAATAGATAATGGTTATTCTCACAGTTTGATGAAACTGGTTTCAATTGTAAAATAATGTTTAAATTTTGATATATTTTTATATATTGATTCCTTAGGTTTCTTGTAGTAAGAACATTCGAATAATTAATCAGTTAATTCAATATGGAATAGTAATTGGTTGTATGATAAAGATAATTTTAGGGCCTGAGTTTCTTGTCTTTTTGGGAAAGCTGAATCCATTGTGTTTAGAGATGTGAGATATTATTTCTATGTAAAGGTTTGATGCGTTGTTTTAATGGATTTAATTTCCTTGTTTGTTATTCTTGTTTGTTTCCGGTTGATTGTTTAATGATCTCTAGATGTGATCTTCGCTATCCGATTTGATATGGGGTGGGGAAACTTGGATTTAATGTGATATTAGGATGGTAAATCTTGGGATAACATATTAGATATGACTGGGGAGGCCCAGATTATGTGGTAATAGTTGATGATTGTGACAGTGACATGAATCATGATATGAAGATGGTTGTTAGGGATGAAACCATGGATAATGGAATGGATTAAAACTTTTCTATCCTATTGATGCAATTATGAATGGTGGGATGCTCACTCATAAATTTTTTTAACGGCTGATGGAAATGTTTTTTGTTTTATCTGTATTATTTTCCCCAGTGGTTAAGGTAGATAGATGTTCTTGGATGAAAATTTTCCTATATATATAGCTTATGATGGTTTCCCTAGTGTTCCTAGATTATGTAATGATTCTAATAATTAATTAATAATTTATAAAATATTGGGTTGGTTTTGATGGAATGAAAAATCTCAAAAGATGCTAGTTCAGATAAAATGTGGACTCAGTTTGGATTATACCTTGAGTTCATGGATTTACATTGAGGATTAATGTAATATAATTTAGAATATTGTAATTTGTAAATATAATGTATAATAAAATAATCAATCAAATTAAAGGACAAGATGGATATATGTAATTAATGTATCTCTTTGAATGCTTGATTATTTATAGGATATCTGGTGTTAATAGTGGTTGACATGAGTCCGAGAAACATCATTTACAGTTAACTCTAATAATAGGTTATACCCATAGTGTGGTTATAATCTATATTATATCATGTATAATTTTTAAATTTCATATGTTTCCCCACCCATGCTAGTTATGGAAACTGACACCTAACGGAATCGGGGAGGGTGTTTTCCACAACATCGTGATGGGAGGATAAATGGGTGATTACACACTCTGGACCTGATCATTTCTCTATATAGTTACTTGTTCAGGTAGGAATGGTAGTTATTTTTCCCATATATGTCTGTAGAGGGTTCTGATGGCTTGTGGTTATTTCACACACATGTATTATCAGATATAGTATCTAAAGGATTATTATAGGTATTATATGTATAGGTTGTGATGGATTGAGGAACCTTACTTGGTGTGTGGGCTATAATTGCTTCAGGTATAATACCCAATATATGATACACATTATATGGGTTGTTTTGGATTCCAAATACTATTTGGTTACTATATATGGACATGAAGATTGGATTATGTGATTATGTGATACATGATGTGCTTGTTGTGAAGCCTTTTCTATGTGTCTTTGGGATGTATTATTCTTTAGAGAGGCGGAACAGGATGTGGAACATTTGGAAAGAAAGGAGAACTAGTGGGGAAGTTGGAGTAGGGTACAATTGATCATTAATTTCTATATTTTATGCTCACTTTTATTCAATACATGGTGAGATTTATGCCCGGTGAGGCTGGGAACATATTATACATGTTTTATTAAGAAGTTAGTTTCACTCTTCTTCAGTAAAATTTATCAGGATTTTTTTATATTTTTTATGAGAAGAATCATGGAGGATCCTACTAAGTTTACTGTTATGGTTACCCTATATATATATATATAAATTGTTTTTTACGTCATCTGGAGAAGGTTGGATATTTGTATTGATATGACTATCTCTTGGTCTTGCATTAGATGTTTGGGATTCATGGCATCTACCATATTTACCTATGGCTACATGTCATTTTCCATTCAGTTATTATATTATTGTATAGAATTGCATGTTGTTCGTGAAATTTCTTTATATATACATCTTTGTGTGTGTGTGTCTTATAAAGTGTTTTTGGTTTATTATTATTATCTCCCTCTTCTACATGTCCTCTTAGATAGTAACTCCCCACATATGCCTGTTTAATATACCGTCTATGCTAGTCGCCAACCCGATGCCTACTGGAGGCAAGACATGGGTAGTTCTCATCTCCCTTATATAATTACTAGATCAAGAGTGGTAAACATTAGTGGGATGGTTATGACATAGCGGTGTTAGAGGATCGGGTTGCGGGATAGAATGTATTTTGGAGTTAGGCACATGTGGGGTTTCACGGGTTAGTAGGGAAATGGTTCTATCTATGTTTAGTAAGTGATGTAAAAAAATAGAAGACCAGTTGATACATTGGTATTTAGGGGCCCCTTTGATATGATTCACAGACCATTAATTTTACTAGGCCTAATAAATGAATTGATATTTTATGCAATGTAGAGTCCTAGGAATGGATCATGCATTATTATTCTTTTAACCGATTATTGAAAGATTTATACCTTAGGATAGGTTAAAAACATAACAATATAGTAAATAAATAAATAAAAAAGGTGAATTTTTCTATATTTTAGTTTTCGGAGCAAAAATAGTTTTTTATTTTGTAGGAATAGATTCATCTCAATGTCCTCATTAGGTTCAGGCTGAAGATGATCAGTAAGATGTTCCATAAGATCAACGTAGATTGGAGTTAAATGACGAAAATTCATAGAAGAGGAAACTCTGAGAGTTTTAGTGATAGAGTCTAAATAAGTATAAGGGGTCAATTTCAGATTCATTCTTAAAATATATGTTAGAGGATTTTGAGATACACTATGAAAAAAATCGACCTATAGTGGCAGATTTTTTATTAGGTGGTGGTTTAAACCACCACTATATGGTTCCGCGTTGGTTTCCAAATCCCACCTCCAATGTTAGTGTCACCATCCAACTCATATCAGTGCTGAAAAATTAGGGATAGTTATTGAGACCCAATGCAGAATGTTTATTTAGCAGTGGTTTTTTTTAATTTTAAAGGTGTTTCCCCTGCCAAAAAATGTGGAGGATATAGCGGTAGTTTAAACCACCACAACATCAGTGAATGTTTTTTGCAGTGTAAACCTCCACTAAAAATCACCAAAAAAGACTTAAATAACCGTGGTTTAAACTTTTGATAAAAAATATTTATGATTATATATTGGTTGTTTAAACTGCCTCTCTTTATCTCTTTTAAAAGAAATTAATCTACAGAATCTACAGCCCCATAACATCGAAACTAAAACATATATTAAAGTCCCTAAGAAAACACTCCCACAATATAAAAATTATATGAAACAGTCAAAAATCACATTGATTTGTTTTCCAAATTCTTTAATCTATATAGCATCCTAATATCTGAGATATGAACTAGTTGAAACTACCCTGAAAAAAGGTGGAACAAAAATTGGATCCCAAAACACATGATTTCTATATGATACTAACCAGTTGTCCTACTCATGATGTCTATAATTAAAAAAATATAGTATCTAGGAAATCATATAATAAATATAAAAAACCCATGATATTGAACAAATTAAAGACATACTTAAATAAATTTTAAGAATTTTATCAACCAGCATTATCATTAAAATAATGTAACAATATTCCTCATACAGTCATGAAATATATGTTCAAAATCATATCCTTCTTCACAACACCAAAATATGACATCATATAATTTTAGTTAGAAATCATCCCTAAGTAAAAAGTGAACCTTAATCACTACCTTATGAACCTTGATCGACACCCTCTCAATTTCAATGTCTACTTCTTTCTAATGACACATACCTAAAAATTATATTGAAAATTAAATGGTGTTTAATATTTTAATTTAGACTTAAAACTCATAACATTTTGAGTACTAGATGATTTTGAAGTTGATTTAATTTCTTGTTCACTACAACCCATCGATGTTATATCACTAGGGACAGATCTAGACAACTTATAATATAATTAAATCAATTTTTTTTGCAGAGCAACAACGTTTTCATATTTCATCATGATATGAGTTCCCTTTTCCTGAAGTGTTTTTTTCATTGGAAAAACTCCCTCTAATCAAATACAGGTATAGAGTAACTAAAAGTAGGAGTAGATGCTACTGAAATCCCTAGTGTCCTACCAAATACTTAATATAGTAATAGTCCCAAACCCATCCATCACACTCAACCAAGATTATCCTTCCCAAGGACTTGACAAACTGAATCTTCCTGGGAGAGTGAGAAGGATGGCATAGGATTTGAATTCTATAGTTCATTTATTTTTACTTATAAATAAAATATTAATCATATTGGTATTTATAAATTTTAGCCACCAAAATACTCATGATGAAATATGAGTGATGACCTTCTCCCTCACTATTGAAGCTACTAAATGGGGAGAAATTGTATCAGATTCTAATGGGATGCCGATAAAGGGTTTGTCAGATGGTAAAGGAATAGATGGTGTGAGAGATGGTGTAGGGGGCACATAGAGGGTGTCTAATATGTTGTAAGGATGAAGGAAAATAGATCATCATCTATCGGTGTGGTCAATCTAATTATGATTGAGAGTCAACTAGTTTCATTAAAATGATTCCCCCTTGGAATTCATGTCATTTAATCAAACAAAATCATCATTAGACCATATATTTCAAAAACTCATGCATAAAGAAAATAAAAATGATAATAAATTCACAGTACTAACACAAATAATATACATATCTAGGATAATAAATGAATTCACATAAAAAATTTAAATTAAAATTGTTTCTAAAATGTTATGATAAAATAACAAATTTTGTATGTGAAATCAAAAAAACTAACTTATATAAATAATTTAATTTTTCTATACTTATACAACCGATATTAATTTTATGTTTTATCAATTTGATATAAATTTTTTTATCTAAAATAAAAAAAACTACCAATTTAAAAAAGATTTAAATAAAATATATTTTTTTATCTCTGTACTAAATGTAGTTCTCATTCTTTAAACAATTTAATAAATACATATGAATATTTTCAAACAATACGACACTTTAAATTTCCCCTATAAATGAACTTATCATATTAATTAAAACCCAGATTATATTTATTCAAACATTCTCAACATTGAATTAATAGCATTCAATAACATGATCAATCCCCACTAACTAATTCACATTAACATTCACTTCCATAAAAATTTACGAAATTTTAATAAAAAAATTAGTAATGAAAATCCACCAAAAATTAAAATGATGATCTAAAATTTCTAAAATTATGATACTCACCTATCATCAAAAAATTAACATGTATAATTTTGATACTATATTTTTATTATAATTTAATAAATAACCTTTTTATCACCATTATCAAAATAATAATGAAACATTTTACCATTAAGGTTAATATTTTACCAGAAGAAATAATATTCCATTATATCTATTTTCAGGTCAATATTTTACATTATCATATATATCATGAGTCATCATTTAATCCATTAAAACATTTTTAAATTAATAATTAAACTCATATATTAATTCTTATATAATATATCAAAATTACATATTAAGAAACATAATTTCAAAACAACAAAAATTTTTTGTTTTAAAAACACTAACATTTTTCTTTTTAGAAGCATAAATTTTAAAAAATTTCCATATCTAGTTAAACGCATTCAAATAATATTTAAAAAAAAACCTTAAAAAAACTCTACCAATAATATCACATTAATTATGTCAATGTGAAATAATTTCCAAAATTATATCTATAAATTACTAAAAAAAATTATAAAACCATAATTTAATGTGATTATTAATGGATATGTCTCGAAGAGCATGGTAAGGGTTCCTTATCAGAAACCTTTATTTAAAAACTAATAAGTTATAATCTCATATCAATGCCATTTTTATATTTTTTAATTATTATAATTCAATGGTACTCTCATCCACTGGATCCGTTATTATTAGGATTTTATGAATTACCTATCATCAAGCTCTTTTCATAAGACATTACTTTTTCCAATAGAATTATTCAAAACCAACATATTTTCATTTGGAATCTCCTATTTCCCATTAAAAAATATAATTGATCATTAAAATTAACTCTAAGAAAATTGTTGAATTATAATATAATAATTTAATTAGATCAAATACATATTATTTTACCCTTCTTAAAACTCTAAAAAAATTATTCACCATGGCAGTTCTATAATACCTAAGTGAGTGATGGTGTTTAATTTTCACATAAATATTTTATGGTTTTTTAAAATTGATTTTAATATAGAATATTATATTTATAATCAATTAATATCATTTTTATAAATCTATAAATTAAATAAATTCGTTATAGTAATGATATTAAAAGTAAACATTCAATGTCATTCTATTTATATAAAACAATCTAATGAGGAATCATTTTTTATTTGGAACCCCATTGAGTAACATGTGAAAATATTAAACGATATTAAATATATAATGAAATGGAAACTGTAAATTGAAAAACTTTAAGCCTATTGAACTATTTGATTGTGACATTCAATTATTATCATTGCATAAAAATATATTTTAAACCATGAATTGAATATAAAATCAAATAGACAGACATAAATATTATTTGATCCAAAAATAAATATTATAATTGTAATACTTTAATTAAAATGAATAATCATGATGATATAAACATTAATAAGGTTCTGATGTAATTAAATAATTAATATAATTAAATTACATGAAACTCGATAACCTTCAAAATGAAAATGAAATTCCACCTCAACAGATCCAACAACACCATACAAAATTAAGAGAAACTTAAAAATCACAAAAGACATAATTTAATTTGATCCAAACATGAGAAACATGTAATTACCTACACTAAACATAGTGAAAACAATCAACTTCAATGAATGTTACCATAACATGTCTCAAATCACTCTTCAAAATCCCTGAGAACCAATAATCAATAAATGAAATCACCAAAATTGGTTGGGGTTCAACCATGGGCTGTGATAAACAAAAATGGGAGGTGGATAGTGGTAGGGGTCATGGGAATGGTGGGAGTGGGGAGGGGGGATGAGGGGGCAGTGGCATGGGGGAAAATGATAGTTTTGAGGGGTAATATGGGTGTAATTGTGGCGTAATGGGGGGTGGATACTAGGGTAGAGGTTAGGGACTCAAGGATCAGTGTTTATGGGGGGTGGGGAACCATGGAATGGGGGACGGAGGGCAGTGATGATTTGGAATGGGTGGCAGCAGCAAGGGTAGTGAGGGGAGAGGACTGAGACAATAGTGATTGGTCATGGGGAGAGGGAGCTTGGGGGAGAGATGGAGGAGAGTAGTGGAAGTGCTCGGGGAGAGGGGAGAAAGTGATTTTTTTGAAAATAAAACTATTTAGTAGAGAATTTTAAAACCACATTGGTATATATTAGGAAACAAATAGCGGTGGTTTTGGAATTTATTTATATTACCCTTTTATATTCATATATTTCTATTTGATCCATGGTTATAGAGATAATTTGGTTTTATTTTCTATGACCATGTTGCATGGAGTTGTGAGGTAGTAGTGGTTCTTATTCTTGAGGGATCGTGAGCATTTGGTAGTCTCCTGGGAGAAGTTCTGAGACCAGTTATGAGAAGAGTGTCATTCCTCAAATGAAAAGGAGTCCATTTTCCAAGAGATTCCAACCCTTTTATGGTGGAGTTCTATCATATGAGTGTTTTGGATCCATTTAAGTATCATTCTACGATATTATTTAGACCATTTTTGAATGATGGGGTCAGGGAGAGTCATTTTGAGGAGGAATTGCATCTAGTGATCCATCACCACGTCACCCAATTTTTAATAAATATGTATCTAGAGGTGATGTAATGATAATTTTTGATTTAGTTAATGTTTTATAGAATCGGATCCTTATTATTGGGGAGTCTTTCGGATTCCTCCTGAATCATATTTTTTTTCGAGGTTCCCTATTTCCTTGAATGAATAGATTTCAAACAGCCATAGGTAGGTTTCATCCCTCGCAATATCATTTCCAATGGGTCAGTGGCTCTCATACAAATTACAAGGGATCATACCTGTTCTTTTCTTATGGAGGTCGAGGATATCGTGGGAGGGAGTTCACTTCATTTTTGAATAGTCATTGTTTTCTTGTTGTTCCACTTCAGGCTCCTCTATTGAGGTGGTGTTATCCAAGGAAGCAGTAGTAGGGTGTCCTAGTTTGCGATCAACATAGATGAGATTTGGTAGGTAGATGATAGCCTTAAGGAACTAATCTTCCTTAGAGAGTAGAGTTCAGCTATGGAGTTGGACTTTAGTTAGATCAATAAGGTCATTGAGTAGGTTGTGGTTATCTTCATGCTTCATTATTTCTTGTCCTCGGTGTTCCGTACATTGTTAAAGGTACCACATTTCTTAAATTCTACTTGGATTCATGCTCTATTTTATTCTGGAGTGATTTACTCTTTTAAATCGCATACCCTCATCTATTATTTGGGACATGATATTGAAATATGTCTAGTTCCCTTGGATTTGACTACAACAATTGGAGGTCGAGCTAATTTGTGTGAAGTTTGTAGAGACTATAAGCCAGTGTTGGGGAATCACTACTTTTGGGGAGACTTCCTATGTTTATATATTTATTCATATGACATAATCCTCAGTATGAATTGGTTTTATTCATTTTTTGCTAACATGGATTGATACAGGAGGAAGTTTCTATTTTATTTTGTTAATGGAGTGATAGTAGTGATTATTGGAGACTGAGACCCTCGAATGGGTTGGAGGCATGTTCCAACCTTATCTTTTTTGATGGTTGATCTAATGTTGAACTCATTAAAGGTTTAATAGTAGGTGTTTCCCTAGGTTTTGGAAGAGTACCCTGGTGTCTTTCTAGAGGGGGTTGTATCATTTCCCCCTTGATGGTAGATCGAGTTTGGGGTCAATCTACATCCAAGGATGTATCAAATAATGATGTATTCGCATAGTATGTAACCATCTACGTTGCAAGATATATAAGTATATCTTGATGATATATTATAGTGGGTTATTTCCTGTCTGAGTGTTTCACCTTGGGGAGCACCAATTTTTTTTTAAGAAGGTAAATTGTGTTTTGTAGATTTTTATCAATTATCATTGCATGAATGAAGTTATAGTGAAGAACCACTATCCTATTCAATATTTTTATGATTCATTTGATTAGAAAAATAGGGCATCTTGGTTCTCAAATATCCATTTGGGGTTATGATATCATCATATGCATGTGACAGATGAGGACATTCACAAGACTTCTTTCTATTTTCATAATGGGAATTTTAAATTTGTTGTGATGTCATTCATTGTGTTGAATTCTCTAGTAGTGTTCATGTGTTTTATGGAAACAATTTTTAGAGAGTTTCTAGAAAATATTGTCTGGGTTTTCATCGATGACATCCTTATACACTCTCTGTATTAGGAGGAGCATGCATAATGTTTGTGTAATGTTTTGTAATTTCATTAACATGAGAAGCTGGTTGGTATGTTTTTGATGTGGGAGTTATGGGGTATTGATATCCACTTATTAGGGCATGTTGTTTCCCAATATGGATTAGATAGTGATACTTAGAATATAGAGGTAGTCGACTCTTGGGAATTCCCCAAGATGGTGGAATAGGTGCATAGTTTCCTTGGAAGTTTATTCTATTATAAGATGTTCATATCCTATTTCTATCATGATGAGATTACTTTAAAAGCCTTAGTCAAAAATGATCAATCATTCTTCTCGACTAACTAGTTTCAGTTAGCTTTTTATTACTTTAAGGGGATGATGGTCAATTCTTCAGTGATTTATTTTCTAGTTGAAGAAGTTTAGTTAAATGTTTTCTGTCAAGCTACCCATATTGGGTTGGGATGTGTTTTGATATAGAATTTATTAGTTGTTTTTTCTGGGTATCAGTAGTTACATCCCCATTAGAGTAACTATTCCACCCATGATCTTGAATTGGTAGATCTTGGGTTTTCTGTGAAGTTTTGGTTATATAATAATTTTTTGGTTTTTAAAGACCATAAGATCATTAGGTTTTTCTTCTCTCATCATAACATGAACATTAATCAGCTTTTTTTGATGGAATTATTATGGTATTACAACTTTTATATTTCATACATGCTAGGAAATGGAAATTTTGTGGCTGATGTGTTGATCAAGATTTCATGTAGTGATACCGTGCATGAATCCAAAGCTTCCTAGAGAATGGTGGAAGAACTCTTGAATATGCAACTAGATATGGAAGGCGTTGGAGGTCGGGTTTTATTTTCTATATGAAGGTGTATTCATATTTGGTTCAATAGGTGTAGTATTCCCAACTTGGGGATTCTGAGGATATCGTTTGGAGGGACCGAGTTGTTTTTTTGAGGCTATTAATGGGTGGTCTGGGGATGGACATACTCAATTATTATTCTAGGTAATTTGTTTCATTCCTTTGGAGATGCATGAGATGGTTCTCTATAAGTTCTGTAGTTCACCTATGGTGGTAAATCCGGACATGAAAGCAATGTACCTGTCCTAGAAAGGTCAATTTTTTTGGATAGGGTTGTAGCATGAAGTTTTAGATTTTCTTTCTCAATAATTGGTCTGAGAGAAGGTGAAGGTCATGTAATGTGTTCCCTATTTTTCTCTCAATCCATTAACTATTACCTAGTGCAATTGGGAGTACATCTCAATGTAATTAATTAATGGTTTACCTCTAGAATAGGAAGGATATTATTTTATATGGGTGATAGTGGATTGTTTAATGTAATTATCCCACATTATAGAAATCAGGGATTTGAGCTCATTAGAGGTTTCATCGAGGAAGTATCTGGAGGAATTGGTGTGACCCCATAGAGTCCTAATAATGATTATCTCTTATTGAGATCCTTTTTTGACCTCCAGGTTGTGGAGATGTCTCCAACATGGTTTTGATTCTTAGTTATGTCTTAGAACTCGTTTTTTTCTATAGATGGACGGTAAAAAAGAACAAACCATCCAGAATTTTGATGAATCATTTTTTTCATGTGTACTTGATTTTGGAGGTTCATCGATAAGGAACCTAAACATGGTCACATTTTCAGAAAATAAAAATTTTCACTCCACCATTGGTATAGAACCATTTAGATCTTTCTATATCTAACTTTTATGTTTTACATTTTACTGGATTGGGGTCAATGAGGAAATAATTATTAGGCTAGAACTAATATAGTATATGATAGATATAGTAAAGGTAATTCATGAGGGAATGAGGGTAGTGTAGGATCATAATAAATCATATTTAGATCATAGAAGGATACCTATATAATTTATCATTTGAAATCATGTGTTTCTAAAGGTGACCCCTCAATATAGGAAGTGTGGGTTTGGACATGGGAGTGATATTTTTCCCCATTTTTTGGGCCTTTCAAGGTGTTGGATCATATTTTAGTCATATCGTATACGATAGAAATTCCCCTTTTGATGATATAGAAACATTATATTTTTCATGTGTCTTAGCTCTATCATTATCTTCATGATGAGTCTCATGTTATCAATTGGGATAATATTTATGTTTATGATGATACGACCTTTAAGGAGTGTCCTATCGATATCCAAGACCATCAGAAGGTGGTGTCACATAGGCAAGCTATTCTATTAGTTTGTCTCTTATGGTGGAACAATGGAATGGAGGACAATACCTACTAATTCGAGTCGCATATGAACAATAAACACCATTAGTTTTTTAGTCCCTTCTCTTATAAAGTTTTTGTTTTGTGGATATTTTCCATTCTAGTTTATGTTATGGTTTTGTTATTTTTTTTGAATTTACTCCCACTTGAGAGGTATATTTCCTAGAATAATTTTTAGGAGCTATTTGGTGTTGTTCCATGGTTTTGTACTTATTCCTTTTAAGAGAGTTGGTTGATATCCATTGTTTATGAGATCCCTGAGAGGTATATCATAAGGAGGCTATTTGAAAAAACCAATTATTCACTCTTTGTTGGGTTTTTCATTTTCAAGAATGAATTTTTTTAGAGGTATAAAATTTTGGGGATCGAAACCATGTAGTACATCCACATGGGTGTTTCTAAATATTTTGGTGCTCAGAGGAGTCCTATAGTGGTTCTAGAGGTGATTAGACACTAAATATACAATATAAGATGATTTCATGGAGTGAAAATATATCAGGCCATGTATTCTCAGTTCACATGTTTTGTGTGATCCATTTACATCTTGTAAGAGGTTCATGGATTTTTAAGGTTGGTTCAAGTAGTGTTACATGATGTGTAATATTTGGACTAAATTCATTTAGGATTAATATTTTTATGAGATTTAAAACATGTCATTAACATGAAGTTAAATGGATTCATGCTATAACAATTCCCTATAAAGAACACCTATAAATAATTTAGTGCATCAATTTTTTGCAGAAACCCTATTTCTATCCGAACTTCCAAGAGATCCAATGACCCTCCCTTCAAGGGTTTGGGGATTCCTTTGATGGGGATCGATTCATGGATTCTTGTATTTGATCTATGTTGATATGAGGTATGTTCTAAATCTTCTATCATGGTTTTTAGATCTGGTTCTTTCCGTTTATTCTTTCTATCCGATAGAAGTTCATCTCAATGTTTCAAACAGGCTCTTTCTTGGATGTTTTTTGGTGTTCTTCTGTTGAGGAGTCCCTGGAGGGATGCAACATCTTGCGGGAGAGGTTATTGTGATTTGCGATTATGGAAAAATCCCATGATAAGAACTTTGATGCCTTTGAGGTTGGGGGATCATTGATTCTACAAATTTATGTTCAATCACTAACTTATCATTATTTTTCCCATTTTAAGGTAATAGAATTAACGTAATAATTATTATACTATATTAATAAATAATTAGTCAGTGATCTATTGTTGATGTCACATATACTATGATAGTGGGTTTCCTCATGATTTTTACAGATAGTGTGATATCTATGTTATAATTGTTATCATTTATTGTTATGTAATGGATATGTATGTTAATATTTATTGAGTTGGTAAATAACAAAAATATTGAAACAATTAATAAATTACATTCTTAAAAATAATTAGAGAAGATGTATTTTTAAAATATTGGTTTTTTCATAAGGTAATGAAGGTAAATTGATGAAATTCACTTTTATAATTAAATTGGATCTTCCATGTCATAATGGAATTGATATAGAATGTGAATCATGATAGTTCTTGTTTAGAATGATGATAATAAATTAAAAGGGTATGTTATTTTGGAATTGTTCTTCTCATAGTTTGATAAAAATGGTTTTAATTCTAAAAGAATATTTAGTTTTTGATAAATTGTAATAACTTGAAGCCTTATGTTTTATAAGGCCCCAGCCTTAAACCTTACTTAATCTTGAGTTATTAAAAGATTGCACATTTAGGATCTTTTCAGGTTTAGAGTTTTAGATAATTAGATCATCAAACTTGCATTACATTCCACATATAAACAAAGTGGTTACATAAAAGATTGTATTCATTTTTCCCATCAACAGAAACATATTTAAAATAAAACATGGATTCTTTCTTGACACTTCCTTGACACTATCATCATATCATGTACCCTTCCCTTGACCTATGTAAAACATTTCAAAAACGTGGGGTGAGCATAAAAAGCTCAGTAAGGGATATAAAAATATGGAAAGGAAATATGAGTACATGTATACATAAGAATGAAATCATACATTACCCATAAAACACAAGCACCTTAAAATACCTCATAAAATCATGAATAAATCATAGAAATCATAAGACATAAAGGTAACTTGAGGAATTCATAACATTCTTACGTAGGGAGTAACCCTCTTGGTTACATTTGGAATACCCATCATAGTATATTCCCAAAATCTCTTCGGAGAATCCTTAACGTTTAACCCCTTCGCATTACCCAATGCATTGGAGAGCTATATCGGGCTCACCCGCCCTTAGTTTATCACGGAACCACCTGTCGTCATAATAATTCCCATGAACCATAACATAATCGTATCACATAAAACATGCATAAAGGAAACATAACATTTCCACTTTTCAATCACAAGATATCAATACAACACATTGATATAAAAACTTTATGAAAACCATTTTCAATACCATAATAAAATAAACGTAAAACATGGTATTTATTTTTCATTAAATAAAGTTATGGCTTGTAGAGGAAGCCGAAACTCAAATAATGGTCACAACGGTGGAGAAGTCGTTGTCACCGCATACGTATGAAAAAAACATTCCCTTTTGTCATTTAGTAAAATTCTTTGTATAAAAAAATATTCCTTTCAGATAAACGTAAAATTCAAAGGGGTTTATACACCGTATAAAAGAAGGTTCTGTATAAAACAAAATATGCGTCAATGAAAGGAGATTGAGACGAAGTCCCAAACAAAGGAAGTATCGTCGGATTAAGGATAAATCAATTACATAATTATGTGTGACAAACTAATAAACCAAATATAAGTGGATATTAAGTTTAAAATAATAATAGGTTATTCACACATATTCATAGAACGACATATTCAAGTAGTACATGCTTATCCCAAAGAATCAAAATTGGGTTAAAATTTCCCTTGAAAAAATTGACAGCCTAACAGCGTCACTACAAAATTCAGAAAATGAGCTGATGAGAGATAAAAAGGGTATCTCATCACTTGGACATAAAATTTAAATCACTAAGGATATATAAGAACATATCCCAACATAATGTTATGTGAATTAAAAGACATAACAAAAGATGTCTTTTAAAAATAGGAGGGTGAAAGGTTCCCTTACCGACATGGGTATCTTTCGAAACATACTCCCCGTGAAAGAAGGACAATACAACATTGATGTAAATACTCATAAATGAAAGTATATAACACAATGAGTAAAATAATCTGCAGTACATACACCACTAAAAGGAAATTGTGGAAAATGTAGCATAAATCTCACAGGAATAAAAGTGAGATGAAAAATCCCGAAGGAAAACTCGGCAGCCTAATAGCGCCACTTAAAACATACAAAAATGGATTGATGAGATCAAATAGGGTCTCTCATCATATTAACATAATGTTTACGGCAAGAGGAATATAAAAGAACCTCACCCAACATAACAAATATGAGCTTAAAAGAAGTGACATAAAGGAGAGTACTTAAAAAGAAAGAGAGAGGTTAGATCTCTTACGAAAATTCGGTAGCCTAACGGTGCCACTCAAATCTTCCAAAATGGATTGATGAGATAAAATAGGGCCTCTAATAATATTAAAATAAAATATCATGAGGAAGATAAAATAACATCACCCATCATAACAAAGATGAGCTTAAAAGAAGTGACATAAAGGAGAGTACTTAAAAAGAAAGAGAGAGGATAGATCTCTTACGAAAATTCGGTAGCTTAACGGGGCCACTCAAAACTTCCAAAATCGATTGATGGGAGAGAATAGGGTCTCTCATAATATGAAAATAAAACATACTGTAATATTAATATAAAAGAAAATCCCAATCACAAGAAATATGAGCTTAAAAAGAATGACATAAAACAATGTACTTAAAAATAAAGAGAGGAGTAGGATCCTTTACCACGGGTCCGACTTGACTCGATCGTTCTTTAACATCCTGAATAATAAACTTGAGTTAATTTATACTTTATTAAGAACCTTTTTCAATTTAATTATTCCTTTTATATAAATTATTTCTATGTTATAAGGATTATGTAATCATTTAATTTAATAATTTTTGTTTTGTCGATATTTGGTTCTTAAGTCGAAAGTGGACTTCTTACAATTACATGTTGCTCGTGTGGTCAAAGGCTCATTATATCCAGAATTATATTCATGATTTGGATATCTTATATATCATATATATCCAGAATATACAAGTATTTATAATATTAAATAATCATTTGGAGTTATGAAATGAAATGCACCGTTCAAGGAGACGGTAAGCCATACGTACGCATGAACGCTACTTTTATTTCTATGTAATATAAATGTAATTAAAACCAAATGATAGGTATGTATTTTTTAATTCCACAATTATATTCATAATTTATATGTAACATACATCATATATAATAACTTTAAATCCATCTCTTATACATCCCACATATGGCATTAACGAATCAAATAACTTTGAGGGGGTGGTAGTCCGCACTTCCTAAAATGAAATTATCCTGTTTACTAACAATGGAAACCATAAAGGTATGCCAAAAAAGAAAAATACAGAAGCTTAAGTAAAACATAACCATATTATATATCATATATAAATATAGTGAAATCTTAATGTCCACTTTTGAAGGAGTTATATGAGTGTTGAACAATCATCATTTCGTGAGGCAGAAATTCGCCATCCACAGAAACAGTATGGTCTTTAATAATTAGATGTAGGTGTGTGTAGGTGTATCAAGAATTATTCTTATAAAAACATCCTCGTATATTTAAGATACTGTATTTTTTACAAAAGAAATGAATAAAAAGTGTTTAGGGGTTTGGAGAAGCAAAATAAAACAAAAGAACACAAGTGAAGACATTACCTTAAAATCGGGTAACTCTCATTGATTTGAGCTCAAAGGCTTCCTTGGGAAGCCTTCTTCCCAAAGTGAGGATTCTAGGAGTAAGATTGGGATGTGGAGAGGCAAAATAATCAGTGTTTGGCAGATCCAAAGGCTTGAGAGGTGTGGGTAAGGTGGTAGAGGTGGGGGCCGTTTATAAAAAGAGAGGAGGGACACTCTTGTAATGTTACAAAACGTTACATTATTTTCAAATGTGTTTCAGTTTTTAAAGGTCCCACATTGATGTATTTACAGGATAAGGTGGTAAGGGTTAGAAATATACTAATCGAATATTTTTTTGACAAGTTTATGTTATATTTTTAACATTATCTTTTCATTTTATTTAAATCCTTTATTAATGAGGTAATCGCTGCATCATCATGATGTCATAAATAATTTAATTTATTTAATGTCTAAAAATTATAAAAAAAAACTCATGATGTATGAAATCTTTTTATATTTCTAATGAATATTTATAGTCAAAAATATGACTTGTATAAACCCATTTAAAAATTGATTTAGTGAAACATTTCGCGATTGTGACATTTTTATTTAAACTTTAAATAAAAAGATATTTATGTCATTTTCCAACCAAATTGGCTCCATGGGGTCCCCATGTTGACCCATGGATTGTCTTGGTCGGACATGACACATCCAATTAGGGTAGGGCATGTGTCTAGGTCATTTCACATTATTAAAACATTAGTTTTACCTTAAATTACACTAATTACCTTTAATCGTGATTAAGAACATAAAAGTTACTATTCACCTAAAAATTATTTTAATCCCATTGAACCACATTTTACATACTAATGACAACCATGTATGTCGGATTTTTTGAAATTCAAAACACAGAGGTGGCAAATTTTCATTTAAACGAAAAATCAGTTTCTTTAACTACCACTTAGTGGTTTCACTATTCATCAAAAATTGAAGTTTTTCAAAAAAATACCAAAAATTCACCCTAAGCTATATTTGATATTCCGAACTCAAAAATTATGTCTATTTTAAAAAATTCAAAACATATAAGTTGCATTAATTAATTTAATAATTAAATCCCGTATGTTAAAACAAATAGCGTGTTTTTATGAAACAATATCTATTAAAAGATTGACACTAGTTTAAGTCCAATTTCAAAGTGAAATTAATTCCAATGACCACTACTGGATTAAATGGTAAAAATATATTCTAATTTTACTTTAAAAACAATTCAAAAGATAATCTAATCATATAAATAAATTTTAATAAAAAGTGGTTTTGAATTAAAATACAACATTTTTCACTATTCATTAAAAAAATGAACTTTATTAGAAAGATACCGAAATTTTACACAAAGTAAATTTTGATGTCTCAATTCTAAAGAAGAATTTTATTTTGTCAAATATAACACATAAAATTGTCAAAAAGTGGATTTAAAAGAGGTTCTCCATCAAAAGGCAGATAATCGACCTTCTAAACAACATTAGAATGTTTACGCTTAAAAATTGAATTCATTCACATTTTTAATCCTCTATAATTTATTGTAAAAAGTAAAAATATTTGACAAACATATATAATAATTTTGAAGTTAGTTCTATTCATTCCTGCCATTACAACGGCTAGGCGTTAACTACCATTTAAAATAATATTATTTTATTATTAGAGTGCAACGTAAGATTCCCAAGGAACTCATTATTGCATATTGGGTACACCATCGAGCATATCGTCCCCTTTAAAGTAATATTAATATTTTATTCAAAAATATGGATAAATATAAAAATTTAATAGTCTTTATTTACCTGGGGTGTTACATCCTTCCCCGCTTTTGGGAATTGCCTCCTCACAATTTTAAAATTGGGCTCAGAAACATCCTTGAATGTCCCACATCAGAACAAGAGTCGGTAAAACAATCACTTTAAAATAAAGATTCAGAAGTATAGAGGTCACCCGATTTAACCCATACTAGGATTCCATGTAGGAAAACATGGACATGGAGGAGAAAACATAGGGTCATGTTCTGATGGAGAGTGATAGAAAACATGTTTAGGAGAAAGTTAACCATAAGAAAATCACAAACATGTGATGGGTTAAACGGTATTCGATTCCTCAGTATGAAAAGTTAATAGGCATCATTTCTATTTCTTTTATTGAGGAATTTATTCATAAGGAAACATAATTACTTATCATGTTGACTTTCATCTTTTATTAGATTTCTTACACAAACTCATATTATCTCCAAAAGACAAGTATTTAGGAAGACTTTTTCACTCTAATCAACTTCTAGAGAATCACCTAATCCACAAAAGAGAACTATATACTTCCCATGTCTTTAGACTTTAACCAAAACCAAAACCAAAATGGTTAGTACAAGATTAGATAATCTAGAAAAGGATAACCGTTTATAAAAAGAAAATCTATTCTTAATCTCCAAAATTTGTCCAACAAAACCCAAAGTTCAACGAGGACCATTTGATAAACAATTTGTCCATAAAATTCTTCAAAGTAAACCAAACTAAGATTGAAACCCAAATATTTGATGGATTTAGTCAAATAGTCTTCCAAGCTACAAATTAACTTTTATCTCCAAATAACATCAGTTGCTCTTAAATTCTCATATTGAAAAGAAATTAACCTAATCACATATCCTAGATGATAGGTTAATCATTTCCATAGATAACCCAAAATAAACATACTCTTGATTCCTAAAATCATCTAACTAAAAATAATTAGTCAAACTAACCAGGGACTTCATGTAGTCTAGTGGTAGGCGATAAATACCAGTCGCACTTTGGTTGTGGGTTTGATTCCTGCAGCTTTGTCCGACGCGACGGGTTGTCACACGGTCTATGTGTTTCCCTTTTTCCAAAACTATATAATTCCTAAAACAATCCCCAAAATGAGATAAAATCTTCAAAAATGATCATAACATATTTTAACCTCATGTTTATCTCATGCCTTTCATTTTCCGTCATATCATAACCCATAATTACCTCAAAAGTAAAGATCATATAAACTCTAATGGTTACCTTTATAATTATTACCTGAACTTCCACATTGATTGGTCATCTCGTACATGATGCATTACAGATCATACCATGGTTCAATTGGTTGATCATTACTCTTTGATAGTTGGTTTAGAACAACCACGATTTTCCTCATTGATTCCCCCATTTTATCTAGTATCTTAATCCGAGAACCACCATAGTTTCCTTCAATACTGTTGTCTCTTTGGTGCCTTCTAAATCAAGACATTCACTAAAAACAGAAATGTCATTGTGAGTATATCAACAAAACCATCATGTACTAATGAGGAAGGTAAACACTACAATATACTTACTCATTCACTTTATCTAAAACTAGGACTCTTTCTGAAATCCTAACCATTATGGTAATGTCACTTGTGATTAGAGAATACACTAACCTCTAAAGTTATCTAAACCGACCATTGATACCAACTATAAGGCCCCAGCCTTAAACCATACTTTATATTGAGTTATTACAAGATTACACATTGAGGATCTTTTCAGGTTTAGAGTTTTAGAGAATTAGATCATAAAACATGCATTACATTCCGCATATAAACAAAGTGGTTACATAAAATATAGTATTAATTTTTCCCATCTACGGAAACATATTTAAAATAAAACATGGATTGTTTCTTGGCACTTACTTGACCCTATCATCATATCATGTACCCTTCCCTTGACCTGTGAAAACCATTTCAAAAACTTCGGATGAGCATAAAAAGCTCAATAAGGGATATAGAAATATGTAAAGGAAACATGAGTACATGTATACATAAGAATGAAATCATACTTTCCCCATAAAATATAATCACTTTAACATACCTCATATAATCATGAATAAATCATAGAAATCATAAGACATAAAGGTAACTTGAGGCATTCATAACATTCTTACGTAGGGAGTAACCCTCTTGGTTATGTTTGGAATACCCATCACAGTATATTCCCTAAATCTCTTCGGAGAAACCATAACGTTTAACCCATTCATGTTACCCAATGCATTGGAGAGCTATATCGGGCTCACCCGCCCATAGTTTATCACAGAACCACCCGTCTTTATAATAATGCCCAAGAACCATAACATAATCGTATCACATAAAACATGCATAAAGTAAACATAACATTTCCACTTTTGAATCACATGATATCAATACAACACATTGATATAAAAACTTTATTAAAACCATTTTCAATACCATAATAAAATAAAAGTAAAACATGGTATTTATTTCTCATTAAAAAAAGGTATGGCGTATAGAGGAAGCCGAAACTCAAATAATGGTCACGGCAGTGGAGAAGTGGTTGTCGACGCATACGTACGACAAAAACATTCCCTTTTGTCGTTTAGTAAAACACTTTGTATAAAAAAGAGTACTTTCGGATAAACGTAAAAGTCAAAGGGGTTTATACACCGTATAAAATAAGGTTGTGTATAAAACAAAATATGCCTCAATTAAAGGAGATTGAGACGGAGTCCCATACAAAGACGGTATCCTTGGATTAAGGATAAATCAATTACATAATTATGTGTGACAAACTAATACACCAAATATAAGTGGATATTAAGTGTAAAAAATGAGAGGTTATTCACACATATTCATAGAATGACATATTCAAGGATTACAAGCATATCCCAAAGAATCAAAATTTGGTTAGGAATTTCCCTTGCAGAAATTTGACAGCCTAACGACATCACTACAAAATTCAGAAAATGAGTTGATGAGAGATAAAAACGGTATCTCATCACATGGACATAAAATTTAAATCACTAAGTATATATAAGAACATATCCCAACATAATTTTATGTGAATTAAAAGACATAACAAAAGAAGTCTTTTAAAAAGAGGAAGGTGAAAGTTTCCCTTACCGACATGGGTATCTTTCGAAACATACACCCCGTGAAAGAAGGACAATACAACATTGATGTAAATACTCATAAATGAAATTATATTACACAATGAGTAAAATAATTTTCAGTACATACACTACTCTATGGAAATTGTGGAAAATGTAGCATAAATCTCACAGGAATAAAAGTGATATGAAAAATCCCTTAGGAAAACTCGGCAGCCTAACGACGCCACTTAAAACTTACAAAAATGGATTGATGAGATCAAATAGGGTCTCTCATCATATTAAAATAAATATTACGGAAAGAATAATATAAAAGAACATCCCCCAACATAACAAATAGGAGCTTAAAATAAGTGACCTAATGGAGAGTTCTTAAAAAGAAAGAGAGAGGTTAGATCTTTTACAAAAATTCGGCAGCCTAACGGCGCCACTCAAAACATCCAAAATGGATTGATGAGATCAAATAGGGTCTCTCATAATATTACAATAAAATAGAAAGAAGAATATAAAAGAACATACCCCATCATAACAAATAGTTGTTTAAAATAAGTGACATAAAGGAGAGTACTTAAAAAGAAAGATAGAGGTTAGATCTCTTACGAAAATTCGGCAGCCTAACGGCGCCACTCAAAACATCCAAAATGGATTGATGAGAGAGAACATGGTCTCTTATCATATGAAAATAAAAATAACTGTAAGATTAATATAAAATAACATCCCAATCACAAGAAAGATTATCTTAAAAGGAATGACATAAAAGAGTGTAGTTAAAAAGAAATATAGGAGTAGGATCCCTTACCTCGGGTCCAAATTGACTCGATCGTTCTTTAACGTCCTGAATTATAAACTTGTTTTAATTTATAAATTCTTAAGAACCTTTTTAAAGTTAATTATTCATTTTATATCACTTATTTCCATGTTATAATAATCATTTAATCATTTAGGTTAATAATGTTTGTTTTGTCGATATTTGGTTCTTATGTCGAAAGTGGACTTCTTACAATTACATGTTGTTCGTGTGGTCAAAGGTTCATTATATACAGAACCATATTCAAGATTTGGATATCATATATATAATATATATCCAGAATAAACAAGTATTTATATTATTACATAATCATTTAGAGGTACGAAATGAAATGCACCGTTCATGGAGACAGTAAGCCGTACCTACGCATGAACCCTACTTTCATTTCTATGTCATATAAATGGAATTAAAACCAAATGAGAGGTATGTATATTTTAATTCCAGAATTATATTCATCATTTATATGTAACATAAATCATATATAATAACTTTAAATCCATCCTTTATACATCCCACATATGGCATTAACGAATCAAATCACTTTGAGGGGGCGGTAGTCCCCACTTCCTAAAATGAAATTATCGTGTTTACCCACAATGGAAACCATAATGGTATGCCACAAAAGAAAAATACAGATTCATAAGTAAAAAAAACATATTATATATCATATATAAATATAGTGACATCTTAATGGCCTCCATTGAAGGTGTTATATGAGTGTTGAATAGTTATCGTTTCGTGAGACATAAATTCACCATCCACAGAAACAGTATGTTCTTTAACCATTAGATATAGGTGTGTGTAAGTGTAGCTCGAATGATTCTTATAAAAACATACTAGAATATTTATGATACTGGAGTTGTTAAAAAATAAATGAATAAATAGAGTTTAGGGGGTTGGAGAAGAAAAATAAAACAAAAGAACACAAGTGAAGACATTGCCTTAAAATCGGGTAACTCTCTTTGATTTGAGCTCAAAGGATTCCTAGGGAAGCCTTATTCAAAACGTGAGGATTATAGGATTAATAGAGGGATGTTTAGAGGCAAAAGGATCAGGTTTTGGCTGATCCAAAGGCTTGAGTGGTGTGGGTAAGGTGGTAGAGGTGGGGGCCTTTTATAAGAGGAGAGGAGGGGCACTCTTGTATAGTTACAAAATGTTACTTTATTTTCAAATGAGTTTCGGATTTCAAAGGTCCCACATTGATGTATTTCTAGTATAAGGTGTTAAGGGTTCTAAATATACTCATCCAATAGGTTTTGGAAAAGTTTATGTTGTAGTTTTATCATTATATTTTCATTTTATTTAAATCCTTTATTAATGAGATAATCGATGCATCATCATGATGTCATAAATAATTTAATTTATATAATATCTAAAAATTATAAAAAAATATCATGATGTAGGAAATATGTTTAGATTTATGATGAATATTAATAGTCAAAAATATGACTTCTATAACCCCATTTAAAAATTGATTTAGTGAATCATCTCATGCTTGTGACATTTTTATTTTAACTTTAAATAAAACGTTATTTATGTCATTTTCCAACCAAAGTGGCTCCATGGGGTCCCCAAGTTGACCCATGGATTATCTTGGTCGGACATGACACTTAAAATGAGGGTAGGACATGTGTCTAGGTCATTTAACATTATTAAAAAATTATTTTTACCTTAAATTCCACTAATTACCTCTAATCGCTATTAAGAACATAAAACTTACTATTCACCAAAAAAATTATTTTAATCCCATTGAACCACTTTTTACTTCATAATGACAACCATGTATGTCGTATTTTTTGAAATTCAAAACACAGAGGTGGAAAAGTTTCATTTAAATGAAAAAATAGTTTCTTTAACTACCACTTAGTGGTTTCACTATTCATCAAAAATTGCTGTTTTTCAGAAAAATACCAAAAATTAACCCTAAGCTATATTTGATATTCTGAACTCAAAAATGATGTCTATTTTACAAAATTCAAAACATATAAGTTTCATTAATTAATTTAATAATTAATTCCCATTGTTAGAAAAAATAGCGTGTTTTTATGAAACAATATCTATTAACAGATTGACACCAGTTTAAGTCCAATTTCGAAGTGAAATTAATTACAATGACCACTATTGGATTAAATTGTAAAAATATATTCTAATTTTACTTTAAAAACAATTAAAAATATAATCTAATCATATAAATAAATTAGATTAAAAATAGGTTTTGAATTAAAATACAACATTTTTCACTATTCATTAAAAAATGAGCTTTACCGGAAAGATACATAAAATTTACACAAACTAAATTTTGATGTCTCTATTCTAAAGAATAATTTTATTTTGTCAAATATAACAAATAAAATTTTCAAAAAGTGGATTTAAAAGAGGTTCGCCATCAAAAGGCGGTTAATCAACCTTCTAAAGAACATTAGAATGTTTACGCTTAAAAATTGAATTCATTCACATTTTTAATACTCTACCATTTATTGTAAAAAGTAAAAATATTTAACAAAAATATATAATCATTTTTTAGTTAGTTCTGTTCATTCCCGCCATTGCAATGACTAGACATTAACTACCATTTAAAATAATATTATTTTATTATTAGAGTGCAACTTAAGATTTCCAAGAAACTCGTTGTTGCGTATTGGGTACGACATCGAGCATAGAATCCCCATTAAAGTAATATTAATATTTTATTCACAAATATGGATAAATATAAAAATGTCATATTCTTTATTTACCTGGGGTGTTACATGTTTCCCATAGTTGGAACCAATGAATAATTAATCATTTAATTAAATATGGAATAAGAACCAGAAGTGTTATAAAGAATAATTTCTAGGTATGGGGTTTTCCATCTTTTATTGAAGACTAAGTACATTGAGTTTATATCCATGATAGTTTTTTTATATGTGAAGGTTAGATGCCCTGTTTTTTAGGTCCTTGATTTCCCTATTGGCCAATATTGTTTCTTTCCTACTAAATTTATGATGTGATATGTATGTGACATATTATATAAGATGTGATATTGGGTTTGGAGTCTTTAATGTGATGTGATTATGGGATGGTTGAGTCATGGATGACTGATGTTATGTGGACAGGGAGGCCTAGATGATGTGGCCTCAGTTGATTCTTGTGATGGAGAAATGCATAGAGATATGCATGTGGGTATCGAGGGGGACACTAGAGAAGATAAAATGTGTTGAATTTGGGCATAGGAGTTGATGTGATTCTAAGAGTTGGGATTATTTCTTATTAACATATTTAATGGAAGGAAGTTGGGTTTTTTTTCTTTATCTACATTCCTTTCCCCACTTCTGGAGTCATCTAGATGTGTTTCATTGCATGTTTTCCCTTGGTGGTAGCATATGATGGTTTCCCTTGTCAACCAGGGTTAGGGAGTGATGGAAATGATGAATAAAAAATTATTAACCCATGGGGTTAGCATTAATGGAATTTAAAATATAAAAAGATATTAATCTTGATGAACTGTGGAATCAGTTTGGAATAGGCCTGAAGATCATTTTCATTACTCTGATGTTTAATGTAATGTAATGGGTAAATGTTTTGATGGTTAATTGAATGGATAATAAATTAATTTACAAAAGGAAATGACAAAAGTGAAATAATTAATTGATGTATCTCATTAAATTATTTATTTATTATATGATATCTGGTATTATCAGTGCTATCTTGGAATATGAGAATCATTAGGTTCAGTTGATTCTAGGAATAGGTTATTCTTATAGTGTGGTTGTGAACTAAATTATATCCTATATATTTTGTTATTTAATATGCTACCATAACCATATCTATTATGGAAAATAACATATAGTGGACTCTGGGAGAGTGTTTTACCCAATAACCCAATGGGATAATGGATGAAGGACTTCCCCCTATGGCCCCACTCTCTTATCTTGGTATTTAATTTTTCTAGTACGCATGGAGGATTGTTTTCCAAATTAGGTTTGTAGAGGTTTTTGATGGATTGTGGAAATTTCGCAAACATGTATTACCAAATATAGACTCTAAAGGATTATTTTAAGTATGATGTGTATAGGTTTTGATGTATTAAGGTACCTTACTCATTGTATGGGCTATGATGGATTGAGGTATAATACTCAATGTGTGATACACATCATACAGATTGTGGTGTCTCAAAAACACTACATGGTTACTATATATAGATATGTTAATGGGATAAAATGATGACATGATTCATGAGGTGCATGTTGTAATTCATATCCAAAGTTTCATTAGGTTGGATTATTTTATGGAGATATTGCTTAGGACATACGATGTTTGGGTCAAGTTGAAAACTACTAGGGAATTTGGAGTGGGGTAAAATTGATGATTCATTACTATATTTTATGCTCTATTTTCTATAATGCTTTTTGAAAGTTATCCATAATGAGGCTGGGGATTTAGTATGCCTCTTTCGGTGAAAATATATTTTTATTATTGTTCAATATGATTTAGAATTCTTTCTTTATCTTTTTCATGAGATTATTTGAGGAGGATCCTTCTGAGTACACTATTATGCTAACCATATGTATATATATACTATTTTTTAGGTTATCTGTATCTGGTTAGATATTGGGATGGATATTACTAGAATTTGGATTTTCATGAGTTTTTTTGGCTTTTTTGGTCATTTCCATATCTACCTTTTGGTACTTTTAGTTTTCGTTTTATTTGACCAAGTACTATATAAAATTTTATGTTTCACTTGGGATTTCATTATGTGTGTGTGTGTGTGTGAGAGAAGGTGTTGATTTCTGGGTCTATCTATTCTCAGACTTTACATGCTCTATTAGAGGTAAATTCCTCCCTTGTGCATGTTTAATATTCCCTTGGTACTAGTCACCTAACTGGGGCCCACTGGATTTGGGACTCATCTAGTCACCATATCCATTCTCTCATTGTTTACTCCAGAGGGGTACAGATTGGGGTGAGGGGGTAATCACAAAAAAAATACTAGCATGTTTAATATTTGGTTTGATTTTGAAAAACACTAAAATAGGATTCACATTTGAGTTTATCAACAAAACACATCTTCTCATAATGGATACAAAAGTTTTTATTTTCTACATACATAAATATATTTAGGTTTCATGAACTACTTGAGTTATTCTCATCATATCCTCTATAATTTTTTTCTTCCTTTCTGCCTCCCCATTCTAAATAAGAGTATATAGATCATTGACCTCATTCATAACTATGAATTTATCCATATATTCAATATACTATTTGTTATTATACTCAATACTATTATATAACCACAAAATTATATATTGAAGACATATTAGTTTATCTATATGACTTTTGAAACTCAAAAATATCTCAAAGGATTGATACTTTAGAGACATGAAAAATATTCATGTCGTTATTTTGAAGTAATAAATGGACATTTTAATATAAATTTCTCCAATTATTGTTATATTATTATAATTTACACTCAAGTGGACTTGATTGAGAGGTATTTTTGTTTGAATATAACCTTAATTTTCACTTTTACTTAACAAATTTCCTTATGGTCATCTTTTACAAACATTGGAAGTATCTTCTTTCCTGACTATTATATCTCTTATAACCTCTTCTATAATTATTTTCATGTGATTATGAAAATAGTTTCCAATCCATATATGAAGAAGATTATTTTCTATATTAAAACTAAAGAAACAATCTATACAATATTCTCTAACATGAAATAATTTAACTGGGGTTCTCTAATAATTTATTATAACTACCACATCATTAAATCTATTGAATAAAAAAATTATAAAGGAATTATTTTATAAATCACATTGTATTAATATACTCAATAGAACATGATTTAGTCCATCAAATAAAAATTTATTGTTAATGATAATATTATTTTCCCAAATATTGGTTCTTCCAACTATATTGATCTTGAATGATATTGATTGTAGATAGTGAAAGATCCTACAACATATTTTTTTATTTTTCTATGATTGTTAATATAACCATTCGTGATGGAAGAAAACATCTTATCTTTAACATTCCAAGGTTTTTAATAAATAAATTTTTGTTCAATATTATATATGACACACAACACTGAGCATAAATGACCGATAAAATATATTATTAAAATATAACAATTATAACCTAGATATTAAATTAGAAGGTATTAATAGGAATAAAAAATTATTATAAAAATTAAAGTAAATAAATATATATATATATATATGTACTAAAAAGTAAAATTTATCTATAAATTATTATTAAATAGTCACTAAATTTATTAGTAAAGTCATTTTATTCTTCAAAATACATTTTCTTCATAAATATCTTTTTTTCACTTTTTATTATTATAATTAATTTATACCACTTCCTATAATTTAATTTTACAAAAATAAAATCATTTTTTAAATTATAATATCAAAATTATCTTAGGGTGAAATATTTTGGGTTTTTAGGAAAATTTTGATTTTTCATTGAATGGTGAAAAATATTGTTTTTTAAAAAATTATTATTTCTTTTAAATAAATTAAGTAATTTAAATTAATTATTATGTCTTAAATTTTATATTAAATTAACACATGTATTATTTATATATTTTTTAAATTATTAATTAAAATTTAAACATCTTCAAACAGTATTTTGGTATAAGATTATTTTTAAGAATAAGAGCATGTTTTTATAAAAAGAAAATTAAATGCATCATTTTTCTCCAATTTATTTAATTAAAATATCTAATAATAAAGAAATTATTAAGTAAATTTATATTTTTTATATCTATATATACATAATAAAATCCATATAATTCTGATCATTGGTCATATAGTTAGTGTGATAATATCTTATTCTATAAAAATGTATTTCATGAAAAAAATGTTTTTCCACATGATTTTCTAGTTTATTTTTATATTAAATTATAAAAAATTGTTGAATTAGATTTCATAAAATGGATTCCATGTTTGGAATCATAAAAAATAATATTATATATTAATTTTGACTTAACTGTTTTATAATCATTAGTAAAGAAAATAATATTTATTTATCAGGTTTAAAGATAAAATTTGAATTTGTATGTTACATGCACTTGTAAAAGAGTTAATTTTACCCAAAATAGTATTTTTTTAGATAAATTGGATATGATGTAAATAATCCATGATTATTATTCATATAAAAATGATCATTTATTTTAGTCTAAAATAATAAATTATCTAGTAAAAAAACTAATTAATGTGGTGAAAACTAAAATATTATAGGTAAGTAAACCTTAATGATAAGGAATAACAAGTTTAGAAAATAATTTTTTGTGGGGGATTTTTTTATCAATATTAAATTCTCATCACATAGTTTTTATCCATTCTATAATCATTTGGGGTGATATTCACTACCCATTGTTGACTTGTTTTGGGAATTTACAGATATGTCACTCCTCAATTATAAAATGGATCTACCTCACCACATTTTATCTAACATGTAAAACTATTTTTATCAACCAAACCAAAAAAAATATCTCCCAAAAATCATTATCCACGTTTTGGCGGTTCTGATATTCCAAAAATACCAACCATAAGGTCCATAAAAAGATATCCAATGGAGATTCTTCTAATCAAAGTCAATTGTGTTAACTAAGCTCCCTCTTTTTAATTATTATTTTATCACTATGAACTATGTCATAAAAATTAAAATATAATAACATATATATATATATATCATAAAATAAGATATTATTATTTTTATGTGATAATATTTATCAATATATTCATATATCAAAAGGGAAACAAATCCATTACTCATCTGTAGAGAATATTACTGCTTCGCAAACCAATGTAATTTTTTTTCATCACCGAATCAAATGGATAGACATAATTATGGAATAAATAATATATAAGATAAATATTACATGATATTAAATCATTAAAATTAATATATCATCCAATTCATAACCCTTTCGCCCAATTAGGGAATTTTATCGTTGCTCGTACGAACATACATCTTGTCATCTCCATGTGGTTTTTTGATTCATTTTCCATTTCCATAATTTATAATTATTTTAGAAATTTACAAAACAAATAAATATTATATTTAAAACATTAATATAATTATTTTTACTATTTATCTATATCGGATTCACTATAACTGGAAATTCCATGACAAAACGTGCATGATAAAACGAAGTAGTTATCACCTAACGAATTGAAAATAATTAAATACTGTTAAAAAATGGGTGATAAGTTGTTGTAATAAGATCATATATGATATTATAAATATTAATATATTTATTTAATAAATTAATAACATTCTTAAAAAATAAGTAGGAGTTTAAATAACTTTCAACTAAAGGGATGCCAATGGTAAGGGATTTTTTCTCAATTTCCATTATTTGAGGCATATTGTAATATTATGCTAGAAATATATTTTATATAGTATAAATATTAGATCTTTTACATATAATATAATTAATAATTAATTAATAATGGTATTTTAAGTTTAAATTTGAATTATTTCAATCAAGTTTATTTCAATTGAATGTTACCTAGGGATAATGAACATCATAGTTCAATTTCTTTTCATTAGGTTTTATTACTTATTTATTGTCTTTGATATTATAATATTATATGTGTAATGAAATTTTATTTTCTTTTGTTTTATTTCCACTTTTTTTATGTGTATTTAAATTTTAAACAAATAATCACTTCGTTTATTAATTCCCACACAATCATTATGATCTTTATAAGGGTTTATTACATAATCATATTTTAATTGAGAATGTTTTTCATGAATTTACTTTGATGGAATTAAGTGGATAATTTTCTAAAAAAATCCTCTAATTTTATTCACCTATGTTTATTCATGGAATTCTCAAGTAAAATTACAATTTTATTTTCTTTTCTATATAAAATTATTGAAAAAATGTTTTTTGAAATTCCTACTTTATTAATCTCTTTGATCAGAAATATTTTTTCTTCAAAATATATTGCTTCTAAAAATGATTTAATGATTATATTTTTAAATATTATAAAATTATTTATTAAAAAACATTTTCCATGATTTATTATTTACTAATAGGATTAATATGAATCTTATTTTCATTTTCTAAAAAATCTAAATTTTGACTTTTTAATAAAAATGTTAATAGAATATTTACTTTAATTTACTCATCATGAAGAAAATCACTTTTCATCATAACCCCTCATTTAATTTAATTTTACATTAAATTTTTACAAATTTAATTTCAAAAAATATTTTTCCTAATATTCTTCAAATTTTTAGTTTTGTAAATGTGATTTTTCATTGTGATAATAGTATTTTCCTTAATAACGTTTAATTGTATTTTTAAATCATTTCTATTAATCAATAAAAACCCCCTTTATTTTAAATATAATCCAATGGGGATATGTCGTAATGATATCATTAATATTTTTTCTCTAAATGTGTTATGATCAGTTTGACCAATAAATGTTTTGAAATTAACTTTATGGATTAATTTTTTAGTTATTATCTTTCACTTAAATAACTCACTTTCTTGTGATCATTGAACATTTAATTCCCCTTAAATATATATATTATTCATATCATTGATATGATTATTTCAAAATTCATATATCTTATCTACATATGGTGTTTAAATTTTAATTTTATTTGATTTACTGGGTGATTATTAATAATCTGTATTCGTTAATCAGTACAAATATTTATTTATAAGGCATATTATTATTGAATTGAATCAATAATTTGGTATATAATCAATTATTTTAACATATAGGTACATGTGGGGCCCAATATTATATATCCCATCAATTCATCAATATGTCCCATGAAACAATTAGTAAAATGGAATTTAATTGGTCTTTACCTATAGTTTTAAATTTCCTTCTTCTAAAGGTCTTGACCATGTACACATCCTGATGTCAAATATCTTGTTGTTCAATATTAATCATTTAATTCATCGTGAATTTAGTTATTATTACCCATGATATTAGTTTCATTTCTATTATCCATGAACAAATTTTGGGGTCATTTTATTAATTAATTTAATGTGTTTCCATTTATTTACCTTTTCCATAATTAGTATTCATTATATATTTATAAGAGTGAAGTTATTGATAAAATGGTATGTATTTTCAATGATTTACCCTGCCATATTTATCATGTATTATCTATTCATTATTAACAATTTATATATTAAGTGGAATGTGTTTTAATTTATTTAAATTTCCATATTGATTATTCCTTATTGATTAATGATAGCTTACAATGTATATAACCATTATTGTGGATCTGATCTCACTGTTACATTGTTTCCATTCCCAAGAATATGAATAATTAATCTTTGAGTCAGTTCTATGATGTATAATATTTATTCTCACTATCTTTTATTAGATTTTTTTTTGAATTTTAATATGAGATTTAAGTATGTATCTATTTTTTCAATACTGTTAGGCTATTTGGTTTATTTGGAATTGATTCATTATATCTTATGAAAATGTAATAATGTAACTACAGAATCTGTGCTACTAGGTTTTGGAACATTATAGATTTTAATAGAGGAATTTAAATATAATCTCGGGGAACATGATTTAGGAAAACATATAATAGGGAATATAATCCTATGATATCATTTTAAGGATAAGTATATAAGAACTCCACAGTGATTTGGTAACGAATAGATTTTGGGGTTTTCTTAGAAATGGATCATTTTATAGATACAATAAGTGAATGTGGATATAGAATAAATATACCTAGGGGAAACCACCCAAAAATTGTAGATTTGGATTTCAATCTACCATCACCAGATGCATGAAAATATGCCTTAATACACACCTATTTTGAAACTCCTTTGGGAAATTATTTGGATAATTCACATTATCATTAAAAACCATAGTGAAGGATTTGAATAGATGATGGAAATTAATGGTCGATGTTAAACCTAAGGTGTATTATACTAAAAATAATGTGTCATGATTTATACATCCTATAAATGATTACATGGTTATCCACTATTATTATTGTTTCTCACACTATGATTTTTTGTTTTATTAAATGGATGGAATGTTACCAACCAACCCAGGTCAACCATGAACCGGTCACCCGAGCCAATCTGTGGCAAGGCCCAAGAGGCATTCCCGATCCACATGGGATGGCGACATGTTCCAGGGAAACGACAGAGATGGTGGGAATGATTTCTCCCAATAAAATTAAATAAAATCATAGGAAATAATAAAGAGAAGCACAAAATAAATAAACCAAAAAACAACTAAATAAGACCTGAAGAAGATAAAACTAACCAAACTCGATGTCTTTTCTAACTCTGTGTGACCCCATGGGTCACTCTCTAACTCAACGATCAATAATTTCCCAAGGTGAGAACACCCAATACGAAACATGTAAGAGAACTATAAATAGAAAAGAAATATTTCCATGAGTATTAAAACTCAGTAGGCTATCCCGATATCTATTCTTAATGAACTTCCTTTAAAATAAAAGAAACATAATTTCATGTATGTACTACAATTGATAAAAGTAATTTGTCATAAATATTTTACTTAAAACATAGTACGACCTACTTCCCTTAACCATTTTTACATCGAGGTTATTTTCATTAGTGTCAATGAAAATTTAAAAGGGAAAGTGGTGTCCACATTTTTATATTTATACAAAGAGGATAACACACTTTCATTTGAAATCTATTTCTAGAAAGCCAATGAAAACTAGATCACCACTTTTTTAGAAAAACAATACACAAAAATTGACAATAGCAATCACACAGCAAGGGAAATGTAGGTATACATACAAGCATCATAATCACTATTGCAATCAAAAAAATCAAAAATACATGAGTGAACCAAAGAGATCAAGAGTAATCCAAGATACTCTAATACATGAGACCTCATCCTCATTGAAATGTCACACATTATGAAATAAAAACACTCAAACACTTGCCCATCCTTTCTCAGGCAGGCCAGGGGAATATCCCACAGCAATAAACACGATACATCCACCTACAATGGGTCATTGGTAAGTACCATAACCTAACAGTGATGAAATCATTCTCAGAATATTCTCTCAATATTCCATATTCCAATATCTCAATTATTTAGAAATGGTTGATCTAACCAATTCATGATGATCACCCAATTATAGTATATATAATTGTAATAAGGCACAACATTTATCACTCCGAGTCTCCCCTATGACCATTCTCATGCCTTAAAATATAATAACTAAAATGAGATCCATCTGAATAACCCTAAAAATGGATCCCGAGAGTCCCCAAAAAGGACCTCCCACCCATTGCATGAAATCAATCCATGAGAAACATCAAATGAGGCTTTTCATAATATATATTTTTCAAAAATTTCACGAAATGGACAAACGGTCCCTTAAACATTCATAAACAAATCCTTACCTCAAAATGAAAACACTTTTTCAAAATTGGTGTCAAGCGCACTGTTTCCACTCAAAACAT
The DNA here is from genome assembly GCA_963277665.1 of Viscum album. Classification (NCBI taxonomy): domain Eukaryota; kingdom Viridiplantae; phylum Streptophyta; class Magnoliopsida; order Santalales; family Viscaceae; genus Viscum; species Viscum album. The sequence goes on along the minus strand of OY728121.1, from coordinate 1,572,976,663 downwards.
TTTTAAACATTTTTCCAAACATTCCTTTTGCACGTTAAAACAAAATCATTTTATACAAACATAAAAACTGGGCCACAATTCATCATTTCACGTCAACATATTTAAAATATAAAACAAATCCATTAAATTTAAAATCACTTAAAACCGTTTTTTCACAAAACCCATGTTTTCCAACACACACATTCACTTTTTATAAAGGGGTGAAATCAATCTAAAACTCATTGAAAACTGAAAAATATTTCTTTATATATCTCAAACCATTTTGGAAACCATATAAGGAATCTCAAAAACAATATTTTTCATGATTTTGACACATTAATAAATCCAAATCCACCGTTTTTAAATCACACTAAACCCATAAAATCAAACTGGTGTATATATATATATATATAAGAAAGGACCATGAATTAAATAATTATCAAAACAATTTCTATTTAATAAAAAACATACTATAAACATCAACTGTATTCCTTAACTTTATTCCAGTTGTTGAACCATGTTTAAAATATCACGATTCATGTGTGATTTTTCAATGAACAATTTATTAGAAAAGAAATGTGTACAATTTTAACAAGGCAAAGCAATTCAATGCAAAAAATGGTATATAATAAAATGGTACACACCATTTAATTATTAAAGTGATCAAACAATAAAATTCAAAATGTATAGGAGGTGAAAATATCCTGAAACAATGACTCTAAAACTAAAAAGGTGTGTGCACGGCAAAACATACCTCAGAACCATGGTGCGATGAAACAATGTACATCTTAAACCACTTGGTAAGGTCCAACACCCTACATATTAAATATCAAAGACTCAAAACACACTAAGATCCTTAATTATAGTATGTGAAACCAAAATGCGGGGAGAAAACTCATAGGTGAAGGGTCGCAACGGCTATCCACGGCAAGAGGGATGGTTGCAGTGATGGCTGGACTCACCAGAAGAGTGGGGAGGCATGCTGGCCAGACAATTCACAATCAAGGAAGGTGATCTGGTCAGACCAATCACTAGAAAGGGTAAGGGCGGTTGCACTGCCAAGCAGGATGGGAGATGGGGGTCAGGCCTCTGCGGGTAGGAGGTCGGGGGGGTCAGTCGGTCAGAGCGGGGTTGAGTCATCTAGAAGCAGGGGGCCTGATGGGTGTTGGGGCATACTGTAAGGGAGGCTGAGGGATATTGCTGGATGGGAAAGGGGAGTAGTAGCATGCTGCACTGGGCGAAACAGGAGTGGCCCAAGGGGGCTACAGGTCCAGCTGCATGCTGAGAAGGAGGGTTGAGGGGGTCGCTCAGTGTTGGGCATTCTAATAGGGAGAGGGCGTCCAAGGGTCAGTGTTGGGCGGTGCTACAGGGTGAGGCCGAGGGAGAGGCGCTGGATACATGGGAGGATCAAGCCAGGTCATGCTGTAAGGGAAAGGGAGGCTGTATCCGGGAAGCAACAGGATGGCCAGGTTGTAGGTTCATTGTCGGTAGGGAACACAACGGGGAGGCGGCTAGGTTATGTGTTGCGCCACACACACACACAACAAGGGGGGCTCTAATTGGATAGAGCATAAATTAGGGTTTTAATTTTTTTTCCTTTTCAATTATTAAAACCAAAACATTTAAATAATAATAATAATGATCATAATAATCATACTAAAAATAATCAAAATCATAATAATAAAATAAAAATAATCCAGGTTTTCATATCAATTTAATAATATTAAAATTATTAACAATAAAAATGTTAAATGATGCAATTAATTTTTGTTTTAATTAAAAAAATTATTTATTTTCATTCCAAGAATATATGGGATGGGCAGTTACACGAGTGGTGCCTCGTGGGGTTTCCAAAATACACTCCTCTCATGCACTCAATGGAATCGACTCAAAAAAACACTTGTTTTATCCTAATATATAAATAATCTGTTTGGGACTCAACCCAAACCCCAAAAAAATTATATAATTCCAACGAAATAATAAAATATAATAAACGGTTTTCTCAAAGTGTGTCATGGAACCTGAATGAATCAAGTCAACATTGAATATGATAAACAATGTGGTTATTATACGAAATTAATTGGGATAATATTTGGAGTGAAATATATCATGATAATTACTAATCTGTTATCCCAAAATATTATTAACAGCCTACACCTTAACCAACTCTTGAAGTCACCAAAAAAGATAATGATGGTGCCCTCTAATATCATGAGTGATGGAGTCCATATAGAAATAATTCTTGGTTTCATTTATGTTATAAATGTTTTAAGATAAACCCATAAGAATGTATCAAAATAAAAATAATGTGTTTTATGTTTTTAAAATAAGGGAATTGAGAAACAAATTTTAGTGTAAAATTGATTAGTTTAGTGATGAAATATAAATTTCATCCTAGAAGTCTATTTTTATTTCATTGTATTATATATTGGGAACCTAGGAATTATCTGAGTCAATTCCCTCATTTAAATTTTATATCTTATACAAAGGAAGAATAAATTTTGATGTAAAAGGGTTAAATTATTTCTATATTGGGATTCATGAATTATATTTTAGAAGCATTTTTACCAATTTTATTGTGGTTATAAGAATCTTGAAATATCAAATATTGTGTTAATGTCTTCATGTAATATTTACTTATGTTCAATGAATACCATCATGGGTTTCTGAGTTTAATTTTAATCACAAATTAAATTTAACAATCACCCCTTATAAGGTTTTATGTGATGGATAGTTTTTCAATATGAAGCATATTTTAGTAGAAATTTATGCAAATATTATCCATTGTTTTTTATATGTCTTAATGAAAATCTTATTTAAGGATGAATGCCCTTAAATTTTGTGGAAAAAATATTAATGGTATAGTTAAAATTTAAGATTTATCTTATCACTAAATTTTTTGGTGATTATGAGTAATTTGGGACCATTATAGAGATTAAAATAATATAGTTTTGAAAAAAGGAAAAACAACCTGCCAAGTTAAAACCCATCACATCCAGCAAGGATGCGGGGCATGAATATAGAACTAAAGGATGAGAGGGGTGAAACGACTACCGCTGGCCTATTTGATATATTGGTTAGTATGAAATTTTTTAAATTATATGACATTACTTATTGATAATTCTTTAAAGGATTAAGTAGAATTTTGGGTGTTAATGTTGAGGTTTTATAGATTAATGAATTATATTGGATAACATTTTATAACCATTTTAGTTGTGATAAATATTTTGAGATAAAATAATAGTCATGTCACTATTTTATGGATCTTATGATCTATTAAGAATTAATTTTAGTACGTTAGGAATTAAAAAATTCATAATGTATATAGTAAGAGGTGTAGTAGAAATTGATCGAAGCACAACCTAAGGGTAAAATTATAGTTACAAAATATATCAATATCAAGTAAATATATTCGATTGATTTCATTGATAGAAAAATAATTCCAAAAATTTAGAAATATTATCTTGAAATAAAAAAATTATCATATTGCCTTCAAATATTAAGATTCAATTGTCATTTAAATCATCACTTATTTATGGTTTTTCCTTCTGTGAATTTCTATTGATCACTTAATTTGTATTAATAAATGTTCTCTATCACTCACAATAATTATTTAATCTTTTCTTTTATGCCCATATTTTAACATACCACCAATTTTATACTATTTTTAAACCTCTTTATGTGTTATTTCATATGACTATCATATTTCCCTATCCCTATTTTAAAATTATGTTTACTAACCCTTTTTACGATCTGGGCTTTTAAAAAATGAATTCTAAAATATAAAACCCATGGTTTATTAGTGAAATTTAAAATTTTTAGGACAAATTTTATTGAATTTGGATAGAAATTAAAAGTCTAATATTTTTAAAACAAAACTATTTTTAATAACATATACGACATATTAGACTGAGCTTAAGAGATCCACAAAATATATTATTTAAATATGACCATTACATCATGGCCATTGATTTGGTAGGTTTGAATAGGATTAAACTAGTTGTGATATATGTATATATATATATTGTAATAAATACAAATTTAATGATAAATTCTTAGTAAATAATTAATTAATTTTTTAGTAAATTCATTTTATACTTCAAAATAAATTTTCTTCTAAAATGGTTTATGTAACACCCTGATATTTTATGAGAAGTATATTTTTTATGTCTTGTTTTATAAGAAACATCATAGGAATCTTTCACTGCAAAAAAACACTATCTTGGCTTGCGTTACACGAAATCACGACCTTCTTCGATAGCGTGCGTAGTACGTAATACCGAGTTTCACTAAAGAAAAATATATTATTATAATATTATAAAATAGATGTTATGAATAGTATTAACTGAATTTTCAATTTTATAACATTATTATTCATCTCAATATATTTTCTAGAACATGGTATGAGAACAAAATATATTTTTCGGGTAAAATAAGTATTTTTCCAAAAATGCATTTTTTCCACCTTTTGATGGCGCACCAACTTTAAATATTGTTTATGACAAGTTAATAAGTTCAATTTGAAAAAATAAAATTCATCTTTGTAATCAGGATATAAAAATTATCATTGGATTATTTTTTCATATTATTCTGATAACTTTCATATTTTATTGAATAGTGAATACACGCTTTATTTTAATTAAAATCTACTGTTTTTATCGCAATAATATATACAGTATAATTATAAAATTGAATGGTTTTAAACTATAAATATAATATTTTTTACCATTTAATATAATTTATGTCATTAGAATTAATTTTACATTGAATTCATAGGTAAAAACATTTCAATCTTTGGCAATGTTTTAACTTTTAAAACCCTTTTGCTTAACGACGAGATTAATTTTAAATTAATGACTACAACTTATATGTTTTGAATTTCAAAAAATGGATTTCATATTTGGATTCAGTGGGTCCAAATTTTGTTAATATGTTACATTAATTTTTTGATATTATGAATAGTAACTACGATAATTTTTATTTACTGCAGTTAACGGTAAATCTGGTAATTAAGCGTAAATATACTATTATAAAATAACCCTAACACATTTCAAAATCCTATTGGATGAATATGAGTCGACCCATATCACATAACAGCCAGACTAGATTCATTTCACGGACTCTTGACCAAGATATAATATAATTATTATTAAAACAAAAGAAAGTGACAACATGTCACTCTCTTAAATCTTATAAGTGTAATAATTTTAATTTAATGATAAACATCATAAAACATCAGATATAAATATTCCCTAGAAATATTATAAAATTATCTACATCATATGAATTTATTTAAAATTTTTACGGATTAAATAATTATCATTAATTATGACAGAATAGTGATGTTAAAATTATTTTATTGATTGAATTATCAAATAAATGATTTAAATGGTATTAAAATAATTATTATATGAACTATTTAATGTGCTCCACTAATTCTATAGATATATATGACATGTTATGAATCTATTAAAACTTTTAGTTTGAACATATCTTCTGTGTATATTTTATTTAAATTCAAATAAATGAAGAGTGTCAATATTGACACTATTGTTATTTTATAAAAGTTACATATTATAAAAAATTTTAAAAATCAAAAAAAATATTTAAAAATTATAAATTAAAATATATATGGTCGAAAACGTAATATATTATACAATTATGGATAATTCAAAACATATAAGTAATTATTTATAATGATTTAAAATTTATAATATTATTACCACAAATAAAATTAAATAGATTATATAAGGATAAATCATGTTGATAATGTTTAAAATAAATTCCCAAATTGAATAAATTTTATTATTTGATGAGATTACAACCCTATAAAATCTAAGATAAAGATTTTAGTCATTTTTGGAGGTTTGTAAGTGGGGTTAGAATTATTTATAAATTAATATTTCTTATAATCCCAAAGGTGCCCCTCTCCTCCCGTATAAAAGGGCACCTCCTCCCTCCCCACTTCAGATCACTTTTAGCCTTCATGCTTGGCCAAAACCTTCCAATTTCTCTTATCCACATCCCTTGAAACATCCTATATGTCCTGTTATTCTTCAATGACCAATCATAGTGCCCTAAGAGGAGGTTTCAAAGAGGCGTGTCGAATAATAGGTAATATTTGTTACTGATTGTTTCAAATTTATTTATACTTATACTTCTTCTTCCTTAGTTGTTTCATTATCAAGTAATAACATAAGTATTACTCATATACTGATATGGTATTATATATAATAAACAACACTATTTCACCTTCTATCCATCCTACGGAAAATGAAATCATCATGCGTGCGTACGTATGGAATACCGTCTCCAAGCCGTGGTGTAATCTGTTTTCCACCACCACCTTACTTGGATTGGTATAATGGCATAAATAACAACTATATATGATTATTTTAAAATGATATTGATTCTGAAATAGTATACATACACTTCAATACAATTCCAGGATCATGTGAATGATATCATCGCTCATGCGTACGTACGGCCTAACATCTCCACGATGTGATGCGACTCGTTCTACATGATCTTCATTGAATAATGCTTTGATAAATGAATTTAATGAGTAAATATGATATATATTATACTAATACCATTATGGTAATATGTTATCTATATAAAAAAAAGAATAAGAATTTATTTGAAAAAACACACATAATAACATAAAGTAATAAACACCCGAATAACAAGTAGAAATGAAATATTACTAATAAGAAGCTAAGAATATGACCATATATGATTTCATAAAAATGAGTATGATTCTGGAATAAGTCAATGACATTATTTTATTCATTATACAGGTGTTTCAGACACGTACAAAGCATATAGGACCTAAGGTAAGGGAGAATCTCACAATCTCAATTTTTATCTGAGATTGTTTATTCTTCGGTAATTACTAGGGAATATTTATCATCCACATACATGTTTCCTCAATATTTAATATCATTTTTATCCTCCTACAATTTTTTAAATCCAATTTTACCCATTTTTTAGATTTTAGTAAAAGATATGAAAGGAATCTTTTGTCGTTTTTAGTATGAGGTACTTTTTGACTTTTCCGGCCAAAGTACGAGAAAAATGTTTTTTTAAATTTATATGGAATGAATGGATTTTTATGATTTCATAGATCATTATTTCCATGAATATTCTTTTACAAGATTTCATGTTTATTTTAAATCAACTTATTTTAGATTAAAATTGTATGACATGTTATGAAAGGAAAAAAGGTTTTTGAAGTAGATAGAATATTTTCCTCAAGAATGGAGTTCAAGTGTTTTATCAAAATTATTTTCCATATAAGATAATATAGGGTTCTATTTCTATCCTTATTTTTACATTGATTTGATTATGTTATGATGGAATTAATTTTATGATGTCCTTTTATCTTATATAGATTATGTTATGATGGAATGATGTTTAAGAATCCCATTTTTATTATATGGTTTATACTATGATGTATGATTTATGATTTTGTGGAACACATAAGAATGGTATCATTATGAGATGGGTGGGACCTATGTCTCCCTCTAATTCATTGGGTAAATATTTATATCTCATGAGATATACATGCCTGGAACAGCAAGTTAATTTGGTTCAGTGATACAGGACTGGAACGAGGAGTGAACTCGGTTCAGTAATGGACTTTGTCTGCTATGCTAGTCTTAGAAATGACCCTTGACTAATGTGAAATGATTTTATATGATTATGTGGGTATGCCTCAAATTTTCCAATTTTATGTTATGATTATTCAGATTACATTTCACCACTATGATTTATCCCATGTTATGATATTATGAACTCTTTTGCAGGTTAAGATATTCAAAATGTTATGTTCTTATGAATATGATATGATTGATATTTATTTTGTTTACCCATACTGAGCATTTAATCAAACCCTTTTGTATGTTTTCTTTTCCCCAGTTCAGGAAGAAGGATATTAAGAAGGATATGCCAAAAAGGGACTCTAGATATGATGAGATAAACGGGAGACAATATAGTTGATTTTATGAACCAGTTGTTTATGTTTCCCAGTTTCTAATGACACTATACCTATACGGTCCTTTCATGGTTTTTTTATATGTTTTAATAATTATGCATCAATTATGAAGTAATAACAATGTATGTATATTATGGGTAGTTATAGTTGGTATCAGAGGAAAAGGAGGTTGGAATGTATCTGATCCTTGGGAACTCTAACATTTGAGTGTGGGACGAAGCATGGCTCTCCGCCCAAGGGCTTCTTGAGGAAATGGATGCCACTGGGGATGTTGGTGTGTCCCGCCCAGGGGGTGTAGCCGCCCATGGAGTGCCCTGATAGGTATCAATTATAGTCCACTGGAAGTAATTCCAGACCACTATAGTTTGTATCAGAGGAAAGGTATAGTCAACCTATGGAAACTAGGATGTGGAAGCCTTAGTAAGAACCCTAAGGATATGTAAAAGCATAGAACACAATATTAGTGTTTTAGAAATGGACATGAATAACCTAAGATAAGACCTTAAGTGTAAAATTTTATTCTTTATTATGTGGTTTCCCTATTATGATTAGTATTTCTCACACTATGCTTATTGGTTTTAGTCAATGGCTGGAACCCGAAGGAACCGTCTTAATTCTGAATGCGACGGGCAATGCAATGTTTGTCCCCCTGAGCAGCCAAATATTATGGGAGCTGGAATGCAAAATCTTGTAGCCATGCTCACACAACTTTCTCAAGATATGAACGATGTAGGTCTTCCATACGAGAAAATGAATGAGCAACATTCCGTTGAATCCTTCATGAGGTATCGTCCACCTTCATTCAGCGGGTCTTCTGATCCATTAGTGTCTAAACAGTGGATTAGTACCACTAAAAAGATATTTTCAGTACTACAATGTTTTGAATATGACAAAGTCATCTTAGTAGTGTATCGTTTGGAAGGTGATGCTGATCAATGGTGGAATCATATCAAGAATACTAGGAAAAGATATGAAATTGAGTCCATGGAATGGGATGAGATAAAGAACATATTTTTCAATTAGTACTTCCCTTATATTCTTCGAAAAAAGATGGAGAAGGAGTTTCTTGAACTGGAGAAAAAGGATTATGAATCTATTGGTACCTACGATGAAAATTTTACAAGACTTGCAAGGTAAAATTTTGAAATTGTTATCCAACCTAAGAGAAAGATCGATCAATTATTTAGTGGCTTAAAACCAAGTCTTCGAAGGGTGTTAGCCATAAGGGACTTCAATATCTCTGAGGAAATTGTTCGATGTGATCTCAAGTTTGATATGGGGATTGGAGTAACCCATCAATCCTATGGGTTTGATAAGAAGAGGAAAATGGAATTCAAAGGAAAATCTAAAGAACACACTGAAAAGAACATGATTTTTCCTTTATGCTCTAATTGTGGAAAGAAACATTGAGGAAATTGTCTTAAAGGGACAAGCAAATGTTTTATGTGTGGAAAAGAAGGTCATCAGGCAGTTGAATATCCAAATAATGGGAAGAAGATTTCTAATGATGCGAACAAAGAAAGGGATACACAGAATGCACCTCCTACACTTCAATGATTCAAGTGAAAGGAGATGGTTTATAATGATAATCAATGCCCAAATCCAAGGGTTGTTGATGATGATCGACGTCAATAAACTCTTAAGGCCAAAAGACAAATGAAATTCACATTCAATTTGTATCGGTGATGTGGAGTATGATAACGAAGTGGTGAAAGGTACACTTACTAACCACTCTAAAGTATCAAATAGTTTATTAGATTCTGTATCCACCCACTCTTTTATTTGAGAATAATTTTCTAAGGGTATCTCCATATTACCTCAATAATTAGATGTTGAGTTAGCTGTGACAACTCCTAATGTCATAACGTTCGTATTAAATGTTTATAATTCTTCTCCAATTGACGTTTGTGGGAAATTTATTCCTACAAATCTTGTGATCCATCATATAGTGTAATTTTATGTGATTCTTGGCATGGATTAGATTTCAATATATGGAGCTCATATCAATTTCCAAAGAAGGGATGTCACATTTCATATTCCAGATCAATCTATGATGATCTATCGATGCATGGATGAATATAACCTTCCAGTGGAAATTTCATCAACATTATGGGTCTTGATTCCACTAAATGAATGTTATTTATATCAAATGGTTGTTAAGAAACTCACGATTAAGAATACACCCATTGTATGGGAGTTTTATGATGTCCTTCCGGAGGAATTTCCAGGTCTTCCACCAAATCATGAAGTTGAGTTTTCAATAGAACTCATATTGGGTGATATGCCTATTTCAAAGACACCTTATATAATAGCCCCAATTGAGTTACAGGAATTGAAGAAGAAACTCCAAGAGAATATTTATAAAGGATTCATTCCCCCCAGTGTGTCACCTTGGGGAGCACCTGTTCTGTTTGTTATGAAGAAAGATGGATAAATGAGACTCTGTATTGATTATCAAGAAAATAAAAAGTTAACTATCAAGAAAAAATATCATCTCCCACACATTGATGAATTATTTGACCAAATACACGGAGCTCAATAATTTTCCAAGATTGATCTTCGTTCAGGGTATCATCAATTAAGGGTGAAAAAAAGGATATACCAAAGACTGATTTCTGTACAATGTATGGACACTATGAATTTATAGTGATTCCATATGGTCTTACTAATGCCCCTGATAAATTCATAGATCTAATGAATAGAGTCTTTAGAGACTATCTTGATTAGTTTGTGGTAGTCTTTATAGATTATATTCTTGTTTATTCAAAGAACAAGGAAGAACATCAAGATCACTTGATAATTGTATTAATTACCCTAATAAAGGAGAAGCTTGATGCCAAATTTACCATGTCCGAATTTTGGCTTCATAAAGTTTCATTTTGGGTCACATAATCTCAAAAGAGGGGATATCTATAGATCTAGAAAAAACAGAGGTTATCGAAAGTTGGTCGAGACCAAAAACAGTAACTGAGATCCAATGTTTTCTGGGCTTGGCAAGATATTATCGACGTTTTGTGAAAAAAATTTCAAGGTTATATAATCCACTCACAAGGTTGACTTGAAAAGGAGTTATGTTCGTTTGGATGGAGGAGTCTGATGAAAATTTCACGGAGTTAAAACGAATATTATCCAGTGCACCTGTGCTCACACTTCCCTATAGTGGAGAAAGGTTTGTGATCTACAGTGATGCATCCAAGAAGGGATTAGGGTGTGTTCTCATGAAAAATGATATGGTGATAGCCTATCCCTTACAAAAATTGAAAATCCATGAGCAAAATTACCCAACTAATTATTTGGAGTTAGCTGTGGTAATCATTGCATTAATAATTTGGAGGCATTATCTTTATGGTGAAAGGTGTCATATTTTTACTGATCATAAAAGTTTAAAGTATATTTTCACACAAAAGGAGCTGAATATGAGGCAATGAAGATGGTTGGAGATGATTAAGGATTATGAATGCTCAATTAATTATCACCATGGGAAATCAAACAATGTTGTGGATGCATTAAGTCGACAAGACCATACTATCTTATCCATGACGAGGATCACAAAAGATTCAAAATTTATAGATTTACAAAGGATGGATCTTGGAATTTTAATTGAAAGGGAAAAATCTTATATTTCTCAAATGAATGTTCAACCATCTATACATGTGAATATTAAAGAGGAACAAAAAGAAGATGTTGAGTTACAAAAGAAGGTGAGAAATGTTCCTGAATTCAACCTTGATTGTGATGGGATAATAAGGTTTAGGAATCGAGTTTGTGTTCCTCCAATCCCAGAATTAAAGAAGGAGCTACTGGATTAGGCTCATAGTTCGTCATTCTCTATTCATCCTGGAAGCACAAAGATGTATAGGGACCTGAAAGAGTACTTCTGGTGGTATTTCATGAATGAGATGTTGCTGAATATGTCCCTCAAAGCTTGGTTTGTCAGCAAGGTAAAGCTAAGAGACAGAAGTCTAAAGGGATGTTACAACAGTTACCCATACCCGAATATAAATGGGAAAACATCACTATGGAAATTGTCACTGGACTTCCAAAAACATCATAGGAAATAATTCTATCTAGGTCATAGTTGATCACCTTACGAAGTCATCACACTTCATTGCTATTAGAGAAGACTTCTCTCTGGATCATCTTGCCAGGATATCTGTGAAGGAAGTGGTAAGATTGCATAGAGTACCACTTTCCATTCTATCTGATCAGGATTCAAGGTTTACCTCGAAGATTAGGCGAATTCTTTATCATACTCTTGATATAGAGTTGAGTTTCCGCACTGCTTATCATCCTCAGACAGACGGTCAATCTGAGAGAATAATTAAAACTCTAGAAGATATGTTAAGAGCTTTCTCTATGGATTTAAAAGGTTGTTGGGATCAACAGCTACATTTGGTGGAATTTTATTATAATATATTCTTTCACTCCAGTATTAAGATGGATCCTTATGAAGCTCTATACAGAAAGAAATTCCGAACTACAACTTGTTGGGATGAAGTTGGGGGAAGAAATCTATTAGGACCTGATCTTGTTGATGAGATGGCAGAAAAGGTCTGATCTATTCAACAACACATAAGAGCATCTCAGAGTCGATAAAAAATTTATGTCGATAAACGAAGAAAAGACCTAGAGTTTGTAGTTGGTGATAAAGTGTTCTTACGAATATCTACTTTGAATAAAGTAATGAGATTTGGAAAGAAGGAAAATCTGAGCCCTAGGTATATCAGTCCTTTTGAAATACCGGATCATGTTGGGAAGGTAACTTACCAATTGGAACTTCCACCGAATCTCTCTCAAGTTCACGATGTGTTCCATGTATCTCTCCTGAGAATGTACATACCTGATCCATCACATGTACTCCTCTCAGAAGTTGTACCGCTGGAGCAAAATCTTTCTTATGAATAATAGCAGATAGAGATTCTGGATCGTAGTGAAAAAGTTCTACGGAATAAGACCACTCGCTTGGTGAATGTTTAATGTAGTAACCACCAATTATAGGAATCTACATGAGAGCTTGAGGATATTATGAGGGAGATTTATCCTCATATTTTTTAACTAAGTGACGAATTTTGAGGGTGACATTCATTTTAAGGGGGGTAGAATGTAACACCCTGATATTTTATGAGAAGTATATTTTTTTATGTCTTATGTTATACACAACATCAAAGGAATCTTTCAATGCACACAACACTAGCCATTATGAATAGTATTAACTGAATTTTGAATTTTATAACATTATTATTCGTCATAAATATTTTCTTGAACATGGTATGAGAACAAAATATATTTTTCGTGTCAAATAAGTATTTTTCAAATAATGCTACTTTGCCGCCTTTTGATTGGGGACCAACATTAAATCTAGTTTTTGACAAGTTTATAAGTTCAATTCGACAAAAAAAATTCTTATTCAGAATCAGGATATATAAATTTCCTTTGGATAAAATTTTCATATTATTCTGATAACTTTCATATTTTAATAAATAGTGAAAACAGGCTATATTTTAATTAAATAAAATTTGGTTCATCGCAATAATTTATATGGTATAATTATAATATTGAATGGTTTTAAACTATAAATAGAATATATTTTTACCATTTAATATAATGTATGTCGTTATCATTAATTTTACATTGAATTCATAGGTAAAAACATATCAATCTTTGGCAAAGTTTTAACTTTTAGAACCCGTTTGCTTAACAACTGAATTAATTTTAAATTAATTACTTCAACTTATGTGTTTTGAATTTTTAAAAATGGATTCCAAATTTTGATTCAGCGGGTCCAAATTATGTTAATAGGTTACTTTTATTTTTTTTTGATATTATGAATAGTAACTACATTAATTTTTATTTACTGCAGTTAAAGGTAAATTGGGAAATTAAGGGTAAATATAAGATTATAAAATTACCCTAACACTTTCTAAAATCATATTGGATGAATAAAAGTCATCCCATATCACCTAAGGGTTAGTATATATTTAATTCATGGACTTTTGACCTTGAAATAATATAATTATTATTAAAACCAAAGAAAGTGACCACATGTTACTCTCTTAAATCTTATAAGTGTAATAATTTTAATTTTGTGACAAACATCATAATGATTCAGATATAAATAGTCCCCAGAAATCTAATAAAATTATCCACATCATATGAATTTATTTATAATTTTTAGGGATTAAATAATTATAATTAATTATGACACAATAGTGATGTTGAAACTATTTTACTGATTGAATTATCAAATAAATGATTTTAAAAGTATTCAAATAAATATTATATGAACTATTTAATGTTCTCCACTAATTTTATAGATAAATATGACATGGTATAAATCTATTAAATAATTTATTTCGAACATTTATTATGTGTATATTTTATTTAAATTCAAATAAATGAATAGTGTCAAAATTGACACTATTGTGATTTTATAAAAATTACATATTATAAAATTGTTTAAAAATCACAAAAATATTTAAAATTTATATATTAAAATTTATATGGTCTAAAATGTAATAAATTATACAATTATAGACAATTCACAACATATAAGAAATTATTTATAATGATTAAAAATTTAGAATATTATTACCACTAATAAAATGAAATAGATAATATAAGGATAAATCATGTTTATAATGTTTAAAATAAATTCCCAACTTGTCTAATTTTTATTTTTTGATGATATTACAACCCTATATCATATAATATTAAGATTGGAGTAATTTTTGGAGGTTTTCAAGAGGGTTTGGAATTTATTATAAATTAATATTTCTTATAATTCCAAAGGTGCCTCTCTCCTCCCTTATAAAAGGGAACCCCCTTCCTCTCCTCCTCACACCACTTCTAGCCTTAAAGCTCGGCCAAAAACTGCTAATTCTTTCTTATCCACTTCCCTAGAAACATATATAGGTCTTGGTATTCTTCAAAGACCAATCATAGTGCCCTAAGAGAAGGTTTTAAAGAGGCGTGTCCAAGAAGAGGTAATATCTGTTACCGAGTTTTTCAAATTTATTTCTTTTTCTACTTCTTATTCTTTAGTTGCTTCATAATGAAGTAATAACATAAGTATCAATAATATACTGATATATTATTATAAATATGAAACAACCCTATTTCACCTTCTATCCATCCCGCGGAAAATGAAATCACTGCGCGTGCGTACGTACAAAATATTGTCTCCACGCAGTGGTGTAATCTGTTTTCCACCGCCAACTTACTTGGATGGGTATAATGGTGTAACGAATAAATATATATTATTATTGTAAAATGATATTTATTCTTAAATAGTATCCATACACTTCAATGCAATTCCATGATCATGGGAATGATATCATCGTTTCTGCATATGTACGACCAACCGTTTCCACGATGTGATGCGACATGTTCTACATGATATTCATTGAATAATGATTATATAAATGAATTTAATGAGTAAATATTATATATATTACACTAATACCATTATGTAAATGAGGTATCTATAACCTGAAAATAATAATAAGAATTTATTCGACAAAACACAAATAAGAACATAAAGCAATAAACACCTGAATATCAAGTAGGAAGGAAATATTAATAATATGAAGCTAATAATATGACCATATATGAAATCATAATAATAAGTATGATTCTTGAATAAGACACTATCATTATTTAAATCATTATACAAGAGGTTCAGACATGTATAAATCATATCAGACCTATGGTAAGGTAGAATCTCGCAATCTCAATTTTTATTCGAGATTGTTTATACTTCGGTAATTACTGGGGCATATTTATCATCCACATCCATGTTTCCTCAATATGTAATATTATTTCTATCTTCCTACAATTATTTAAATCCAATTTTACCCATTTTTGAGTATTTATTAAATGATATGAAAGGAATCTTTTGTCGTTTTTAGTAAGAGGCACTTTTTGACTTTTCCCGCCAAAGTACGAGAAGAATGTTTTTTTAACTTATATGGCATGAATGGATTTTTATGCTTTCATAAAACATTATTTCCTCAAATATTACTTTAATATATTTCATGTTTATTTTAAATCAACTTCTTTTAGTTTAATATTTTATGAAATTTTAAGAAAGGAAATATATTTTTGAATAAGAAAGGATATTTTCCTCAAGAATGGTGTTCAAGTGTTTTATCAAAATTATTTTCCATCTAAGATAAAATAAGGTTCTGTTTATATCCCTATTTTTACATTGATTTGATTATGTTGTAATGGAATTAATTTTATGATGTCCTTTTATCTTATATGGATTATGTTATTATGGCATGATGTTTAAGAATCTCATTTTTATTATATTGGTTATGCTATTAGTATGATTTCTGATTTTGAGGCACACATAAAAATGGTTTCATTATGAGATGGGTGGGACCTATATATCCCTCTAATTCACTGGGTAAATATTTATATCTCATGAAATAGACAAGGCTGGAATGGCATGTTAATCCAGTTCAGTGATACAGGTACTAGAAGGAGGAGTGAACTCAGTTCAGTAATGGACTTTGTCCGCTATGATATTCTTTGAAATGAGCCTTGAACAATATGAAATTATTTTCTATGATTATGCGTGTATGCCACAAAGTTTCATTTTTTATGTTATGATTATTGGGAATACTTTTCACCACTATGATTTATCCCATGTTATGATATTATGATATCATTTGCACATTAAGATATTCAAAATGTTATGTTCTTATGAATATGATATGATTGATATTTCTTTTGTTTACCCTTACTGAGAATTTGAGCTCACCCTTTTGTATGTTTTCTTTTCCCCAGGTCAGGAAGAATTTTATTAAGTAGGATATGCCAAAAAGGGACTCTAGATATGATGAGATAAATTAGAGACAATGTAGTTGATTTTATGAACCATTTGTTTATGTTTCCCAGTTATGAAAGACACTATTCCTATATGATCCTTTAATGGTTTTGTTATATGTTGTAATAGGTATGTTTAAATTATGAAGTAATAACAATGTATGTAGAGTATGGGTCGTTGTAGTTTTATTTTGAATTTTATATTAAGTAAATATGTTTAATTTAAAAAAAATTAAATTTTGTATTTTATAAAAATAATATCATTTCTGAAATCATAAAATAAAAAATACCTTACGGGGAAATTTTGGTATTTTTTTGAAATGATTTATTTTTCAATGAATGGTGAAAAATGCCAATTTTCAAAAACTGTCAATTGTTTTCAAAAACATATGAAATTTAAAAGAAAAATTTTGATATGAATATGATTTAAAACTAAAAGAAGTATTATTAAGTAAAATAAAAAATAATTAATTAAATTTTAACAATTTTATATTTTATTTATGAATAATTTTATTTTTAGGATAAAGAACATATTTTTATTAAAAATGTCTTCTAAACGCTTATTGAACATTCAATTTATATAATTAAAATAAAAAAATTAAATATTTTAATTAAATCTATTATATATATATATATATAAATGTATTAAAATCTATATTATTATGATCATTATTCATATAGTTAATGTAATATCATATTATTCTTGGAAAATGCATTTATTGAAAACCCATTTTTCAACACCATTTTTGAGTTTATTTTTAAATGAAATTCCACCAGTTTTGTGATTCATATTTCATAAAACTAATTCAATATTTAGTATAATAATTATTATTATTATAAAATTATTCCAAGTTAATTTATTGTAATAAAGATTAACAAAGATAGTAAAATTTATTTACGACGATTAATGTTAAAATTAGGATTTAAATGTAACATGCACTTGTAATCATGTTAATTTCCCAAAACTGTAGTATTTTTATGTTATAAATATTTTTTCATATAAATAATAATTGTATCGAAATTATATAATAAATATAATTTTATTTTATAATTAATGGATAAATTACCTAGGTTAAAAAAACAAATTACCTTGGTGAAAAACAAATAGTATAAGTAAACTTAGAGGATAAGGAATAACATATATAAAAAGTGAATCTATTTTTGTTTTTTAGGTGTGTATAGACCAAAATTTCCCCCCACTAAATTTTTTATAATTCTTTAACGAAATTTTATTGGCAGTGACTTCCAATTTTTGAATGGTTTTTGGTATTTTCAAACAAATCACTCCTTAATTGTAAAAGTGCACTACCTCCCCTCATTTATTCAAAACTATAAAAACCATATTATGAAAAAACCCCTAAAAAGAAACTCCAATACATACTCAAAATTTACGAGTTTATAGTCTTCCCAAAATTCCAACCATATGGTTTATAATAAGATATCCAAAGGAGGTTCTTCTAAGAGAATCTAATTTTCATCACTAAGATCCTTCTATTTTATTATTATTTTATCACCTTAATTTATGTATTAAAAATTATAATATAATAACACCATTATATCCCATATACTTATATTTTATTATTTTTATTAAATAATATTTATCCCTCTCTTTCCCAATCAAATAAGAAATAAATTCATCATTCCTTTGTGCACTAGACTAAAGCCTGGAAAACCGATTTAATTTGTTTTCCATCTCTAAATCTCATTGATAGTAATAATTAATTAAATAATGAATATGTATTATATATATATATTAAATTATATTAATTATTGAAAAATAATATATCAACCACTTCTTTTCCCTTTCAACCATAAAGGGAATGACATCATTGTTTGTGTATGCATATGACCTACCATCTTCACAAAGAAATGTGATTCATTTTCCATTTCAAACATTTAAGTGTGGTTTTGAAAAATGTACCCAAAAAATAAATATTACTTTTAAAACATTAATATAATTATATATTAGATGTTTCTATATACTATACACAAGAATCGGACCATCCATCAGAAAACATGCATGAGAAAAACAAAAGAAGTTATAACCCGAAATAATGGTTATAATAAAATATTAATAAAAATGTGGTGATGTTATGTTATAACAAGATCATATAAGATATTATAAAAATGAATATAGTTATTAAATAAATTATTAAAATTCTCAGAACAATTATACTAGTGTTTAAATCTCATTCATCTAATGGGAAGTGTGAGGTAAGGGATTTTGTCTCAATTACTTTTCATTGAAGCATATTGTAATGTTATGAACCAGACATTTATATGGGGTATATGTTCCCTATTTTTTATGTATTATTATTAATAAAAGATAATTCATGTTACTTTATGTCTCAGTTTTAATTATTTTATCTCAAGGGATTTGACTTGAAATTTTCCATCTGCTAAGGAATTTCGTAACTCAATTTCATTTCAACGAGTTCTATTACTTATTTATTTTATTTAATATTATATGATTATGTTTTTAATGAAATGTTATTATATTATTATGTGTTTAAACTTTTTTTTTGTATTTTCATTTTACACACAAAATAACTTCTTTTATTAATTATCATATTAGCATTATTATCTTTATAAGGGTTTATTTCAAAATCTTGTTTTAATCAAGACTGTTTATGCTTGAATTTAAATTGAACAAAATTATTTCATAATTGGATAATAAATCCTTTAAATGTTTTTATAATATGGTAATTCAGTAAATTTTCATGAAAGATTATTCTTTTCATCCCTTAAGTACTTAAAATGATTGAGAAATGTATTAATAAAATCTGATATTATTACTATTTTCAGTCGAAAACATTTTCTCATTAAAATCCTTGTTTTAAAAAAATATTTTAAGTAAATTTTTTTAATATTTTATAATTATTTGTTAAATAATTTTTTATCCATGTTTAAATTTTTATAAAATGGTTTTAAAATAATCTTCTTATCATTTTCCAAAAAAGGTACTTTTTAACTTTTTATAGAAAATGTGAATGAAATATTTACTTTAACATATTCAACATAAATAGAATTTCCCAAAATCATGAACACTCATTTCATTGAAGCTTCCTTGAAATGATTAAAAGGATATTTTCAATGAAAATGTTTTTTCTAATATTCTAGATTTTTTTAATTGTTATTTTACAAAGTGAAATTGCTATTTTCCTAAATAATGTTTCAATGATATTTTTATGATATTTCAATTAATCAATGACAAAAAATCTTTATTAAACATATAATTCACTGGGGATATGTTTTAATTTTATCATTATAATTCATTCTCTTGATGTTTAATCATAAATTTATCAATGTAATCTATTTAAAATCATATTGTTGATTAATTTTGTATTGGATAATTTTTCCTTGAAACACTCATTTTCTTATAATCATTTGACATTACATTCCACTAAAATTTTCATATTATTTGTATCAATGATAAAATTATTTCTTGAAATTAATATAATATATTAATACTATGTTTTAATACGAATATTTTTTGATTAATTGGGGAATTATTTATTATCTTTATTCATTACTCAATATAGATATTTGTTGATAATACATGTTATTCATGAGTTAAATCATTCATTCAATATATTAGGAATTATTTGGACTTAAAATATTGAGTTTGGTCTGTAATTGTATAGCCCCTTGATGCATTGACATGTATCATGAGATAAACTAGTAATATTTCATTAAATTGGTTTGTAACCACAGTTTATGAGAGGCCTTGATGGTACCAATATCATAATGTATATGGTCATGACATCCAATATTAAACATTTCATTCATTTTTAATTCCTTTATTATTATCCATTATATTATTTGAATTGATATTATCCATGGATTCATTTTATGCTCATGTTATTGATTAATATCATCTATTTCGTATTTTTTTAGTTTTTCAAATTTATTATGCCATATCTATTCATAAAAGACATTTTACTGATTAAATGGAGTGTGTTTTCAGTTATTTACTTTTTCATATTTATCGTGGATTATATAATCATGATAACCATTTTATTGATTAAATGGAATGTTTTTTATGTTATTTATCATTACATTTTGATTATGAATTATTGATTCATGGTAGCTTCCACTGTATATAATACTTAATGAGACTTTATGATCACCTTTATTCTATTTCCTTTCCCCAAAATATGAAGAAGAACTCTTTAAATGAGTTTAAGGAAACAAACTATTTACAGTTTCTATATTATATTTCATTTTTTAAATTTCATTGTGAGATACATGTATGTATATAGTTGTCCAAGACCACGGATCAGTGAGGAGGCTGGCCTCACTGTGGATCATTGGAGAGGTGGTGGCGAGATGAGTCCACAGTGAAACCGGGCGGGGTTTCTGCTTGATGGGCTTGATGGATGGCCGACCTGACAAGGATGGTGAAGGTAGGGACAATGAGATAGCGTTGGTTTACCGTATTTGGGAGTTGTAGGTGGAGGGCTATCGGCACAGGCGCGTGGAAGGATGGTTCTTGGGTGGATGGGTGAATGTGTGGTGTGGCTGCTAGTGGGATCCCGACGGCCTTGGTTCCGATAGCGACGATTTGGGGATGGTGTTTTCTATTCTATTATTCAGTGATCATGTGTGTGGTGGACTCCTTCTCGGGAGCTGGTGCAAGATGTTGGTGTTGACATGAGTCGAATGGCCTTCATGTTGGTACTGTGTTTTGGAAAGGGGAGGTGACGACCTCGATTTTAGGGAGGCGACGACTGTAGTGTGCAGGGTCACAGGGAGAATGTAATACTGAAGAGAATGTGGTACATGAAGTTAGTCATTGTTTTCCGGTGTTATGGATTGGCTATTTAGTAGATATTTAGGCGATGCAGGCTGTTTAGGTGTTATTTTGGTGGTATCGGCTATTTTGCGGTACAGGCAGTTTTGGCACTGTTTAGGTGTCGTTTTGCAGGCGACTCGTGGATGGTCATTTGTGTTTGGTGGCCAATGCCACAAGTATGTCGTTCTGTTTGAATGTATTTTTATTTTCATTAATAAATTTTGGGACCGAGCATTCTCAGATCCAAATCCATTCTGGTATTAATTCTGTCATGATGTGATTCCCTATATCGTATGAAAATGTAATAATGTAACAACCGACTATGGCATACTAGGTTTGTGGTATTTAAACTATCCACGATCTATGGATTCATTTATTAGATGGATTTAAATTAAACATAAATCAAATTATCATATTTTCATTTTAGTATATTTTTCCTATTGATTTTTGAGTCATTAAAAGGATTTAACTTAGATAGATTAAATGTAACATAGTTATTTTATATGTATCTCTCTTGATCAAACCTTAAATATAATTCTTAAAATATAATAAAACGATTTTCCATTAAATATTTTTCTCATTTATTTTGCAATTTTTTTCTCTTACCTTTCTTAATGCACCATGATTCATTCTCCATTTTATATCTATTTAAATAACTATTCTACGAAAATTTATTTGATTTATGACTAAAATTACCACAATAATAGTTGTACCATTAAAAATCATCCTTTGATAAAGAAATATTCTTATGTATGAGTTAGTTTCTAAACCAATTATCTATATTCTTGTGAAATAATTTGAGTAGATCCTTTCATGGTAATCATACATGACTGACTGAAAATTAAATTTTCTTTTCAAAAACATTTTTGGAAAAGTGAGAAATCAAATAGTTCAACTAGTAGGAAAACCATCATAATACATCATAAGATTATTGAAATAGAACATAAGCCTATTAGATGATACCTCCATAAAAAGTTTCTAGATGATTGAGTGCACCTATGCATCTATATTGTCGGTGATGAAGTCTTCAAAAAATCCACCATATTTTCCTAGATTTGAGTAGACTCCTCAAAACTTATCTTCCCTTCATTGAAACCCCTTATAAAAATTAGGTCTTGAATGTTGGACCATTATGCCTTATTACTATTGGAATCCACCTGTAGAATCCTACCCATCATTTGGTCTACATATTCTTATATAGAATTGATGTACAAAAACTCTTCATCCATTTCATTTTTTGAATGTACCAGTAACGATTTATCCACAAGGTTCTCCTTCATATTAACAGTGGTTGTAGGCATACATTCCAACTCCTTATATTTATTTTTCTAACCTGGCCTAGTCTCCATTGGCTTGGGAAGGTGCTAACAATCCTTGCGCCCTTTGTTTTTCATCCCTATATTAAAGATGCTACCTTCTGAATCCCACCCACAGATAACCTCATCCATATATGTCCCTCCTTTCATCTTATCTTCAATTACAATCACTTGTTCTTGGGCAAATCCCTCTAGACTTGCGAAGTGATTGTAGGATTGAATATCCTTCTACCTCTGACACTGACCTATAACCAAATGTCCCACCAACTCTGTATTATTACCCTCGATATCCAATATTCTGTTTGAATCATCTAGTATCACTTCTTGGACCTCCCTTGGTTTCTTGGAAGAATCGGCCTTTCCATTTTCACTGGTATGATTCCTAGGATGCACAACCACATCATAAGAGGCACCCAGGACCTTGGGGCCTTCCTCTATTTTAGACTCCAATATATCATAATTCCCACTACCATCATAAGGAATATTAGGTAATAAATTGTCCAAAGCTCTATAATCATTATCCTCCTCCACAATCTTATGCTGCAACAAAACTTCTATAGGCTGTTGGGCATCATTCAAATTCATTCCAAAACACATATCCTTACAAGAAGGATCTAAAGCAATAACCCCCTGCACCAGGCTTGTTCTGCATAATTGGACTCCCCAGGTCTTTCATCAAATGACTAAAAATATACATAACTTTGGGGTTATCTATCTCTGATCGAAAAACCTTATGAGAAGGAGATACAGTCTCTAGGAAGCCATCAACAGCCTACAAACCAGCATTTCCCCCAGCTCTCAGACATTGAATCCAGGGCACAACCCCTCCACATTCAACTTCTACATCCAGATAGCACACAAAAAAACCGCCTTCAAGTAACCAAGTAACTTTTAGGAAGAGAAAAAATCAACCTTCTTCTCAAAATCTAATATTTTTTATAATGAAACTCTTCTCCAACTAACATCCCCACAAAGTCGACTAGCAATCTGAAAACATCAACCTCGACACAAATTTAGGGAGAAATAGAATAGAAAACTATATGAGTATGACTATCTTATAATAAGTACCAATAAAAAAGAGTTATAAATATACATTGATATTATTCCCTTCGAATTGATTCAACATCACAAACATCCCAATAATTATATATGCAGACTTTAGCTAATACATAAATTATTCTCTAGAATAATAGGGTAATTTCCTTTTTTTCTCTTAATTTTATTTTTATAGGAGAACTTTCATAATTTGTAAAATTAATGTTTTCATTATCATCACTCGCACATGATATTATCAGTGGAAATGATTTAAAAACAAATGTCAAAATATTTCATAATTAAAACATTTAAAAGGAATATCACTATAATTCATACCATTCCAAATGTGAAACTTCTTCAAATAGTAGAATGATTTTATGTTAATAATACCATATATTCATCTCAATTAGTTTTAGTGTACATCCCTCTAATATTCATTATTTTTATATAATTAGAGTAAATATCATTTTATTTTTTCCATTTCTATTGAAAGAAAACTATATTCTCCATACATATTTAATGAATATGAAATGAAGTTCATTAATATTAAAATTATTAATATATTTATCATTATGATATGTGAAAAAAGGATTAAATATTTATAAAATAATTAATATGTGTTTATTTACAATAATATAGTCATAAATTGTTTTAGTAAACCACCAGATTTAATTTAAAACTATAATACCATTGGTAAAGTGTTCATAAACTAACTCAGGTAATTTAATTCTAAAATAATCAAACTACTATTTGTAAATTTATAGCATTTATATCCTTATCATTTTGTTTCCTTCAAAAATTCTATTAATTAATATTAAAATAAATTAATTTTTCCCATTAATTTTTTTCCTATTAATAGGATGAAAATAATTGCTAGTTTCCTTCCATTAAATCACTTTCGACATTATTCATATCAAAAATATATAATGATGATGTCTATCTTGTATCTATAAACCTTATCTAGGAGAAATAAAGAAATATATGTCACAAATTTGATCAAATAAAATTAATTTCAAATATGGAATAATTACAGACAAATTTTGTAACAGGAACCATTTTATTTTTTTCGTAAATGATATTTTACCCTACGTAAAAACTAGTTACCACAGTAAAAGCTAATGTGGTAAAAGTAAAATATCTATATGTAAAATACCTCAAAAATGTTTTCAAACATGTATATAAATGGGTATTGGAGTCCTTTATCAACCTAAAATCATTTGTTTTATATTATTTATGAATTTTGGAGCCACTTCTCTTGAGAGTGACATCCCGTTATTGAAATTGTTTGGGTATTTACAAAAAAACTCAATATTTTTCACTTATAACAGGGGTACCCTTATCTTCAAAGCCCCTCACACTAAAACCAATTATTTTCATAAAAATATAACTAAAACTATCTTCCACACTCCTACATTCCTTAATCAGGTTATTCAACTCTCAAAATACCATCCCACACTGGTTTAGTCCCCATCACAATGTATATAATCCAAGAAGGCAGGTATAAGTTCCTAAACATTTTTTCTTTTTTCTTTTTTTTGTCTGCATTTATTCTTATATAAATTTATTTGTACCATATCATAATGATAAAATAAGTATCATTATTAAACTAGAATATTATTATAATGATTTTAAAAGCAACAACCACACTCCCATTTTTCCAGTACGAAAAACAAATTTGAATCATACGTTGTGGGAGAAACCTTTTCCACAATATAAAGTATTTCATTCTGCAACACCACCATACAAGGATATTACTAATAGGTAATTTAATACATAGTTATGAATTTTAGGAAAAATTTTAGATTTTAAAATGATAAAACATGTTACTCTTTTACCCCATTCTATGGAAAGTCATATCATCATCCATGCATACTTATGGATTACCACCTCCAAAGAATGATCAAGTTTCTTTTTCTATTTCTTCATTGACATACATGGATAGAATTCAAAATGGTTTAAAAGAATATATACTAATTGTTTTATATAATTAATGTTATTTAATGAAAATTTAAAGAAACTTTTAATGGTATTATCAACAAAAAATTATTGTTGATTTAATCATTTAAAACTGGCATACTAAGAGGAAAATATTTATTTGAAATTTTGTAATATTTTTATATCCATTTATTTTTCTTATAAATTGATTATAAATATTATATGTCATAATATTAAAAAAATAAATTATATAATTATTCTATAGGTTTAATTATATTAAAACTAAATCACCTTATAATCATTAATAATATTGGTAAGTTCATATTTGTGTTGTTTTGACCACCTACTAGAATAATGATATGGATTTATATCAATGATATTTATTAAAAAATAATTACTTTTATAGTATGATATAAATATATCAAAAAATGATTTTTTATTGGTTCAATAAATGAGACAACAATGTAGCTCATTAATTCATAAATCACCCTTCATCTATTAAAAATCACTGAAAATGTTTTTTGTTGATTCTCATCCTCTATAATTAAGACTAAATTACTAATTAAATGAAATTTAAATATCATGAAAAATTATAATTCATATATTATATTTATTTTGATTAACTTATTATAATTCACTTTTGATGAATAATGAACACAGACACTGCTCATGTGGAAGTAGTAAAAATAGTCAAAACTATAAACCACCATTTTGGAAAATTGGAAAAATATAATTAGAATATAGATAGATAAATATTATATATTAAAATTAAAAATAGTTATATATATATAATTTTTTTTCTAAAATTAGATATTATGATATATATGTTTGTTATACGTAATTATGGAGTGCATCCCACTAAGTAGGGAAAAAATTAATAGTTTCTTGGATTAAAATTTGAATTCCTAGAGACATGTTTATGTTTTATGCCATGATTTATTTTAAGAGGTGTAAATACTTAACAATTGAAATTTTGTAACATTATTATATATATTTAATTAAATAAAATGTTCAATTTTATTTTATACCATGCATGAGGTATTGGTTTCAATGTCACATAGGTTGTAAGTGGTTTTCGTGACACCAATATTTTTCTTGGGTCGTAACCACTATTTTTGACTATTATCCTTAAATACTGATCTATTATAACTTATAATGATGTTAAATTTAATAAAAAACTTATATTATGGAAAAATTATTTTTCGCACCCAATAATTCTTCCTTGGTTGGTGTATTGATTCATTAAAATGCACTTTATGAAGAATAATTCATGTTACTTTTATTAGAGTTTTCTTTCATATCAATGCTTTGGTATCCTGATAATTTTATCCATTAAATAAGGGAAACTTATTTTTTTTAACTCAATTGTACCACATATTCCAAATAATTCATTTTGAAACAAATTTTTCCTCTTCCTTTACATTATGTGGGTTTTTCGATTATGTAATTTCAAAATATTTAAAAAAAATACATCCTTTCAAAATAAATTGTTATATCTTCCACCCCACTTATTAGATATAATGCTTAATAAATATCAACAATATATTATTCAGGACCCTTTATATTATTTTTTTCAAAATTATTATATTTCCATTGAAAAAATTGAATGTAATTTGTACATAAATGTTTTAAAATGTTCATTTAAAACTTATGTATTTTAATATCTATTAACCCTTCATGTTTTTTCTTTCATGATATGGTATTTGGATCACCCTCTATATATTATTATTATATGAATCCTTTTAAAAGATGATATTCTTTATAACCTATGGTATTTTAGGTTTACGATACATGAACTTTTAAAAAAAGTTTAGAAACCATTTCTTGTTCCATTGGTTCATTAATATGTGTTTATGATTTATTTTAATTGGTAATCATATGTAAGTATGGTGATGCTGGGGGTCATATATCTCCATATAATACATTCTATATGGTTTTATATAAACTAAGATTATTAAATGTTTCATTTATGATTTGTGGGAATTTTTTTCACATGTATTTTCCTGAATGATATGTCGGAGTCGTTTGTCACATGTTTATTATGTGAATGAGTTACAGGAAGCATTGTTCACAACTTTTTGTGTGAACATGATGTGGAAATATTTTTTCATAATATTATCTATGTTTATGTTTCGGTAATATTTCAAAAAACAATTATCAAGTTATGAACAACTTTGGGGAGACATTCTATTTCCACAAAACTCAATGTTTTCATCATTATGCCTTATTTTTATGTATTATGATCTTTTAAGCCATGCTCACATGTTATATGACCATATAAATGTATTTTGATCCATCTATCATATTTTAAACATCATCAATTAATTTTTATGATTTTTTATTATGTTTTGATAATATTATATATAATTATATTTTATTTTATTATGATATTTATATCTTCATATTCTTATCCTTAAATTTTAGGTTCTAACACATTATGATATGATTTTATTTTACTAAGTGTCTGAGCGAACCCATTACATATGTTTTCCATCACCCAAGTTATAAAAAAGATTATATCAAGTAATATGTATATAAATGATTTTATAGAATCATAATTATTGAGAAATAGTTTAATGTGTTAAAAATAAGTTTTTTATGTAGCTAATGAATAAGAAACTAAACCTTTAGGTCAATGGGTTGAGTAAATGATTGTGAGATGTATTATTTAATTCATGAGAATAATAAAATATTTATTTAATTATTATCCTTTTTTTATTTATTTTGTATCAAGGTATTATTTATATATTTTTTGATATTGGTTTAGGGTTCAGAAGATAAATCCATTGGGAAAACTATAAGGGATGATTATAAGTATATGATAACATCCCGATGTTTTGGTAAAAAATAGATTATTTGATTCTCATAGAAATTATATCACAGTCTGGATACTAAAAGTGGATATTGGATCCATAAAAGATTTATGTAGTGGTAATAAACCCAATGTTGTATTGTTGGGAAATATCCCGATTGTTTTCTAGTGCACAATAAAGAGACCTAACTATGCACCTAATTTGATACTCTTGGGGAAATTCTTTGGTTAATCACATTATCTTTACAAAATATTATGATGGATTTTAATATATAGAAGGCTTAACATGGCTATAAAATATTCAAACCTTGAGATTCATGGGATATCATATGCATATCATTTATGATGTCCTCTATATACGTTTATAGTTTCCCTTTATGAACATTCATTAATTTAATTGTACACGATCCAATCATTTTTTTAGTTAAGGTAATGATTCGAACCCAAAATAACTTTGTTAATAATGTTTACATTGGAATATATGGATACTATCCCAATAGGAAACCAACTGATATTTGGGCTAGAATATATAACCATGTTGAAATTATTAACCAATTATATCAATTTTTTCCAAACAAAACAAATCATGTTGATCTCCCAAATTCACCAAGGTCTGGAAAAATCAATGATGATTCATTTGTGAGAAAAAATCCAATCTATTTTAGTAGTTCTTCTAATAAAATGGTTTCTGATGAATTTTTCTATGAAATATAAAATATATTTTCCATTATCTATTACTAAAACCATGAGAATGTTGTTTTATAATTTGTTTATCTAGAATCCAATGTTGACTGGTAGTGGAGTCTCATTATGAATACCATTAAAAATGAGAAATTAGATTCTATGGTATGGGAAGAGTTAAAAATGGTATTTTTCAGAATGGATTCTCCTATGAACCATCACACACACATTGATAGGTGATTAATAGGATTGAATAACAAAAAGGGTGAATCTATTATATCATATGCAAAAAAAAATCACATAGCTCATGAGGTATGCCTCTGGTATCATCTCTAAAAATGAGAAGAAAATCAATCAATTATTTACTACTTTAAATCATATCCATTAAAGGGTGTTATCCATAATATAAAATATTAGCTATGAAAAAATTATATTAATTGATCTTAATATGGAAATAGAATCTTTAAATTGCAATTTTTTGAATGGATCTAGAGACATTAAAATAAAAAGGGATTTCAATGGGAACACCAGTGATAAATCACATATAGGTAATAAACTTTAATCACCTACATGCCAAAAATGTGGAAGAATCATCTTGGGACATGTTGAGCAGGAATGGGTGAAAATTTTATGTGTGGTAGAAGGTCCATTGAGTTCGGGATTATTAGAAGGGTATGGAAATCCCAATGGAGGGAAATATTTAAATTGAATTAAATAAAATTAGTATTGTCATATATAAATCCAATTTCATATTTCAAATGCAACTAAATAAAATAAACCACACCAACATGTAAAACATTGGGAATAAAAAATTTCATTTGATTTGACTATCACAAAATTGTATTATGGTAATTTAGGGACACTTATCTTCCACTCTATGGATTTGTATTTATTGTTGGAGATATTTTTTTAAATACTTATTATATTTATTATGCTTTTAATAGAATTAAATCACCCATATGAGGATTTTATTATCGATGAAAACTATTAAATTTTTTTCCTTGGTATCCAATGTTGATGTTTATAGGATTTTTATTCATGTGAATCTATTTAATTATTCATTTCTTCGAATTTAAATCTTTTCTTTTCAATATGAATATCTCTCTTTATATGGATATTATATCTATTCTGAGAATAAGGAACTCAAAATTCATAGTTTAAATCAACCCATGATCATCATCGGTTAATGTATGATTATGAACTCTCTTTTGGGAATATGCATTACAAAGAGAACCACAAATACTAAACCAAGTACAAACTAAATCGATAAATGGTATTCCATACAAGTTATAGAGTGGATACAAATCCATGTTACAAATTTACATGTGTGGGGTTGCGAAGAATTTGTTAAGGCCACATCAGGTAAAAAACATGGACACTGAGGAACAAAGTGTACCTTTATAGGATATCCCAAGGAATCAATGGAATTTTACCTATACAAACCCTCAGATAAAAATGTAATAGTGGAAAGACACACCACATTCCTTGGGAGGGATCCCATCTCTGAAAGATATAGTGGTATCGAGATATACCTCAATGAAGTCGAGGCTCAAGATATACAGGAGTTGGCATAAGAACATATTCCACAAAGCCCTGTGGAAGAACAATCTGTTCCAGAGACACATGAACTGCGTAAGAGAACGAGAGAGGTAAGAGAACCAGAACAATATGGTTTTTCTATCACCGAGGATGGTGACTCATTATTGGTTGAAAATTATGATCCTCTTACATACAAGGAAGAAGTTGAAGTTACAGACGTTTCCATGTGGAACGATTCCATGAATTCTGAAATGGATTCCATGTACCAAAACGAAGTCTGGATTTTGGTAGATCCTCCAGTTGATGTAAAGACTGTTTGTAAAAAATGGGTATTCAAGAAGAAACTAGACATGGAGGGGAAATTCAGAGCCTATAAGGAACAAATGGTTGCAAAAGGTTTTAGACAGCTTTAAGGAATTGACAATGATTAAACCTTTTCACCGGTTACTATGGTGGAATACATCAGAATCCTATTGGACATTATTGCTTACCATGACTATGAATTTTGGAAGATGGATGTCAAAATAGTATTCCATAATGGGAACATCTAGGAAGATTTACACAAGACACAACCTGAAGGGTTTGTGACTCCCAATGATGTCAAAAAGATATGCAAGTTGCAGAAATCCATTTATGTATTAAAGTAAGCATCAAGGTCATGGACCATTCGTTTTGATGAATCCATTTCGAAATTTGGATTTTTTATGAATGAATGTGATCCTTGTGTCTACAAAAGGTTTAGTGGAAGTGCAGTCATTTTCCTAATAGTATATTTTGATGACATATAACTAATTGGAAACAAAGTACTTATCTTACAGTCAGTTAAGGTATGGTTGGATAAATGCATCTCTATGAAAGTACTGGGTGCGATAGCATATATTCTTGGGATCAAGAACCATCGGGATAGATCTAGGAGAAATCTAGTCCTGAGTCAAAGTATATACGTTGACAAGATACTAAAGAGATTCAGTATGAAACAGTCCAAGAGGGGATTGCTTCCTGTGTCACATGGCATTTATCTTTCCAAGAAAATGTGTCCTCAGAAACATGATGAAATAATAAAAATGGAAAGGATCCCTTACACATCCATGATTGGGTCAGTCATGCATGTTATGGTATGTACAAGGCTAGATGTTGATTATGCATTATGTGTAGTAGGCAGATATCATGCTGATCCAGGAGACCATCATTGGATGGCAGTCAAGACTGTCCTTAAGTATCCGAGGAGTACTATGGATATGTTCATGGTTTATGGAGTAGATGAGGAACTAGTCATCAGAGGACATGTAGATTCTAGTTTCCAAACTGATCAAGATGACATGATGTTGTAGAATGGATACATCATCAGTTTTAATGGAGGTGCAGTGAGCTAGAATATCTCAAAAACAGGGGGTGGTCGTAGATTCTACAGTAGATTCCATGTGTATCGAAACTTCTAAGGAAGCTAAAGAAATAGTATTGATGTGAACCTTCATCTAAGAGCTGGATGTAGTACCTAGCAGTAAAGATCCTATCACACTCTATTGTGATAATACTGTAGTGGTGGCACTCGCAAAAGAGCCAAGGTCACATCAGTGGACAAGGCACATACCTTATAATTGTCATCTCTTGAGGGATTTTTCTCAGAGAGGTGAAATTTTAGTGATTTGTATTTCAACAGAAGACAATGTGGCAGACCCCTTTACTAAATCCTTGACTCAGCAGTAATATGATCATCATGTGAGGTCTAGCAGACTAAAAGTCTTAGGAAGTTGGCTCTAGTCCAAGTGGGAGTTTGTTAGAGATGGTGTACTGAGAACCAACTATTTGTATTTGGATTACATGAATATACACTTATTATATATTGTTCATTGTTCGGAATGACTATAATATAATAATGTCCTGGAATATTTGTTTCATTAATATGGTAATGGAAGATCCCCACTATGATTGTAACCTTGAAATGATATAACAATATTCTTAAATAAATTTCTATAGTTGGATGAAATACAATGATAGGACACATAGTATACAGACTGTCTTGTGTGAGTACTCGTAAGAAGAGGAGAACATCTCTCATGGAGTTCGCACTTCGTAATCTCCAAGATGGGAGACTTTGAGAAAAGACCCGCCAGTAGCAATTATGAATGTCTTGGTTTAATCGGACATTGCTATCTACGACTGTGTGTAATGATCCGTAGACTAGAATATTATCATTAACTCATGTCATGCCTCACACACTTAGATTTAGAGACGAAAACCATCATGAGCACAGTTGGAGGGATGTAGGGTATGTTGGGTGTGTCACGAATAACAAGTAATTAATGGATAAGTCGAGGAAAAATTTATCCCTTCCATATTTATGGATGTATATATCTCTAGCCCTTTGATTCAAATCGAACTTTTACCCAAATTCCATGGCCATGGTGTCACGATGAGTTTATTTCTGGAAGTCAAAAAATGATGAATCAAGCATATAGGTTATTTACACTGTCATGAAACCTGGTTGATGAGATATCGAGACAAAGGGATTAAATTACATTGTAACTGTTCATATGAGGTGACACGTCAATGTGGTGTCAACTTCTTTCTCTTGGGTGCCTTGACCCGTTGCTAGAGAGTATTCTTGGACATTGGGCAAGCCCGCCAAATTCCAATGAGAAAGAGGCATAGAATGTCACACACTAAGTGCATCCAACTATCTCAAGTTGAATAAAGAATTTTCCGATATGTGGTTTATTAATTATTCAAGGAAGCCTAAATTATTTTAACTTTGGAAGAAGAATAAAATGAAAAAAAGATATAAAGGTTGTGTACATTGAATATACACACCGTGTGGTTTTCATTTTGGAAAGGAAATGATAAATGAAAACAAGATTTACACGTCGTGTACATTGAATGTACACACTGTTTAGTTTTCAATGAAAAAGTAGTACACTCCATGTATTAATAATTACACATAGTTTTGTTTTTCCAGTCGTGATTTTGAGGAAAGAATATCATTTTATTAAATGATATTTATTATAATCATCATGGGCGCATGTCATGGAGTTAATGATTCGACCTGGGGTTTTCAATAAGAGTTAATAAAATAAATAAAACACGTAATGCGTTTAATTATTGTCATAACTCTAAAACCTCAAACCCGATTATAAATATTCTCACAACCCCAACTCTATTCTTGAGAATTATTCTGCACAACAATTCTGGAGATTTCTCTCAAGACTGAAAGAACTCCATCCTCCAAGAATTATCTCAAGTCTGAGAGAGATCCACCTCCATCAGATCAAGGCGATCTATGGAAGACAACACAAGAAAAGGATTCTCCACACTAGCACCCGGAGATTCCTTTGGCAACATCCAGAGATACGTGGTGCACGTGTGAATCACCGCTAGAGGATGTCTACAATTGGATACTGTGACATAAGGATGAATCACATCATAATGTGATCAGAAATATCAACGAAGAAAGAAAACCATAAAAGGTACTTCAAGTAAATTAATTAAATTAATTATAATCAATCTGTGATGATCTTTCCTTTGTGGTTCCAGGACTATTATTCTTCATTGTCTATTTCTGTGATTCAATCCATGGAGTCTGTCATTTTTCATCATATTGATCCCGGATTTATCATTGTTAATGAAAAAAATCCATGTGGGCACATCCACCCACGAGCTTCCATTGCGCCCCGGACCGTCACATTCGATCATGGATTCTGCTAGGACATCATGGAATCGATGGTATCACTTATCATTCCTACCTATGTTGGAGTACTTGTACGAGCCCTGATAGTGGAGTGTTTTTTGGAAGAGAAGAAACTGGTAGTGGGAGCTATCAGTGGGAACCAGGTAGGTGAGACCTAGGTATAAGTTAGCTGATGGTAGTCACAGGGATCCATGTGTTACACACATTTTAGGGGGAATCATAGGAATCATGGTCAGTGGTTTAGGGCTTCCATGGTAGCCCGAATCAGCCAAGGGATTGATGGTGTTACTCGTGTGGTGGTCAGGGAAACCTAGCATGAGATTGCCCGACCCATTGTACATTCGATCAAGAGACGGTTGAGGGACCATTGAGGTTGAGGCAGATATAGTAAAATGGTAGTCTATAGGGTTTCATAAGTGGCATAGGGGTAGGCAGGCCTGAAGGAGGTGGTCAGTGGATTGACCTATTACCACCACCACTCCCAGGAGGTCTATGCGAGGATTACGGAGCTGGTGAGTAGGGATGAGGCCAGCTAAAGGCGATGAAGACTTATGACCCTCGGGCTCCATGTATGTTATGAGTTGTGATCTGTATCTTTTCCCCTTTAGCTATAGTTTTGATATACATGGGTGTTATTCATTCCTTTATTTCCAAGAACATTTTCTAGGACTCAGAGATTTTGGTTGAACTATTGAATCAATCCTTACTCTTAGAGACTCATACTGGAGGAGACTCAATGATCACACACTAGTGTTGATAGATTGACCTGACTCTTTTAGGCAATTGTTTCGATTATGATCTCTTCATAGTGGTGTCCAGGACTTAAGACTTCATTCTTGGTATGAAATGGTTATCCATAGCTCATGCTCAGATTGATGGTTTTAGGCCTAGAGTATGGTGTGTCCACAATGTTGGAACCATGTTTTCCTTTATTGGTGAAAATGAATCATAGGCAGTGCAGGATGGACTCACACACAATAGGGTGTATCTAATTTCACATTAGTTTCCTAGTGTCTCCATATATTAAGTGGGTGATATGAGTCCTTAGTTTCCTGTAGTTG
The DNA here is from genome assembly GCA_963277665.1 of Viscum album. Taxonomy (NCBI): domain Eukaryota; kingdom Viridiplantae; phylum Streptophyta; class Magnoliopsida; order Santalales; family Viscaceae; genus Viscum; species Viscum album. The sequence continues at coordinate 1,572,941,000 of OY728121.1, read as the reverse complement.
TGGCAGAGTATGAGGAAATATTTTCTGAAGATGTTCCATGTTTAACTCCCCATAGGGAAATGTAATTCTTCATTGATCTACACCCTGGGATTGCACCGATATCTACACCTACATATCAGATATCTCCCATATAGCGTCATGAGTTTAGGGTGTATTTGGAGGAAATGAAGAGGAAGGGCTTCATGAGACCCAATGTTTCACCCTGGGTAGCCCCAAGGTTAATTTCCAAGAAGGAAGATTGTATCTTGATGTTATGTGAGGATTACTAATTATTAAACCAGGTGACTGTGAAAAAAAATTATCCACTGTCAGGGATCGATGACCTCTTTTTTTAATTGAAAGGGGAATGATGGTTCTCAAAGATCAACCTCAGATCCAGATATCACCATCTACGAGTTTGGGATGAGGATATATTGAACAAGGCCTTAAAAAGTCATTACGGTCACCTTGCATACATGGTGATGTTGTTTGGAATAAAAAATGCCATAATAGTGTTCATGGGGCTCATGAATTGGATCATTCAACATTACATGGACCGGTTCATGGTGGTCTTTATCAATGGCATCCTAGTGTACTCAAAATCCAATGACGATCACAGAAGATGATTGATAATGGTCCTAGACACACACTGAGATCACCAACTTTATGGTATGCTCTCAATGTGCCATTTTTGGATTTGGGGTCCATTTTATAAGACATGTCATCTTAAATACTAAAGTTACAGGGGATTTAGTGAATTTGAGATAGTTCTTTCTTGGGATCTACCCAATATTGTTACCGAGGTGTGGAGTTTCCTTGGACTAGTAGGTAACTATCAGTGGTTTGTACCCAAATTCTCCAAAGATGAAACACCCTTGACTTCTTTGACATTAAAGGGGAATCCATTTTTGTGGACAAAAAACTGGCAGTAGTGCTTTCAGGAGATGATGTAGAGGATTGTGAGTGCTCTCATATTGAAGTTACTAGATGAATTCATCGAGTATGTGGTTATTTTGTGATGCATTAGGGACCAAGATTGTTTTTTTCTTGATGTAGAGTTGAGAGGTTATTCCCTATGGTTCACGCCATTTGAAACCACATGATATGAACTATGTGACCTATCATCTTGAGTTAGCAGTGGTAGTCATCTCATTGATGATTTGGAAACACTACAAGATATGAGAGAAGTTAATAATCTACCATAATCACAAGTGACATGAGTATATGTTATCTCATAGTGATCTGTAATTGAGACAATGGGGTTGGTTAGAGTTACTCTAGGACTATGACATTGATATTTTCTATACTCCTTTGAAGGGGAACCTGGTGGATGATTCTCTCATCAGAAGATCTAGTTTGAAGTTGATAAACAAGGCATCGAGCAGTTTGCCTCATTAAAGTTATCCTTTATGGATGGAGATGGAGCAGCTATACAAAATTCGATGGTTGTCACCCATACACTCTTACATCCGGTCAAGGAGGAAGATTTTGGTGATACTAAAAGTGAGACCATATGTGCTCATATGTTTATAAGGAAAAATCATAATGGATATTCATAAAGTCAGTTGTACGTCATACTTTTTAGAAGATTCATAGTAGTACTAGTGGTGTTGTGGGAGGTGGTTCTGATTGAGTTTCATAAATCACCATTATCGGTACATCTGGGTGTGGTGAAGATGTACTAAGAAATTCAACTTTAGTTTTTGTGATCAGGGATAAAGATTGGAGGTTCAATGTTTTTTCTCAATGCGTTACTAATCAGTATGTGAAGTCTGAGCACTAGGTTCTATCATGTTTAGCTCAACCCCTTGAGGTTTCAAAATGAAAGTTAGAAAAAATATAGATGGAATTCATGATAGGTTTACCACGTATGTCCTTCGGATATGACTCCATCTAGGTTATTGTTGATTGACTTAACAAGTCATCCCACTTTCTAGCTAATCAGGAGCACAATTTGTTAGAGAGCTTGAGATGCCTCAACGTGCAAGAGGTAGTTCAACAACATGGAGTCCCATTGATGATAGTTTCTGATTGTGATTCTTGATTTAATTCTCATTTGTGTAAGGGATTTTTGGAGGCATTTAAAACCCTGTTATACTTGAGCACATCATTTCAGAGAAAGATAAACAACCAGACTAAGTATACAATTCAGGTTCTGGAGGACATGATGTGAGAATTCATGTTAGACATTGTCTATAGTTGGTAGGATCACAGAGTAGTGTTGTATTTTTAATTCAACAACATCTATCATTCATCAATTAGTATGTAACCATTTGAGGACTTGTACAGGAAAACCTATAGGTCACAAGTTTGATGGACTGACCCAGGAGAGTCAGCACTCACGGGCCTGGATTTGGTGAAATATACTACAAAGAAGGTGGATATCATCCAACTGTAGATTAAGAATATGCAAAGCCTCCAGAAGCCTTATACTGACAGGAGACAAAATCCTTTAGAGTTCGAGGAAGGAGACCACGTGTTACATCAGGTTTCACCTTCATAGGAATTATGAAGCTTTCGATAGGGCGACAAGAAATCCCTGAGGTTCATCATACCTTTCCATATACTGCATGGAGTTGGTGATGCGGTGTACTTATTAGCTCTATAACTATAGTTAGATTAGGTACATGACATATTTCATGTGTCACTGGTGAGGAGTTACATGCATGACCCATCGCACGTCAGTGAATATGGCAAGCATGACATTGAGGATGAAGCAACATTTTCTGAGTAACTAGTGGAAATCGAGGATTGGCAGGAGAGGATCCTTCTTGGGATATAGATTGATTTTTTGTGTGTCCAGTTGAAACCCAGGAATCTCCAAGAGAGAACACGAGAGTAGGAGGCTCAAATTCATGCTCAGTACCCTCATCTGTTTATGTAGAAATTGTTTTGGGTTTTTAGGGACACAAATACCCAAGGTGGGGAGAATGTAACATCTCAGAATTTTTTTCTATTAATATTGGATATTATATGGAGTGATTTTAAGAATATGTGATGATAAAATGTGTGATTCTAAGTCTTAGTGTTACCAGAACAAATGGATGAAAAATATTCAAATATTTTAGATCACACATGTGTGGTGTTCATTAAAAAGTGGAATAACTCCAATACATATTCCCAGATTAGAAATATGAGGGAACCGTTGAATTCATAATAGTGGTTTTACCCTAATAATGACTTAAATTTTTTATAGTGAGTCATCTGTAGAAAAATTCCTCAATGACGTAATCATAAATAATATAATTAAATAAATTTTTTTTATTTTTTTATTCTAATCACTCATAAATGGGGATTCATTTTGGAAATATGATACCACCATTGAGTTTGTAATGATTTCTTCTATAGGCATGACATAACATCGGCAGGTTTTGATTTCATTTGAAAATGTTTTTAGGGCCGAAAAATACATAAAATAAATTAAAATAAAAATGTATTTTTTTTCTTCAACGCAACTACCTATTTCATATATTAGTTTACATCTACGGAAATTGTCTCAGTTTTGGCCACTAAACACATGAGACGGAAACCCCATTAGAGGAGAACAGTTTTTGCGGATGAAAACATATCAAGATTGGATAATGGATCATCATGCCAGTGGAGTTGGAGGATCTTGTTGATGGAGGAACACAAATGTTCCTCATAAAAAATCATTCCAATCTCTTGGTGGGGGATGTGTTTTAATTTTTTTATTCCCATTCTAAATTTCTATGATGATTGAAAATTATTTGATGAATGGATTTTTTTGTGGATCAATCCCATTGCCCGATGGGCTTCTTACAGGGTAAATTGGGAGAATTATTTATAAATATCTTCATTGATTATCTTATGGAAGAAAATATATATTGACAAGAACATTTGTTGATGTTTATTCTTCTCATTTGTATACGTTTTTTTCCACCCCTATTTATATTTCATCATGGGCATTCTTCATTTGGCCTACGACTCAACTATTCCAGATCAATCAATCATTACGCACTCGTTTCATGGCACAATGATCTGATATCATAGATTTTGGATCATCATGGTGAGATAGAGCTTCGATGATGGATAATGAGTGAATCAGATGATGGATGAATCCGGATTTCACATTCATTGGTGTTCTTCAGTGCGAAACAACGAACAACAATTTGATCTGATTCCTGACTAGATTCGGAGACAGAACGCATTATTCGGCGATGGAGATTAAAAAGAGACCTTGGATATTAGATTTAATGGAGAAATGACTGTCAAATAAATGGCATAGGACAATATGGGATGCACGAAGGAAGAACGACGATTCTAGAAAATCATAATGAATATGGTGTGAAATTTTGGATTACAATATGTGTGGGGCCCCTGACTATTAAATTAGTCATTGGCCAGAGTTAAGGACCACCCATCATGTGACCCCTATCACATGGCAAGTTACCCTCCCCGGATGGGTCAGTATATACTCCTAATAGTACACAGACAAAGTTAACAACACACAACCAGATGGTACATTGTGCACTTATACACAATGGTGTCTTGGCATACACTGATCGGTACATGGACATAGCCAGGAGACACAAGTATAGAACCATGTTTCTATACATGTCATGCACGAATCGATTGTCAGATCAATACTGGATAACTTATTTCTAGCCTTTGGTGATTGGGAATGTTCTTTGAGCCTTGTTGTGGGATGATCTACCTGTCACGGTTTCTGTTAGTTGTGTTGGTTCTTGAAATTTGGGATATACCATTTTAGACCTCCTCAAATATTTATTATATTTTTCACATTAAATGTCAATATTTGGAGATATTATTTTTATAATGGTCCGATGCTTGACGTACATAGACATTACATTACTTTTGAAGAATACTAAAAAAAAATAGACACCAAAGGACCGTAATAGTTTATTGTCTTTGGAAACATGGAATATAATCTTCTATTCTTGGTGAAAGGTCTTCAACTTAGCCCATAAAGATCTTCCATCATTTTACCTAAAACCTTTATTTATATCCTGGGGAAAAGGACACATATAAAGGGTGATCTCAAATTCCCAGTAAGGGAAAGCATGGATAAAATAAAACAAACTATAAACATTTGAAAATCAAAACATGGTCATAATATTTAAACATCAGAATATTGAATAATGACATAAAACATGGAAGTACGTAAGGCATAGATCACAATAGAACATAAATCATGATAAAATAGCATGGGAATAAAAAATGTAATTGTGGGAAACCATTAAGCACATGATATGATTTCATTAGTATCCAAGGCATTTCTGCAAAGACTATCTTTGTGGGCAATGTCCCTTTTTGAATTGAGTTTACTCCTCATTCCAGTGTTGTAACACTGAACTAGATTAACTTACCATTCCATCCATGTCTATCTCATGAGATATAAATCTTTACCCAATTCATTGTAGGGAGATATAGGTCCCACCCATCTCATAATGAAATCATTCTTACATGTGCCACAAAATAAACATAAATCATTCATCATAACCCAATGAATAAAATTGGTTTCATAAACGTCATCCCATCATAACATAATTCGTATAAAACCAATGGATTTAATTTCATCATAAGAAAAGTGAAACCATGTAAATCATAGAGACATTATACTTTAAACATATACATATGAAATAATTTCATCTTATATGGAAAATGGTTTTGATAAAACACTTGAAATGAATTCTTGAGGAAAATATCCTTTCATTTCAAAATCATCTTATTTTCCCAAAATTCCAAGAAATTATTAAAAGAAAAGCCTTTTTTGAAAATAATCTTGCAATATTGTAGAGGAAGCTTCATTAAAATAATGATTTATAAAACATAAAAATTCTTTCCTGTCGTATAAGTTAAAAAAACATTCTCCTTGTAGTTTTTCCATAAAAGTCAAAAAGTACCTTGTATGATAAACAAAAGAAAGATTCCATACAAACCATGTAGTAAAAGTAAAAAATGTGTAAAAAGGACGTTAAACATACATGAAACCATTTTTAGAAAATAGGGACATGGAAGATAAATATAACCCCATTAAATACTTACGTATAAGCAATCTCGGATAAAAATCAGATTGGAAAAGTTATCCCATACCTTAGGTCTGATATGCTTCGTACGTATCTGAACCTCATGTAAAATGAATTAAATCATGTCATTGACTTATTAAAAAATAATATTTGTTGTTATGATATCATATATGGTTTACTTATGACTTTATATTACCTGTTATTTTTTAAATTCCATGTTGAAGCAGCGTTTTGGGTAAAATCGTTTTATATATCGTAAGTGTTTGGACCTGGTGTTCATGATATTATTATTACTTATATCATGATTTAATTTCTTCCAAAATGTAAATAATGATTTATATATCATAGATATTCAGTATATATATATAATAGATAGATAAATGAAATGAAATACACCGTTAATGGAGAAGGTAGGCCGTATGTACGCATGAATGATGTTTTCCTTTCCTTATTGACTTCAATGGAAGTAAGTAGATGACATATATATATATATATATCTAGTAGATTTATCATGTCATATATTTCATTATTAGTCATTATATATACTTTATAATCATTCTTGAGTGGTTAATGATGTGGCCTTAAAAACACATTTTTCTCCACATCCTTTTTAATTAATTTTTATTAATTTAGTTGCTTATTTTAACAATTTTTGATAAATAATTATACTTATATAATTTTATCACTAAATTTATTAGTTTATCAATTTTTATAATTAATAGTGTATTCTATGCATTAAAATAATTAATTTCTTCCTTACTTTAATTTTATAGACTTCTAACGATTTCTTTAGAATCTTGTTTTTTTCTGCTTAGTTAATAATTTAACATTAATTAATTAATTAAGTTTTCTCTTGCACATAATTAATGTAATCTTAATCTAACAATACATGTATTAAAAAATAAATTAATATAGCCTAATTAATAGATTTATTTTAATAATTCATTAATTAAAATAAAAGAATATAGACTCATTTCAATTATTAAGTATTTTATCTAAATTTCATTAATTAACATAATGGTCTAATAATTTAATTATTATTTATCTACTTTAAACTAATTTAACTTTATTAAAGTAACTTTTATAAATAATTTAATTTTGTAATTTGAATATCATTGTTTTATAATTTTATTTTATTTTTAATTGTTTAGAAATGCAATATTTACTTATTGTAGTTTTTAATAATTTAACTTATGTATAATTGGTTTTATAAATTTATTTAAGTTCATGTTGCAATTATGTTTTCAAACGTTTTAGTTAATTGTTAGTTTCAATTAATTATTTTGTTCTTTTTTAATTTAAGTTTTAACTTATTCTATTTACTATGTTTATTTCACAGGTTTAATTTTCACGGTCACTGTGTCTCTACGCACCGTCTGTTACTGTCTCACCGTTTCCAGGAGAAAAAGTGGCACCAGATTCATCACGGTCTCACCGTGATATCCAGTTCTCAGACGCACCGTAACCCCATTCTTGTGGCACTATAACCCTTGCAAACTGGTGCCACCATGAATTCTTGCCACCATTACATCATGGAACCGTGACTCTTCTGTCGCTGTCTCACCGTGAAGCTCCTCACGGACTCACCATTTCTAGGAGAAACGATGGTACCATTTCTTTTTTTAAAACTATCTCAGTGTGACCGTATCTTCACAGACTCACTATGTCCTTACCACCATAATACCATTTTACGATCTCACCACATCTGCTACCGGTGTCTCGGTTTCCACACGTTCTTCATGGTCTGCCCACGTGAGGTGCCACACATACCTTTTATAGGAGTCTGAGTCTTACCACCTGCTAACCGAGCTTTATCAAGGGTGTCATAGCTTAGGAGTGAGGAGAATTTAATAACCAGAAATTTGTAGGTTGAAAACATGGGAATTTCTTAAATGAAAACATGATATGTACCTAGCCGCTGGTCTTGAGTTTGATGGTCTTGAGAGTCCACAGTAATATTTTTGGAGTCGTCGCATCCTTCTGTCGTGCGTTGTAGCGAGAGGTGAGCCGAGGCCAGTTCTGGAGTGAAGCTGTTGCATGCAGGAGCCAAGCTCGGAAGAATCATATGCCCTTGAGCTACTGTTCTAAGAAGAGGGACTATGCATGCTGGCCTTAGGAGGAGAAACCAGGTGACTTTTCGATGTCACCTAAGGAGAAGCCATCGGTGCATTTTCTGGATGCCAGTGGAGGAAGGATGGTTGACATGTTGTGCGCGGTTGCTGGATGCCGAAGGAAGGGATGAGTCGAAGCCGCCTTTACGTATGCACTGATGAAGATTGTTTCTCTACGCTGAGTAAGTGTTGGGTTCGCCGGTGATGAAGGAAGGATCTGACCCATGTCGCACCAAGGGAGTTAGCATCGTCTTTTGAGGAGCAGATCGATCTGATGAGACTGGATCTGAAGCCGCTGAATAGCTGCGCCGTTGAAACCTCTCGGAGAAGAAGACCCAGGGAGAGGATAAACAAATATAAAAAATAACAAACAATCACATAAAATAATACATTAACAAATATATAATTTAAAATAATAATAATGATAATTAAAATCTAACATAAAAAGTTAAATATTATAGTTATGAATAAATTAAAAAAATAAAATTTCTAATTTATAGAATATAATTAATAATTTAATTAACTTTAATAAAACGTTAACTAAGCTAAACTAATAAATTATAATTTCTTAATTAATCATAAATTAATTATAATTTAATGTGGAAAACATAATGGTTATAAAATTAAATTAATAATAATATTTTAATTCAAACATGAAGAAACTAATTTAATTAACTTAATTTTGTGAATAATTTAATTTATTTCTTAGTTAACATTGATAACATTAATTGATATGAATTAAAAAATTTATAATCACTTCTTTTAAAACTTTTAATTAAGTAATAATTTTAAATGTTTATTTATTTCCTTCTCGTTTTTAATTAATCTGTGTGTTAATTTGTGCAGGTTCATGCAGAAAGTGAGTTTCTGTCCAGATTCACTTAACCAACTCAACGGGAGTTAGTTACGTGAGTAAATTTAGTGTGACGTGCTTGTCACGAACACACACACATATGCGATGTGCTTGTGAAGAAAACTTAAGGTCGGTGGAAGGAAAGCGGTGACCAGAAACAGATGATGGGGGATATTAAAACAGATCAGCATCAGAATTTTGGGAACGATTTATTCGAAAAATACACCCAACACGGGAGCAGAGTGGAGAACCTGAAGCGACTCTTGGAGAACCATTCCTTGGAGACCCGAGGGCCTGGAGCAGGAGGAATTCAAGAAAGTAGAGGGAGTTTTCTTCATCTGTTATTTTTTAATTCTCTTACTATGTAATTGAATGTTTTTAGAACTCGTAAAGAAAGAAATGTTAGGCTAAATACATACAGTTCGGGGGGGGATAAAGTCTACTGTTTATCGTTCTTTTCTTTTCTCACTATCCTGTTAATGTGATCGAAATTGATTGGCAAGGTCGGTTCTGATTACATTGCATTTCAATGTACCACTTGTGCTTAATCTAAGATTTCCACATTTATATGGGGAGTTTAAATGTGGATTGATTTTCTTGAACAATTAAATGGAAATAAAAAGGTTTCAGGACATACAGTGAGTTAGTTCTGTGTTCTTTTTCAACCTTGAATTCTTTTAAGTTGGTTAATCTAAGGGTGGAGAACTCTGAAATTGGCCGGCATGAGTGATTATCTCCTGGCGAGGGAAATAAATCACTCCATTTCAGTGGTATTAGTTGTAATCAATGTCGTGAGGTAGTATACATTCAAAAGAACGATTGATTACAACTAATACCACTGAAATGGAGTGATTTATTTCCCTCACCAGGAGATAATCACTCAAGATGGCCAATTTCAGAGTTCACCACCCTTAGATTAACCAACTTAAAAGAATTAATGTTTGAAAAAGAATAGAAAACAAACTCTCTGTATGTCCTGTAGAATTTTTATTTCTATTTAATTGTTCAAGAATATCAATCCACGTTTAAACTCACCGTATAAATGTTGAAATCTTATATTAAGCACAAGTGGTATGTTGCAATGGAATGTACCCAGAACCGACATCGCCGATCAATTCTGATCACATTAATAGGATAGTGAGAAATGAAAAGAACGATAACAAATAGACTCAATTTATCCCCCGAACAGTAATTATTTAGCCTAACATTTCATTATTTACGATTTCTAAAAACATTCAATTACATAGGCAGAGAATTAAAAAAGAACAGAGGAATACAACTCCCTTTTCTTGCTTGAATTCATCATGCTCCAGGCCCTCGGGTCTCCAAGGAATGGTTCTCCAAGAGTCGCTTCAATTTCTCCTCTTTGCTCATGTGTCTGGTGTATTTTTCGAATGAATCTCCCCCAAAATTCTGCTACTGATATGTTTTAATATCCCCCGCCATCTGTTGTGGGTCACTGCTTTCCTTCCACCGACATTATGTTTTCTTCACAAGCACACCGCACACGTGTGTGTGTTCGTGAAAATCACGTCGCACTAACATTACTCATGTAAATAACTCCCGTTGAGTTGGTTATGTGAATATGGACAGAAAATTACTTCCTGCTTGATCATGAACAAATTAACACACAGATTAATTAAAAACGAGAAGGAAATAAATAAACATTTAATATTATTACTTAATTAAATGTTTTGAAAGAAGTGATTATAAATTTATTAATTCATTTTAATTAAATTTATCAATGTTAACTTAGAAAAAAATTAAATTATTCACAAAATTAAGTTAATTAAATTTGTTTATTGAAGTTCGAAACAAAATATTATTATTAATTTAATTTAATAACTTTTATGTTTGCCACCTTAAATTATAATTATATGTGATTAATTATGAAATTATAATTTATTACTTTAGCTTAGTTAACGTTTTATTAAAGTTAATTAAATTATTAATTCTATTCTATAAATTAGTTGTTTTATTTTTCTAATTTATTCATAACTATAATATTTAAGTGTTTAAGTTAGATTTTAATTATCATTATTATTATTTTAAATTATATTTTTTTAATGTATTATTTTATGTGATTGTTTGTTTTTTTATATATTTTTTTATCCTCTCCCCGGGTCTTCTTCTCCGAGAGGTTTCAACGGCGCAGCTATTCAGCAGCTTTGGATCCAGTGTCATCAGCTCGAACTCCTCCTCAAGCGACGACGTTGACTCCCTTAGTGCGGCATGGGTCGGAACCTTCCTTCCTCACCGGCGAACCCAACACCTGCTCAGTGCAGTGAAACAGTCTTCATCAGTGCAGGCGTAAAGGCGGCTTCGGCTCCTCCCTTCCATCGATATCCAGCAACCGCGCACAGCAGGTCGACCATCCTTCCTCCACTGGCATCCAGCAAATGCAGCGATGGCTTCTCCTTAGGTGATGGAGAAAAGTCACCTGGTTCCTCCTGCCATGGCCAGCACACTCAGTCCCTCTTCTCAGAACAGTAGCTCGAGGGCATCTGATTTTTCCGAGCTTGGCTCCGGCACGCAACAACATCACTCTAGAACTGGCCTTGGCTCACCTCTCACTACAGCGCACGAAAGAAGGATGCGAAGAATCCAAAAATATTATGGTGGACTCTCAAGACCAGCAAACTCAAGACCAGCGGCTAGCGACATATCTTGTTTTCATTTTAGAAATTCCCATGTTTTCAACCTATAGCTTACTGGTTATTAAATTCTCTTTACTTATGAGCTATGACACCCTGGTTTGAGCTCGGTTAGTAGGCAGAGAGACTCGGTCTCCTCTAAAATGTGTGTGTGTCACCTCACGCGGACAGACAGTGAAGAAAGTGTTGAAACAGATACATCGGTAGCAGATGTGGTGAGACCGTAAAATGGTGTTATAGTGGTAAGGACACCATGAGTCTATGAAGATAAGGTCATGGTGAGACAGTTAAAAAAAGAAATGGTGCCACCGTTTCTCTTGGAAATGGTGAGTCCTTGAGGAGCTTCACGGTGAGACAACGACAAAAGAGTCATGGTGCCAAGAAGTTACGGTGCCAAGAAGCCATGATGGCACCGGTTTGCAAGGGTTACGGTGCCACAGGAATGGGGTTACAGTGTGTCCGAGAAATGGATATCACGGTGAGACCATGATGAAACTGATGCCATTGTTTCTCCTGGAAACGGTGAGACAGTAACAGACGATACGTGGAGACACTGTGACCGTGAAAATTGAACCAGTGAAAAAAACATAGTAAATAAAATAAGTCAAAACTTAAATTAAAAAAGATCAAAATAATTAATAGAAACTAAAAATTAACTAAAACGATTGAAAACCTAATTGCAACATGAACATAAATAAATTTAAAAAACCAATTAAGGATAAGTTGAATTATTATATACTACAATAAGTAAATCTTACATTGGAACACAATTAGAACTAAAATTATATTATAAAACTTATATATTCAAATTACAAAATTAAATTATTTATAAAAGGTACTTTAACAAAGTTAAATTAGTATAAAGTAGATAAATAATAATTAAATTATTAAGCCATTATGTTAATTAATTAAATTTAGATAAAATACTTAATAATTGAAATGAGTCTATAATCATTTATTTTAAATAAGGAATTATTAAAATACATCTCATAATTAGGTTATATTAATTTATTTTTTAATACATGAAATGTTAGATTAAGAGTATATGAATTATGTGCAGGATCAAACTTAATATATTAATTAATGTTAAATAATTAACTAAGCAGAAAAAAACAAGAATCTAAAGAAATAGTTATAAGTCTATAAAATTAATGTAAGAAAGAAAATAATTATTTTAAGGTATAGAATACACTATTAATTATAATAATTGATAAATTAATGAATTTAGTGATAAAATTAAATAAGTTTCATTATTTATAGTAAAGTGTTAAAATATGAAACTAAATTAATAAAGAATAATTAAAAAGGATGTGGCAAAACATGTGTTTTTAAGGCCACATCAGTTAACATGGAGAATAAATCTCATTGCGTCATGGAGACGGTAATCCGTACACATGCACGAGCGATGATTTGTTCCCATAATTATTGAATTGAATTGTAGTGGATGATATAATTTCTCAAAATCAGTATAATGTTTTAATAACCATATATATTTATTCTTTACACCATTATACCCATTCAAGTAAGGTGGTGGTGGAAAAACTTATTACACCACGGCGTGGAGACGGTATTCCATACGTACGCACGCGCGAAGATTTCGTTTTCCATAGGATGGATAGAAGGTTAAATTGGTTTGTTTCATATTTATAATAACATATTAGTATATAATTGATACTGATGTTATTACTTCATAATGAAACAACTAAAGAAGAGGAAGTAGAAGAATAAATAAATTTGAATGAATCAGTAATAGATATTACCTCTTCTTCGACACGCCTCTTTGAAACCTCCTCTTAGGGCACTAAAATTGGTCTATGAAGAAGATCAGAACCACTATTATGTTTCTAGGGATGTTGAGAAGGGAAATGGGCAGAGGTTTGCAGATATTCAAGGCTCAAAATGGTGTGAAGAGAAGAGGGAAGGGGTTCTCTTTTTATAATGGAGGAGAGGGGCACCTTTGGAAAAACATAAAATATTATTTTATAATAAAGTCATATTCGGTATATAATAACTCCAAATTGAATTATTTAGAAGGTAAAGTGGGTATGGGTCTAAATACACTCAACCAATAGGTTTTAGACATGTTTAGGTCACTATTTTAACCTTATCAATTAGATTTAACTCTAAGATAAATAATTTAACTTTTACTGTGTCTTCTTGTTTTCATACACTATATGGTTAATAAACTTACTATAACAAGCCAAACAAACCCCAATTGGTTAATTATTAATACATATTAGCTTATCTAAGTTATTTGGAAGAAGATTAGATTTTAAAGAATATAATACCTATTTATAACATAATATTTGTTTGAAAATCTATTTTATGTCAATTTTGACACTATTTGGTAAATGATTTTTTTTAAAATCATAAAAGAATGATTAGTTCGAAAAAAGTTAATTAAATCAATAATAACATGTCATATTAACCTATAAAATTAGTTTAATTCATAAAAAGTCTAAAAGTACATTTATTTGGGTATTTATAACATCAATTATGTTAATATTTCATTAATAAGGTAATTATTGCATCATCATTGTGTCATAAATAAATTAAATTGATTAATGTATAAAAATTATAAATAAAATACCATTATGTAGGAAATCCTTTTATCTTTCTAATTAATATTTATAGTCGAATTTATCTTATGTATATCTCTATATTTAAAATGTTTCATTTATTAAACATTGATTTTTACTATTTTAATTCTTCTTTAAATAAAATAATAATAAATGTCCTAATCTAGTCCATATATATCTAAATGACAATATTTTATTTCTAAGGTTATTTTTGGTCGAATTACACTTATCCAATAGAATTAGAACATTTGTTAGGGTAATAATAATATCATTTTACCCTTAATATCCCTACTTACTTTTAACTGTGGTAAATAAAAGTAAAAAGTTACTATTCACCATAAATTAATTTTATCTTATTGAACCACATTTTACTCCTTGATATTAACCGTGTCTCTCAGATTTTCAAAATTCCTCTCACAAAAGTGGTAAAATTAAGTTTTATGTAAATTTTTAAACTCTCCTAGGAGGTGGGTAAAAGATGTTGACAAGTTCAATAAAATTTTTATATGTCTAAAATTATTTTAAAATGACTCAAATGAATTAAATTGAACATATATAGGTATTATATATCAATTTGAACTAATATAAATTTAAATAAAATAAATAATTATTTATATAACAATTCGGTTTTTAAATAGTAACCCAGTGTTTTCAGTATTCATCCAAAATTGAAAGTTTTCATAAAAATACCCAAAAATCACCAAAGGCTAAATTTGATATTCTGAATCCAAAAATGAAGTTCATTTTGAAAGATAAAATTTATAAAATTTCAAAAGGTCGGTATTAATCTTCATAATGGCTTGTTTATATAATATTTTAATAACATATCATTGTTTAGTGAAACTCGGTATTGCGTACAACACACGCTATCGTGGAAAGTTGCAATTGCATGTAAAGCAAGCCAAGTCCGAGTTGCGTGTAGTGCAAGAATCCGTTGTTGTTGTGTATAATAGAATTAAACTGTATTTCATTTATATATTGAATATATATATATATATATACACTCAATGTTGCGTAGAATAACATCCATAAAAAAACATGAAATTTTGTGTAACATGATCCAAGAATAGTGTTGCGTATACTGAAAGATAATACGGTGTTGCATATAGCGCAAGATAATCTTGGTGTAGCATACAACACTAGAAATGAAATAAATTAAAAAGAATACTTCTCATAAAATCTCTGGGTGTTACATTCTACCCCCCTTAAAATGAATTTCTCCCTCATAATTCATTGGGGTTATAAATCATTTAATACTTGAATGTATCATTAATAGAAACCCACATCGTAAAAAGGAATACTAAAAAAAATTTTAAAAGTGAAGTATGAAACATAACGGTTACCCTAATTAACTCATCACTTGGTTTCCACATAGGATAACATAAGTGAGAATATGGATATGGAAGATAAATCTGACAATCAACTTCTGATGAAGAGTGGTAGAGGACATGGCTATAAAAAAGCCAACAATCAGAAAGCCATAGTTTTTTGATGATCTAAGGTACCATCTGATGCATTAGAGATAAGACCACTAGGACAATATTTATGGTTTTCAATATCATTTCCCTAAAGATGAAATTTTCAATTAGAAGAAATACTTACTTGATTTCATTGTAATATCATTTCTAGTCATCCTATGAAAAATTTCCACTTCATCTCATATTTAAAGAAATGAAGTTGAATTTGTCATTCTCGAAGTGTTAGCAGATCATGCGATATAAAGATATGTCATTACATTTGCCTCTATTACATGTTATTAAATATACATAAGTCCATCTATGATGAGATTAATCATATATGGTTCCTAAAATGGATTTATACTTCATATATCATACCACATAATAAATTAAAACTAATTTCTACTAACCAGGGACTTCCTGTTGGCCAGTGGTAGGTGATAAAGGCCTGTCGCACTTCGGTTGTGGGTTCGATTCCCACATCCTTGTCTGACGTGACGGGTTATCGCCCGTCCTATGGGTTGTCCTTTTTCTAAAACTATACAATTATAACATTACAAAAATAATATCAAAAAGTTCTATCCTTAAACAATACTAAATTATGTCCATCCTAATCCATTCCAATCTTTAGACATATCCAAAATACATCTGTCCAATCTCATAGTATAAACAAAACGATTACTAGAAATGTCATCTACCGATAATGTGAATACCATAATTTATCATACGATATAACTTGTTGGTCTTATTACAAACATGTGAATACCTTAATCATGTATTACATTAGTGAAAACATGAGTGTTGTCAAAATACAACTCTTTCACATACCAAAATCCCAAAATTTTATATACTCAAACCATGATATCACTTTGTCCTTATGTCATTCATGAGATCATTAATACTATCATACAAATTATTTTCTCCTTATCCCTTCATTATACGGATTTCATCTGCTTTCCAAAAATATTTCAATCAATTATCATGGTTACTGGTACCATAAAATTATTGAAAACCACAATGGACCAATACATAGTTATTCCAATATTCCACGATACTAAAATGATATTCCACACTAAAATTTTGGAATCTCGTTACATAAACACATAATCATTCCACCACATCATTTTCATACTCAACATCACAAATGATGATCACATGTGACTTCCCTTTATCCTTTTATTTAAGAGGTTTCTCATGTCCATCATCATTAACCCTTGGATTATGGAATTGATTAGCATAATGCCCCATTTCCTTGAACCTGAAGCATTGAAGTGTTGGTGGAGTTTTCTCTGTAGTCTTTTCTCTATTCTCATCATTAGCTACCTTTTTCCCATTGATTCGACACTCAGCTGCTCGATGACCTTATTTTCCACACCTGAAACATTTTCTAGTACCTTTTAGACAATATCAACTATGCTTCTTTCCACACTTTGAGCATAAAGAAACATTTATCTTCTATTCACCATTGTTATGAGATTTCTCCTTGAATTCCATCTTTCGTTTTTTGTCAAAACCATGAGATGGATATGTAACACCAACTTCTAGTTTTACCTTGATATCACAACGCATAATTTCTTCATAACTACTGATGTGTCTTATAGAAAATTCCCTTCAAATACTTGTTTTTAAGACACTGAAGAATCGATCAACTTTACATTCATGTTGGATGATAAATCTAGATGCATACCTTGAAATCCTTGTAAAATTAGCTTCGTATATACCAACAGATTCATCATCCGTATGCTTAAGATCATGTAAATCCTTTTACGTATTTGTTAGAATAATATGAGGGATGTACCTATTGAAGAACATGTTCATGAACTTGTTCCATTCAATGGATTAAATTTCATCTTGGGGCCTTGTATTTTTAACTAGAGTCCACCACTTATCTGCTTCACCTTTTAACCGAAAAATAGCCAAAATGACTTTTTCATGCTCTGAACAACGATGTATAGAAAATAACTTTTCAATGGTACTAATCCATTGTTCAGAAACAAGTGGATCAGAAGACCCACTGAAAGAAGGTGGATGTTTCCTCATGAAGGACTCAATAGAATATTGTTCCCTTCTCTACTCATTTGGAAGTCCATAATGATTCATATCTTGTATATGTATAGAAATAATATTTTGAACTCCATCTTCCATTACGTTGGTTTTTTCATGAGGAAAATCATTGCATCATCCATTACACTGATCAACACGGCTCCATCGGGTTACAACCATCATCTAAAACCCAAAAATAATAGTGTGAGTGGAAAAAATCATGCTAGGAAAACAACATAATAATGGGGGTGTACCTTCAATATCTAACATCTTAGGTTTAATTCTAATATTGTTACCGTAATTATTGGACTATAACCTATAATTATATATAACCTTAAGGATATCCCAAGACATACCATAGAAATATATCTAGGGATTTCACTAAAGTTTTTGCATCCTAGTTTCGAAAGGTTAACTAAAAAATTTCATTGATACCAACAATAAAGGCCCAAAGCTTAACATACATAGACATTACATTACTTTTGTGTAATACTAAATACATAACAAAAATAGAAACCAAAGGACCATAATAGTTTAGTGTCTTTGTAAACTTTGAATATAATCTTCTAATCTTGGTGAAAGATCTTCAACATCTCCCATAAAGAACTTCCTTTTTTTACCTAAAATAGTTCTTTATATCCTGGGGAAAAGAAAACATATAAAGGGTGAGCTCAAATGCTCAATAAGGGTAAGCATGTATAAAATAAAAAAAACTATATACATTTGAACTTCAAAGCATGGACATAATATTTAAACATCAAAATATTGAGTAATGACATAAAACATGGTAGTACGTAAGGCATAGATCACAATAGAACATCAATTATGATAAAATAGCACGGGAATAAAACATATAATTGTGGAAAACCATTATGCACATGATATAATTTCCTTAGTATCCAAGTCATTTCATCCAAGAACATCTTAGTGGACAAAGTCCCTTTCTGAATCGAGTTCACTCCTCGTTCTAGTCCTATAACACTGAACCGGATTAACTTACCATTCAATACATGTCTATCTGATGAGATATAAATATTTACCCAATGCATTGGCGGGAGCTATAGGTCCCACCAATCTCAAAATGAAATCATTCTTACTTGTGCCACAAAATAAACATAAATCATTTATCAAAACCCAAAGAATAAAATGGGTTTCATAAATGTCATCCCATCATAACATAATCCATATAAAACCAGTGGATATCATTTCATCTTAAGAAAAGTGAAACCATGTAAATCATAAAGACATTATAATTGAAACATATACATTTGAAATAATTTCATCTTATATGGAAAATGGTTTTGATAAAACACTTGAAGTGAATTCTTGAGGAAAATATCATTTCTTTTCAAAATCATTTTCTTTTCATAAAATTCCATGAAATGTTTAAAAGAAAAGGCTTTTTTTTAAATAATCATGCAATATTGTAGAGGAAGCTTCATGAATATAAGGCTTTATGAAATGTAAAAATCTGTTCATGCCGTATAAGTTAAAAAAACATTCTCCTCGTACTTTTTCCAGAAAAGTCAAAAAGTGCCTTGTATCGTAACCAAAATAAATATTCCATACATACCATGTAGTAAAAGTAAATTTGGTAATAAGGACATTAAACATACATGAAATAATTTTTAGAAAACAGGTACATGGATGATAAATATAACCGCAGTGAATACTTACTTATAAGAAATCTCGGATAAAAACAAGATTGGAAAAGTTGTCCCTTACCTTAGGTCCGATATGCTTCGTACGTATCTGAACCACCTGTATAATGAGATGCATAATGTCATTGAATTATTACAGAATCATATTCATTGTTATGATATCATATATGGTTTACATATGACTTTATATTACCCGTTATTTTGTAAACTACATGTTAAAGAAGTGTTTTGGGTAAAATCGTTTTATTTATCATATGTGTATGGAATTGGTGATCATGATATTATTATTTATTATATCATGATTTTGTTTTTCAAAAAATGTAAATAATTATTTATATATCATATATATTCAGTATATATATCTATAATAGATAGATAGATGAAATGAAATACACCGTTCATGGAGACGGTAGGTCGTACGTACGCATGAACGTTGTTTTCCTTTCCTTATTGACTTGAATGGAAGTAATTAGATGACATATATATATATATATATATATATACATAAATCCATTATCTTTATCATTTCATATATTTCATAATTATTCATTACATATACTTTATAATTATTCTTCAGTGGTTAACATGGAGAATGAATCTCATCGCGTCGTGGAGATGACAATAATTACGTGTGCACGAGCGATGATATCATACCCATAATTATTGAATTGAATTGGAATGGAGGATATAATATCTAAGAATCATTATGATTTTTTAATAACCATATATATTTATTCATTACACCATTATACCCATCCAAGTAAGGTAGTGGTGGAAAACTGATTACACCACAGCGTAGAGACGGTATTTCGTATTTACGCACGTGCGGTGATTTTGTTTTCCGTAGGATGGATAGAAGGTGAAATAGGATTGTTTCATATTTATAATAACATATCAGTATATTAGTGATACTTATGTTATTACTTCATAATTAAATAACTAATGAAGAGGAAGTAGAAGAAGAAATAAATCTGAAAGAATCGGTAACTGATATTACCTCTTCTTCGACATGCCTCTTTGAACCCTCCACATAGGGAACACAAATTGGCCTTTTAAGAAGACCATAACCATTATTAGGTTTCTAGGGAATATGATAATGGATATGGGAAGAGTTTGGACGAGCTTAAAGGCTCAAAATGGTGTGAAGAGAAGAGGGAAGGGGTTCTCTTTTTATAACGGTGGAGGGGGGAACCTTTAGAAAAACATAAAATGTTATTTTATAATAAAGTCAAATTAGGTTTATAATATCTCTAAATTGATTTATTTCGAATATAAAGTGTTTATGTGTCGAAATACTCTCATCCAATGGATTTTAGATAAGTTCAGGTCACTATTCTGACCTTATCAATTAGAATTAACACTAAATTAAATAATTTATCTTTTACTGTGTCTTCTTGTTTTCTTACACTATATGGTTCATAAACATACCATAACAATTAAAACGAACCCCAAGTGGTTCCTTATTAATATATATAACCTTATATAAGTTATTTCTCCGATCCTTAGATTTTTAGGAATATAATAACAATTAATAATATAATATCTGTTTTACAAACTATTTTATGTCAATTTTGACACTATTTGGAAATTGATTTTTGATAAAATCAAAAAAGAACTATTAATTATAAAAAGGTTAATTAAGTAAATACTAACATGTCATATTAACCTATAAAATTAGTGTAATTGATAAAAAGTATTTATTTACATTTATTTGGGTATTTATAACATCAATTTTGTTAATATTTCATAATAAGGTAATTACTGCCTCATCATTATGTCATAAATAAATTACATTATTTAATGTCTAAAAATTATAAATAAAATACAATTATGTATAAAATATTTCTATATTTATAATTAATATTTATAGTTTTATTTTTCTTATGTATAACCCTATATTAAAAATGTTTTAGTTATTAATCATTGATTTTATATATTTTAATTCTTCTTTAAATAAAATAATAATAAATGTCCTAATCTAATCCAAGTGGACCTAAATGACAATATTTTATTTCTAAGGTTGTTTTTGGTCGAATTAAACTTATCCAATAGAACTATGACATGCATTAGGGTAATAATAATATCATTTTTACCCTTAATTACCCTATTTACTTTTAATCGTGGTAAATAAAAGTAAAAAGTTACTATTCACCAAAAATTATTTTTAACTTATTCAACCACATTTTACTCCGTGATATTAACTGTGTCTCTCGGAATTTTAAAATTCCACTCAGAGAAGCGGTAAAATTAAATTTTATGTAAATTTTCAAACTCTCCTAGGAGGTGGGTAAAAAACAGTGAAAAGATCAATAAAATTTTAATATGTCTAAAATTATTATAAAATGACTCCAATGAATTACATTGATCATATATAGGTATTGTGCATCAATTTTGACCTAAAATAAATTTATATGAATTAAATAATTATTTATATAAAAAGTCAGTTTTTAAATAGTAACCATGTGTTTTCACTATTCATCGAAAATTGAATGTTTTTAGAAAAATAACAAAAAATCACCCTAGGTTAATTTCGATATTTAGAATCCAAAAATGAAGTCCATATTTGAATGATAAGATTTATAAAATGTCAAAGAGTGGGTATTACTAGTCATAACGGCTAGTTTATATAATATTTTAATCATATATCATTGTTTAGTGAAACTTGGTATTGCGTACAACACAAACTATCGTGGATGGTCGTCATTGCATGTAAAGAAAGCCAAGTCCGAGTTGTGTGTAGTGAAAGATTCCTTTGTTGTTGTGAATAAATGAATTCAACTGTATTTCATTTATACATTGAATATATATATATATACACACTCAATGTTGCGTAGAATAACTTTTATCAAACAAACTTGAAATTTTGTGTAACACGATCCAAGAATAGTTTTGCATAAACTACAAGATAATACGGTGTTGCGTATAGCGCAAGATAATCTTGCTGTAGCATACAACACAAGAAATAAAATAAATTAAATAGAATACTTCTCATAAAATCTCGAGGTGTTACAATTTCTTACGAATCATTTGTTCTATATATTACCTAAATTTTTTTGAATAGATACAATACTGAACTCTCAAAATTTTAGTCACAATATATATATATATATATCCTTATATTTCATATCTATTCACAGTTAATGCCTTTTAATGTTTCTAAAATATAAATATGGCTTCCTCTCCATTAATTTCCTTTTTGGATTATATATCTCTCACATATGTTATTATTTTTAAACATTATAGCTTGTAGTATCCTATAATATCATTTTTTTTCATATATAAATTATATTAATGTACCCATCTAGATATATATTTTATTTGTGGCCACAAAAATATCATAAGGTAAAACATTTCCCCATATTCTTAAATTTCATGTATTATTTATCTGATTAGAATTTTCACAAATGATTTTGAAATATTATTATATAAGAATCAATAATATTTTCCATTCACAATTTTATGGGAAATTCCATTAATTAAATTTCATTTAATAGTGGTTTACTCATTCCATAAAATGTCTATACTCATAATTAATCTCAAAGTCCTTCCCATTAATATTCATGTTAACTAAATGATTTCTTAATGTATACAATCATTTATATCTTTTATATATCATTACATGGTCATCTATTATTTGAATTTCACTTGATTCATTATATGTTCAAACATTAATCAAAATATCCAATGATTACCAAGACCATGATGATTATAATAGAAACACTCTCTCTTCCACTTACTTTTATTTTGATTCATGATTTCTCTTCCACATCTACTCGCTTATACATTTCATGTAATTCATTTCATGAAGGTAGAAAATTATTATTATTCAATATTTTAAGTAATTATGGATTAATTTACCATTAATTCCTCAATTATTATTCTATTTAATTTAAAAAAAATCCTCCCATAATATGTTATTTTATTCATATATTACCCAATTATTTGGATCTTATTTTCTATTATCCCTTTCTAGTTTCGATTCATAAATGAATCTTTAGTTTCTTATACTATGATTATTCAACGAGATATTGAGTAGTATCTCATTAATTTCCCATGGATTATTACTATTTTGATCCATGGATGGTTTTATTTAATGTTAAAGATATAATCAGGTAAATGTTATGATGTTATTATTGTAAATAGAATAATATATCCCTCAAATTCATTTGATTCATTATTATATATCATGCGATGATTATATATGATCTAGTTATAGTTATGTGTGTTCAATATGTTATAAATGGGGATTTTTTGGTAATATTTTTCAATGGTGTTATGAATTAATATAATGTGGTTAGTGTTGTTTATTATATTACAATGTCCTTATAGTGTGTCTTGGCATATTCTTCTGACGAAATGTTTTATATTTGTACCACATTCTTATAAAATCATATGTTATTCTTCTAATTAATTAATACTCTACTTCCTAAAATATTGTTATAATCGATGATCTCATAGTATTATTTATTACCATTCTATAATCTTATTTTATTTATTATGTTTATTCTATGTTATGATATAATATTATAATAAATTATATATTAACATTACAATTTTTTAACTCATAATAATCCATTTTGATTATACCATTATGGGTATTCATTCTCACCCCATCTTTGATTTATGTATCTAGGATACCATAGGTGTTATAGAAATTATGATTGGATTTTATAGGGTCTATCACTACTGGAAAAAAACTTATTTGCAACGAGCCAATTGCGACGGGATCCTGTCGTAGAAGGGCTTTTGCGACGGGCCCGTCGCAAAAAATATATTTGCGACGGTACTTTTGCCTCACCGCAAATGGTTTTTCGTTTATATATAATACAGTTATTTGCTACGGGAAACCCCGTCTCAAATACTCCCATCGCAAATACGGGTAAAAATAAGAAAAAAATAAAATAATTCATAAAAATAATATAATACTATATCATAATATTATTATTATTATTATTATTAATAAAAAGAAATATTATTATAATATTAAAAATACAAAATATATAAAATATAATTATGAAATATTAATATAAAAAAATAACAATAATATGAATATAATAATACAAATATTAATTATATAATAAATTAATATAGTATTATTATTATTAAAATAAACATACATATTTATGTAAAAATAATATTAAAAAAACTCTCTAACTAGAGATTCAAGAGGGAGAAAGAGAGGAAAAGAGAGAAGTTGGAGTGATTTGAAAAAAATGGGTATGCATATATATAGGTTATATTTATTACGGCGAGACTATTTGCGACGGGCCCCATTGCAAAAATCCTATCCGCATTGGTATTTGCGACGGAACCCGTCGCAAATAGTAGTTACCATCACCGTGTAATTGGGACGGGTCAAAGCCCCCCGTCGCAAAAAAACTTTCTGCATATTGCCGCGCAAATCACGCCAAACCTATTGCGACGTGTCCCGTCGCAATTAATCCCATCTGCATTGGTATTTGCGATGGGACCCATCGCAAATAATGACCTGCTGACAAAATGTTTGTGACGGCTGCCTTTACTGTCGCAAATAGTATTTACCGCCGTCGGGAATTTGCGACGGGTCAAATCCCCCCGTCAGAAATACACTTCCCGCATTTTGGCATGCAAATCGTTCCAAACCTATTACGACGGGACCAGTATCCCCGTCGAAAATAATTGACCATTTGTGACGGGGATACAATCACGTCACAAATACGCCTTTCATTGGACTTGTTCCGACAGGATTATATCCTGTCGCAACTAACCTGTCACAAATACCCATTTTCCCCGTTGTGTATTATGTATGATTTGATTCAATTTTATGTCATATAATTTTTTAATGATATATTATATTCCCATTTCCGAAAGACACTAAAAATTTATTTTCAAGATTTAGTTGTAAATCTTGCTATATAAAAAAAATGTACGTTTAGAACTAGATTCAAGAGTGTGATCCTAGGGTTTCATAAAAATGTAACCCAATAATTCTCTCTATCAAGAACCTATCCAATTCCATTTCAGTTTGGTTAATATCAAGGAATCTTATTTTTTTGAGGTGCATAGTCATTCAAGGGATAATGATATAAGTCCATTTAATCTATAAATAATTGAAAATGAATAAATGTATTTATAATTCAATGTATTATTAAATTTTTTATCCATTATAATGCATAGTGGGTTATGTGGAATTTTTAATACTCACTCCTTGGATGGGACATAAATGATAGGGAACGGAAGGTAAACATCAACCATAGTATGGGGGAACATTCAAGATAATAGAAAGTCTCTTAAAAGTGCAATACATAGTAGATATGTTTCCTTAGTTAACATCTACAAAATATTTATTTCATGAATTCAAGGTAAAAAATATCATCTTGATCAGTCTAATGTGACTGAATTAGATAATTGATATTTCAAACATGATTCCACTATATTATAAAAACCTCATAATATATTGAATCTTAATAACTAGGTGTTATGTTGGAAATATATTAATATAGTTTATATGGAATGGAAATATTATATAAATTTTGAAGAGATATTAGTGAATGAATCATTAATTATGGATCAATATACTCTCCTTTTCTCTTGTTATGAAAATCGATAAATTTTTAGTTGTTGAAAGTGCCATGGTGGGTATAATTTTGATACCCCTAGTGCCATAAGTATATAATTATATTTTATCTATTTAATTTAATTATTATGATGTATGGAATTAAAAATCATTTAATATTAAAGTAAAATAAATTTTTCACAATATATTCATAGTTATAATAATCCATGATTCCAATCCTTGTAGTGTATGTTCTTTGAATCTAGATGGTTTGGCGTTATTTTTGAATGGTTTCCTAAACTAGGTGTCTAATCCATGTGATTTACTAAGAAATTAATTTATGTAATTTCATATCTTATTATTTTTTTATTTCTTATTTGGATACCTCAAATAACTCCAATTTTTAATAATCTCACATAAACAATGTGTCTTCCTCCTCCATATTCCTTGGTTTTCCTTTTCTCAATATAAAATATTTATCCATGGAAATTCATCTCCCTCTCTTCATTTTTCATTATTCTATTTATATTCATCTACTTGTTATCTGTTACTATTTTTATCTTTCCCTATTTTTCCATGAGGGATAAATCCATGACTAATAGTTTTCTATACATGGGGATTTTGGTTTCTAGGGATTATAAAGGTCTTATATTTCCCTATTTAATTATTCTTAAAAATGAGATTCCATTTCATTGGGTAATGGTATGTTATTCTTTATAACCTAATTTCATTTGGAATAATCTTAGTGAGTTCATTTTCAATTTAATATAATAACTATGTTAGTACTCTTATTAATTTTTATTTAAATATTCATAATGTTTTTGATGGTTTCATTGAATTTGTGTTTAATAATTTTTTAATTTCTCTATAATTTTTTTTACATTTCCAAAATAGATTTAAATTTCCTATTTTATTTTATTTTTGATTATTTGTATAATATTCATGACATAGTTAATATATATTTAAAATAAGTGTTTTAAAGTTTTCATAGTTTGTATATTATATGGTTCATTATTATGTATTATTTTAACTCCTACAATGGGATGGTTATATTTATGGATGATATATATTCTTGTATTTTAGTTTATATGTAGACATTGGTATGAACAAATTTTTTTAAATTTTCAAATTTATTCTGATGGTTATGGGATTTATATTTGTCTTGGTTCACATAGTAAACTCATGTATTCACCTATGTAAAATGGATAAGTGCTATTGTCTTTTAAATTTATACAATGGCTAGAATACCATTGTGTTTTTTGTTCCGCTGGTAGGGGTTTTCATTGTGTGTCTAAAAGATAGAAAATGGGTATAAGTAGTTGATAATATCACATCATATGTCCTATAAATGGATCCAAAATTAATGAGGACCTTGGATAACCGATTAGAATAATGGTTGAGATCCCACGTATTTTTTATTTTTAAAGAATGGTTCATTCATTACCTTGATATATCTTATGATGTTTTCTTATATGTTTCACTAGATGTTATTCCAAATATACTTCTATTTCTATTAATTTCAAGAATACTAGGATTTAATCGTAAAAATTATTGTTGAATTTTGTTCCTAATTCATTTAATGTATAAAATGGAAATATCATGTTCTATTTCAAACTAGTGCTTTGTGTTTGACATATATAAAAAGTTATATTGATTTTTTGTACTGTTCTAATACGAATTTTCTCAAAACCAATAGACAAAATCCCTTTTTATACATACTTGGGTATATATGATGTTGTATAATGTCAAGGTTTATCTTCCAATAGGTGTGTCCCTTAGTTACCTTCTTCTTGAAGGGTCAAGGAAATGATCGGGTGGTGACCATGGTTCTGGAGGATACGGATTGTATATAGTTTTTTGGAGTTTTAGACACATTATTGGTTATATGTGTTGGCCTCACTATACTAACATCACATTGGTCTCACTTGTAACAAATATTTCATCACTAATTATATTATTTATGGATATACATTTGGTTTATTATTATTATTTATATTCCTTATGACTTATTTTATTGTGTTGTAATGTAATTACTTATTTGAATGGAATGAACATCTAATGTATAGATACATCAGGGAAGATTGAAAAAAATATTTATTTTCTGTATTATTGGGCTTATATAGTTAAATAATATTCAATAGTATGTGATGTTACCCTTAGAACTTAGAACAATCCCATAGCAATACTAAGCACACTTTGGGTGTTACATTGACCTGATTTTGAGTGACATAGAAGGATGAATCTGGTTAGTTCATTGCAATAAATGTTAAGGAATAGTAAAAAAATATACCCTTATTGGAGAAAATGATGTTCTAGATGTTGAAACATATCAATTTAAGAAGTAATGAAATTTTAAAAATAGAATCAAGTATAAATTTCTAAACAATTCCTTTTAACTTTATAAAACCCATCTAATACCTCAAAACTAATGACCCTCTTAACTGAGTTTATGTTGTAGTTATTTACATATATTTAATTCAGGTTATAATGTAAATATTTATTTCCTATTATGTAGATTATATGGAATCTAAGGGATAATTGTTAATAAATTACTATCTTATAGTCCATAGGTTACCAAATTACATTCATATATTATAAATCAAATTACTATTCGGTTTTAGAAATAATTTCATACTATACATAATACGTTTATTTAAAACAATTATTTTTTATTTTAATTATTATTAAAAAATACAAAATTAAAAACTTTAATAAATTAAAATAACTAATATTCTAATAGATAATGATTGGTTTTTTAATTAAATCATGGACTCTTGATATTTAATAAAAAAATTACAAATCCTATTAATAAAATTTATTTTTTTTAAAGAACTTTTTTTATTCAATTTGTTATGATGATTAATGAAGTAATTAATTATAAAAAATCAAGTTTTTATTGAATACAGTTCTATTCATACACTCTTAAAGTATTATCCAAGTCATCACATAATTAAAAAAATTATTTCCTTTCATAATATAATACTGACTTCCAGAGATCTGAATCAAAGATTTCAAAATAAGAAGAGATGAGTAAAAATAAATATGAGACAAATTAATCCATTTATGTACAAAAAATATAATATAGGCCCTTCTTTAAAAATTTAACTAATGTAAAATGTTACTAGATGAATTATAGTAAACAAAAAAACACATAACAATATTTCAAATTACTAAAATACTACATTAGAATAATTAAAATGTTTAGGATCATTTATAAAACACAATAATGAATCAAAAAATTTAAAAATTTATTTAATAGTAACTAAAATTAATTCAATAATTTAAATTTTCAATAAACATATTCATGTGGAAAATTAGAAAAATATTGCCTCCAACAACTTATTAAATTTATTTAATATTTTAAGTATAAATATTATTAAATATAACATTAAATAAGATCATTAATTTTCATAACACAATTAAATTTGAATAGAGGTTTAAGACCACATACCAAAATACATAACATATGTTCTTTATGTAATCTTGAAAATCACCCAAATTAATACTGACAAAAATAACTCAAAGAACCATTTTAAAATTAATGTAATGAATAAATTTTTTATTTAAGTGACCATAAATAAAAAAATTTAAAAATATTCCTATACCAAATGTATAAAAAATAAAAATTTATACTCCATAAAAATCTATTAATTGATTTATAATTAAATAAAATCATACTAGAGGTCCCAAAATAGAGAAATCCTCAAAAAAAAATTTAATAAATGAAAATCACCTCCATTGCTCTCATATATATATACAATTGCAAATTCATATTGTTTTGTTGATATTTTACCATTATTTAGTTAAATCCATCCATGAATCCATAATTTATTCCCTTAAACAAGAAGAGAAAAAAGTATAAAATAAAATAGATTACTTTGTGGGGGTATTTTATAGCACATTTAGACATCTGTGATAAGGGGCGGGAAGATGAAATAACTAAAAGAATATGTGATAAGGTCCATAAACTAACCTTGCATATTTTTTCACACATCCTAACCAAACCCCTCTTAAATAGTATTTTTTTCTTTTCATATCCCTCCCTCTATCTATTTTGTTCATATTAATAATAATAATAACAATAATATATATATACACACACAATAAAGCATATATATATATATATATGTTCCATATATTATTAATGTTAGTAATTATTATTATATGTGTGTGTAGGCCAAAAACTATTAATAATATGAATTAAAATAATAGTGATTTTCATAAATGTTTATTAATACAAAAAATATATATTCTAAAATTCATGAGACATAAGTTTTGATCTAAAAAATCCTAACCCATTTATTTTGATAGAAAAAATATATGTATAAAGGGGGATAATATGGGTGATTTCAAAGCCTGAAATTCTTATATAAAGGAGAACAGTTAGTAATGAGACAAAGTATACAGAATTTTGATCTAACTTTAATCTTCGTAGCTTTATCTTTACCTTTAAACATCATAAGGTTGCATCTAATTTTCAAATTCATCATCCCATTCACTCTAAAAATCATCATCATGAAATAGATTAAATTAATTATTATGTGAAATCATCGTATTTGGTTTAAACACTGTAGGAATGGTTATCTACGGAGTTAATTAGACTTTCTATTGCCTAATTATCATTATTTATAGATATTAATTATCACTCACAATAATCATGCCTTTTTTTAATGGTAGCCTTTTAATTTGATTGGTTATCAAGATCTTTTTCTATTAAATATTACTTGAGTTAAAAAATATCATATATTTAAATTTCTATGACTAAATTCATATGTTGATTCATTTCATTCTATTTGATAAAAAACAAATCAAAATATCACCCACATGTTTCATATTCCTCTAATCACAATATCCCATTGCATCATCAATGAAATATATTGAGTTGATATCCACTTGAAAATCTATTGATTTTTCAATACTATAATATATACCTATGGATATAGAATGTTCAGGTTTGAATCCCCACCCTGGTCTTCAATATGAATCACCCTAGATGATTGATTTCCTAATGTAAAACACTACTTCATAGAGAGATCAATGCAATTTAGGTATGTATGAAACTATTATTATAGCTTCACCTAAAAATTTCCATTGTCTAAATCTACCACTTCAATGATATTACTCTATAAATTTGTTAATTTATTATTTCCCCATATTATACCCTATATCATACTTTTTATCTACCATTGTATCAACCAATAAGTTAACATACATAGCATGAACATTGAATTTTGTATCCCTTGGTCAATCCATATTTAGAGCATCACCTTACTCTTTATTCCATCACTCTTTCTCCTAAGTTTTCATATATATATATATATATCTAATATTATCTCAATTGGATTACTATTTAATTTGGTATATTCCTCTTACAGTTGGGTATTTTTTTTTCTTTTACTAAATTCATTATCCTCATGAACCTATAATGAGGAGTCTGAAGAAATAGTATCCTACTTTCAATTAGACCTCAACTTTCAAGAGATTCAATAAGAATAATTAAATTGTTCCACCATCAAAAAATCATTCCTAAGATATATTTCATTAGTGCATGTATAAAGAATGAAAATTTCTATCAAAGTATATCATAAATATACATCCACTAAAACTCTTATAAATTAATCAATTCAACTACTTCATTTGGGTTATCCATTTTTATTTAGATACCAATCCAATAAAAAATATCATATAGTATATTGGATTCTATAAAATCCAATTCAAATAATAAATTTTTAATCATATGAATTCACACATTTATATATATCTAAATGGATTGAAATTAATATTCTATTTTGGTATCCTAAAAATTATAGGTTTAATATTGATCGATTCAATTAAAAAATTATTGCTTTGTAACTCCGTAAAGGGGGAAAATGTCAAAATTATCATGTCCATGTGTGATATAATTTGATTTTCTAAAACCATTGATAGTGAAAATTAAATGTAATAGGTCATGGACTTTCCATGTCTTCACATAAATTATCAAATAGATGTGTGAAATAATTCAATGGTTGTATAAAGATATTA
Source organism: Viscum album (assembly GCA_963277665.1). Lineage (NCBI taxonomy): Eukaryota > Viridiplantae > Streptophyta > Magnoliopsida > Santalales > Viscaceae > Viscum > Viscum album. The sequence continues at coordinate 1,572,909,096 of OY728121.1, read as the reverse complement.
TTTTTCAATTTTCATTATTGTTGTTCAACATGAGAGTTGAACACCCTTTATTGATAATTATATACATAACCAAATACATGAATTTAGTAAATAATCACATATTTCTATGATCCTTAGGATTATTCGTTGAATTCGAATCTCCATTCTATAGAGTCACTTACTATATAAAAATTCAATTACCCACATCAATTTCATGATTCTCACTTGTATACCCAATTAGTATCATTCTGATATCAAAAGCCTCTATAATTGCGATAAAATAGAATTCCCTAGTTTTTATATTCTCTCTATTCAACTTCATCATATCCCTTAATTTACATACTATAATAAAAAAATGAAATAAGTGTATACATGGTAATAATTATAATAATACATCTGTATATATTAATAATTATAATTATAGTAATAATCTATTTATGCATTATGTCCCAAGAATAAATATTAAAAAATCCATTAGTGTATTTTTGTATTTTTTTTGACAGTGTCGATATATTTAAACTTCTAAAGAGGGGATAAAAGTATAACCATAGTGTTGGTAATATTTTTAGAGAGTTTTTTTCACATAGTAGAGGGGTTCAAAAAAATTGGTGTGGTCCTCAATCTGTAATGGTACAATGGATATGTATGGTTTTCCCATAATTTTTAGTTTTGAAGTTATTAAATTACTACATCACACATATATATATTTAAAAATAGGGTTATTGTTATGTAATGGTATTTATAAGAATAAAAAAATTACTTTGATATATATGGGTTTTAATGATCTTGAATATATGAAATTGGAAAAGTTTCCATCCAGTGTGATTCATAATGGTTAATCCAATTGATATATTAAGGTATTAGATTAATCTAGGATGATATATAGGGATTCTTAAGGCAATTAATAATAGTTATATAATAATACATTCCATAGTAATAAAATCCAAATTGTAATAGACTTATTTGTAAATAATGAAAACTACCATATTCTATTCATTATGTCTACAAGTCTTGGGAAGGATATTCAAACTGTGATATTTTTAGGTGGATTTATTTGGTTTGGACTAGTATGAGATGTCTACACAATTTATGAATTTCATGTTATTAAGATTTTGAATGTGATAGTTAATATTATTGGTGTCCAAGAGAGTTATTCATGATTATGGGAGTTTCACTATAGTATACTTGTCTTATGAATGATCCTGAGTTTTTCACCATTATATGTTCTATTAGTTGAAAATTATGAAATTCAAATATTAATGACTACAAAAAAAGGATTTGATGAAATCATGGAGTATTGGATAAATAATGTAATTTTTGTTTGATGATTTGAATGGGAATTGATAATAATTAATTATTTTAATTCCCATGTCATGAAGAATTCACATCAACAAATTTCAATATTCAAATATCCTTTCCTTGAAAGAGAAAATGATGGATTTTATAACAAACATTGGTATAGATTTTAATAATGGTATTATAATAATAATTTCTTCATTGTTAGGTTTAAATGATGATCAATCAAAGGGGAAATATGGAGATTCATTTTAAATTATAGAGTTATGTTTATCTTCTAAATAATAAGAAGGTTATTAGATAAAGGAGATCTATTTTAGGGTTTATATATCTATGATATATTTTTAGATAGATAAATATGGGAGATATATGTAACTACCATGATAGAGGTTCATTGAATTATTCACATACATGAAGTTACAAATGATCTATATGACACAGCAATTGTAGTTTTATACATGGTTCATAGTGATCATGATAGTCTCCAACAAAGTATAATTTAGCCTTCAAAGTGATTTAATGTATTTAGTTCCTTGATTTGTGAAGGTTATAAACTTGGAGGGTATAAGGGCTCATCCTTAAACCTTACGTAGTAATTATTTTTAAGTAAATAATTCATTTGCATACATTTTTTGATCTTTTCAGGTACTTAGTTTTAGATAATTTGGTCATAAATCATACATAACAAAACCATATAACATAAAGTGGATACATATGATCATTAACAATTTTTCCAACCATATTAAACTTTTAAAACAAAACGTTATTTATATTCAAGAAAAAATTTCATGACATTCAACATGACCTCTTCATTTACCATACCAAACCATAAGTCCCGTGAAAAAACATTTTAAAAATTCTAGATGAGCTCAAAATTATGAGTATAGGATACAAAAAATAAAGAAAAAACTATACGACCTTGTAAAAAGCAAGGAAAAAAATGAAACACGATCTCCTAAAAACATAACTTTTACCAAGAAATGTTAGTTTTATTATTTTAAAAATGACATTTATATTACCATTTGAAAATAAATGATATACATGAAAACTCATTTTCAAGCATAAAAAAGTCATGTAGGTTCCTTGGGACATCATCTCATAGAACTCTTATAGAACCCTTATAGAAACATTAAAAATTGAAATATCCATATGTCCAACTTCCAATATAATTTTTAGAGATCGTAATCATTACCCAATGCATTGGAGCACTATCTGGGAACACCCATTATATAAGATATAACATGATCAACAAACATTATATTTTTTCACACATTATAAAAATTTCTTTTAAAGGTGATTTCTTGGTCAAAAATTACCAAAACAAAAATAATATTAAAAAAGAAATATTAAAAGAGTCTAAAAAATTGGATCATATTACAATCTTTTTCAGGAAAGGAAAGAAGAGGAATGTGAAGCTTTTCAAACCAAGTATTGTCCCGATTGACTCCCTTATTGGCCAGACCATCTATATCTGTGTATGCTTATCGATAAACATGTGTGATGATATATACAAGATTGTTATGTGAATGGAAGAATTCCATCCAACAGGTAGTAATCAGCAAAGCAAGGTGGATTATGCCATTCCAAATTTTTTTTGATTATAGTCATCATGTCAATTTCAATACAAAGGTTATTCCAACAATAGTGTTTAGAAAATGAAATGGCATGTATCAAGCCCAACATCTCATCTTCAATGGATGATTCAATTCCACATTTTCCCATAAAGCACCCAGGATTTGACCGTTGTGATTCCTAAAAACGACACCACACTCTGCAGGTCACAGATTTCCCTTGGAGCCCCATCAATATTGATCTTGATCCATCCAGGAAGATGGGTCTCTCTAGAACACCTCAACTATGTGATGCTTCTGATAGAATTTTCCATTAATCATTAGACACCTCAGCATCACAAAGTCATGCATGGTGTGGTGGCAATGTCCCTTTTGAATCAAGGAACCTTCTTTTATAGAAATGAGGATCCTCATCTGACCTACATTTTGATTAAATGAGTAATTATTATGAATAATAGAATATTGATTAGACCGGATCACATGGTGAAGCTCAGGAACTGTATCATTAAAGAAGATCTTTATTTTCTAATAGCCATCCGTTTATGCCCATTTTTTATGTTGATCTTGGATAGAATTAAGACTCAGCCGTTAGCAATAAAAAATGTCAGGAATATAGATCCAGAAAGCAGAAGCAGTAGCACAAGAGAGAAACATGTGGTTAGAATCTTCCTAATGTTGATTACAGAATTTTCATTTATAGAAGAGATGGATGCCAAAATATTGAAGGCAAAGATCAGTGGGAACTCTATTGTGAGAAAAATTCCATATGAGGTTGAATCCTGATGGTTTTATAAAAGGTTTGTTGAAATGTTTTAACAAACTGTAGTCACTTTCAGAGTTACAGGAATAATGTTTGTAGAACTATTTTGAGTTGAGAATACCATTGTGAGCAGGTTCCCATGTTATGAAATCACTAGTGTGAGAGAAAGAGTAGTTTTCAATGACGTTCAGAATAGGGTCAGGAAGGTGATCATGTTGGGAGGTTATAAAGTCTCTGATAGAGCTGTTGGTATTATTAGGGGTTTGATCAGGATAGATTGTGAAAATTATTGGTATTCCAGTCTAGCTATCCAACCCAAATTTCATTTAGGAATCTCTAGAGACCATCCATCTAGAGTTATGAAAAATATTGGTGAAGGATTTTTTGATGGAAGGACAGATTGATGAGTTAATGAAGTTCAAGTTTCCTATTTTAAGTAGTCAAGAAATATACTTTTTAGAAAGTAAATAACTTCAGAGGTATTGTGAAAAAGGTTCCAAGTGATTCTTTCTTGAAGGGATTCATTATATTTTATGTTATTTTTAATACAAATACCTCCATTTTCAATGGGTTTGCAACAAGTTGATGAAGGCACTCTCACAAGTTCTCTTTCTACAATTCTATCAGTCTAGATAAAGTTCCTTATGGCGGTGTTCATTTTCCTAATGAGGACAACTGGTCATTTATAGACCATCATGGAATAAACCATCATATAGACAATATTGGATTTAACAATGAATGTCCTGCCTACCATAGAGAGAGATTTACCTTTCTAATAGGATAGGTGATTTAGAACTTGGTCGACAATGCTCACAAAGTGACAAGATTTGGGTCTACCCCAAAAATGGGAAAACCATGATAGGTGAAAGGGAGTGTACCTTATTTTAGACCCAGGTCACTGATAATGTTACATTTTCTATCGGGATGGAAGTTCTTCCCAAAAAAATGCATGATTTGTTCCAGCTAATGGTTTGACGGGAAACATATTCATAGTGTGAGAGAGAATTTTGATGTTAATAATGTTTCTTTTATCCCCCAAAAGGAAAAGGATGATGTCATCAGAATAAAAGGGATGAGTATAAGTATTTACATTTCTAGATACATGAACGAGCTTTATTTTGTTCTGGTCCACCAGTCGGTTGATCAGACGACTGAGTTAGTATTCTACTATCGAGAAGAGAATGGCAGAGACATGATCACCTTTCCTGAAGCCTTTTGTGAGTTAAAAATAGACTATAGGTGATCCATTGACCATGATAGAGATAGATGCCAAGTTGAAGAGGGCTCTGATTACCGTGATGAAAGAGGTGTTAAAACCATAACCTTGACGGACTTTGAAAATAAAACTCCAGTCCATGGTGTCAAAAGATTTTCAGATGTCATGTTTAATCGCTATGTTGCCTCCACTGTTAGCTTTATTCAAAGTATTGACACAATTATAGGTGAGGAAAATATAGTCTTGAATGGATCTTCCGTTTATAAAACTAATTTTGTTCCACTAGACAATTTTGTCTATGAGAGTGGATATTCCATTGTTAGTGATTTTTGTGATGATTTTAAAAAGGTTGTTGATAAGAGTAATGGGTCTAAATAGGTGAATCTCATATGAGTTATCCACTTTTGGTATCAAGGTGAGAATCTAGGAATTTAGTGCATTAGGGAGAACACCATTTGTGAAAAAGGTCTTTACAATTTTACAAACATCAATCTAAATCACATCCCAATAATGCTAGAAAAATCCATTGTTGAAGTTGTCACGGCCCGGAGAACTTTCGAGATTTAGACTAAAGATAGTGCCCTTGATTTCATGATCCATTTGGGTGTTGAAAAGGAAGGAGTTTTCCTCATCATTGATCACTAGGGGAATGAACTTAGGTAGGAGGCCTTTGTTTATATTAGGACCTTTAAAAATGGTTTCATAGTAGGAGAAAATATGAAGAGAAATGTCATCCTCATTGTCCATGAGCCTATCCTGATCCATTAAAAGGGTTAACGGACTATAGGACTTTCTAATTCTTTATAAGGAATTTTAGAATTTAGTGTTTCTATCACCATCTGTTAACCATTTAGCATTAAAATTTTGTTTTCACATATTTTCTTAGAAAGTGAGTAGGGAGTTAAGTTTGACTGTAATGTTTAGTTCATACATAGGATCAGTGTTGAAGTCATTAGTGGTGTTTTTGTTTTGATGATCATTGAGATCATTCTCAAGAATCATGATGTCATTATTAATTTGTTTGTCTTTAGAGCTGCACCATATTTTTAGATTCTGTTTTAGATGTTTTAATTTTAGAGTATAGTAAAGGACATCAATGTTACGAGACATTGAGGTCCAAAAGTTTAGAATGATATGAGAGCACTCGTCATCAGAGAACCAAGAATTGTTAAATATAAAAGATATATGGGGTTTCTTGTCTTTGGTGAATACATTGACCAGTTTGAGGTGATGATCAGAGTTCATCCTATGAAGAGCAATATTGGAGATTGTGTCCCATTTATCTTAGGCAGGGGCCATTGTGAAGGCTCTATCTAGCTTATAGGTAACTAATTTGTTGTATTTCCTTCTATACCAAGTGTATTTTTCACCAGTGAGATTAATTTCTATGAGGTTGTTGTCATCTATTGAGGTTTTGAATTCTCTTGTGGAAATAGAAGCATGAGAGGGTCCAATTCTCTTGCTTGAGTTGAGAATGCTATTAAAATCGCCCATAATAAACCAGGCTGCATTAATATGAGTGCCAAGGTATGAGAGGTCGTTCCAAAGTGTTCTTATTTCTTGGTATCTATTCATAGAATAGAAAATGAGAATAAAATATGTGTTTCGTCAATATTAAAATTTCAAGTAAGAATATGATCAGAGATACTGTAGACTCTAATATTCTACAAAGAGAAATGCAAGAAAAGCCATAAAGATTCTGCATTGAAGATATTAGTGGTTGCACCAGTAAAAACATAATTTTTTTTAACATAAATAAGATTATTTAGAGGAATAGTTCATTTTTGGCTCTTCAATAGAAAATAATAGAGTATTATGAGTGTTAATCATTCTCTTTAACACATTGACGGTGTCAGATTTAGTAATCCCCTGACAATTCCAAAAAAGTATCTTTATTAAAATATAGTTTTGGAGTTAGAACCCCACCCCCATTCTTTTTTCCCAAGAATTTATTTTTGGAAGACCTTCTAACATCATTATTATCAGAGGTATGTTCCTTATTATTTCTGGATTTTGTGGTGTTCTTCATTACAGGTTTAGGTACTATATTACACATTGTACAGTCTGTATATTTCTTAGTACACAGTAGAAAAGCATTGGAATTATTATTCAAAATAGATTTAACTGCATTTTTCATAAAGGCATCACTATATACAGGTAGGGAGAGAGTTTTAACTAGTTCCAGTGAAGCAGTTGCATGCTGCTTCATGATTCTGTCTGGATCTGGACAGCACTACATTTGGTCCACAGAGAACTTTATAACCGGAATGGACTTAGTATCCTGTAGTGATAATTTTCTACAAAGATCAACTGATTCAGGTGCTATGATATTAGTATAACAAGGCTTATTTAGTGTCTCAATGTACCCAAAAGTGTAATTATTACTTATTGTGTTAGAGTGAGTAGGGAAAATTGAAGCTGGTTCACCATTGTTCATTTTGATTTAATTGTTTAGGCATAGAGAGGTGCCTTTGATAGCAAGTTGCATTAATGAATCCTTATGGTTTGGAGCTATAGGTTTCATGTTAAAGACAATCATGGATACTGTATTAAGATTTCTATATTTCACCAAAAAACCCATGAAAAAAACTTTTAAACCCATTTGTAGAACACTTGGGATATCAAAATACCCTTTTCTTCATAAACAAAATTCAAAACATAAATTACCAATAATAAAGGGAATCCGATTTTTCTTTAAATAAAATATGAAAACATGTAAAGGAATGTGATATTCAAATAATGGTTATGGTGGTGTAAAATTCATTGTATTTATATATGTTAAAATATATAATTCATGTAACATCCCTGGCCACAATAGGCCATAGTCAGTGGTCATTTAATTACAATAGAATAGATACAGGAGATCACACACCAAGGATCGAAAAATTTAGTATTTTTTAAGAACAAAATAAATACATGATACACATATCATGTTGGTAATTAAAAATAGAATATAAAAAATTAAAATAAACCACTTCCTTGAAAATTATTCAAAGATTTCATCTTCACTGCCATGGGAAGAAAAAAATAAAAAATTGATCTCAAATGCTTAGTAAGTGTAATTTATAGTGGAAGGTAACTTGAATAAATAGGTATAATCAATAATATAATTTAAATAACTAATAAATAGATAAAAATCAATAAAACTATGATGAAAATGAATCCATGGATTTTATCATAGTGAAAAACTTGTGGATAATAATAACTGAATTGTAAAAGTAGAAAATAATTAATTATTGAAATTCATATATCTGAAACATGAGCCATTATATAAAAAATACCATTCAAAAGATGGTTTATGTTTGTGTGTATATATCCATATGATTATTCTTCAAACAAATGTGAAGGGTTTGTTACCAACTAATTATGTCTCATGAGAGTACTGATACATCGAGGGGCGTTCATTAACTGGTCTCCAACCCATATGACATTCATTAAATGGTCCCGAACCTGTGTCATACCAATCCAAATCATCCATCACATATCGATTTATCAAATAAATAATAATCTTTATCATGGTATATCCATATTAAATAAAATATATAGAACTATTTACATTTCCCCAATCAATCAAATAACTATGAAGCTAAATATCATATATAAAAATGGAATATGGATTATAATATTATCATATCCATAAAATAATGTATTTAAAATTGTAATTATTAATATATAATGAAAAATTATGTCCAAATTAAGTTATAACATTTAAAAAAAGGATATAAGATGCTTTAGAAATGATGCACTTTAGTTTGGTTTAAGGGAAAATATTAAAAATACTTAAAGAGGGAAAATGTATAACTTTTTTATAAATCCATAAATGAAATACGATAGTTTTTAATTATAGAAATATTTAATTTATAAAACTACTTATTTCTAAAAATAGATAATTTATTGTACTTGATAATTGGTAAGAAATTTGGAAGTTCCCATTAATTAAGATTTCTTATCGGGATGAATTGAGAAGCGAACCTTTTTAAAACATTTATTTCACATAAAATAATGATGAATTGATCTTGATACATATATTTAGAACATATAAAAATAATTTATAAGAAAAATATAAAAATAATTAATAATTACATTAGGGTAAATAAAGAGAAATCATAATTTGAAGATAAATTTGAAGGTTTAGAGAGATCCCTTTCCACTTTGGAATCAATCAAATCCTATGCCCCCATTAAATTAATAATCATAAAATGAAACATTGAATACCATAAATATAAATGTATTAATGATACAATATATAAAATGGTAATAATAAATTGACCACACAAAATAAAAAAGTGGTTAATAAGACATATCTTAAAGAAATATAAGTGAGATGAGAAACCCCTTACCTTATATCTGAAATCATTCATCACTTGTACTTAATGTACTGGATAATCAAATTATATCAACTAATTAATTAACTAAAACCCTTTTTTAAATTTCTATTATTTATTTTAATTTTATTAATTTCATGTATGACCTTGTTTATGAGTTATAAGATTCAATTTTATCATTCTGGGAGTGTTTGTTATCATAGTTTTTATGATCGGTTCACCTGTATAAAGTATTAAAGTTCATGTAAAATGGGAATAATTCTCCAAAATTTATATTATTTGTTATTAATGAAATTAAAAAAAATTAAATGGTCTTATATATCATTTTTATATGTTATTAGTTATATTTATTAGATAAAACATTAATTAAAATGATTTAATTTATTTTGGATGTTTTTACGACCATCAATAACTTATATCATTTTATTTAATATCATGATTATATATTGGTTATAGAATATTAAATAACTTATAATATGTGTAATAAAATAATATACAACCATAATAATATTTTTATGACCAACCTTTAAGGTGGTAAATGAAAATGAAAATGCATCGTCCATAATGGCGGTAAGTCGACATGTCATGGGCGATGATTTCATTTTTAGAATAAAAGGAAGAGGAGAAAGAGTATGATGATGGATATTTGATTGAAATAATAAAACTAAATCATATATAATATATTTTAGTTATCATTCATGTTTGGATTAGGAGGTAAGGATATAAAATAAATGAAATTAAAAAAATTTAAAGATAATGAAATCAGATTTTACCTGTTGTATAGCGTCTCCTTGAGAACATACATAAGGCACTTGGGATTGGTATTTGGGAGATACTAGAAGATCAAGACATGGGTAAGGGGTTAAGGAGATTAATTTTTTTATAATATAAACATGCTCCAAATCTCATAATGTGTGATCAGAATAAGTGGTGAGGTGTGGTATTTATAGTGGAGGAGATGGGTGTTTTTTGATTATTTTATTCCTTTTTTTTTATTTTTTTGTCACAATACTATCAATAGTTATGATTCGTGTGACTAATTTTAGTAAATATTATATTTGAGTTTCAAATAATGGTGCTTATATCATCCATACCATCCTCCCTGACTCAATAATTTTTGTATTTAGCTAATATAATAATTTATTATATTTCACTATTCACAAAAAAAAATCTACTATTTTAGAAAATAAAAAAAACATCAACCTAAATATTATTTGATGATTATATTTAATAAGAGGACTAAATTTTATATAAATAATTATCTCAATATTTGAAAATTATTTTATATTAAAATCATCATTGATTTGAAAAATATAGTTTTTTTTATTATAACCGATTTGATGACACATTAAAAATTTATTTATGGTCCTATAAAATTATATTATAAATATAATAATATTAATATTAATTTATATATAAATATATATTAATAAATTAAATTTTCCTTCAAATCATTATAATAATTATAAAATCATAAATAAACATTTACACTTCATAAAAATACCAACACTTAATTTATCATTTTTAAAAGCTTTATTTACTTCATACATGATATAAATATGTCATATTTTCAGATATGAGGTACCTATATTTTATTTATAATTTAATATGTGAGGTTATTGTTATAATTTACACATTACTTTTCCTAATGATCAGATTACTATTCCAATTATCATGTTAATATTTAATAGTATATCACAATTCATTTAAAATATAAGCATCAAAATAAATTGAATTGATTTAAGAAGATGCATGCCATAAAATAATATACTGTTAAATTCTCCCCTCCTTCATTAAATTTCATCCTCACAATTTAAACTTGCGATTGTTAATCATGGATTTGTCATTTTAAAATACCCTACTAGAAATCCCATATCATCAATAGGGTTAGTAAAACATTCTCTTTAATTGTGGGAAATGATAATGATATTGTCACCAAAATACTTGGTTTGCCTATCAGATAACATTTGTGAAGATTGATAACATGGGTATAGGAGAAAATAAAACTATCATGTTTTCATAGAGAGTGATAGAGAACGTGATCATTTGAAATTATACCATCACAAAAATAGTTAATTTTTTATCAGTTAAGATACCATTTATTTCTTTGTAATAAAAGTTAATAGAAGAATATTTTCTTCCAAAATAATTTACCCAGAGTTGAAGGTTTCTTTTAATATCCAGAGAATCATTTGAGAAAGTAAACATTATTGATTATTTTTTATTTAATAATCTCATCCTTATGTTTTTCTTCAATCTATATCCACGTCATTTCTTTAATATATAAATACATATTCATGAAAAATATTTAAGCCTAAAGCACTTTCATGAATCATAAAATCCGTTAGTCATTCCTTAAATTGTTAAATGTTTATTGAAACAAAAATGGTTAGCGCATTTTATCCAATATGATTAATCATAATTTAATCTTAATCAATAATATCCTTAGTCCATTCTATAAGTAGTTAAACTTAAGACTCATCCAAAATATGTCTCTCCAAAATCATGTTCCCAAAAAATTAGAAGGATGGTCATCAAATTTACAAAATAAACTTCAAATAAGATTTCCTGAAATGATATAACTCTTATTATCACATAAAATATATATTAATAACTTAATATCCTTTAAACCATAATCAAACATGAATGCTTCCAAAATTAAAATATCAGGTTGTTGAATATATTCCTTAAATACAAACATCGATTAATTATATAATGAAATAATATACTTCATGGTCACCAATACTATTATATAAATGTCTATTTATTATAATCTAAACATCAGGAAAATATTTAGGGTTATCTTTCACAAGACATGTGTTTTTATGAAGATATACTTATAACATAATTTCTTCTCTTAATTACAAGTGTTATTCATCACATTCTTATAATTCCATAAAGAATATGTATTTTTGTATAATCCTTATATATCTAATGATTATTATAACTAGAGAATTACAATCAAATAACATAGTTATTGAATCCAAATACCAACATATTAATCATTCCACTTCATCTGTGATAGTATCATAATCTTGATAAGGATATATTAACCTATTTTGGGGTATATTCCTTTGATGCTAGAGACATTGATTTGTGTAGTGTCACATCTCCCTGAAGTTGAATAATTGTAAATTGGAAACATGTTAATTAACCTTTCAATTATTTGAACAGTGGCCTTTCTCTCCACACTTATAGCAAACTCTCTTTCCATTTAAGAAATTACCAATGTATTTCTTTCTATAATTATCACATGTGGGATAATAATTCTTTCTCTTCATTAATTTATCCAGTATTTTCCTAGATGTACTCATGTTCTCATGCTTCCCTCAAAATACATTATATGTTGATAATTCTTTATTTATCTCATTATCACATGATATTATATCCCCATATAATGAGAATGTTTTGGAGACTTGTTCCCTTTGAAACACTGGTATAAGAGAATGAAATATTTGATCCCCCTCACTCTTTAGATCATTTAAAATGGCGAGTTTATCATTTTTTCTTTGAGGTCCCATTTCTTGATGATGACATATACTAGATTAGATCATATCATTATGAAACATAATGTATATTCCCAAAACTAGTGAAATGCTTAACATGAAATAAAAATTTTATGCATAGCTAATACCATAAACATTGTTTTTTTGGGATGTTCTTCAGTAGTTATCCTCAAAGTCTATCTTAGATTTATGTTCCTTAATCTGGGATTTACAAAATCTATTTCTTATGATTTCCACTAAACAATATATGATACTAACTGTAAAATCCCTGACCACAGTATCCCAGAGTCAATGGTTATTTTATTACAATGGTATATATACAAGATATCACATCGCCATGGATCAATCAATTTAGTAGTATTTAAGAACATGATACATACATGGTACCCTTATAACATTTATAATTATACATATAACATAAACAAGGTAAATTAACTGATTCCTTCACACTTATTTAAAGATTTCATCTTTATATCCTAGGGAAAGAAAACAAACAAAATAGTGAGCTCAAATGATAATTAAGGGTTAGGTATAGTGAAATATATCTAGAATCATTAATTATAATCAATAGTGAAATAAAAAAAATAGAAAAACACAAACCAAAAAATATACTGAGAATGAAAATGCATCTATATACTTTTTTATAGAGAAAATCCTTTGGATAATAATAAATAATGTATTAATGTTGAAAATGATTGAAATAAACTAAAGGAGAACAAAAGAGGATTCTTCCTCTTGTATAGTATCTCCTTGAGAACCTCCTTAAGGCACTTGGGATCTGTATTTTGGTGAAAATAGAAAAACCATACCATATAGAATGGGATTTGGAGTGAAATTGGGAATAATATAATAAGTATACAAATCTTATATGGGGTGATGAGAATAAGTGGTGAGGTGTGGTATTTATAGTGGAGGAGAGTGGTGTTTAATGATTATTTTATTCATTTAATTATTATTTTTGCACAAGACTATCAATAATGATGATTATTGTGACTAATTAAAGTATATAGTGGATTTTAGATATAAATAATAGTTATTAAATCATCCATACATCATCCATGACTCAATAGTTCATTTATTTAGCTAATATTTTAAATTATCGTAGTAAACTATTCACCAAAAAAATCTATTATTTTAGAAAAATCATAAAAATTAACCCTAGTAATTCCTCGACGTATAGATTTCAAAAATGGAATCAATTTTTTGAAAATAAATTTAAAAATATGTGAAATTTAATTTGTAATTAAAATAATCATTTATTATAAAAATATCAATTTTAATATTATAAATGATTTTACAACACTTTGTAAATTTATTTATAGTCTAATAAAATTATGTTATAATTATAATAAAATATATTAATTTATGAATATATTTTATGAAAATAAATTTTCACTTAAATAATTATATTAATTACAAAATTGTAAATAAACATTTAAATTTCAAAAAAATACCAACACTTAATTTAACATTTTTTAAAAAAATTACTTATTCCATGATATAAATATATCATTTTATTCAATTATGAGATACGTAAAAAATTTATAATTACATATGTGATGTTATTACTGTAGTGGATAGATTCATATTCTTAATAGTCACATTACCATTCCAACGGTCATGTTAATATTTAATAGTATATCACAGTTCATTTAAGCTATATTTCTATCGAATAAATTGAATTGATTTAAGAATATTCATACAATTAAATGTTGTGGTATTACAATTCCTTTTAATATTTATAAATAAATTCAAACATTTCATTAAAAAAATTACCTTTTTGGATGAAACAAATTTAAACAATGAAAACATTCAATTTATACAATTCTAATGTCCAAAATAAATTCATTTTAAAAACATGAACATGGAAAAAAAGAGTTGGAAGGAAGACATTAAAAGATAGGTTTTTAATGAAAAGACCCTTATCACTTTGGAAATATTTGAATTATAATACCCATGAAATAATAATATTAACAAAACATTAAAAAATATGAGAATAGATAAATCCATTATATAAAATTTCAAGGGGTTTGTATATAAACCTTGTTAAATGATATAGGTACATAATATCAAAATATGTCTCAACGAATGAAAATTCAAATGAAGTCACTTACCTTGAGTCTGACTCATTATGTGCATTCTTTATGTTTCTATATAATATTATTATTTTAATTATTTAATTAATTAATAGACGTTTTCATGTTTACTATACATTTTACTTCACTTATTACCATGTTATATGTGATTACTTAATCAATTATTTTTACATTGGATTTTTCGATCATATTTGGACTATGTTTCAAAAATTAATTTGGTAGGTTGATTATGGTCAAAGGGGACATTATTTAAACATATCTAAAATAATAATATTTTAATAATTTCAATATTTATTATTCAATTATAATTTTAATAAGAATCATGATATATGGTTTTGAGAAATGAATTATGTTACGATCAAGGAGACAGTAAGTCACACGTACGCATGAGTAATGTTCCCATTTTTCAATAATCATTATAAAAAGGAGTAAAGTAATTTTTTTATATATATAATGATCATAATATCATATATACCATTTTATTTCATTAAATTTACTTATATATATAACATCCTTGTGGTGTGGTGAGGAAAATAGTGTCGCATTTCTTCGTGAAGGTGGTAATCCACATATACATGAACAACGTTATCATTTTTCAGTGATAGGAAAGTTATTGATGAAAATAATATATTATCATTTTATAATTATAAATTTTTCATAAATATAATAATTATGTCATATTTATAACATATATTCATTATATTTATCATGTTTACCCTCTATGTATATAGTTAGTCAAAAATGAATCACATTTCTTCGTGAGGTTGTAGTCCGCAGTACACATGAGTGATGTTATCGTATCCAATGTGGAATGGAAATTTAAAAATTTATAAATTATATAAATACTCAATAAGAATTATAATGTTATTAATATAATATTTATACTTTTATATCCATCATTGTACCCAACCATTATAAGTGTTGATGGAAAACATGTCACATCGATACATAATGCGGTAGACCACCGCACACGTGAGTACCGTTATCATTTCCAATTTGAGGGAATATGATATGGATATTGGTAACAACCTTAAATTTATAACATCTCAGTATATTTGGGATATTTTTCTCATTAAATAATCATAAATGAAGAATATTTGAAGGAGCTGGAAGAATAAATAAAACAAAAGTGTATAGTTAGGAATTTTATCTCTTCTAGGACCACCTCTTTAAGATCGTATCTAACGTATTACTAGAATTTATTTTTGACCAAAAAAGAATCTACAATTACAGAATGGAATTTTTAAAGTGACTTTTTTTGGGAATATATGAAACTAAATTTTTTGAATTTGAGAATA
Source organism: Viscum album (assembly GCA_963277665.1). NCBI lineage: Eukaryota > Viridiplantae > Streptophyta > Magnoliopsida > Santalales > Viscaceae > Viscum > Viscum album. The sequence goes on along the minus strand of OY728121.1, from coordinate 1,572,893,049 downwards.
TGTGAGGAGACTGGGTGGCCTTTTTTAAGTGATGTAAGCGGCACACTTGTATTTTTTTTAAAATAAAATAGTGTATACATGTTTTTTACTTTTCAAAAAGTTCCAAAAGTGATTATTATAAATAATAATAAATTACAAGGACTTAATATGTCCATGAAATAGATTTTATATCTGTTTTCAGGTAATTTTCACCCAAATCTTTTTAGTTTAATGCCCTATGGACCCATCATTAACTTAACTGTGGTAATAAATTTTTATTGTTTTTACTATTCATTAGGGTCAAAATTTAAGTTGAACTCTTTTGAAAATATAAATTATGATTATTTAAAATATGGAATTAATTTTATCAAATTAAATTTACAATAGTGTAAAAATTAAAATTAAAACAAAACACATAGAGGCGATGAAAAAGAGGGTTTTCAAGATGTGTATTTTCAAGAAAAATAGGATTTTATATTAAATAAATTATTAATAATAATCATAGTATTGATACTAATTAATATTTATTGATATATTATCAATAATTTTCATTTAAAATATTCCTCACTAGATATTATTTAAATTAATTAAAATGTATAAAATTATTAATTTGCAACCATTTTTTAGAAAAATCTTGTTTTTAAACCCAGAAACAATCTTATACTAAAATACAATATAAATATGATTTGAAATAAATTAATTGGATAAAATATAAATAAATAATACTTATGTTACTTTAAATTATATTTAAAACGTGAAGGTAATTTTAAATTACATAAATTATTTAAAAAAGATGACTTTTTACAAAAAAAACTCTATTTTTCACTATTTACTGAAAAATAAATATTTTCTATAAAATACCAAAATTTTTCACTATGTAAATATTAATATGTTGATTTAAAAAAGATATTAATTTCTTTAAAAATAATTTTATAAAATTTATAAATTCAAATTTTAATTAAACGTTTATAAAGAAATTTTTTAGTTAAACTATTTCCTTTTTTATTTAAAAATTACTTAATAATTTTATAATGAATAAAATCATGAAAGTGTTTTATTCAACCATTACTGAGTTTGTTAAAATATCCCCCATTTTTAAAATTACATCCTCTTTATTTTTTTCAGTCATTATACAATTTTTGATATCATTTCCTCATGTCATTTTTAGATTACCAAGTTTCAACTTCGACCATATAGTTTTCCCATAAAACCTAAACATGGTGAATCACCTTATTCCCAAAATATTTATCTCCATGTTCAAGAATATTAATTTTATATTCCTAATAATAAATAATATCTTCCAACTGAACTACTTTAGGGCTCAAACATGAGTTAAATACCACACATATTCCCTTAACATAGAAACATAAAAAATTTGTGTACCTAGGATAAACTCGAAGTAAAATCCAATCAGTAGAAAATAAAGGAAACATTCTCTTAGATTTTATATGGTATAATGAACCATGTACATATATTTCCATTTTTACCAAAATACGCAATTCTTTTCCTTAGATATACTTTGAGAAATACATGATCACCTACCTCAAAAGAGAGAACTTTCCTCAGGTTATCTTCATAACTTTTTTTATGTATCTAATCTATCCTCATATGTTGCTAAATGAACTTCAACATCTCATCCATTTACTATACCAACACTAGTCCCATAAACTTCTTTTATCCTTCTTTATAACAAAAAAGATGGTGTTCGACACCACTTTCCATAAAATTCCTCAAATGGTTCTATCTATATAATCAAATAAAAAATATTGTTATAGTAAAACTCAACTATATAAATATGATAATATAATCTTTTCTAGTAATCCATTGAATAATAATGAATCATATCATCCAATTTATAATTTTTTTTGTCAGACTTTCCATTATATTGAGGATGAAAATCTATGTAGAAATTTAATTTAGTACCCAAATATTTCTAATGTCCCTTCCAAAAATTAAAAGTAGATCAATAATCATGTTCAAGATAATAAAGATTTCACACAATGTAACCTTGCTATATCTGTTAGATACAATTGAAAATATGATCTAAATATATTTATCGATAATGGGTTGTAATTTCATAGATTTATTTTATTGATCAATAATAACCCAAATCACATTATTTCCTTATGAAGTATTTAATAATCCCACCCTGAAATCCATTGATACATTTTCCCATTTCCACTTCAGCATTAGAAAATGTTGAAACCAATCCTTTGGTAATTTTCATTCTAGTTTAAAAAACAGTAAATTCAAACACATTATGGTATATTCATCAATATCTCCTTTCATACCATCACATAAGTAATACACATGGAGGACTCTTTACATATTAGTGTTTCCAAGATGAATGTAAAATATTGAATTATGAGCTTTAATAAACAACACTTCCTTTAACTGGAAATCAAAAGGGACACATAATATTTTTCCATGTCATAAAATTCCTTCTTCATAAATACTAAAATCTTGTATTGTACCCTTCTTAATTGATTATTCCTCTTCCTACAAATATTGATTCTCATTTTAAGCTTTCTAAATTATTTCTGACAAATTAGAATACCCCAAAACTTGAAACAAAATAAAGGTTATCCCTATATCTATAACTTCTAGTCCCAAATTTATCATATCATTGACCAAAGGGTCATGTTCTAAATGTAACATGGTTAATTTCGAATTAATTTTTTGACCCAAATAATTAACTTCTTTTTTCTTTTCTAATATGGTAATAAATCATTCAATCATAATCCTTGACCAGTTTTATCCATCTTCTCAATCTAATTATTTATGAGTAAATATATAATTAAAAATTTTATGATCTGTATATATTTTACACATAACTCCATATAAATTATTCCCCATAATTTTTAAATCCAAAACCATAGTATAAAATTAAATTTCAGATATAGGGTACTTTATCTTATGAGGTTTCAAATGACAAGACCCATAATAATTTTTTTTTATCATTCCTAATTAGGAAAAAACTAAATAATTCAATTAATATTCACTATATATGAAAAATTATCAATTTCTGGAAGGTACGTCTAAAACTGGATCTTTAACCAATCTTCTTTTTAGTTCTTAAAAACAATCATCACAATACTTTTACTAGACAAATTTAAATCCTTTTTGAGTTAACATATTGTATAGGAAACCCATAAATGTTTTAAACAAACCACTATTATTAACCTGATAATCTAGGAAAACAATGATTTTATATGATATGTGTTGGTCATTTCCATTCTTTAACAACTTTTGTTTTAGTAGGGTCAATAGTTATTGAATATTTAGAAATAATATGTCTAAGGAAAGAAAAAAAAATTAACCAAAATTGTCACTTACTAAATTTCTCATATATTTTCTTTTATTTTATGGTGTGAAAAAATCCATAGGTATCTTTCATGTTCCTCCTAAATTTTAGAATACACCAAAATATCATCAATAAAAATAGAAATAATCCTACAAATCTTGGTTTCATCAACAAATCCACTTGGTGTTTTCACCAAAATCAGGATCTTACTATAATGATTTGATCTTCATAATTTACATTCAAATTTCTCATAACTGAATGAATGCAAATATCTAGAGTCAGATAAAGTATTGGAATAATTTTAATAAAAAAGTTACATACCTATCATCACTTCATTTGACACCCTAAAATCAACTAAAATGGTAGAAAAATATTTTTCCACACCCATTTGATTCTGATCTTGATGATTTCTGTCCTTAGTTACTCACATCAGGAACATTTTATCATTATTAAAAAAATCATTGCAACTAAAACTCATCACCATTGGGTGGATATCAGTTACCCCATTCATTAATACTTCCAGATTCTTTTCCTTACAATCACGGGTCATATTAAAAAACATTCCATGTTGATAACACTTCCCTAATTTCACAAATCATTCTAAATGTTTCTTATTACTACACAAACCCTAATATGGTAACTTCATTTTCTTACCACTGGACTTCTTTTTTGTATGTTTCCCCATCACCTTCCAACATAAACACTTCTTAATTTCATTATCACGAGGTACATAAGTTTCATAAAACTCCACATCACCTTTTTTTCACAAAAAAAATCTTTGTTATATATTATAAATTCTCATGAGTTCAAATATCTTCATAGACTTGGTTTTAATTCAAAGTAAAATATATTAATTTAACTATTAATTTACTAGAAAAAATATAGTATTTACCTTGACGGTCTTGTAGAATTGGATTCATATGTGGCCATAGAATCTTAATCATTTTTCATCAATTCTAGGAATTTGTTTTCTATCTAGAATCAAACAACATTAGGGAAATATTTTTCAAGGGAAATATCCTTAAATTTTTCCTATTCCATGGAATAATGATTATATTTATCACTAGTATTATTATCAAAAGAACATTATAGATCATCTTTACCATCAAAAGGATAAATGAAAATAGATCCATTATTACATTTTCAGCATCCCATTACTTCAAATATCTTATCCAGATCATTGATCCATACTTCAATTATTATAGGGTTAGATGATCCACTAAATGATGGGGGGTGTTTCATCATGAAATGATCCACTATAAATTTATTCACTCATAGTATATTAATTTCATCCTATAACGGATAAAACCATCATATATAGATTATGTCTACAGATTTTTCACTACAACTTACTATTATGTTCCAATTCCAACTATCTTGAGATGCTGATTTGGAAGGATGTTATACTCTCGATGCCTACCCACTCAAGATTACTTATTTCCTCTACATAAATCCATTTTAAATACACATAGTTTAGATGAAGAAACATGGTAATCCAAAAATTACATATCATTTCAACTTTACCATAAACTAAAATCTTTGAAGGGTATGTTATTATCAGTTTCCTAAACTCTAAAGTTATATAAACTGAACTATGATACCAACTATAAGGAGTCATCATTAAACATTACATAATAATGAGTTTTAATTGAAAACATAGTTCTCTAAAATTTTAGGATATTTCCCTGTATATAGTGGTATAGAATTAGGTAATTACTCATACTTAACAAAAACATATAATATAATGATTACTCTTTCTTTAATTATCTATTTTCCTACCATATAAAACTTTTAAAACAAATCTTGATTTGTTTTCTTGAAAATAAATCATGAATTTAACATAAAAATATCATTTCACTTACCCATCCAAAAATCCTTTGAAAAACATTTTAAAAACATGGAATGAGCACAAAAAATATAGTAAGGGACAGAAAAAGAGGAAAACTATTTGAATGATGAAGAACATGAAAAAACCATGAAAAACATTTTCATCAAAACAAAAATTTTTAACCATAAATGGAATTATAATTTTATATAAATGATAATTTATATTAATTTTGAAAAAAAAATTATTTCCATGAAACCTCATTAGAGAGAATTGAAAGGTAATGCAAGGTCCGAATGACATCATCTCATAAAACACTTATAGAACATTTTAAGATTCCGGACTTCATGGAGGTATGTCCTTATTTAAATTTTTGTTTAAATATCATAATCTTGGACATTTGAATTTTTACTGGGTTTATAAGGAAGCTCATGGGTTTTCTGGGGGTTCAAGACATGAAAGAAATGAGTATAGTGTTCATCTTGTTCATGTTGTATGGTTGGCGCATGGTTAATCTAAACTATTCAAGGGGGAATCCAAACCTAATGACCATAGAAAGAGTAATTTCACATGGTTGGAATATGTTTTTTTAAATTGTACGAGATTATCAATGAAACTATTTGACTTCTATCCCTCTTGGATAGAGGTTGGCATATGATTGGTTCGTATTTTGGCAAACCATGTGGCCAAACTATTCACCACATTAAAAAGTGAGAATTTACCATTTTCTCCCTCGTAATTTTATGTATCTCATCCTATTTTCTCAAAAATTATTTCTCATTTGTTCTTAGTGATGAACAAATAACACCAAATCTTCCCGAGGGTCATTATTCTCCATTTCTAGGATGTTTAGAGAGTCAGTGGTTTTGGATCAATGCTTCGGGTATGTCCAACACTCCTTTTGATTCTCATTTAAGGATTAGGGATTTTGGTTTCATTCATATTCTTTTGAATCCATAGAACACTATTTTATAGAGGATCTTAGGTTTGTGATTCAATGGGTTCTTTAATCTCTACCAAAGTCTAAGGTTAAGGGTGCATTCATCTTCCGATTCTAGGTAGGTGGTCTACAAGTTATATCCCATAGTATTGCTGTGAATTTATGCATGTGAGGTTGTGATATTGCTTCCCTCTTGATGAACATTTGATTTATTTAGTAGTAATAGGTAAAATTGTTGGCTAAATGATTATTTATACCCCTCATGATCCTGGTGGGATGTATTGCAGTTTAGTATAATGTTTTTGGTCCACTCATGGAGTGTGCCAATTTTCTGGAACATGGAGAATGGTAAAGTTATGACTAATGTGAATTTATGTTGAAATAGATCCCATGATAAATGTGTTGAAATATTATTTTGAATTATGAAAAGTCCTTAATGTTATTCATGTCTAGTCGTAGGCAATAACATAAGGGTTTGTCTAGAAAAATGTGAAAAAGGGTTAAATGGAATATTGTGAATGTGTCAATGTACTTATGTGTTGTAATTGAATTGTGAAAATGGGATAATTTATTTGAATTGAATAATTATGTGTAATGGTTTTATGTATGGTAATTGATGAATATTCATAATAGGATAACGCATGATAATGGTTATTTGGTTAAATATTATATGTGACATAATTGGTAAATGTGCTAATGGGTTAAGTCTTGAGGTTAAATTCACATGTTGAATAATGATGAGATTTGAATGTTATGTTTATTAATTATGTATAGTTTTTGATATGGTATATATGGTAAATTGGTAATACTCACACACTACTCGGGGTGTCATTTGGTACCCAAGAAGATTTCATGATTGCATATCAGGATAAAGAAAAAGGCCCTATTCTAGGGAGTTGAGTTGTTCTTGGAATGTTCATGGATGAGGGTCCAGACATTGATTCAGGACCAATTTGAGGGATTCATTTGTTTCATTTTATTTTTTGTTTTCATTCACTTTAGAACTATTAGAATGACATGGCATATTTATTGTTGTGTGTGGTGTATACCCTATTTGGGAAATGGTCAGTAATGCAATTTCCCTGTTTATTGTTCACTACTTCCGTTATTTCACAAGTTTTCTAATGTGGCTTCTATTGTAAAAGAGTGTATAGTCTCCCCATGTGATCAATTAGACCATTTATGCAAGTTGGAACACTCTGGCGTATATAGAGTCACTCTTAAGGATATTTGGTGACCCGGCTCAGGGCATAGGTTTAGTTGATTCCTGGATAGGGATGTTATAATGTGGAATTAGAGTAGTTCTTTTATGTGGTATTACTATTTGGGATGGTAGATGGGGGGTTAGGAAGTTTCATGCCTTGTAAATGATCATGATCATGGGAGTAGATAATCCTTGTGTGAGGAAAAACCCAAGTATACATGGTGTAAATTATTGTTCTTGATGAGTGTTAAAACTGTTGAATGATATTTCACCACTGGGTGATGCACAAGTTTTGTGATGCTACTATTTTATAAAATTTTTATCATGCTCGAAATGACATGATGTTGTGAATTCTTACCTAATTGTAGGAAACTATTGATATATATGGCTTGCAACATGATAGGCACACATGGGATGGGTGTGTGGGACATGAAGGGTTGGATAAATTTTACTGCTTGAAATTTATAAAGAAAACTCTAATAAAGATGATATAAATTATTAAATTGAAACTTTGTTAAAAATGGTTACAGATTTTTGCTTAATTAAGGGGCATAAATGAGTTAAAATCTTGGTTATAATGAGTTGTGAATAAGTTAAAAAGTTATTTCTAAAGAAGTTTAAAGATATAAATGTTCCTAAAGAAGAATATTTTATATTTTGAAAATATAAATGGTCTAAAAAGAGATTATAATTAAAGACATGTGACTATCTAGGTTGGTTTACCCGGTGTTGACCATGAAATTTAGTAGGTATGAAAGGGAAAGTGTTCTAGATGTGACAATTTCTATTGGGATAGCGTATGAGAAATGGAATTTTGTGTTTAGTGGACAGTATTCGTTTAGATAAAATTTAAACCCATTATGTCATATTTTCTAAGACTTCTGTTTGGAATTATAGAAAAAATTCCCCGAAAATGGTGTGTACTGATTGTGAATAAAGAGGATACGACTAATAATTCTCCACCAGTAGTGGAGTAATTAATTATATTGGTCCATTATAACCTAGGAGAGGATATGTTCTGCAATAAAATCCCTTATTTTTTTAGATAATGGAAATGAACCTAGGGTGGTTCACATCGAGTTTGTTTGATCTAACTATAGAGTTTCAGTTACAGCACCCTCCAATGTTTGTTGGAGAGGGTGGACACGAGGCAAAAGAGTTTTGTATAGAGTCTATCCAGATGATATTGGGTCACTATAGACTCCTACAGAGATGAGAGTCATGTTTCCAACACACATGTTATGTGGACTGGAATAGAACTTGTGGGATATTCTGGTTCACACTCAAAAGGTTGATGGTATGTAGTGGAATGACTTTTAGGAAAAGTTTCTAGATCATTTATATCTTTTGACCTTGAGGTTTTAGTTTTCTTCATAATTTATTTGGTTGACCCAGGTAACGATATCAGTGATGGTTTAGTTAGGTCATTTCATATAATTGCAAAACTTTTTTTAGCATTAGAAGGGGATGAGACTATAAAGGAAATACATATCAAGGATTGTCTTAGACTTGAGATTAATTCCTAGGTGAACATATTTCTCTTAAATTGATTTTAATTAGTGGTGCATCTTGTCCATATTTTATAAGGAAACTTAAATAAATCTTATGGTAGTGGGATTATGGTTTTATTTGGACGAACCAATTGTGCGACTTCCAAGGGAAGGAAGAGTCATTTACGATATCTCAACTATAGTGGAAGTGTAAAGAGTGTTCTGTAGCGAGTACCAGCCTCTCAGAGCGGTGACTGGGTGTTTTTTTATCAGTGTGGCAGGATGGGGCACATGTTTGGCCAGTTCCCCTAACAACCAGTTGAGTGTCGGTTATATGGAATAATAGGGAATGTATTGAGGTTATTTAGGAACCCTCGATAGTTGGGAATAGATGGAGTATCATGAATGATATTGAGTGCAGTCAGGAGATTTTTTTACCCCTTTTTAGGTATATGGTTGGAGTTCGACAAGTCGTACCAGTAGAGGTGGAGGATGTGCTACTCTAGGGAAGGAGTGCCCATATTTGCAGGGTGGTGTAGCACCATGAACTCAAACTGGGGACTAGGGTAGAGGGTTGGGTTACCTTCATGAAATGTAGTTGACACCTGGATGTGGTGAGGCTGGACCGCTGACAATTTGAGGTATAATCCTTGTAGCTTCAACAGATTCTAGTGCTTCATTTGACACAGGTGGCTTGAATTCATTTGTTTCTACTCATTTTTGTGGTTGTGTTGGGTCTAGTGGTGGAACTTTTTTATGGAGTTATGTTTATTAATACACTATAATTTTCCGGAAGAGTGAATATCAAACAATGTAAGGGGTGTTCCCTTGAGATTGGAGGGTACCATTTCCTATGGGACTTGTGTGTTCATGAGATGTCAGGTTTTGATCTAATTTTGGTTATAGACTGGAAATCATTGAACCAAGACAATATTGATTATTTCCCCCATGGGGTAATTTTTACAATTCTTGAGGGATACAATTATTTAAATTAAGGTTAATGGGATGTTCAGGTAGGCTATGAAGGACCAGTTTGTCAGCAGATGTGGGAACTCACAGCCCAAGTGGCTTGTCTTATGCTTGATGATGGGGGAGTAGAGTATCTTGTCTTTCCTCTTATGGAGGATTGGTTCCAAGATGTGTTTCTTAACGATTTATTAGGGATTCCACACAAGAGGGATTTTGATTTCATGATAGAGTTATTGTTGGGAGAATTACCAGTTTCCGTTCCTCAATATAGAATCGCACTAACATTAATCCAAGAGCTCAAAATTCCATTAGAGTAACTAGAGGACAAGGGGTTCATTCATCTGAGTATGTCACCTTGCAGATCTACAATGTTTCTTTCCAATAAGTATGATTGATAGTTGCGGTAATGTTTTGATTATAGGAAGATTAATCATAAGATATTTAAGAACTGATACCCTCTTCCATGAATCGATGATCATTTTGACCAACAAAGAGGTGCATCAGTGTTCTTTAAGAATGATTTGAGATCATGGAATCATTAAATAAGGGTGATAACTTATGATATACAATGGAATACATTCAGGAGTAGGTACGGGTTGTATGAGTTTGTTATGATGTCTTTTGGGTTGACTAAAGTGACAACAGTGTTTATAGACCTAATGAATTGACTCTTCCACACTTACCTGGATTAGATTGTAGTCATCTTTATTGATGAAATCATTGTGTCTTCTAAGACTCATTTTGATCATGAAAACATATTGACATCATCATTGGTACACTGAGAGAGCATAGGTTATAGGCCATGCTGTCCAAATGTCATTTATGGATTAATGAGGTGAATTTCATAGGTCACATCATCTCGTAGAAAGTCGTATTAGTGAACCTGGAGAATGTACAGGTGGTTGTGTCTTAGGAGCTGCCTAAGAACATTTCTAATTTCCATTGTTTTCTCATATTGGCTGGCTGTTACCGATAGTTTATTAAAGACGTTTCTCATTTAGAAGCACAACTTCTAGGATTGACAATGAAGGGAATAAAGTTTTAATGGTCTAAATCATGAGATAATTCTTTCCAAGAGGTAAAGAAGGGCCCTAAAACCTCACCAATTCTGATCTTACCTGATCTAGGTGAGAAGTATACTTTGTTTTGTGATGCGTCTTGTGTGGGGATTAGAGTGGTGTTGATGCAGGATGATCGTTTTGTGGCGTATGGGTCATGAAAATTGAGGACTCGTGAAAGAAATAACACTAAATATGATCTTTAATTAGCTTTGGTGGTTCATTCCCTTAAATATTCATGGAATTACATGTTGGGGGTGTGGTTCATGGTGTATACCAATCATAAAATCCTGAAGTACATCTTCTCTCACCGTGATTTGAATATCTAGAAATGAATATGGGTCGAATACGTGTAGTCCTTTGACTTTTGAGCTGGTTTACACACTAGGAAAGGGAAATAGTGTTGAAGATTCCATTAGTAATAAGACTCAAAATCATGTGGTTTAGGAATAATGTTCTGAGTGGAAGATGATGGTGTTGATTACTAAGATGTATCTTGAGGTGCAGTACATATAAGGGAATATGACCCTTTCATCCTTGACAGTTGAGTTTGTGCTTCTAATATATATTAAATAAAGGTAATATAAGAATCTAGAATGTCTATCTTTAAGGTAAGTACCATAAGGTGGGGTTCCGCATTCTAGTTGTACCAATGGAGATTATGGGATCGTTTATATTTGCGGTCATGTTGTTATTCCAACATATACTCAAGAAGATTTGATGTAAGAGTTTCAAGAATCAAAGTAGGAAGTGTATCCTAGTTTTCAAAAAATGTATCATAATGATTATAGGAATTATTGGTGGATAGGGATGGATAAATTAGTTTTTGGTTTCCTGGTGTGATTCCTTACTTTACAGGAGTTGAAGGTCGAGCATCAGTGGCTAGGTAGATTGTTACAACCATTTCCCATTCGCGAATGGAAGTGGGACGGTGTCATGATGGATTTTGTAACAGATCTTCTATGGACACCTTATAAGAATGATATGATCTGGGTGGTTGTTAATTAGTTGAATGAGGTGGATCATTTCATTCCCATTAGAGGTACATTTAATATGGATCAGTTGGGTGAGTTTTATGTTCAGGAGATAGTGTGATCGAATGGGGTATTGTAGAATATAATTTCAAATAATGATCTGTATTTCACTTTGTTATTGTATCATGGATTATAGAAGGATCTTGGTACCCAAAGGTTTTTTTATTTTGGCTTCACACCCATAGATAGTTTGGAAATCAGAGCATACTATCCCAGTACTACATGACATGTTGAGGTCTTATGCCCTAGACCTTGGTGGATCATGGGAAAAGAATATAGTACTATTTTAGTTTTCCTACAATAATAGTTACCATGATATGATTTATATGGAACCATATGAGGAGCTATATGATAGGCTAAGTATATCCTTGTTGTGTAGGTTTAAGGCTGGAGGATCATAGTTGTTGGGACCGATTCTCATGCAGGAGACATCAAAATAAGTTCAGTTGAATAATAAACGTATATAAATGACTTATAGCATGAAGAATACATATGTGGGCCAGTATATTCTACCTCTTGAGTTTATGGTGGGTGATCATATGTTTCTTTTTGTATCACCATATTTGGGTCACCATCAGATTCAAAAGTATAGTATGTTGGCACCCAGGTATGTATGGATTATTGGGATTGTGGAGAAGATCAGACTGGTGGCTTACATATTGGTACTTCCACAGCAGTATAGTAGAATTCCTGATGTTTTTCCTACGTCACAACTTTTTTAATATCATCCTAACCCCTCTCATGTGATTAATGTTGAGGATGTTAACCTTGAGGCTGATGGGACATTTCAGAAGCATCTAGTTAATATTGTTGATCATAGTGAGAAAGTATTTCGATGAATGAAAATGCAGTTGGTTTGAGTTTTATGGTAGCATGGAAATTTATAGGAAGGAAATTGGGAGAGAGAGTCAGTTGTGTGGGCCCAGTTTCCCAATCTATTTGCTTTTGAAGATTAGTGATGCTTGGGAGTGTGGCTCAAGGATGAGTCGTTATAAGGTGGGGAGGTTGTAAGATCCAGAACATTGTAGAGGTATGTCCTTGTTTAAAGTTTTTTTTAAATATCTTAATTTCATTAAATGTGATTTTTACCAGGTGTATGAGGAATATTTAGGGTATTCTAGGGGTTTTGGACAAAAAAATAAAAGAGAAAATTGGTCATCTAGTTTAGTTTTCAGGGTTGGCGCATGGTTAGCGTAAATCGTTCATGGGGAAAATCCAAATTGTGTGAACTTGGATAGAGGTATTTCACATGGATGGTGTATATTTGTTCAAACCATGTGGTATTAATAGGTAACCATGGGATTTAAACCCCTTTTGGATACATTCTTGTGCACAGTTGGTGCACGGCTTGGAGAACCATACGTATTAACAGTACAACCCATTAAAAAGTGATAATTTACCATTTTATCCATTGATATTTTAAGTACCTCACCCAATTTTCTCCACATTTCATCCTCATCCATCCCTAGTGACAAACCAATAACCCAAAATATTCCCAAGGGTCGATATTCTTCATATATAGGTCATTTGTAGTGTCGTTGGTTTTGGATCAATGCTCTGAGTCAGTATAATGCTCATCTTTCTTCTATTTTCACAATTAGGGATTGTAGTTTAATTATTCTTCTTATGAATCCCTAAAATCTATTTTTCCGGTGAATATTAGGTTGGGGATTCAAAGGTTTCTTGAATCTATACCTAAGGCTATGTTTAAGGTGTGTTCACCTTTGGATTCGGGGTAGGTAGTCTATAAGTTATATCCCATAGTTTTATTGTCGATTTGTGCATGTGAGGGTGTGTTATTTCTTCCCTCATATTGTGAATTTTATTCCATTAGAAATATTTGGTAAAATGGTTTGATAAATGATGATTTAGACCCCTCATGATCGTTGTGGGATGTATTGATATTTATTATACCCGTTTAAGGACACTCATGGAGTGTGTCAATTTTCCCAAACATGGAGAATGGTAATGTTAATCCTAAATATCATTTGTGTTGAAATTAATCCCAGGATAAATGTGTTTACATGTTAGTTTGAATTATAAAAAGGGACTAATGGAAGTTATTTCTAGTTGTTGGAAATAACATTAGGGTTTGTTTGAAAAAATGTGAAAAAAGTGTTAAAGGGAATAATATGAACAAGTAATATGAATTATGTGTTGTAATTGAATTGAATAAATGGGATAATGCTTTTGAATTAATGAATTTTGTAAAATGGGATAATTTATGGGTATTGATGAATATGATAAATGGTTTATGTAATGGGAAAGGGAAATGGGTTAAATGGGCTACATGACGTAATTGGTAAATATGCTAATGGGTTAAGGTTTGTTGTTAAATTCACATTTTGAATAAATATAAGATTTGAATGTTATGTTTATTGATTGTGTATGATTTTTTATGTGGTATATGTGGTAAATCGATAACTAATAATGTGTACATGTCATTGTAGTTTTGTTTTATTGGACTTGAGGATCTATGCCGACAAGTAGGGTTATACGGAGGCTCTAAACTCCACCACATAATGCATGAGTTTAGGAAGGGGACTGAGGATCTAAGCTCCTAAGAAATGCATTTGTTGAGACTAAAAGGACCAAGGTTCTAAGGTAAGTGTGATGTAAATGTTTATGAAATGTTATTACCTAGAGAGACATAGAACTCAATTTATTCCCTTATGATTAGTAATTGACCAGATTATGCCATTGTGTAAATGATGTAAATGTATAACCCATGAAACAAGTGATGAAATTGGACTGATTGATAAAAATGGTTAAAGATAACATTTTTCCCTAATAGAACATAGATTTTATTTTGTTTACCTTTTCATTTATTTAGTTCTTTCATGTTCTATTTGTTTATACTAGATATTTTGTAGAAACTATTGGTGGTGGCCTACTGAGTTGTACTCTCACCTTGCTTGGATCGTCATTGGGTACATGTGCAGATTTCATAGTTGCAGGTCAGGATGGGAGAAAAGGCATTATTTTAGGGATTTGTGTTGGGCATGGGATGTGCATGGATGAGGATATGGACATGGATTCATGACCCATTTTGGGGATTCAGTTATTTTATTTTATTTTTTGTTTTCTTTCACTTTGTCATGGTTTGCATGAAATCCTAGATATATTGTTGGTTATGGTCTCTACCCTATTTGGTAAATGGTTAGTAACGAAAGTTCCTAGTTTATTATTCATTACTTCATTTATGTCGCATGTTCTCTATTTTGGATAATCTAATAAAATAGGTTATAGTCTAACCAGGTGATCCATTAGACCCTCTCCCCTAGTTGGAAAACTCTAGCATCAGGTAGGCGCACTTCAGGTTATATGGTGAGCCGGCTTGGGGCACTGGTTTAGTGTCTTTTGTAGTAATGGAATTAGAGGTATTTCAACGAGCTATTTTCCACGGGATCCTATCACAAATAGGTTTTAGTGACGAGGCCCTGTCGCAAATAGCCCGTTGCAGAAAATGGAGTCGAAAATAAGTCTTTGATTATATACAGTATATATAAATAAACTTTTGTGACGGGCCCATCACAAATACTATTTGTGACGGGGAACTTCCCCATCGCAAATAAGCCTCTTATTATATACATTATATATAAAACCTTTTACGACAGCCCTGTCGCAAATAGTATTTGTTACAGGCCCATCATCCCGTCACAAATACTATTATAAAAAATTTATATTTAAATTATTTGCGATGGGCTCCTGTCGCAAAAGGTCCTGTTGCATATACTAAACATAATAAAAAAATATATTCAATAAAATTATGATTAATGAAAAAATTATATTAATATTATTAAAATAATAAAAAAATATAATATTATTATTATTAGTTATATAAAAAAACATTAAAAAATATAATACTAAAAAAATATATTTAATAAAATTATAATTAATAAAAAATTAATATTAATATTATTAAAAAAATTAAAAAAATTAAAATTATCATTATTTACAAAAATATATAAAAAATCATAAAGTATTATTATAATAATAATAATAATTAGTAAAAAAATATATTAAAAAATATAATACTAGTAATAAAAAATAAAATATTAAAAATAAAAAAACAATTATGCAATATTTGCACCAATATAAAAGTATGAAACTATAAATTGTTAATATTACAACAAATCTTTAATTCAAATGTTTTTATCATAAAAAATCACTGGGTCGTCTTCTAGAGGAGGTAGAGGAGTGGTTGGAGATGGTGGAGGAAACTTCATCCCTAAACTACGAGTCAGACGGCGCATGTACTACATCTGCTTGTGATGCTGCTGCTACTGCTTCCATCGACGCATCTCCTCCTCATGTTGTTGCTGCTATTGACACATCTCTTCATGCTGCTTCTGCAAACTCTCTATAAGATCAGTCTGAGTTCACAACTGCTCTTGATACTGTGAGGCAGAATATGATGCCTCTCCATGATCTCATCTCGATCTAGACGCTGACATCGCAACAGTATCATACTAAGTACTAGGAGTCAAATGAAAGCTGATACCAACTACTTGGCCCTTCTCAAAGCCATACTGAGTCAGCTGCATCCATGCTGCCTCATTGAAATGGTGGGCCCTGGTTTGATGAGTCTTCACGTCTTGAATCTCAACCTGTGTCTAAGAGGTTGCCGCCTCATATGACTCCTTCAATTCCAATTTGAAATTGAAATTGTGAAAATATTATATGGATTTAATTGTCAAAAAGAAAAAAATGATACTATCCACAATCTGATGTTGACGATCACCTCTAATATCTCTCGAGGCTGGATCATTGTACATCCTCTGATAAATGTTGTACTCTATAATATCGAGATTCTCAACTGCGTACTGAAATATAAAATAAACTACTTATATTTAAAGTTATATAAAATATTTAATAATGATACTTACCAGATTCTCTCTATGCGTACTGAATGTACGACTACCACCTCGATGTGTCACCTCATGTCTCCCCTAGTTCTGTCGTCACACTGAAGATCATCTCCAAAATCTATGACCCAACCAGTGTAAACCTAATCCAACCTAATCATGAGATAAAATGTACTCTATTCGGTGGGCTCTACACGACTCATCAAATTTTTTCACTCCTATTTTCTTAATGGTTGTTCTTCTCAAATTGTACAAACAACTGACTGAAATGGTCACGCATAGACACCTTCCATGCCCTGTGGATTGCGTCATGCATCCTATCATCGATGGGATACCATAAACCCTATAAATAATTTAAAATATCAATTATTAATAAAATAAATTTCAAAATAAATATTTTTTATTTACGTACCAGCCAATTATTGAACATGTTGAGCCGCACATCAATGGGAATATGTTCCCATGTGATCCATGGCTAGAAAAAATAATTATGCAAGATAGAACTCTCCTGTCCAACAGCTACATGCATAAAAATATGGAAAAGGAATAAATAATCAAATAATTAGTATATATATAAATAAATTAATGAAAGCTAACTAAAATATACAGGTTAGCATACCTCTGTGTGCGTGGATCGAAGCCAAGATGTGGACGTTGCTTGGGGATAGGGTCAGGAATCATCAGTCACGCAAGACTATGCCCCCTCTGTGTACCCATGAACCACCAGTAGGCTGAGGGTTAGTTGATCTAAAATCCCCCTCATCCAAAGGTAGCTCATCCTCCTGCAACTTGCTAAAAGTATCCTAATCCATTTGAAACAAAAAATGATTGTTGTTAGAAGATAGTTGAAAATAACAATTATATATAGATATATATTAGTTATGATTATAACTAGAATTTAACTGTACCAATGTCCATCTTCATCCTCATATCCATAGCTGTCCATGTCAATCTCTTCATCTTCCTCCTCATCATCATCATTATCCATATGAGTTTTAGTATCATCATCTCTTGTCATTTAAAATTCATTTGTAACATCATTAACATCTTCGCCATCATCAATCCTTAATTGTGGGGTTTCATCAACGATATTCCAGTCTCATTATGAAAAAAGATGGCTTTTGAGCAGTCTCTTGAGAAATTTCAATTCCTTCCACTTCAACAAAACCACAATCAGTTTGAGTAAACTGATTTTCCCCATATTTCATTTTTATTATACTCCACCAATCACTCAAGTCTCTTGAAGTATCTCAATACTTTGCGTAATAAATTTGATGTTCCTATTGATCCAGTAAGAATGGTTCATTTACTATAAGAAGTCCTTTATATTTAATATCTCTGATTCCATGAGTTGGATGAACACACAATCCTCTCTCGGTATCCAACCACTGAAATTTAAACATCATTATTTAATTCTGTCCTAGATAACAGGATTCAATAATTTCATCAAGAATGCCATAAAAGTCAACTTCAGTTTCTCTGTGATGTGACCCTCTCAGGAAAACTCCACTTTTCGTTGTTTTTTTTATTCCCCATATGCACGTGTATGAAATCAAAAACCATTTACCACATATGTAGTATAATATTTAACCATTTTTGATTGTGGGATACTCAATATACACAGTGACTTATCAATATTATCACCATGTTGAGACACCTAAAAATTTGTAAAACAATTATCAATATAATATATAATAAATGAAATTTATAATGAACCATCAATAATTTTTGTTACCAGTTTTTGAAATCATTGAAATTTTTTTTATCTGCGTTCTTCAAGAGCAGCTACTGTAATTTGTGGAAGTTGTTTCTTGATATGATTATAATATAACCTACAAATAAAATAAGTTTAAATACTGTTAAATAAATTATATAATATCTTATAGAATCACTCATAGTACAAATGATATCATTTTTTCACAGTTGAGAAAAACATATGTATGAGCTCTATGATGTTCATCATCTAAAAGACATCGTTCATGAACTCCACTAAAGCCAAGATTTGGATGATTAAAAACTGATAATTGATTTTACATTTCATAATTAACATTCCCATCATTTCGTCGCTTTCGATTTTGTTTTGAGGGATATTCAGATTCAAAATAATGAGAGAAGAAAAAAAAAGCAATTTTCTCTTTCAAATAATCTTCAGAAATTGACCCTTCATCTGATGCTTTGTAACATACATTTTTCATTAATTTCTACATGCATCTCTTGAATGGGTACATCCATCAAAAGAGTATTGGTCCTCCACATTTAGCTTCATTTGGGAAATGTAATATCAAATGTTTAATTGAGTCAAATAAAGCCAGTGAAAAGATTTTCTCCAGTTTACATATAATTAAAGAAACATCTTCTTCGAGTTTGCATAGTGAATTTTAGTATATTGTCACTGCACAAATGTCTGAAAAGAAATATGATATGTCTGTTATCAAATCCAAAATCAGAGAATTCAACAAACCTCTGAATCCAATCGGCATATGTCATTCTATTATAACATGACAATTGTGAATTTTTAATCTGGTAATATAACCATTTTTAACACATATACCCAAATTGAATGCATAGCCATCTGGAAGTCTCATATCTACAATCCACTTACTAAATAAAAATAAACTCTCTTTGGACATTGTATAAGCTGCTTTGGGCTTCATTAACCTCTTTGATCTGACATTTTCAAATAGTTCAAGTTTTGGTCACCTGAAAATTTGGGCAAGATCTAATTATTCCTTTACATTATCTTTGTTTTTACATGGGGTATCCAAATTTGTATGAACTAAATTATCAAAATAGTTCTTCTCAATATGCATGGAATCCAACATGTGGCAAACCAACAAATCAGACCAATATGGTAGATCCCAAAAAATGCTTCGTTATATCAAATTATGTTTTTTCCAAAATCCATGAAATTTCTATTGGTTTAATGTTGGCCAAAATGTGATGGGAGGTAATGAAAATACAAATTATTTTAACTCTGTATCTATGATCATTTTTAGGGGTTCATGCCCTTCAATTGTACCTTTTCTGAAATGAGATTTGTTCCACCGAAAAGGATGATAAGTTGGAAAAAATCTTCGGTGACATTCAAAATAGAATGGTTTTTTTCCATTGAAAACCATAAAGCATTTTTTTTCTTTCATACAGTAAGTACATGATTTTGGACCATGTGTACTCTAGCCAGATAATATGACATATGAAGGAAAGTCACTAATAGTCCACATCAATGCAGATTTTAAAATGAAATTGTGTTTTGTAGAAACATCATGTGTACTAACACCATCACTCTACAATTCATTTAACTCATCAACCACTGGTTTCAAATAAACATCAATATTGTTTTTGTGATGCCATGGGATTAATAAGGTCAAAAAGATATAGGGATCCTTCATCAACATTCATGGAGTTAAATTGTACATAGTAATAAAGACAGGCCAACATGAATACTAACTACCATAAGAACCAAACAGATAGAAACCATCACTAGAAAGGCCGAATCTCATGTTTTGGGCATCTAATGAAAAAGACAGATGCAGACTATCAAAATGTTTCCATGAATCACCATCAAATGGATGATTCAAGATTTTATCAGTGGAAATATTAGTTTTGTTCCATAACATCATTAATGTTGTGTTCTGAGACATAAATAAACACTACAACCATGGTGTAAGGGGGAAATATCTCAACAATTTTACTGGATTCGATCTTGACTTCCCTGGTTGAGCTTCTTTATACCTCGATTGTCCACTTGTGGGACAAATATCCAATGAATCATTCTCACAAGAATATGAGATGCAATCATTCGGACATGCATGAATCTTCCAATAACTAAGGTCCAGATTACGAACCAGCCTCTTTCTCTCATAGTAATTTGTAGGAAACACATTTCCTTCAGATAGCAGTGTTTTAACCAAACAAAATATTTGATCAAAACAGTAGTTTGACATTGCATTATCTGATTTAATAGCCATAAAATTTGCAACTGCTTCTAATTTTCTTATCTTACAACTAGGATATAATGAATCCTCATAAGACCTCAACAACTCATAAAATTCAGATGGTTCCAACTCAAGAGTTAAATCAATATCATCTTGAGTTTTAGTTTGTTGAACAGATGGACCAGCAACACCATGTACAAAATTTTAAAATTGTAATGGATCCAGAATAAATTTATAAGTATCTTCTCTAGAACTAAGTTCACTGTGTTGATACCGAAAAACATAATCTAGTTGAAAACCAAACAGCAAGAGATGTCCCCATCCTTGTTTAATGTGTCAAACATTCTCAGAGCACATTTTTTACAAGGACACTTCAGTGTTCCTTCTGAAACATATTCTAGTTTGGATGATGTAAATAATAAGAAAGCATCAACAGCCTTAATATATACGGGATTTAAACCAGAACCGTTTGGATTTCTTCGTTGATTTATCCAAGCATGATCATCTAATAATGACTATTGTCAACTTCTTTATTCCATAATTTTTACGAAATATTAAATCATTACAGTTTTTGAATAATTTAAAATTAAAAAATCACTATCTGAAAAAAAATACAACTACTTCTTAATAATTACCAATACTAATTATTACTATTACTACTATTTATTACTATTTATTACTATTTATTACTATTAATTACTATTTATTACTATATATTACTATTTATTACTAATTATTACTAATTATTAATATTTATTACTATTTATTACTATTTATTACTATGTATTACTATTTATTACTAATTATTACTAAATATTACTAATTATAACTATTTATTACTATTTATTACAATTTATTACTATTTATTACAAATTATTATGATTTATAACAAATTATTACTAATTATTCCCAACTATTAATAACTTTTACTAATTATTACTAATTATTACTAATTATTACTAATTATTACTAATTATTAATAATTATTACTAATTATTACTAATTATTACTAATTATAAATAATTATTACTAATTATTAATAATTATTGTGAATAATTCCTAATTATACCTAATTAGTCTTATTTGTTCCTAATTATTCCATATTCCTAATTATTCCATATTCCTAATTATTCCTAATTATTCCTAATTATTACTAATTATTAGTAATTATCACTAATTATTTATAATTATTCCAAATTAATCCTAATTATTCCTAATTATTCCTAATTATTCCTAATTATTCCTAATTATTCCTAATTATTCCTATTTATTCCTAATTATGACTAATTATTATTATTTATTCCTGATTATTCTTATTTATTCCTATTTATTCCTATTTATTACTAATTATTCCTATTTACTACTAATTATCCCTAATTATTACTAATTATTCTTAATTATTCCTAATTATTACTAATTATTCATATTTATAACTAATTATTCCTATTTATTACTACTTATTCATATTTATTACTAATTATTCATATTTATTACTAATTATTTCTAATTATTAGTAATTATTCCTATTTATTAATAATTATTCTATTTATTACTAATCATTTCTATTTATTACTAACTACCCGTAATTATTACTAATTAAACATAGCTGTTACTAATTAATGTTAATTAATATTAATAACTACAATTTACAACTACTAATAACTGATTACAACTAATTATTTATATACAATACTTATTTTCGTTAATAATTATTAAGAATTAGTACTAATAATTTCAATTTATTACTACAAATAAATATTGATAACAAAACAATTTAAATCAAATTTAATTACAACTAGTCAATAATAATTTAAATTGACATAAAAAATGAAATAAATACAAAATTAAATAAAATATTAATACCTTTAAACATGATCTCTTATTGATGTAGGCGACATCACAACTTTTCCACAAAAAAACTAACTCAAAGAAATTTTCACTCTAAAAATAGAGTTTAGAGAAAGAGAGGAAATATGAATTGAGGGGAAAAAAAAGAAAAACAGAGGGGGTATATAAAGGTCAGATTAGTTGTGACATGACTTTTTGCGATGGGAATACCATCGCAAAATGTTCTTTTTGCGACGGGGCCTGTCTTAAATACCTTTTCCCGCATTAATTGTTGTTGGCAGTTAAAAGGGTATTTGCGACGGGGGCCATCGCAAAAAGTGACATGCCGACACACTTTTTGCGACCGGAAAACATCCCATCGCAAAAACCCATTTACCACCGTCGGTATTTGCGATGGGTCCTATCGAAAATACCCTCAGACCGAAACACTATTTGCGACAGGAGAATCTGCCCGTCGAAAATAACCTTCTCGCGCATTAGTGTGCATCCCGCGCAAAACCGCACATTACATATTAAGACGAGACCCCAAATCTCGTCGCAAATAACCTATGTGATAGACTATTTGTGACGGGAATAAATCCCATCACAAATTTCCCATTGCAAAAGCCTGTTTTCCCATAGTGTTGGGTCAAGGATGTTACAACCCTTACAAATTAAAATAAGTACATAGAAAACTTCCAATATAATTCTCTAAAGATCATAATCATTACCCAATGCATTAGAGCGCTATCTAGAAACACCCATTGTATAAGTTATAATGGGATCCCTTGGATATATCTAGGAACACCCATTATGAACAATTTCCAAGGACCATATCATGAAGAAAACATTTTAAGATTGTAATTTTTCATCATAAAACCCTTGAAAACTCTTTTAAACCCATTTACAAAACACTTTCGGATTTCAAAATATCCTTTTCTTTTGAATTTTTTTTTTCAAAATAAAATACCTATAATAGGGGAAATGTATTTTTTCTTTAAAGAAAACGAGAAGGATTAAAATGGAATCCAAGATTCACCTCATGATTGATCCCATATTTTTAAATGTAAATTTTAAATTCAATGGATTTGTATTGTATTCCATTATCTGTCACAACCCGTCCTCGGGGTCTGTATCGTGACTACCCCAATCCCGCCTTCCATAGGCCAGGGGCTGGCGACTAGCACCAAGGCTTAATTCCTGGTAAAAGGGAAGGAATTTCCTTTGTAATGTAAACAAACACCACAGAGGAAGCAGGTATAAGTAAACACTAAGTAAAAACTGGTCCCAATAGAAACTGCGGTAAAGTACGTGGCCCAGAATACAAACCTAAACTGAAAGTAAAGTAAAACTGAAAAAAGAGTACAACAACTAAACAGTAAAGCCGCAGTGTCGAGCCGTCCACTGGAAGTCCCACCTGAAGGGTGGTTACAGATAGCCTTCACAGCTCCTCGGGTCTAGTTGTCTGCTCCAAGTACGTCCCGGCCAGTGGTCCACCTCCGGGTACCGATCTGCTCCTCGTGCCTCAACCACGATCAGCGATGTCCGTCGTCTGCAACCCACATAACGTAGTGCGGGCATAGACCATGCATGGGTGAGTATAAGCTACTCAGTAGGGACCCCGAGACCCCCGAAGGTCTCCTAGAATCCACAAAGGATAATCCACAAAGAGAAAGATATAATCATGAAGTAACATCTGACACTACTTAGGTATATACCCATACATATACCTAAGTCATCAATTCCAGTTTTCTCCAACATCCGAGCCCATGTTCGATCACATCCACACATGATAGCACAACAGAATCCATATAGGAATGCAAGTCAAGATTCATCTCACATAGGTATACTTCTTTGTATGACGAAATAGATGATCAGATATAGCAACTAATTCATCTAAACCATCGGACCCACACATGATCGATAGGTACTAACCCCTGCAATGACCCACAAAGGATCGATAGGTACTAACCCCCGCAATTACCCACACAAGATCTGACCCACATAGGATCGATAGGTAACTAACTCCCGCAATGACCCACACAGGATCGGACCTACGTAGGATATGTAGGCACTGTCCCACACAAGACCGCTGAGCACTGACCCACACAGGATCGGTAGAGCTGTTCCATATAGGATTGCTGAGTGTTGTAGTCGTCGCCATCGAATCCACAGAGGATTTCTGCACAGTCATCATCGTCGTCGCAGTCGCAGCCAGCTCTAGGGTTCCCGCACACAGCAAGCTCGTTCGGGAGGGTCCGCTCCACGAGCCGAGGGGCTTATACATCAACTGACACATAGTCCGGAGTGGATGTATCCAAAAGTTCCGTATCGTCAATAAGAACTCAACAGCACAGACGACACGTCAATCGGACGCCCGGTCTGAGTGTTATTGGATTTTTCGTTCAGGGGCCCGATTGGTTTTTAAGTCAAAACCAACCCGACCATACTCCAACTGCATCCAAACCTCGATCGGAGTAAGCCAAAAGTTCCGTCTCACTAAGAGTAATCCAACAATGTCGACGACACATCAATCGGACGTCTGAAGCTCATGTTATGAGCGTTTCTGCTCTGAGGGCCCTGTTGGTTTCGTGTACGAACCAACCCGGCCGAACCCAAAGTACTACGAATCCTTGAGACTAATATAATGAAACGACCGTCTCGATCCAAGGATCGCTATACACTGAAGGTGCGTCGATCAGAGGTCCATAGCACATGTTATGGGCAACAAACTAAAAAGTCCAGCATTAGGGGGTTCGGGCCCGGTCCGACCCGGCCCGGTACCCCCTGGGTCAGCCCGAACCGGGGTGACCCGACCCGGGTCCAGGTCCAGCCCACTTGGGCATGGCCCGACCCTGTTGGCGCGGCCCGGCCCAACCTGGGCGCTGCCCGGCCTGGCGGTCCGGTCGGCCGGCTCGGCCGTTTCGGCC
Organism: Viscum album; assembly: GCA_963277665.1. NCBI lineage: Eukaryota > Viridiplantae > Streptophyta > Magnoliopsida > Santalales > Viscaceae > Viscum > Viscum album. Next base: position 1,572,867,686 of record OY728121.1, on the reverse strand, counting down.
GAGCGGTGCTTGGTGGCACGCTGCCCCCCACCAGCATGTAACCGCGGCCCCAAGGGGCGCCGCTCCTTGTCAACGGACGCAGCCGAGTGCTACGTCCCACCTCCTTTAGTCCCATGCGGTCGCGGGACCAGTAGCCTGCCACCACGGTGGCCCATCCCTGCGGCGCACTAGGCGTCGCCGCCTCCGGCCGCCGGCGAGGCGTGCTGGCGGAGTGCTCCGTGGACCACCAGATGAGCTCTGGTGGTCGGATTTGCCTGCCGTCTTCGCCAACAGCCCTCCCGGGACCGGTCCTTCACTGTGAGGAACTCACAACGCCCGTGCGGCCTGCATGATCTTCGCCCGCTGATCCGCACACTATGAATGAAGAGTCTGTGGGTTCGTACTTGTTCGTTGGTCCGCACCCACTGCGTTAGCTGTTTAAAAAGGCTTCCAACAAATTTTAAACACATGCCGATGGTATGATCACATAGATTAAATTGAACAAAAACTCCTACCTCGCCGAATTCGATGAGCGACAGTTCATCATGGAAAATCATTTCACTGATGAAGCGTCGTGGAAGAAGCCTCGTTGGTGTCGCGGTACATGACATCGCATAGTCGATCTCCGCAGATTTAGAGTTCTTCATCGGAGATCGGTGCGTTCTTCGCGTTCTTCGTGTTCTTCACGTTCTTCGTAGAAGAAGAGGTCTTTTCTCCAAATCCTCTCCATGCAACAAGTTACAACCCAAATAAAATAAGTGTTGTCTTATTTTATTAAGACTCAAACCAACTCTTTGAAATTCAAAAAGAAAATAAACAATCAACTAATTGAGGCGTTCAAAACCGCCCAATTAATGAGGCGTTTAATATCCAGATTAAACATAGGAGTTGACTTCATTAAAAAGGTGGTGCAGGCACGTTACATAAGAAGAAAAGAAATGGTGGGGCTACTGTGGGCCCCACCTCACAAATATCCTTCCATGTGGGTATAATATTGAGGGTCCCATATCATCCACTTAAAATAGGTTAAGCGACTTAAAATAAAATAAATTTGTTGCACCATTTTATTTTATTCCTTTACTTAACCCAAAAATTTAAAAACCACACCCGAGAAAACACATCTCTGGAAAAGGTGTTTCTAAGAAAATACCGGTGCTGCGATTCTATGGAAGCCCTCAAAATTCGATTCCGAGCACAGTTTCAATAGTTAGAAAAACCTGTTCATTCGTTCACTGAACGTACCTGAGCTAAACTTCGTAAAAAGATTCCGGGCACACCGGGCCTCGGAATTAGGTGCCGTCAGAAACTGTGTTCTTGTAAAATTCCAAAGAAAATATAGAAAAAAATTTCCTTGAATTTTACGGGTCTTTACATCACTCCCACCTCAAGACATTACGTCCCCGTAAAGATACAACAAAAACGAGGGAAACAAATGTGGGTACTGAGAACGCATCTGAGCCTTACGCTCCCAAGTGCTCTCCTGGAGGTTCCCGTGCTGCCATCTATTGCGCACTAGAGGAATCGACCGTCCACGCAGGACCTGATCCTATCGATCCCCAATCTCCACTGGGTCCTTTGCAAAAGTCACCCCTTCATCAATGTCCAACTCCCCACGGTCAATGATATGTGTCAGGTCGTGCACATATCTCCTCAGCTAGGATACATGGATGACGTCATGCACCCGATGAAAATGAAGCATTAGAGATAGGTGATAAGCCACCTCTCCAATACTGCAGAGGACCTGGAATGGTCTGATGAAGCGTGGAGACAACTTTCCGCCTCAGCCAAATCTCTGTAATCCACATCGAGGTGAGAACCGCAAGAAGATGTGGTCGCCATCCTCGATCTCAAGTGGCCTCTGCCTCCTGTCAGCATAAGACTTCTGCCAGCTCTGAGCTGTCCTCATCTGCTCCTGGATGACCTGGACCTTCTCTATTGTGGGCTGGACCATCTCCGGTCCCACAAGTGCTGACTCCCCAGGGTCTTTCCAACACAACAGTGATCTGCAAGGTCTGCCTTACAAATCCTCGTATAGTGCCATCCCGATGGTGGAGTAGTAGCTGTTGTTGTACGCGAACTCCACCAAGGGTAGGTGGTCCTCCCAACTGCGACCAAAGTCTAGAACACATGCGAGGAGCATGTCCTCATGATTCTGAATAGTCCTCTCCGTCTGACCATCTATCTGAGGGTGAAAGGAGGTGCTCAGACGTAGCTGCGTCCCGAATGCCTCCTGGAACCCCTTACAAAGCCGGTATGTAAAGAGATCATCTTAATCGGAGAATATAGATGATGGAACACCATGAAGCCGTACAATTTCCAGAACGTAGAGACGCCCCAAGCTCCCCATTGAGCCTTTCTCTCTGATGGGTAAGAAGTGTGCTGACTAGGTGAGTCGGTCGACAATCACCCAAATGGAGTCGTGACGTCTTGGAAGTGCGTGGAAGTCCAGTAAAAAATTCTATAGATATTCCATCCCATGTCCACTCCGGGACTTCCAATGGATGTACCAAGCCTGCTGGTACCTGGTTCTATGCCTTCACTTGCTGGAAGGTGAGGCATCGAGAAAAAAAACTCTGCCATAGCCTTCTTCATGCCCGGCCACCAGTGCTGTAATCTGAGATCCTGGTACATCTTCTCCACTTCAGGATGTACCACAAAAGGGGAAATGTGAAACTCTCTCAGCACCTCCTCCCGTAAAGCAACTGGTACCATGGTACGTCCTCTGAAATTGACGTCATACTCTCCTCCTACAAAGAAGCCATCAGGTGCTTGTCCTGAGGAAATCTAGACATGCCGCGTCTCACAGCCAGCGTCCCCACTATGTGCCTCCTTGACCCACTGAAGTAGTGGAGGAGTGACTGTGAGTGACTAAAGAAAGGCTTCTCCATCTCTATCCACAAAGGATATCTGCCAAGCGGCTAGCTGCTCTATCGCCTCCCCAAGTAGCTCAATGCCCATCCTCCTGCTGAGAGCATCGGTTACTATGTTCACCTTTACAGGATTATAGACTATCTCAATGTCATTGTCCTAGAGGAACTCTAGCCGTCACCACTGTCTCTGGTTCAGGTCCTTCTACGAGAAGATGTACCTTAGACTCTGATGGTCAGAATAGACTGTAAAGTGCTCGTCCATCAGATAGTGTCGCCACATCGTCAGAGCGAAGACCACTACTGCTAACTCCAAGTCATGGGTAGCGTATCTCAGGTCATTCTTCCTCAACTGACGTGATCCATAGGCTATCATGGCCCGCTCCTGCATTAGGACACATTCTAGTCCGGTCCCTGGTGCATCACAGTAAACTACGTACCCAACTCCCTCCTTTGGTAGCCTCTAGATAGGCACGCTAATCAATCTTTGTCTCAGCATCTGGAAGCTCTGCTGACATCTGTCTGACCACACAAAGGGTTTACCCTTCTTCATCAAAGCTGAGAGTGGTGCTGCAACTCTGGAGAAGTCTGGAACAAATATCTGATAGTATCCAGCTAGTCCCAAGAAACTACACACCTCCGTCATTCTCCCGGGTGGCTCCCAAGCTAGCACTGCCTCGATCATCACAGGATGCACCGCAAATCCCACCTCAGAGATGACATGTCCCAAGAAGTGGACCTCACGTTTCCAGAATAGACACTTTGAGAGCTTTCCATAAAGCTGGTGCTCTCTGAGTGTGTCTAGTAAAACCCGTAAGTGGTAGGCATGCTCCTACTCAGTGGTCGAGTATATCAAAATGTCATTGATGAAGACCACAACAAATCGATTGAGGTATGGCTGGAAGATCCTGTTCATGAGGGCCATGATCACTTCTGGAGCATTGGTTACGCCGAATGGCATAACCAAGAACTCATAGTGGCCATACCGACATCTGATATTCGTCTTCGGCACGTCCTCATCCTGATCTCTGAGCTGATGATAGCCTGATCTAAGGTATATCTTTGAGAACCATCGTGCTCCCTTGAGCTGATTGAAGAGGTCATCAATCCTCGGTAGCGGATACTTGTTCCTCACTGTCACCTAGTTCAGGCGACGATAGTCAACACAAAGTCTCAAGCTCCTGTCCGCCTTCTTTGCGAACAATATCGGGGAAGCCCAAGGTGAGACACTGGGTCGGATGAATCCCTTGCCCTCCAAGTCCTCCAACTGTACCCGTAGCTCTCGAAGCTCATTGGGGGCCATCCAATATGTTGTAGTGGATATCGGGGCTATCATAGGGTACAGATCAATATAAAAGTATACCTCTCTGCGAAGAGGTAGTCCTGGAACGTCGTCGGGGAAAATTTCTACATACTGATCCACCACTGTAGGAAAACTCGGACACTGCACGTCAACTGCTCCTAGAATGATTCTAGCCAATTGATGAGTGATGGGCTTTCCTCTCCTCTACGAGAGTCCATCATGTGTTGCGAAGGCTCCCTTCTCACCGTTGAAGGTGAACATGCTCCTGTCAGTGCGTTCACATCGCACCTTGCACCTAATACAGTCGATCTGAGAATGGACTGCAGAAAACCAATCCATGCCCAAGATGACGTCATAAGGCCTCGACGCCACTAGAAGAAGATCTCAGCCGAAGCTCTCACCTCCTAGAGTAAGCTCACACTATTGGCACCAGTGCGTAATCGCCGAGTCTGCTATTGTATGAGTCTCTAGCCGTAAGGATCAGGCCAACGACTCTATCGGAATCTACGAGCTCTAAACAGGGGCATCAAATATTAAAAAAGGACTCACTCATGATTCTATAAGAACTACAGCAAAGGTGGAATAGACACAGATAGTACCTCAAATCATCTCGGGCGCTCCGTGGTTGTAGGCCTCCACTACCTGAAGTTGTGCCTGTCTCTGCCTGCTAGCTCTCTGTGGTTGGGTTGGACCTCCTGGTGGTGGTGGTGGTAGAGTCTCAAAGTGTCTCCCACCACCTGGTGCTTGGCCAGCTCCTCTTCCCCTCCTCCTGCTCCCTGCGGACCGCCACGGTCGACCCTATGCCACTGCCTGGGTGGCCCCTCAACCGTTTGCTGCTCCACCGCATGGCGGGTCGGGCAGTCACGAGCCATGTGGCCCTACCCGCCGCATGTGTAGCACTGTCTACCTATTGAAATACATGCTCCGTGCTGTGTGCCTGGCACTGTTGAGCCGGTGTCCTGAGGTTATCTACCTAAGGTTCTGGTCTGCTTGGACTCATGAGTCATCCGTCGACTGCCAGCTGCAGAAGACTCTACTATGTGCCGCCCTGCGGTAGGTGTCGCTGCTGATGTAGGCTCAGCAAGGAAGCTCTCGATGAGAAGGTCTCGTTCAAGTACCCCTACCTGAGTCGGAATGCTGAGGGAGATCAGCGATGCCCTGGTCTCATGCCTCAATCCCTGCTCGAAGTTTCGGGCCTGGAAGAATGGGTCTCGTACCATGTCTGTCGAGTAGCATGATAAATTGTTAAATCTCGTAGAGTTCTGGGTGACCGTCATGCGGCCCTGCCGCAACTGTAGAAGCTCTTGGATGCACACCGCATGGAGGGTGGCTGGCACAAACTCCAAGAGAAAGAGGATCTCAAAGTCCGTCCAGAGGAGAGATGCCTCGTCGTGCACCTGGAGCATCAAGCTCCACCATATGCCTACTGCCGCGTGTAGGAGGCTCGCTGCGAGGATCACCATGAGGTCTGCTGGTGTCCTCACTAACCTGAAAATCCGTACAACTGTCTCCAGCTAATCCTCAGTTGCCTGAGGGTCCGTCTCCCCACAGAACCTGGGTGGCTGCGGGCGCTGAAACTTGTGAAATGCACTAAGGCGATGTGCATCATCAGTGGTTGGGGCTGGTAGCATCGATAGCTCGGCAGGTAGAGGAACCGCCGGTGCCTCTGTTGTCAAAGGGCCATGTACTGAGGCCTCGTCGCTCGGTGGGCTGTCGCAACGCACAACGCTCGGAACCCTAGCTGGCTGCCGTTGTGGGGCCGTCCTGAAAAGAAATATATGCGCCATGGTCAAACAGTATACCTACTGAGCTGACACAATGTAATCACAAAGAATACTTGAAACATACATGCAATCAATGTTTTTGTGCATTAAGTCGGAAATCAGAAGTCAGGGTCCTGGTGTGCAGATACGTCGGCAGTAACACCAACACTGGTCTCCCTGGACAGATAACCACACTCAATACACTTAACACTATTGCTTCACATAGAAGAATGATCAAAGTCCTGAGTTTTGCAGTAGAACCAAACTCCACTGATATCAATTTGTCACGACCCGTCCTCGAGGACCGTGCCGTGACTACCCCATGCTGCCTTCCATAGGCCAGGGGCTGGTGACTAGCACCAAGGTGTAATTCCCGGTAAAAAGCGAAGGCATTGCCTTTGTAAAGTAAACAAACACCACAGAGTAAGCAGGAAAAAGTAAACAGTAAGTAAAAACTGGGTACAATAGAAAGTGTGGTAATGTATGTGGGCCAGAATACAGACCCAAAATGAAAGTAAAGTACAACTGAAAAAAGAGTACAACAACTGAAAAGTAAAGCAGCATTGTCGAGCCGTCCACTGGAAGTCCCACATGAAGGGTGGGTATAGATATCCTCCATAGCTCCTCGGATCCAGCCGTCCGCTCCGAGTACGTCCCGCCCAGTGGTCCACATCCGGGTACCAATCTGCTCCTCGTGCCTCAACCATGATCAGCGTTGTCCTTCGTCTGCAACCAACACAACGTAGTGCGGGCATAGTGGGTGCAGGGGTGAGTATAAGCTACTCAGTAGGGACCCCGAGACCCCCGAAGGTCTCCCTGAATCCACAAAGGATAATCCAGAAATGAAATATATAATCATGAAGTAACATTGAACACTACTTAAGAATATGACAATACATATACCTAAGTCATCAATTCTAGTTTTCTCCAACATCCGAGCCCATGTTCCATCACATCCACACAGGATAGCCCAACAGAATCCACATTGGAATGCAAGTCAAGATTCAGCTCATACAGGTATACTTTATCGTATGACGATAGAGATGATCAGATATAGCCACTGATTCATCTAATCTGTCGGTCCAACACAGGATCGATAGGTACTAACCCCCGCAATGACCCACAAAGGACTGATAGGTACTAACCCCCACAATGACCCACATAGGATCTGACCCACACATGATCGATAGGTAACTAACCCCCGGAATGACCCACATAATATCGGACCCATACAGGATCTGTAGGCGATGGCCCACACAGGACCACTAAGCGCTGACCCACATAGGATCGGTAGCACTGATCCATGTAGGATCGCTGAGTACTGTAGTCGTCGCCATCGAATCCACTGAGGATTTCTGCACAGTCGTCATCGTCGTCGTAGTCGCAGCCAGATATTGGGTTCCCGCACACAGCAAGCTCATTCGTGAGGGTCTGATCCACGAGCCAAGGGGCCGATACATCAACTGACACATTTTCCGGAGTTGATGTATCCAAAATTTCCGTATCGTCAACAGGAACTCAACAGCACAGACAGCGCGTCAATCGGACGCCCGGTCTGAGAGTTATTGGCTTTTTCGTCCCAGGGGCCCAGTTGGTTTTTAAGTGAAAACCAACCCAAACATTATCCAATTGCATCAAAACGTTGAGAGGATTATTCCAAAATATCCTTCTCACTAAGAGGAATCCAACAAAGTCAACGACACGTCAATCAGACGTCCGGAGCTCAAGTTATAAGTGTTTCCGCTCGGAGGGCCCGGTTGGTTTCGTGTATAAACCAACCCGGATGAACCCATAGTACTCCTAAACCTTGAGTGTAATATACCGAAACGACCATCTCGATCCAAGGATCGCTACTCAACTGACGGTGCATCAATCGGAGGTCCGTAGCCCATGATATGGGCAACCGACCGAAGAAGTACGCTATTAGGGGGTTCAGGCCCGGTCTGACCCGGCCCGGTACCCCCTGGGTCGACCCAACCCGGGTCCGGTTCTGGCCCGCTTGGGTACGTCCTGGCCCGGATGGTGCGGCCCAGCCCGACCTGGCTGTCCGGTCGGGCGGCTCGGCCATTTCGGTCGAGCGGTTCGGGGTGGCACGCTGCCCCCCCCAGCATGTAACCGCGGCCCCAAGGGGGCCGCTCCTTGTCAACGGACGCGGCCGAACGCCGGGTCCCGCCTCCTTCGGTCCCACGCGGTCACGGGACCAGCGGCCTGCCGCCGCAACTGTAGTCGCGGCGGCCCATCCCGGCGGCGCGCTGGACGCCGCCACCTCCGGCCGCCGGCGCCCCCATGCCGGTGAGGCGCGCTGGCGGAGCACTCTGCGGACCACCGGACGAGCTCTAGTGGTCGGATTTTCCTGCCGTCTTCGCCAACAGCCCTCCTGGGACCGGTCCTTCACTAAGAGGACCACACAATGGCTGTGCGGCCTACTTCATCATCACCTACAGATCCTCACACCGAGAACGAAGAGTCGGTGTGTTCGGACTTGTTCGTTGGTCCGCACCCACTGCGTTAGCGGAAAGGCTTCCGAAAAATTTTAGACACATGCCGAGGGTATAATCACATATATTAAATTGAACAAAAACCCCTACCTCGTCGAATTTATTGAGCGAGGGTTCATCGCGGAAAATCACATCGCGGAAGAAGCGTCGTTGGCGATGCGCTACAAGGCGTCGTGTAGTCGATCTCCGAGGATTTGGCATTCTTCCTCGGAGATCGGTGCGCTCTTCGCGTTCTTCACGTTCTTCATCGAAGAAGAAGGATTTTCTCCAAATCCTCTCCACGCAACAAGTTCCAACCCAAATAAAATAAGTGTTGTCTTATTTTATTAACACGCAACCCAACTCATTGAAATTCAAGAAGAAAAGAAACGATCAACTAATTGAGGAGTTTAAAACTGCCAAATTAATGAGGTGTTTAATATCCAGATTAAACGCAAGAGTTGACTTCATTAAAAAGGGGGTGCAGGTGCGTTACATAAGAAGAAAAGTAATAGTGGGGCTCGTGTGGGCCCCACCTAACAAATATCCTACCATGTGGGTAGGATATTTTGGGTCCCACATCATCCATTTAACATAGGTTATGTGACTTTAAATAAAATAAATTGGTCGCACCATTTTATTTTATTCATTTACTTAACCCGAAAATTTAAAAACCACACCTGAGAAAAAGAAACTCCAGAAAAGTTGTTTCTAAGAAAATCTCGGCGCTGCTATTCCATCAGTGCCCTTGGAATTCGATTCCGAGCACCGGTTAAAAAGTTACAAAAACCCACTCATTCGTTCGCTGAATGTACCCATGCTAAACTTTAGAAAAAGATTCTGGGCAGACCGGGCATCAGAATTAGGTGCCGTTAAAAACTGAGTTCTTGTGAAATTACAAAGAAAATTTAGAAAAAAATTACCTTGAATTTTACGGGTATTTACATTATCATATAAAAATAATTTGATTGTGTGGCTAGTTTCATTATCAAATCTTTAAAGATATCTCTTCATGCAGTCAATTACTTCTCGTTTACACTGTATAAAAATCTCGAATGAAATTATACTATAATCATCAATAAAAAAATTATATATCTATCTATATATTTTTCAGCCACATTAATTGACCACACACATATATTTATAATAGATCAAGAAGATTCAATTTCCTTTTGTTCCCCAGCCAATAAGAATTCTATACCATCTTTCCCCACATGAATGAATCACGTGTCCTTTACTGAACATGATTCAGATTGGGAATGTGAACAATATCTTTTATATTGGATATGTTTTCCTTTCTTTTTTGATTAATGTGACCCAAACTCTGGTACCAAAAGGTTTTTTCATTTCAATTTTCTTAAAAAAGTGTTTTCTTTATTGTCTACATGGTATACATTTCAATTTTCCTCTAGCCTTTCATGAAATAATTACCTATCTTTCCAAAGATAGTGCACCAATTCTCATTAAATTTCAAAACAAGTCTCAAGTCATAGAGTTGAATAACACTCAAGATATTGGGATAAAAGGCATCATGTAGAGCACTTCTATTTGCATTATCTCATCATTTTATAATTCTTTATTTTCATTTCCTTCGATCTTTAAGTCACCATAATTTCAAAATCACATTGTTCTTTCAACCATTTTCTTAACATTTTTCAACATATTTTCATTTACATTCATGTGGGATGAGTGTCTTCTATAAAAAATCTAGGTGCTAATTTTATTTTTAGATTTTAGAGGAATCACTTCAAAGTGTTATTTATCAATAGGATTATTTTAATTCCATGAGACACCGAATTTAGTGGAGGCATAAGATGGAAACTACAATCTATTTTCCATATTCATCATTTAATCATACTCATATTATTATTATATAGAAGAATACACATTTTCATGGGTAATTATACTTGGTTGACCAATATTGACTTGTCTCAGAGTTCTGTAGTTATGGTTTCCACCTTTTCTCTACTTGGAATGAATATCTTTACAGCCAAAGTTAGAATAGTGAAAATAATATCCATAGAAATTAATTCATATTTATGATGAATGATATGAAATAATTCTCCTTTAATCACTACCAGGTGCTTCCCCATTTATATATCTCCTTTTAAATTCACAATAGGACATGGTGTGATCCCAAAATTCATAGAATTTACATTTAATGAGAGAAAATATATTCCCACTTACATTCATAAACATTTACCATTCTTTTGTATAGGAATTTGATTGTCGATCATCTCTAAATAATGGTGAATTATTTTTATATCTCTTCTTTTTTGGTCTGAATCTATCTATATTAGGAAATCATGCACCTTTGTGATATGTCCGACTTTCTGTTTCCCATTGTTTTGGATAATCTCATTTCCATCCTTTTATGTTTCAGTGACATATAAAATTCTAATTCTACCTATAAATTTAGGTCTTAGATCATTCATGTATTTCTATACTCCTTAAGAACCATGTTTAACTCTTCCTAAATGTTCTTCATCAGAAAACCTAACAAGATACAATTTATTCTTCCATTCACTCAATTTTGATTAAATTCTCAATTCACACTTTAATTAAATGGATTATTCTTCAAGTCCCTTAACTATATTGGAATTTTCCTCTATTCTGGATGTAATTTCATTGATAAATTTTTCCAAATATTCAATCCTTAGTTTAAACAAAACTACATTTTTCAATCTTTCTAGTGTTTTCAAACATTATTCTATTTCTACTTGTAGTCGATCACTATATCATTCATACTAATTGACATTATCTAATGACTCTTTAAACAACGATGTAATCTTTATATTTTTACTTCTTTGAATGTCATGCTCATCCAGAGCACCCTCATATTCCATATTAAGAGCAACAAAATAATCCGACAGATTTTATTCCACCATCATAGGTTATAAATTTTCAACTATATCCATCATGGAATATTCAACATCAGATTTAAACTATGGTTATACATCCTCTAAAAAGTCCTTATCATCTTGTTTATCTTTGAAAATGAAGCTCTTACTCTATAATTTCTTTCTTGATTTAATGTATCCCTTTTGCGGGAACCTACTACGAGGAATCTACATGATATATACTTCGATTTATACAACATATAATTTACTTGAGAACAAAGAATCAATGTTCCCTGCTTTACCACACTGAAAACAAGCCAAATTAAGCTTGCCTTCAAATATACCTTTTCCACTCTTGATTTTTTTTTGTCAAAAAGTGAAAGGAGTTCATCATGCACATCATCTCCATCATCACTAAATTTGGAAATTTCATGTTTTTACATGTATTTGAATTAATTTTTATGTATTACTCAAATCTTTATATCTTCTAGTTTGACTCTCATTTCATAAGGCACTAGATCGTCAAGAGAAATCTTAAATAGATCCATTTCCTCAAGGGCTGACACTTTTGGATTTTTAAAAGGGAGAATAATTTTCAGGATTTTCTTCATAATTTAAATATCCTTTATTTCTTCTATATGTACTATAACTTCTCCAACAACTTCATTAATACAATTAAAGAAACTATCTTCATTTTCATCTGGATTCATTTTCAGATCATCAAGCTGATTATTGAAAATTTGAAGTTTGGCCTCCTTCACTTTGTTATCACCTTCGTATATATTATCTTGTTTACCACACAAGGTCTTGTATATAGTTAAAATCACAACCTTTAAATATATTTGATTATATTAGGTTGTGGTAATATAATTTTGAGTTTTGTTTTCTTAATCATGCATATTGATGTCTATTTTAGTCATCAAAGACCTATGACACCACTAACATAAATCCATTGAGTTGTCTAATAGAGAAATTCCATCCTAAGAGGTCACATATGTGATCTCATTATATTATTCCAAATTTATAATTTTATTTCCTAAAAAATAGGAACTCCCCAAATATTCACTAAAATCTCCATAAAAACAAAAACAGAGGAAAAATTTAACACCTACAACCTATTCCCTCTGATACCACTTATAATACCCTAGAATAACCTTTGAGGGGAGGGGTGAGCCAGTGTTTAAATTTTTTATTTGAATGATATAGATCTTATAACCACATTGGAATGAACTTTATAAACCTATTTGATGGATTCATGCAATTATCAAACATGAGTATGAAGAAATAGTAACACACCAAAACTGTTTTACTTGGTTTTCCACTATGGGATAGTCCAAGGATCATACGTCGTTAGTGTATTGGTTGTACCAAAATCCACTATGTTTAACTAGATATTTTGAGTTATAATTTATCATAAATACTCACTCTATTCCGCGAAAACTATATTTATATGAATTTTAGGGATAACTCAGTGCCTCAATCGAATTAATTCCATTCACTCCCCCATTCTTACTGCTTTGGGTGAATTATTTATCAGCTTATCAACATGAATGCCACATTAAATGATTGGAAACATAATTATATTCCTTCATTATAAATAGATTCTACTTGCACCATATTGAAGAATAAATTCCCTTGAATGCACTGTTCAATCAAAATAGATATAAAAAACCTGAAATTTGTGAAACTCTAACACTTTCACAAAATAAGTTAGTTTTTCACACAACTTTCACAATATCATGAAGAACTTAGTTTTTTAATAACATCATTTTTCTCACACAAGTATTAGATTCAAACAATCTAAAAGTTTTAAGAATATAACTTGGACTTGATAGGAACTCTATATTTTCTTCACACAACTCTACATCATGTAAATATATTTCAATTAACTATACTTCCCATTCCTCTTTTGCAAATTAGTGGCTCTAGATATTCATTGAGAGATTTACATATTAGAATGAAGGAACCCACCTATTTATAAAAACTTCAAACCATTCGTGAAATTTAATTTTATGCCATCGAACTTGCATGAAACATTCCTGGTTTACTGAACATCAATGTTTTGACGTCACCTTTAGCATTAAACTACATCTTTATTTTACAAGATAATGCAATATAAAATTTTCATGAAGCTTCAATATCGACTTCACATGAAAATTTCTTGGTTCACTGAACTTCATCATTTTGACATTTCCATTAATATGAAACTCCTTATTTATTTCATAGGTTCATGACATTTAGATTTTTGGGAATCTACAAGACTTTTATGAAACACTTGACTTAGATGTATATCAATGAGGCATACCTGAAAACACATTTTTTCAAAACTCCATAAAAATTATTCACCCTTTTGAACAACTATTTTATTTACACCAAAATAATTTCTTTGTAAAAAAATGCCTGCATCCTCTAAATTTCAGATCGTAAAAATTTGGAAAACACATGAAAACTATGCCACCTTCAACACTAAAGCCACCTGCATTGTAAGATAAATTTTCTCGAAATATCCTTAAAACAAACCATTTTGGATTAACAAAAAACACAAAATAAAATCTATTTAAAGCTATGAAAACCCTTGGTTCCAACATAAATATAATTTTGAGGACCCAACGCAACCCAGTTTGGGTCAGATGGATCGAGTTGAACATGTCCTATCTTGTTTTGGATGATAAAAACCTAGCCAACCAATTCTTGACTAGATTAATTTGGAAGGGGTTCACTTGTAGATACCCGATAAGTAGGAAGGAGTTACCTGAACAGTTGGTAATGGTTGCCTAATGCTTTTCTGATGGATGGGGATACTGACTGTGTGAGGCTCCGAGATCCCGACAGGAATGGTAGTGCATGCCGGGATATGACTAATGGGAAGCGGTGCTTATAGTGGGTTTTCAGTCATGGGTTCATAGACTATGTAGGTGTGGCTAACTAGTAGGGTTCGGTCTAGCCATTGGTGTAGTGGTTGCAACAACTGGTGGAGGAGGTGGCTACGGCTAGTTCGTATCATGATGGTGTTATCATGGTCGGGGATATTTTTCATTCGGTAGGAATGTGACACTACAGTGGTAACTGGTTAGCCAACCAAGAAGGATTAAAAGTGGAGGTATGAGAGGGAGATAACATCACAGTGATGGTCAGTATAGGCTGAGGTTTCCGGCTAACTAGGTGCATGGCATGACAAAGGGAAAGTCAATTGTTATCCACCTTTTTGTTTTTTAATGGGCTACTCTATATAGGAGGAATCCATTACCACTATTGTAAATGGGTTTTTAATTTTATTTATCTTGGTCCATAGAAATAAAACACCAATTTATTATAATAATAAATTTAATAAAATATCCTTATTTTTTTAAGGGAATAATCAGCCATAACCCCCACTACACAAATATTTTATGTGTGTGTCTTATTCTTCTTGATTTCCATATAGAGACCCCATTTTAATTTTTATATTTTTATATTTTAGAAAAAAGGCATAAGTTATGCTTTCATATATTTCCATAACAGTGTTAAAAAACCCCGGTAGGATAAAACTATTTCGACCACTATAGTTCTAGACGAAAAATAGATTTAACTAGATTTTTATTTAATTGAATATTTTGGGTAAAAATAACATATAAGATATATATGTTCTTTGAAATTAAATACCCAAAAAATAAATTTAATCCTATTTATAACATCAAGTGGTTGTAATTTCATTGTTTGAAGTTGGATTGAAATGTTGTCTATGGAATTGGGACCATAAAGTCTCCCTATTCAAAATTTAGTACAAATTTAATTTTTCTTTAGCATAAAAATTAAATGCATAAATTTTGTTAACACAACTAGGATAAATACCTAGTGGGGGTGAATAATGGTATGAAATATCAAAACAACTTCCCCTCCAGATATTATTTATTTGTTAAACAAAACAATCTTATCTATATTTCCCATATAAATGTAAGAACAGAAAATAAATCATGCATGAGACATATCTATTTTACTTGGTTCACCCTCACTGGGCTACATCCAACGATCATATGATGAAAATGTGCTGATATAGCAAATCCACTATGGCTCACTACTAAAATACATGGGTTTTGATAAATCAATTATATTCCTAGGCTCACTGCCTTTACAATGTTCAGGGATAACTCACTACTTCCCAAGGGTAATTCTATCAATCTGTCATTCAATGGCTCAATTCTGGCGTAAAGGATCACCTTCTTCCACTTATTTTTCTCACCACTATATAAGAGATCCACACAATGTTTATGGTCATGTAGGTCCCTTAATTAGTGATAATGAATACATCCTAAGTTGTAGATATATAATTTTTTTATGTTCAACTTTTATAAAATTTAGGAATACCACTTTACCATAGATTTACTAGGAAATCCTTTCTGAACACTTTTGTGATGCTCACTACCTTCACAAAGCTCAGAAAACCTTCACGGAGCTGCCCAATTCTTCACAAGTATAAAATATATTCCCAAACCCGAAAACTATCCCGAAGCTCACATCTTTTGTGAAAGTCACTTAGACTTTAAGAAGCACATGACATTAGGTCGAATTTTTATATCCTTCAGATGATTTGGTTCTTCACGAAGTTTTTCTCAAGAACCAGCTTTGTGAATCACCTTTGAGAATATGGAGCCTTAAAATCATTGTTATGTCTTTCCCCATTATCGGAAGGGGTAGAGGAATATTTATAGGTGTTTCCTATAATTCTAGAAGTTTCCATCCAAATCATCATTATTTCACAAAGCTCTCCCATTTCATTCATGATTCTACCTGTCTTCGTGAAGAACTAAGGAAATTTCCCATTTATGAAGCTTCTTGTATCCACATAGATCCCCATCAAGTCTTCATGAATTCACGATTCTCATTCATTATTATCCATAGATTATCTAAATTCAATTCACGAAACCTAGTCTTGAAAAAACTCATGACATTTATATTTTTTGATAAGGCCTTCAATGAGATCTAACTTCTCAATTATAACCATCTTCTAAATTTTGGACACTAAAAACGTGTAAAACCTTGGGAAACAACCTCACATTATGTATGTAATTTTTTGAGAAACTTCTAGAAAATACATTCCTTTTTCTTGGATATTTATCACTAGACTATGTAATAAATATCCAAGTTACACTAAAATATTCCTTAGAAACCTTCTTTTTCTAAAAACACAATCAACCCAAAAATATTGTAATGTTACATTGAGGTATTTATTCCCAAAAATATCCCCATTTGGTTTGTTGAAAAATATTCATAGTTTGATACCACATTAAGGATTGTTCCATATTATACCACTATTCAATTCTTCTGATTTATATAGTGAACAAAGATTTACTCTGAGAGGATTAGTTTGGGATATACCAATTGCTGAGAGGTGGGTGAATCAATGTTAGGGAATTTTGATAACAATTACATATATTTTATCCCTGTACCTCTTGATCTATTAGGATATTTATTCTCTTATTCTCTTTTCCCTATCACATTAAAAAATATAGAGTAGTAAAAATATGCACAAAATATTTTTATACGGCTCGCTACTCAATAAGAGAAGTTACATCCTTTCAATGCATGGGAATGACAAGTGCATGGATTCTCTACTATAATGTGATATGTTGTTACAGTGGATTGACTAGGAAAACAATCCTCTAGTCAGTGTGTCTCCCTACACTTGGTGGAGGGAAACAAATACTCAATTCCCAGTGTGAGTCCCGACACTCGGAGGGGGAAGGGAGATAATCCTCTTCAAACTTTCAACAAGGAGGATATGCCCTTAAAATTGAATGTTCTTTATACTACCATCTAGGATAGTCTTCTTCATTCTTCAGAAGGTAGGTTCTGATATTGATCTATTTCAGTTATCTTCACTAGATTACTTTCAAACCAGTAGATAAGAAATTAGCTACATTCTTTCTCTTCTTCTCAAGTGAAAAACAAACTAAATTAGTCTTCTTATTTCTTTAACTAGAATCACATATACCCATGTGATTATTCAAGAAATGAAGATCTTCTTACTTGGAATCATTAGAATAAATTATTCTCTCTTTTTTTCAGGAATTCATTTGATCATGCATATGGTATTTATGTTGAACCTATCTTCCCATTCCTTCTTCTTCCTCTTTACACGCGTACACACACTATTTTGGTTATTTATTTAAGTGACTTCACATGTTCATGTGTATGAATTCAAGAATGCACTATCCTCTTCATCTTCTTGTGTGAAAACCCTAATGAGTGCGGTTCTTTGAAAACACACACTCACACACGACATCCTCTTTTCTTCTTCTGTTGTGTGATTCTTTAAACTCGAATGGGTGAAGTTTCATTAAGCAAACACACACTATCTATTATCCTTTTCTTCTATTGAACATATTTTGGGTGTTTCTTTAGGTTTATATTTAAGATTTATCAAACCTGAATGGGTCATTCCTTTGTCTCATGCAAACTTCAACTTCAAACACTCTAACACGGCCTCGAGCTTCTTCAAACCAAACTCATGTGTGCATGTATGTGCAATGGCCTTATCTTGCAGTAATCTTCTTCACCAAGGCATGAAACCAAGAAAATATTAGGTTATAAGCAAGAAAATTTGGGGGATTTATTCTTCACCTCATGAAACTAGGGTGGCCATCAGTCATGTTCTTCACGTAGAGAATTCATGGTTCTTATTTATACATGAGGTGAACAGATTTTCTTCTTCACAAAGCTCAGTGAGAGATAGAGGATCATTCAATGGAACATGATGGAACAACATTCTTAAATCACAACGATGGTTTTGTAAAATTGATCATTTATTAATGGGTACTGGTTCTTTTCGAAGTGGATTGAGAGTGAAAAGCACTTATAAACAACTCATAGGAATTATACTTCATAGAGTAGAGGGATCGTTGGACCCCTTGATACTATTTATGATGTGCTACATAGGGATATGATTCTTTTTTCAAAAAAAGAAGAACATAGGTATGTGTGAGTAGCATTACTTATCATCTCATACTTCTCATTTTATAGGTGAGGTTAGATCCTCTACTGCATCCACAATTCATGTGATAAGCTATAGGGATCACAGTTTGAATAATTGTTAGGTCCACTAGGCTAGATACCCTGGGAGGGGGGGGGGTGAATCAGGGTATGCAAGATTAAAACAACTGCACCTTTTTTAACTTGTTTTTCTGTTAGAAAATACCCTCTTCTTTATCCTTCCCGATTCATAGTATGAATAAAACTTAAATCATGCACATGACAAAACGATTTTTACTTGGTTCACGCTCACTGAGCTACATCCAAGGAGCATACACTGACAGTGTGCCCATGTACCAATTCCACAATAAGCGCACTTCTGTTTACAAGTTTGAAGTGGAATCACTGTCCCAACTGGTTTACAACCACTCACAATTTGAGAACTCACTTATCTCTCAACTGAAGTGAGCTCACAACTTCTTCAGAAGATCAAATCACAATTTATAGACCTGTAGGTCTCTTCAATACCACTAATGAATGCATCCTATACTGTATGTAGATTCTCTATTGAAGTCCATATTTCATCCACTGATTAATACACCTTTTCCCCTAAACACTGGGAAATTCCTTTGGAAAAACATTCACAATGAACCCTCCTTCACGAGGCTCCAAATTTTGCAAATCTCAAATAATCCATCATGAAGCTCCTGCCATTTTCGCAAAGCAGTCCCGCAATGGACTCTCACAAAGAACTCTCGAGAAGCTCAGGCCTTCGCAATGCTTAAGCCATTTCAGATCTCAAGTCATCATAGAGTGAATTCCCTTGTGACGCTCACTGAGCCAACATGGAGCTCGCATCTTTCGCGGAGCTAGATTAGCCGCTACGAACCTCTTCTTTTGCGAAGTACACTTCCTTCATGAACCACCTTCGTGAATCGAGGGGAAAATATTTTCTTTTCAAACACTCTAATTCTCCTAAGGGGGTCATGGTATATTTATTGGTGATTCCACCGACCCTCAAACCTTCCGTGTGATGTCAATTCCACACCATCTCAAATACCAAAGGTTCGATGTTCCCGAAGAAATTTTTTCAAAATCACGAAGCACCACGGTATGTTTCCGGTCATGGAACTCGTTGGAATCACGGAGCATTCTGTCATTTACTTCGCGCATTCACCATGAAGCTACACTCACATTCCGCGAAGCTCCACTCGTAATGCCTTTCACCACCACAATTCTCTTCAACTCTATCGTTCGCGAATCTCGTCGTAATCGCGAAGCAACACCGTCAACATTCTTCTAGTCTTCACAAAATCCAATCCATGAAGCCTATCTTCACGAAACTCATGCGTTTTCCATATTTAAATTAGATCTTCAAGGATATCCTATTTTCGTGATGCTCACAAAACTCCAGATTTTGGACCCCTAAAATTTGGAAAACATTGGAAAATGGTCCCACCTGGTATCTATTCTTTTTTTACCGCCTCCAGATCATCAATTAATTTTTCATGGTTCATTGTCAACATGGATTGTCAGCAACATCTATGGAACTCGACAATTCACCATGGAAATCTTCTTTTTCAAAAAACACAATAAACCCAAAAATGATGCAGTGTTACCTTGCGGGATTTTTTCAAACAATAATCATGATATCCAGCTTTTGAAAATATTGAAATATACAAATTAGATTAGCTAATATCCTTGGGGTGTTTCCATTTCAATGTGGGCTCTTATCTTCATGCATGGATTCAAGAATGAATTAAAAATACTCATGCATGAATCTTGTGTCTGATTCTCGCACGAATCCTCATGACCAAGGAAATTTATTTTTCTTCGTCAAAATCTTCTTCCCCAAGATTTTATCATTCACGATTATCCTACATTTCATGCATGTATTTGGTGTGATCCAATATTCATCACGATTTCAAAATGGTAAGGTAGTATATCTCAGATGTGGATCCTGATCATCTTAGATGGAGAGAAGTGACGTTGGTGAGCACTGGAGGAGGAAGAAAATGGACCGGGTTCTTCAAATGTTACGGAATATCAACGGTGCTAGTTCAAACAAGTGGGACACAAAATCAGATGAGTAGTAGAGATTAGATCCATCTACCGCAAGTGATCAAATGATGGAGCAAGACCCAATATTATGTGAACAATTGAGATTACACCCAAGGTTTTTAAAACCCATCCCACATAAAATTGGAAATGTGGAGATTAATGGCTTAAGTATCAAGATTATCCATAATTCATCCAGAATTCTCCCACTCCCTCCATGGAACCACCACATACTATGTTTTGTGGGTGCAATTTGTGCCCACCCTATGCCTCCTTGCCTTCGTGCCACCTCGCACGATCATGTGCATTCTGCGGGCACTCTTTTCATCCTCTACTACTCTCGGGTCTAGCCTTGGACGGGCATCCCCATGGTCGCAGTTGACCCTGGTGGTCTTGCACATGCCTTGTGATGAATGCTGGCTAGCTAGCATAAGGTTTGGCCATATTTTTTATGTAAGCCAAAAAATATTATTCAAAGGGTAAATGCATGTCCACTTCAAAGTCTAAGACACTTCTTCCTATTCCTATCCCATGAATTCCCTTATTTTCTTTTTCTTTAAACATAATGCTCTAATCTTTTTCAAATTTTCTGAATATTTTCATTTTTACATGATCTCTCTTAGAATATTCAAGCCCCCTTCAACGTTTATTTTTGGAACATGAATTCCAACGAACACTTCAATCATCCCCAATGGATGATACTCCATTGTTTTAAACCATGTGTCACTTTTGATACAAGTTCTTTGAACTAAGGAGTAGTACATTAATAGTTTAATTTTTTCAACATGATGAATTTCCTATGCTTTGAATCCAATACTAGGAGTCCATAACAATTCTCCAGGCATCTTCAGTTCACCCAATCTCTAATAAATTTTAATTTCCATCCTCATTTTGACCATTATTGAAATATAATGACAAAAAAGTACAACTTATACACAATTTGGTCCCAACAATATTCTCCTTTTTATTTTGTTGTCAATACCTCAAAAATTATCCTTAAAAGAATGTGTCAATGTCAAAATGAGAATATTCCCTCTCCCCTTACTTATTTCTATCCCCTAGACTTTCATTTCGCTTATCTCCACCTTTTTGACAACAAATAAAAAGTTGATGGTAGCGAGGGTATCATTCGATACTTAAGAAATGTGCTATTAATCATTTCACTCTATGTCAACATGATAAATTCATGGTGTATAAAACTAGATGATTTTATTTAAAAAACAGAGATGTCTATTATCCACTAAATCATCATGCCACATGAGATAAGAACTCATACACTTGTCTTCAAGGTATTTCTTTTTAAATTCTAGAATTCAGATAATAAATGTGATATGAAATAATCAACCTGAAACTCATTCACTCCATTCAACTAAAGGATAAAAAACATTCAAGTGAAATTAGCAGGATAAGTGTCCGTGGGGAAGTTTCACTCTTCTTATGTCATTGATTAACTTTGTCACTCCCCATTTATATATTGATCATTATTTTGAGTAACCATGGACGAGAGATTAAGAAATAAAATACCATTCCAATGACAAGATCTAAATAAAATCATCAGAGTAATATAATTTTATAGAAACTATTGTTGATACTGATTGAGATAATGAATGTAGATGCTTCTTCATGTGCCTCCCCCTCAATAGAACACTTCTCATCACTGGATCTCAGGTTCTCCCCCTAAGATCTTACTTCACCTTTAATTACCAGTATGATAATAAAATATACAATACAAAAATATTTAAGGAAATAAGGTGGATCATTCTTGTTTTATCAATGTGAATAACACGGCTAAGATGAACTTCTCAACCCGGATGCTCCATTCTTCACACATTCAAAACTGATCTTCGATGTTGAATGTTATTATGTGGATCTCAATATTTTTTCTATCTCATTGTGTGTGAGATATTAATTCTTCAAGGGATTTGAAATCACTATAATCTCCTGATGAAACATTCCTCTTCTTGAGGAATTCTTGTTAGGATGGAGTAAATTAAAAGTATCTTATAATAGTGTGACTAGCCTTGTTGCACCTCACACACAGAGCTTATTTTTCATCATATAGAATCTTGTTTTTGTTTTTATCACTAGACTAAACCTATTAATCTTCCATTTTCCTCATTCTTTCTAAATATATTGGCCAAACACTAATATATCATTTGGGACTGATGCATCAAGATTGTATATTCTATATGGATTCTTCTAGGTGTCATCCTTTTTAGTAGTTCTTTTTGATACACTACACTTCATCTTCTTGGATTTAGAATCCAAGTTCTTCTCAACTAACCTCTTTAGAATCTTCTTGGGAGTGTTTGATTTTCCAAATTTCCTATTGACTACTTCCCAAGGATGCTTCTTCTTTCTTAGCCAGCTCTTATGATATTCTTTTCTTATGAACATTGGGTACCTTTTGAAATGAACATGCACCATTAATGTGACCACTCCTATTTCATACATTACATATGTTATCTAACATTCCAAATCTATTTTCAATATAGAGATTCTTCTAGATCTATGGATATTTCTTCATCATCTCTATATTTCTTCCCCTTAAGATAGTCTTTCTCTATGATTTTAAAATTAAGGGATTGTACCGACAATCCAGTGCATAATGAGCACCAGCATTGACCAACAAACCTTGAATTTGTGATGTATTCTTTGTAAGGTTTCTTAGTAATCTTCATGATATGATGTGGTTTTTGTGGGGAACTATCTTCCATCTTCATCTTCCTATTAACCCTAGCCATGGTGATAAGTACCTCCTCACTTTTCTTCATCCATACTTGTTTATAATTTTTCTTCTAACATATAATTTTGGTAGAAATAATTTTAGAAACATAAGTACATGTTGCTATGAGTGGTACCTTCTTCATATCTACTTTTTATAGATCAACAAGTGGATGCATGATCTTATTATCACATGTTGGAGGTCTTTTGATAGTAGAATCCTTTAGTGAACATTGAGAGCCAACAGCTAATATTTCCTTCTATTGTGGAGATTAAATATCTGTATTCTCAATATTGTTCATCTGAACATCCAAATATAGACATCTCACATTAATGATGAATATTTTGTCTTCAATCATAGTAATCTGCTATTCACAGTCCTTATTTAATATTTCAACTTCGTATTCATGCATCTTTAATTTTTTTTGTTTCAATGATTCAAGTTCTTTGATCTTATTGGTGTATTCTTCCAAATATAACTCCTTGAATTCATTGCTTATTTTCAGCTAATCTTCAAGTGAATGGATCTTCTCTTTTAGAGTCTTGTTGATTCCCTATTTTCCTTCACTATCTTTGATCCAATTTGAAGAACTTACTTCGAATCCCCTATTTGTTGCTTCAAAGGTTCCAACCTATCTAGAGTGCTTTAAACATTCAATAATTTTTTCTTGTAAGCCTTTTTCCAAAACCTCAATTTCTTTTTCCAGCTCAGTGATATTTTCCTACATACATTGAAATACTCTACAAACTAGGGATGCACTTTCTTTTGAAATACCATATAGAATGATTATTAATCTATCAACTGATATTTCTTGAGCTGTTTTAGATTGATCATCACTACTTGTGCTAGCATTTTCACCATGATAACAATTTCCAAATGAACTAACACATACCTCTTCCTTACATAAGAGGGACTTATTATTCATCTTTCTCTTCGCTTTCTTCTTCCTGTTCATCATGGTCTTGGTGGATATATTCTACTACTAAGAGACAACTGAATATTCATCGAAATTGAACATCATTGATTACTCAGGAAAGAAATTCAAGTCTTTAATAGATAATAACTTTACTATAGAGAATCCAATAGAGGTGAACCTATCCCTATGATACCAATTGATAAGTCCATTTTGGGATATACCAAACAGTGAGAGGGTGGTGAATCAGTGTTGGGGAATTTTGATACCAATTCGAAATTTTTATCCCTATACGTCTTGAACTGTTTAGCTCTTGATTCTATTATTCTATTTTCCATGTCGCATTCAATAATAGAAAATATTAAAAACATGCACACAATATTTTTAAAAGGTTCACTACTCAATAAGAGCAGCTACATCCTTACCATTCATGGGAATGACCAGTGCATGGATTCTCCACTATAATGTGATATGATATTAAAGTGGATTGACTAGGATGATAATCCCCTAGTCAGTGTGGCTCCCTACACTTGGAGGATGGAATGAGATAATCACTTCCTAGTCTGAGTCCCTACACTTGGAGGGGGAAGAGAGATAATCCTCTCCCAACTTTCAATATGTAGGATATGCCATTACACATTCTGGTTCTTTATACGACCATCCAAGACTGTCTTATTCCATATTCAAAAGGTAGGTACTTCTCTTGATCTATTTAAGTACTCTTCACTAGATTACTTGTAAAGAAGTAGGCATGAAATTTTCTTCTGTCCTTCTATTCTTCTCTATTGAAAAACCAACTGCACTAGTCTTCTTATTTCTTTATCTAGAATCAAATATACCCATGTGATTATTCAACAAATGAAGATCATATTAATTGGCACCATTAGAATTAATTCTTCGCTATCTTGTTCATGAATTCATGTTATCATGAATATGGTATTCAGGTTGAAAATTTATTCCATTTTCTTCTTTTTCTTCTTTACACTTGTGCACACACTGTTTTGGTTATTTATTTAAGTGACTTCACAAGTGCATGTGCATGCATGTAAGAATTTACCCTCATATTCTTCTTATTGTGTAAAAACCCTAATGGGTGTGGTTCTTTGAACACACACACACACACACCATCCTCTTCTCTTCTTCTCTCATGTGATTCTTTAAACCCAAATGTGTGAAATTTCTTTAAGCACACACACACACACCATCTCTTCTACTTTTATTCTCTTCATATATTTCACTTAGTTAGGGTGTTTCTTTAGATTTATATGTGTGATTTATCAAACCTGAATGGGTGAACCCTTTGTCTCATGAAAACTTCTTCTTCAAACATTCAAACACGACCTCAGGCTTGTTCAAAACAATACTCATGCGTGCATGTATGTGCACTGACAATCTCTTGCTCTCATCTTCTTCACCAAGTCACAATCCCATGAAAACAGTAGGGTATAAGAATGAAAACATGTGGGAGTTATTCTTCACCACATAAAACAAGGGTGGTCATGAGTCATGTTCTTCATGCAGATAATGCATGGTTCTTATTTGTGCATGAGGTGCACATATTTTCATCTTTGCAAATCATAGTGAGAGATAGAGGCTCAATCACTGGATCACAATGGAATGGACATCGCAAATCACAATGATGGTTTAGGAAAACTGATCGTGTGTTCATGGGTACTAGTTCTTTGCTAATTGGATTGAGAGGTAAAAACACTTATAAACCACTGAGAGGAACTCTAATTCGCAAAGGAGAGGGCTTGCAGGACTCCTTGATGCTCTTCGCGAAGTGGTGCATAGGGAGATACTTTATTTTTTCAAAAAAGAAGAACATGGGTATGTTGTAGCAGTAACACTTCTTGTCTCAATCTCCTCCTTTTATAGGTGAGGAGAGATCCTCTTCTGTGTCCATAATTCGTGTGAGACGTCACGGGGATCATAGTTTGAATTATTGTGATATCCAGCTTTTGAAAATCTTTAAATCTACAAATTAGATTAGCTGAGATCCTCGGGGTGTTTCCTTTTCAACATGGCCTATTATCATCATGCATGGATTCAAGAACGTGTGCATGATTCTCGTACATGAATCTTGTGCAAGATTATCGCACGGATCCTCATAGCCGTGGAAACTTCATTTTCCTTGTCTGAAGAATCTTCTTCCTGATTTTTTCATGTATGATCATTGTACATTGCATGCATATCCTTGGTGTGATCCAATGGTCTTCATAGTGTCCAAATGTTATGGCAGGATAGCTCAAACGTGGTTCTTGAACATCTCTGATGGAGAGAAGCAGTACTAGTGAGCACTGGAGGAGAAATACAGTGGCTCGGGTTCTTCAAATGCCATGACAGATCAACAGTCTTGGTTCAAACATGCACAACGAAGAATCAGTTGAGCGGCAGAGATGAGATCCATCTACTGTGGGTGATCAAACGATCGAGCGAGATGCGAGATTAGGTGAGAAAATGAGATTACGCTCGAGGGTTTTAAAACCCGTCCCACATAAAATTGGAAATGCAGAGATTAGAGGCTTATGTATCATGTTGTTCCATCATTCAGCCAGAATTATCCCCCCCCCCTCCATGGTACCACACCGTACCATGTTCTGTGGGCCCGCTTTGCACCCAACCTATACCTTCATTCCTCCATGCCGTCTTGCACAGTGGCACACATTCTATGGGAGTTCTATGTGTTCTATGCTTCTCTCAGGCCTAGACATGGCCTGGATTCCCCATGGGTGCAGTTGACCCCAGTGCTCCCACACATTCCATGGGTTTAATGATGGTCGTATGGCTTATGGGTTGGCCATATTTTTTATGTATTCCAAAAAATTTTCTTCTATGTTTAAATTCATGGCCACCACAAATTCCAAGACACTTGTTCAAATTCCAATCCCATGAATTCACTCCTTTTTCTTCTTCTTCTTCAAACAAAATGCTCTGATCTTTTTCAAATTATATGAAAATTTTCTTTTTTTGTGATCACTCTTAGAATCCTCAATCCCCCTTCACTAATTCTTTTTGGAACATGAATTCCAAAGAACACTTCATTCATAAAAAATGGATGATACTCCATTGTTGTAAACCATGTGTCACTATTGACACAAGTTCATTGAACTAAGGTTCAGTACATCAATTGTTTGATTTTTTCAACATGGAGAATTTCCCAAGCATGACATATAATGCTAGGAATCCATGATAATTCTCCTAGAATCTTCACATCAACCAATCTCCAATCACTTGGTAGTTCCTTCTTCATTTTGACCTTTATTGACAAATTTTGTCAATAGATACAACTTAGTCACAAATTGGTCCCAACATACTAGATAATTACTCTAATCTCACATGATCCATCCTCGATGTGAGCAATAAGAGTAGAATTAAAAGTGCATCAATGAATCACTTGATTCCAAAATGACATAACTGCTTTCATCATGAACTTCATCTGCCATGATATAATATTTGATCGATCACCTTTAACATCATTAGAATTAAAAATTCCCCTATTACATTTCACCCCTATTAGACTCTTCAACTATCTTGATTAAGATATTTTCTCCCCCTTTTTATCCACTATTTCTACCACTTTATCAAAAACCTGGAATGTCACTTAGTTATGGTATGAAATAGGGTAAATAACATAGATGATAACGTTGGGAAGACACACACCATTCCTTAGGGAAAGGGGATCCACATCCAAAATTTTTCAACTGTGAGGAATTTACTGAACTCTAAGATAAAATATATGATGCTCAAAAACTTCTTTAGGTAAGGCCTTTGTCATAATTTCTGCAACCTATAGTTCTATAGGCACATACCTAAAATTCACAATCCCTTTCTCCACATTCTCCTTGATGAGATGATACGTGATTTCAATGCTCTTTGAACATGAATGATGTGCTGTATTTTACTAAGATTTATAGTACATGAAATATTGCGATGGATTCCGATCAGAGACTTCACTTCAAATCCCATATCATCAAGGTATAACTTTATCCATAATAACTACCTGATTTCTTGAGTATATGAAATATATTTAGCTTCTGTGGTGAAAAAAATAAATGAAATCCTTTTTATTTATTATCCACGAAATACACAACCCACCAATATAGAATTCACCACATGATGTTTATTCTCTATCATCTTCTAATCCAGACCAATCTGCATCTGTAAATCCCAATAACTCTTGGTGTGATTTCTCATTGTATAGAAAACTGAAATCCATTGTTCCCTTGATATACTGAAGTATTCTTTTCACTAAAATCATCTGTATTTACTTGGGTTTTCTTTGATAAATTTCTACTTTTTAGGTGGAAATATAATATCAGATTTTATCACTATCATGTACAAAATACTACCAATAATTTCCCTGTATTCTATGACATTAACTCGATTTACTTCATCATTCTATGATAGTTATATCATGGTAGCCACTAGAGTTTTCATTTCCTTGGAATTATCCATTCCAATTCTTATCAAATCCTCCTTGTAATATTTATATTTTGAAATTAATTGTCATTATTTTTTAGTGCCTCCTCTGAACCATGGAAAAACATCAGTTCACCAATCATCGACATTTCAAATTCACTTTTCATGAATTCTATAAACTATCTACATTGTTCTTCACCTGATCCACCAAATATTATTTCATTGACATATATCATCACCATCATACTTTTGTTACTTTAATTTTCAACATATATATTGTAATCAACTCCACCATGATGAAAACCATGATTTTTCAAAAACTGATTTAGTCTTGAATATGATGCTCTTGGTGCTTGATTCAGCCCATATAGTTCCGTATTCTGCTGAAAAACTCTATTCTCATATTTTTGAATGATAAAACTATCTAGCTGATCAATATATACTTATTATTCTAAAACCCCTTTTAGAAACACTGACTTGATGTCCATAGGAAAATATTTGAACTTTATTTGAAGTTCTATGGACAAGAAAAATATAATTATATCTACAATTATAACAAGATAAAATGTTCCATCAACATTGATACCCTCTATTTTGGAGTACCCATTCACAATTTTTGTGATTTGTTTCAAATAATTTCACATTCTTTATTTATCTAACTGCAAAAGACACATTTAGTTCTATTGACATTGTTATCTATTGGCCTCAAAACAATCTACCACTTATGATTCTTCTGAATGAGGTCAAGATCTTCATTAATATCCTAAATCTAGTTGTCATCTCCAGCTTCTTCCCCAAAAAAATTAACCTCTACCTATGATAAGAATGATTCTTATTGTATATTATTCATCCTCCTTGTCTAAACTGGCATTGGCTGATCACTTATTCTGTTATGTCTATCTATTTCAGCTCTTATATTTAGTATTTGAAAATATACTAGTTTATAATCATCCATTTCATTAAATGAATCCTCTTTGGAATCAACCACTAGAACCAGAACATCCCTTGATCTGATTAAATCATTATCACTATCCTCCTGATAATGACCATGTTTTCACTAAATACTTTTCTCATTATATTCTATAGTTTCAACACCAATTTCAAATATCATTCCTAGAATCTTATTGAAACATTTATATGATTTTGTTTTTCTTAAATATCAATGTAATATCCATTTACCTCCATGGGATTAAAACTTAATGCAGTTTTCCTTATTGAGAATGTAACACTTAGTTTTGAAGACTCGAAAGTACTTCAACATTGGATTCTTTATATTCCAGAGATCATATGAAGTACTCTCTTATTTCAGACATAATAACACTATATTTGATGGGTAAACTGATTTCATCACTGCTTCTTTCCAAAACATATTTGGATTTTTTTTTCTCAATGAGAATTATTATATTCATGTTGTTGATAAATTGATTTATTATCTCAATTACTCCATTTTTATATGGAGTTATTACTACTGAAAATTAGATATTTATTATATGTTTCTCAAGATAATCCCACACTTGGCTATTTGTGAACTCTGTTCCATTATCTGTCAAGATCATCTTGATTCTTTGACCCAAAATATTTTCAACATCCTTTAGATAAGTTGTTATGAAATTGAACACCTCATATTTGTGGGAGATGACTAAAAAAATTTATATTCATCTAAAATAATCAAAGAATGGAACATAATATCTCCTTTAATCAATATATATTAATGAAATAGGTCCGCACACATCAATATGCACCAATTCAATCACTTTTTTTAACCTTTTCTCTTTTAACTTATATGTGTTTTGAATTATCTTCCCTTGTTGATAGGCATCACATGTATGGGTACGATCACTTGATAACCTTGGGAGGTCTCGAGAAACATCACATTTCACCAGATCTTACAATGATGATTAGATAAAATGACCAAGGAATTTATTACATATCTTGTATACTTATTCCTTTGACAAAAACACATATCTTCTTCTCCACATACAAGGTAGAGATTACCCATTTATGCTTTCCCTACCAAAAAAACTGCACAATATTTTCTGTTAATGATAATAATTTCTTTGAAATGATTATAGAATTTACTGAGTTATAATGTTGATATACACTTAGAAATTTTTTACCAAGACCTTAAACAACCATTAAATCTACACATCTCATGTCTTTCCCACCAAAAATGGATTTTCCCAAGCCAATAATTTGTAGTCCCTCATTATTAACCAATATTACAATATCTTCCTTGTCATATCTAATTCCTGTCACCAGTTCCTTATTTCCTATCATATAGGAGGTGTAGCCACTATCAGTGATCTATATTTCAATGCGATATGATGCTTTGAAAGAAATCTATATAACCACTTCATGTAAATATATCATCTTTTGTATCCATGTTTTTTACTTCATACATGATATGGACTGATAATATTGATTTTCCTAGACGTATGATGAATTGGATTCATCCTATAGATCTAAAAATCAATTTTGAATTTCTAGCTTATTTGATTATACATTTATTTGTTTCTTATGAACATATTCATTCTGATTCAGAATATTCCTCTAAATTATTGATGAGCAATATCATTCCATCTGTCTAAATCCTCCACACCATAAATAGTGACCATCAAATGATATCTTGGAATTTTGAGTTCCTTATCTATTCTTATGTTTCTCTTGTTCCCTTTGATATCTCTTGGTTATAGAACATAAATTTTTTGAGTGTCTCATCTTTCCACAATAATAACATATACTGCGAGGTGCATTCCTAAGCGTTAGTTTTCCCTAGGGTTCTCTAAATCTTCTTATTCTAATTCATACACAAATAAATATTCAATTTCAGAGTGGGTTCTTAGGTTTGACTTCACCAATTACTTATTTCTATTTTAGGTCTATCCCCATACCAACTGTAATGTTAGGATATATCATTTGTTTCTATTGACTTTTCATTATCTATTTCACAAGAGATTTGAACTCTAATTTTACATTTTATACTACCTTTCTGACGTACATTTCAAGATTCAATAGCTTCTCCTGATTATTCACAATCCTTCATTGGCTGAAAACCTCATCCTAAAGCTTTTCAATGAGATTGCTGTGATCTATTTCAGTATTATTCAAACCATTGATCACCTTATTCTATTCATAAACTTTTATCTACTACTCACCAATCATATCTGAGTTCTATGGATTTGAAGACTTAAGCATTTAAATTTCATCCATCGTCTCCGAATTCTATTATTCATGATCCTGTATAAAGAGTTTGGCATCATGAACCACCCTATTGAATTTCTTTGTTTTTGATCTCCAAACATTTATCACTTCATGTTCATATTCTAATTATACCTTAAGGTCAAATATTCCTTTTAATTATCCTTCATCATTATCGATTTATTCCATTGTTTGGGAATTTATGAAAAATGTAACCAAAGCATTTTCTTCATGATTCTTGCATTCCTCCAACTCTATTGCTTCAGATTTTTCTAAACTGTAATATTCTTTTGAAAGTAGATTCTTCTCATTGAAGAAGTTTTTCTTAAACTATTTCATACCTTTCACATAGTTTAAATACTTCTTCATGGGAATTTCAACATCATCCTCATCATTGTCTAGAAAATTCATAGGGAACCTCACTGTAACATTTCAAATATTTCCACATCAAAAGCATGGAAGTGAGAGTTTCTATTTGAAATTTCCTTTTCTTCTTTGAAATTTAATGAAAGGAATGACAATTCATCTTTATATTCTTATTCATGACCATATTCAGTAGTTATCTTTTTCATGGCCTTGAATTAAACTTCATTATACTTATCTTCTTCCATAGAATCAATATCATCATATCTCATCTCATATGCCATAAGAGTACTGTGAAAGCTATCCAATTTCATCTCTTTTGGATATCTATCTTCCAATAAACAAAATTATGGATTGAA